>OX453090.1:78816636-79416636 GCA_949708635.1 Hirtodrosophila cameraria
CCAGCCACCAGCCAGCCACCAGCCAGCCACCAGCCAGCCACCAGCCAGCCACCAGCCAGCCACCAGCCAGCCACCAGCCAGCCACCAGCCAGCCACCAGCCAGCCACCAGCCAGCCACCAGCCAGCCACCAGCCAGCCACCAGCCAGCCACCAGCCAGCCACCAGCCAGCCACCAGCCAGCCACCAACCAGCCACCAGCCAGCCACCAGCCAGCCACCAGCCAGCCACCAGCCAGCCACCAGCCAGCCACCAGCCAGCCACCAGCCAGCCACCAGCCAGCCACCAGCCAGCCACCAGCCAGCCACCAGCCAGCCACCAGCCAGCCACCAGCCAGCCACCAGCCAGCCACCAGCCAGCCACCAGCCAGCCACCAGCCAGCCACCAGCCAGCCACCAGCCAGCCACCAGCCAGCCACCAGCCAGCCACCAGCCAGCCACCAGCCAGCCACCAGCCAGCCACCAGCCAGCCACCAGCCAGCCACCAGCCAGCCACCAGCCAGCCACCAGCCAGCCACCAGCCAGCCACCAGCCAGCCACCAGCCAGCCACCAGCCAGCCACCAGCCAGCCACCAGCCAGCCACCAGCCAGCCACCAGCCAGCCACCAGCCAGCCACTTAACTTAATTAAGACCTTAACTTAATTAAGACCTTAAGCAAATTTCGAATTTAAGAAGAAATATCTTAACTTAAGCTAAATCTCGAGGTAATCAAATGCCAATGAATTAAAATTCCCTTAAAATTAAGAATACTACATTATTAAAGTTTAATTAATCAATTGACATAACACCCGCATAATTTTAAGACTCTTCACTTTTACCTTCGCAAAAACAAGACCAGAATCAAAACTGTGTAGTTTTAGCTTAACATTGCTCAACCAGTTAAGCATTATTTCTGTTTTTAAACTTTAAAACTTTTGTCCGCTCATAAATCCAAGTCCATAAAAAAAATATAGAGCAACATTTGGTCCGTTTACAAAACAAATTCAATCAGGTAGAACCAACCGTCAAAATGCCAGATCAAGATCTTATAAGCAAACTTGAAAAACTTACCGGTCCTTCGGCATCATCCATAACTCATGCTGAAATGAAATTTTAAACAAATCAAAATTTTACCTTTTAACCATTTCATCTTCTTGGAATTGGCAATTTACAAGTTGAACTCTGCACCTACTTTGATGAAATATATATTTTTGGTATTATTTTGGCATCCAGAATTGGTTTGGTACTTAAATTTTTGAAATTTTAAACAAATCAAAATTTAACCTTTTAACCATTTCATCCATGAACCAAGGATCACGCAAAAAATATGGAATTGGCAATTTACAAGTGCAACTGCCATAACTTTGTCAAAACTGAACCTATTTTGATGACACATATAATTTTGGTATTATTTTGGAATCCAGAATGATATGGCACTTAAATTTTTGAAATTTTAAACAAATCAAAATTTAACCTTTTAACCATTTCATCCATGAACCTAGGTTCACGCAAAATGTGGAATTGGCAAACTACAGCCAGCCACCAGCCAGCCAAAAGGTACAAAAATGTTTTAGATCTGAATTTTGATCTGGATCCGATTTATTAATTATACATAAATTTTGTTATTCTAGTTATACACAAATGGAAGGTTCTGATTTGTAGTTTCAAGTCTGTTGTACCTAGATTTCGTTCTGAAGTTGTTCCTAACAGCAGGGTCCACAGCCACCACAGCAACCAAACAATGCGCCATCTACAGCATAAATGTGGAACTTGCATGGGAGTTTATCCTGGACTTAAACCTCCTACAGTTTTCAAGTGTGATGTTTATTCGCAAGGTGGTGCCACTATAAGTTTTTGATTTGGCCGTTACTTTTATCATTCAAACGCCAATTCTTAAAACAAAGAATCATTCATTTTCTAATTCCGTTTTAGGTCCAAGTAACTTTTTTTGAATTTCAAATATAAGTAATAGGCTTTCATTTTCGATTTAATACACGTACAAATTTACAATCAGAATCTTTATTTCCATCCAAAGGTGTTTCTAACAGCATGGAAAAGTGCGGCCACACCAACCTTCGCAGGGTCCTTGGCAAGGATAAGAGCAGGAATAACAAGCTGGGCAGCACGAGTTGCAGCAAAGGGTGCCCCAGGAACCGTAAGAACCGCAGCACATCTTGAAACTAAATGGATGAATAATAAAATTAAATTTAATAAATGTCAAACGGAAAAGAATCGATTCGTTAGGTACTTACTTTTTTTTTTTTCTTCTTTACGGAATTTGGATATAATGCTTATGTTTGTATGTCTTTTTAGGCTTAGGCTTAATTTGTTTGATTGGTTTTCAGTTAATTATGTTCCGATTTCAAGTTCCTGGGGGCCAATGCAGATGGAAAACTCAGACCTGTTGTATTAAAAATGAATATACATGTGGAATTGGCTGGCTGGCTGGGTGGCTGGGTGGCTGGCTGGCTGGCTGGCTGGCTGGCTGGCTGGCTGGCTGGCTGGCTGGCTGGCTGGCTGGCTGGCTGGCTGGCTGGCTGGCTGGCTGGCTGGCTGGCTGGCTGGCTGGCTGGCTGGCTGGCTGGCTGGCTGGCTGGCTGGCTGGTGTCATAGGCTCGGATTGTCATAGTCCCGTCAAAGAATAGAGTATTGTCACACGCGCAGAATTCGGAACAACAACAACTTGCACAAACAAGTCACACGGTCACGGAGGTTACGTAAGAAGCCACACGCGCTGATCAAGCGTTTTCTTGGCAAGCCACCGTGTGACCGGCGGATGCAACTTGACACCATCGCATTGCGACGATCACCATTGCAGCAAGTGCAAACGTTAAAGGGAGCAACGACTTAGCCACGTGCGCTGAGTGTGCATATTCCAGCGGTCAACCGTGGGACCAACAAATGCAAGACAAGTTCAATAACACTAAATGCAGCGACCAATAACAACGGCACCTGTCAGCGCAGAAGCTCACGGGATCACATGCCAACTGCAGCGGCCAATTAGGATCGCACCCAACGATATTCAAAGCAGCGGCAACAACAGCGACAACAACCAATAACAGCGAGGGACAACGGCAGCAGCGACAACGCCAGCAGCGACGACAGCAGCGTTGGATCGACGCTTAGGTTAAATCATTATTCTTTAATTCATAATTGTTTAGTCTAAAATTGATGTTAATAAAGTAAAGTAATATTTTTTTACAAAACATTTTTAACTAAACTTTAACTGGCGCCCGAGCAGGGACCTGATTTGAAGTTCGCGAAATACAAATACCGCGAATCGGAAGTCGGAAAAAGTGCCGAAGAAAATCGCTACGAAAACCCGACGTATTGAGTGTAACAGTGCCGAAAAACTCGCTACAGACCTCAACCGGTTCAACAAGTGCCACAAAACGTGTCAATTAAATAATCTTCGAAAAAAACAATATAATAATAATAAAAGAAGAAGAAAATAAATAAAATAATTGATTTTTCAACTCAAATAAAACTTGGGGCAAATAAACGCCAATTAACTTAACTTAATTAAGACCTTAAGCAAAATTCGAATTTAAGAAGAAATATCTTAACTTAAGCTAAATCTCGAGGTAATCAAATGCCAATGAATTAAAATTCCCTTAAAATTAAGAATACTACATTATTAAAGTTTAATTAATCAATTGACATAACACCCGCAGCCACCAATATATAAATAAATATATCAAAAGTATGTACCTAATTTGTATTTGCAGAGTGTAAAAATGTAAAAAAAAAGAAAATTCAATTTAATTATTGTATGAAATTTTATAATTGTTGATCAATGTGTAATGCATGTGTTTTTAACGTTTACTGTTAAAGCATAACTGTTTTTATAATGTTAGTCCAAATAAAGTGCATAAACTAATTGAAAATCCTTATGTGTTTCCGTGCGTCAAAAGTTTCTTTATTTCAGACTTGAAACATTGCTAAATTGATCCTTATCAGCCTTAACATTCACGTCACAAGCCCTTACACAGTTGCTACTCCTTTGTCCTGGTCTTCCTCCATGTCCATGTCTTGCATATGTCCAGCTAGGCAAAGCAGCCCCGCACCATGATTAGCTTCTGCAAAAATAAATTTCTTCCACTTAGAAATACATATCCTTCAAATAAAGACGTCCCGCGGCAACAGTCTGCATCCGAATTTATTATTATTATTATTAGTATTATTTATTTTCAAATAAATAAAACACTTTTCAATTGAATTTTATTGTAGTTCTTGGCTTCCTGGGCTGGGTTATTATCCTTGAATGCCAATTGACAATGATTATGGCAATTCAAACCGAGACAGTTCTGCAACGAATTCGAAAAGCTACAGCTATTTTTCTTTACGATAAAAAAGTAGCGCCTGAAAGTATGCAATAAAATTGAGTTTTCTGTTGCGCAAATCGAAAAATTTCTGCAAGGGGGTAGCTCGAAAAATTTAGCTAAAATCACAAAATCGATTGTATCTTGGCCATTTAAAGGATGATTTCGATGTCCTTTGGCCAAAAGTTAGTGCTTAAGCCGTTCAGTCTAAAAAATAAGCTGAAAGGACGAAAGTCCTTCGGGAAGTCAAGTTACAAGGACTCTTCTGTATACAGAAAACTAGCCATATCTCCGTTGTATCCTTGCAGATCCTTACAAATCCTGTGTCAAACAACTTGTCTTAATCAGGACTATCAGCTGACCAAAGCACATTTCAATCGTCCTTGCAGTTTACAAGTTATCAAGGATAATGCGATTCTGACACGTTTCTGTTCACTTCATTTCTCGGACTTTGTCAAAAACGGAAGAGAACTATGCAACAAACGAAAAAGAGATGTTAGCCATAGTATGGGCTCTCCGAACTTTAAGGATACAGAATATTTATCCGATTCACTTTGGCTCATACAAGATAAGATTCACGCAAAGACAGATTCCAGCCACCAGCCAGCCACCAGCCAGCCACCAGCCAGCCACCAGCCAGCCACCAGCCAGCCACCAGCCAGCCACCAGCCAGCCACCAGCCAGCC
Organism: Hirtodrosophila cameraria; assembly: GCA_949708635.1. Taxonomy (NCBI): domain Eukaryota; kingdom Metazoa; phylum Arthropoda; class Insecta; order Diptera; family Drosophilidae; genus Hirtodrosophila; species Hirtodrosophila cameraria. The sequence goes on from OX453090.1 coordinate 78,821,621, forward strand.
ACCAGCCAGCCACCAGCCAGCCACCAGCCAGCCACCAGCCAGCCACCAGCCAGCCACCAGCCAGCCACCAGCCAGCCACCAGCCAGCCACCAGCCAGCCACCAGCCAGCCACCAGCCAGCCACCAGCCAGCCACCAGCCAGCCACCAGCCAGCCACCAGCCAGCCACCAGCCAGCCACCAGCCAGCCACCAGCCAGCCACCAGCCAGCCACCAGCCAGCCACCAGCCAGCCACCAGCCAGCCACCAGCCAGCCACCAGCCAGCCACCAGCCAGCCACCAGCCAGCCACCAGCCAGCCACCAGCCAGCCACCAGCCAGCCACCAGCCAGCCACCAGCCAGCCACCAGCCAGCCACCAGCCAGCCACCAGCCAGCCACCAGCCAGCCACCAGCCAGCCACCAGCCAGCCACCAGCCAGCCACCAGCCAGCCACCAGCCAGCCACCAGCCAGCCACCAGCCAGCCACCAGCCAGCCACCAGCCAGCCACCAGCCAGCCACCAGCCAGCCACCAGCCAGCCACCAGCCAGCCACCAGCCAGCCACCAGCCAGCCACCAGCCAGCCACCAGCCAGCCACCAGCCAGCCACCAGCCAGCCACCAGCCAGCCACCAGCCAGCCACCAGCCAGCCACCAGCCAGCCACCAGCCAGCCACCAGCCAGCCACCAGCCAGCCACCAGCCAGCCACCAGCCAGCCACCAGCCAGCCACCAGCCAGCCACCAGCCAGCCACCAGCCAGCCACCAGCCAGCCACCAGCCAGCCACCAGCCAGCCACCAGCCAGCCACCAGCCAGCCACCAGCCAGCCACCAGCCAGCCACCAGCCAGCCACCAGCCAGCCACCAGCCAGCCACCAGCCAGCCACCAGCCAGCCACCAGCCAGCCACCAGCCAGCCACCAGCCAGCCACCAGCCAGCCACCAGCCAGCCACCAGCCAGCCACCAGCCAGCCACCAGCCAGCCACCAGCCAGCCACCAGCCAGCCACCAGCCAGCCACCAGCCAGCCACCAGCCAGCCACCAGCCAGCCACCAGCCAGCCACCAGCCAGCCACCAGCCAGCCACCAGCCAGCCACCAGCCAGCCACCAGCCAGCCACCAGCCAGCCACCAGCCAGCCACCAGCCAGCCACCAGCCAGCCACCAGCCAGCCACCAGCCAGCCACCAGCCAGCCACCAGCCAGCCACCAGCCAGCCACCAGCCAGCCACCAGCCAGCCACCAGCCAGCCACCAGCCAGCCACCAGCCAGCCACCAGCCAGCCACCAGCCAGCCACTTAACTTAATTAAGACCTTAACTTAATTAAGACCTTAAGCAAATTTCGAATTTAAGAAGAAATATCTTAACTTAAGCTAAATCTCGAGGTAATCAAATGCCAATGAATTAAAATTCCCTTAAAATTAAGAATACTACATTATTAAAGTTTAATTAATCAATTGACATAACACCCGCATAATTTTAAGACTCTTCACTTTTACCTTCGCAAAAACAAGACCAGAATCAAAACTGTGTAGTTTTAGCTTAACATTGCTCAACCAGTTAAGCATTATTTCTGTTTTTAAACTTTAAAACTTTTGTCCGCTCATAAATCCAAGTCCATAAAAAAAATATAGAGCAACATTTGGTCCGTTTACAAAACAAATTCAATCAGGTAGAACCAACCGTCAAAATGCCAGATCAAGATCTTATAAGCAAACTTGAAAAACTTACCGGTCCTTCGGCATCATCCATAACTCATGCTGAAATGAAATTTTAAACAAATCAAAATTTTACCTTTTAACCATTTCATCTTCTTGGAATTGGCAATTTACAAGTTGAACTCTGCACCTACTTTGATGAAATATATATTTTTGGTATTATTTTGGCATCCAGAATTGGTTTGGTACTTAAATTTTTGAAATTTTAAACAAATCAAAATTTAACCTTTTAACCATTTCATCCATGAACCAAGGATCACGCAAAAAATATGGAATTGGCAATTTACAAGTGCAACTGCCATAACTTTGTCAAAACTGAACCTATTTTGATGACACATATAATTTTGGTATTATTTTGGAATCCAGAATGATATGGCACTTAAATTTTTGAAATTTTAAACAAATCAAAATTTAACCTTTTAACCATTTCATCCATGAACCTAGGTTCACGCAAAATGTGGAATTGGCAAACTACAGCCAGCCACCAGCCAGCCAAAAGGTACAAAAATGTTTTAGATCTGAATTTTGATCTGGATCCGATTTATTAATTATACATAAATTTTGTTATTCTAGTTATACACAAATGGAAGGTTCTGATTTGTAGTTTCAAGTCTGTTGTACCTAGATTTCGTTCTGAAGTTGTTCCTAACAGCAGGGTCCACAGCCACCACAGCAACCAAACAATGCGCCATCTACAGCATAAATGTGGAACTTGCATGGGAGTTTATCCTGGACTTAAACCTCCTACAGTTTTCAAGTGTGATGTTTATTCGCAAGGTGGTGCCACTATAAGTTTTTGATTTGGCCGTTACTTTTATCATTCAAACGCCAATTCTTAAAACAAAGAATCATTCATTTTCTAATTCCGTTTTAGGTCCAAGTAACTTTTTTTGAATTTCAAATATAAGTAATAGGCTTTCATTTTCGATTTAATACACGTACAAATTTACAATCAGAATCTTTATTTCCATCCAAAGGTGTTTCTAACAGCATGGAAAAGTGCGGCCACACCAACCTTCGCAGGGTCCTTGGCAAGGATAAGAGCAGGAATAACAAGCTGGGCAGCACGAGTTGCAGCAAAGGGTGCCCCAGGAACCGTAAGAACCGCAGCACATCTTGAAACTAAATGGATGAATAATAAAATTAAATTTAATAAATGTCAAACGGAAAAGAATCGATTCGTTAGGTACTTACTTTTTTTTTTTTTCTTCTTTACGGAATTTGGATATAATGCTTATGTTTGTATGTCTTTTTAGGCTTAGGCTTAATTTGTTTGATTGGTTTTCAGTTAATTATGTTCCGATTTCAAGTTCCTGGGGGCCAATGCAGATGGAAAACTCAGACCTGTTGTATTAAAAATGAATATACATGTGGAATTGGCTGGCTGGCTGGGTGGCTGGGTGGCTGGCTGGCTGGCTGGCTGGCTGGCTGGCTGGCTGGCTGGCTGGCTGGCTGGCTGGCTGGCTGGCTGGCTGGCTGGCTGGCTGGCTGGCTGGCTGGCTGGCTGGCTGGCTGGTGTCATAGGCTCGGATTGTCATAGTCCCGTCAAAGAATAGAGTATTGTCACACGCGCAGAATTCGGAACAACAACAACTTGCACAAACAAGTCACACGGTCACGGAGGTTACGTAAGAAGCCACACGCGCTGATCAAGCGTTTTCTTGGCAAGCCACCGTGTGACCGGCGGATGCAACTTGACACCATCGCATTGCGACGATCACCATTGCAGCAAGTGCAAACGTTAAAGGGAGCAACGACTTAGCCACGTGCGCTGAGTGTGCATATTCCAGCGGCCAACCGTGGGACCAACAAATGCAAGACAAGTTCAATAACACTAAATGCAGCGACCAATAACAACGGCACCTGTCAGCGCAGAAGCTCACGGGATCACATGCCAACTGCAGCGGCCAATTAGGATCGCACCCAACGATATTCAAAGCAGCGGCAACAACAGCGACAACAACCAATAACAGCGAGGGACAACGGCAGCAGCGACAACGCCAGCAGCGACGACAGCAGCGTTGGATCGACGCTTAGGTTAAATCATTATTCTTTAATTCATAATTGTTTAGTCTAAAATTGATGTTAATAAAGTAAAGTAATATTTTTTTACAAAACATTTTTAACTAAACTTTAACTGGCGCCCGAGCAGGGACCTGATTTGAAGTTCGCGAAATACAAATACCGCGAATCGGAAGTCGGAAAAAGTGCCGAAGAAAATCGCTACGAAAACCCGACGTATTGAGTGTAACAGTGCCGAAAAACTCGCTACAGACCTCAACCGGTTCAACAAGTGCCACAAAACGTGCCACAAGTGTATTTGTAATTTTTGTGCCCAACCTTCTTGGCACCGTGAACTGAAAAATCTTGTATCCGTCCGGAGGGTACGCGCAAAAAAAGGTGTGGACAAGGTGCCTCAGTCACCCGCAAGCTTGCCTAATTCGCTGCAACGTGGGACAAACGGGAACCCACCGACTCCACCAGCGCGGGAACACGCCGAGGGATGTTATTACTGTAAGCTTATATACTAAGTGGTAGAATTTAAGAATGATATAAAACTTAAGGAAAAATAAACAAATCAAAACTCAAGTAACGTAACGTAAAATAATTAATTTTGAGGCAAATAGATGTCAATTAAATAATCTTCGAAAAAAACAATATAATAATAATAAAAGAAGAAGAAAATAAATAAAATAATTGATTTTTCAACTCAAATAAAACTTGGGGCAAATAAACGCCAATTAACTTAACTTAATTAAGACCTTAAGCAAAATTCGAATTTAAGAAGAAATATCTTAACTTAAGCTAAATCTCGAGGTAATCAAATGCCAATGAATTAAAATTCCCTTAAAATTAAGAATACTACATTATTAAAGTTTAATTAATCAATTGACATAACACCCGCAGCCACCAATATATAAATAAATATATCAAAAGTATGTACCTAATTTGTATTTGCAGAGTGTAAAAATGTAAAAAAAAAAGAAAATTCAATTTAATTATTGTATGAAATTTTATAATTGTTGATCAATGTGTAATGCATGTGTTTTTAACGTTTACTGTTAAAGCATAACTGTTTTTATAATGTTAGTCCAAATAAAGTGCATAAACTAATTGAAAATCCTTATGTGTTTCCGTGCGTCAAAAGTTTCTTTATTTCAGACTTGAAACATTGCTAAATTGATCCTTATCAGCCTTAACATTCACGTCACAAGCCCTTACACAGTTGCTACTCCTTTGTCCTGGTCTTCCTCCATGTCCATGTCTTGCATATGTCCAGCTAGGCAAAGCAGCCCCGCACCATGATTAGCTTCTGCAAAAATAAATTTCTTCCACTTAGAAATACATATCCTTCAAATAGAGACGTCCCGCGGCAACAGTCTGCATCCGAATTTATTATTATTATTATTAGTATTATTTATTTTCAAATAAATAAAACACTTTTCAATTGAATTTTATTGTAGTTCTTGGCTTCCTGGGCTGGGTTATTATCCTTGAATGCCAATTGACAATGATTATGGCAATTCAAACCGAGACAGTTCTGCAACGAATTCGAAAAGCTACAGCTATTTTTCTTTACGATAAAAAAGTAGCGCCTGAAAGTATGCAATAAAATTGAGTTTTCTGTTGCGCAAATCGAAAAATTTCTGCAAGGGGGTAGCTCGAAAAATTTAGCTAAAATCACAAAATCGATTGTATCTTGGCCATTTAAAGGATGATTTCGATGTCCTTTGGCCAAAAGTTAGTGCTTAAGCCGTTCAGTCTAAAAAATAAGCTGAAAGGACGAAAGTCCTTCGGGAAGTCAAGTTACAAGGACTCTTCTGTATACAGAAAACTAGCCATATCTCCGTTGTATCCTTGCAGATCCTTACAAATCCTGTGTCAAACAACTTGTCTTAATCAGGACTATCAGCTGACCAAAGCACATTTCAATCGTCCTTGCAGTTTACAAGTTATCAAGGATAATGCGATTCTGACACGTTTCTGTTCACTTTCAGAAAGCTCCTGAAAGTAGGCAACAAATCAATAAATAAAACACTTTGTTTAACATCCAAAATAGATTTATTTTGAATCAATATTTGACATAGCTTGACATAATACTTTATTTTGTTGTTGTTGTTTTAAATACTAATTTGTTTATGTTCCTATAAGCTGCATCTCATTATAAGATGTTAGCAATCCAGCGTAAATTGCGAGAGCTCTTTGATTGTAAGTACTAGGATGAGGGCGGCAAAATAAAGGATATACATTTCTAAAGCTGATAACTAAACAAAACAGATCTGCAGGTGAAGCAGCGCTGGGTCCTGTGCTACTTTAGCTTATTGGCCATCATCAATGCGTATACAATACGGCTCTGTTTGGATTTCTCCCTAAATCGTATAATGCGGGATTGTAATGGGTTAGCCGCAGTGCAAGCCACAAAAGCTCCTTTATATAGGAAACCGGATTTAGGCAGAAATCGGAACACAGCTCGAAGAATACCAGTGCGACCCAGACAGAAGGCTGGCCAGGCACATGCCAAAACCTTGGTTACTCCCCCACCAAGAACCACGTTGATAACTAAATCAAGCATCGCCGATGTGTGGACAAAGGAGGTGCAAGTCCTGGTCACAGTATCCTTTTATGCTGGCTATATGATAACACATGTACCCGGCGGACGTTGGGCGGAACGTTATGGCGGCAAATGGATTTTGGGTGCCTCTATTTTATTTTCTGCCATTCTAACGCTGCTGACGCCCACAATTGTTCGAAATGGTGGTCCCCAGGCTTTAATCATCCTGCGTCTATTCATTGGCTTTTGCGAAGGACCCACTTTTCCCGCCGTCAGCGCGCTGCTGGCACAGTGGGTGCCCGAGAAGGAGCGCTCCTGGCTCTGCAGCTGTGTGTTGAGTGGCGGCGAAATTGGCATTGTCTTTATGCATTTAGTTAGTGGTTTGGCTGTGGAGGAACAGGATTGGGCGTTCGCCTTCTATGTGGTTGGTAGTGGCGCTATGCTTTGGTTTGTGGGATTTGTGAGTATGCTTTGAGATTAACGAGATATAAGAGTTAAGAGTTCGGCGTGCCGAAGATATATGCATTAAAGTTTTTCATATGAAAACTTAATATTCGACCGATTTTTCCAACTAACTTGGTCAGCATGTGTAAAAGATAATAAAATTGACTACTAGCGAGTTTGGTTTAAATATCTGAACAAACAAAAAGTTTTTACACAAAAGCTTATTTTTCAACCGCTTGTTCCTATGGCAGCTATATGTTATAGTTGTACGATCCGACCGAATCTGACACATGTGCTGACTGCAGCAATAAAAAGCCTCTGTGCCAAGTTTCATCAACATAGCTATAATGAGAATCTAGTTCACATAGAACATTCAGAAAGATGGATAGTTGGAAATGCTTAGTTCGACTCGACTGTTGATTCTGATCAAGAATATATATGCTTTATGGAGTCGGAGACGTCTTCTTCAATGCGTTACACATGCAGTGACAGAATTAGAATATAATAAACTTTAAGTGAGGATTAATTGTTACTTTATGCAGGTCCTAGTTTGCTACAGCAATCCAGATGCCTCACCATATATACAAAGCGGGGAGCTTGATTACATAAGGAGCCAGGTGAGCGCAGCACAGGTGACTACAAATGGAGATGTAGCTGCAAATGATGCTGTGCCGTGGAGCAGCATGCTAACGAATGCACCCATATGGGCGCTGATAGCGGCCAATATGCAGCACGATTGGAATCAACAGGAGCTGGAACATGTGCTGCAGCAGCTGCAGACCAAAGGCAGCACATTGTGGAAGGAACTGGAGGCAAGTTTAAAGGTAACGGCGCCGCATCTGTGCAGCTGGATAGCATCGCTCACATCCGGCACATTGAGCGATTATTTGATTGCCGAGGGCATTTTAAGTCGCACACAGACGCGTCGCTTGATGTCCTGGCTGGTGTTTGTGAGCGTGTCCATGTACCTGGTCTATGAGAAGGAGCATGAGGCGCGTGCTTGGAGCATTATAGCCTTTGGTGCATACTATGCGGGCATTAAACTGTTGCCGCTGGACATGAGTCCCAACTATGCCGGCACTCTGATGGGCATCACAAATGGTTTGGGTGCACTGCCAGGATTGGTGTTGCCGCTGCTGCAGCAGCTGGAAACGGATTATGCCATTGTGGGCAGCATGCGTGCGGCATTGTGGCTGATCTGTGCTGGATATATATCGGGCGATGTGCAGTCCTACAATCAGCTGGCTAGCTAATGTGTGTGTGTGTGTCTGTTAATAACAAGTGTTTATAAAATGTATTAAAACATAGGCTAATATTAACTATATTGTATTGTTTTTTTTATCTTAGGCAATACTATAATATATATATATATATAAATATATATATATATCATATGATAATACACAAAAATATGTCGAAAAGGTTTCAATTTTCTTCGACTTTCAGTTGTTTTAAACTACACTCAGCCAAAAACAAAACAAAAAAAAAGGAACTTAGCAAATCGACGTTAAATAAAAATAAAAAACTACTTCAAAAACTAAGGCGATTTGTATCTAGTTGATATTTTTGCCCGAGTGTAGGCGCAAAATAACGTTAAAAAACCAGATTTTCCATATCTTTTATATATGTAATTATATGTATAACAGGGCTGATGTGGGAGTTTCAGGGGTCAATGTTTATCAAGGGGGGTTATTTAACTTAAATAGGACAACGTCTATGTAACATCTAAATGCGGCTGCTCCTCTTCGGCAACAGGCAACATCTGCTCGCTCCTTCATCGGTTGCGATTACGTTTACCTTCTCCGCCTTTCTTTCTGTGCAATTCTACATGCCCGCCTGCACCAGGAAACCGGACTGTGCCATGGCGGAAACGGAATTAATGTCGATGCCCAACTTGCGTGTGACATTTATTTGAGCCAACGCCGCATTACGCAAGGAGTAGACATGCACCAGCTCCGCCTGACTCTTGGCATAGAGCAGCGCCTTCTCAAACAGATCAACGGCACGCTGCAGCTGGGCACGCTGCACTTCGACAGTGCCCAGCGTCTCATAGGCCAGCTCACATTTGGGATCCACATCGATGGCCCGATTGAGCAGCGTTACGGCAGCTTCAATATCACCACGCCATTGCAGCATCATAATGGCCTGATGCACCAGCAATGCTGGATTCAACGGCGCCAATTTCATGGCCTTCTCGTAGAACTTTTGCGCCTGCGGGAATTGCTGCTGATCGGCCAAAACCTGCGCCATCAAACTGTAGCACTCGACGCAATCTGGGAACCTTTCAATGCACTGCTCAAAGTCTTGTATAACACGCTCCAAACGCTTCTGATCGGCGGCCATCAATGCCAAACGATATTCGGCATAACATTTCTGTACATTGGCAATGGCATGATTGGGTGATAGGCGTACCGCCTTTTCAAACTCCAACAATGCATCATCGATCTGCTCCAGCAGCAGCAAAATCTGTGCACGCTGATGATACACATCTGGATTATCTGGCTTCAGTTTCTTGGCCATCTCAAAGTCCGCCAGTCCCTTCTCTCGTTCATCCGTCTGAATGTAGAGTGCGGCGCGTTTAATGTACGCATAGACGCGCAGCGTCGTATCCGCATCTTCTGTGGGTTTTACAAATGAAGAAATAAAGATTAGTTAAAAGAAAGCACAGTTAGTTAAGGCAAAGACAAATATGAGCATTTATTAGGCCTGCTTTTATATATATGTATATATATATTGATGGCAAACATATCATTCGCAGTTTAGCTCTTCTGAATCCTACGATTGTATACAATTGTTATTTGAACAAGTTTAACAAAAACAATAGCAACGAAAAGTTATCTTCATCATGCCGAAGTTTAATACCCTTTCAGAAAAGTTGTTCATATAAAAACTTAGTTTTCAAACGATTGTTAATATGGCAGCTATAAGATATTGTGACCCGATTTTTATGTAATTTTGTTGACATGTTTAGACAATGCTAAAACTCAGAATTGGTAAGTTTTGTCAAATTATCTTGAAAAACAGAAATTTTTGAACGATTGTTCCTGTGGCATCTATGTGCATATGTACATGTTATAATGGTTCGATCCGGCCAATTCTGACATATATATGTATACTGCTTAATGCTTGCACTCAAAAGGAACATCTATACCAAGTTCCATCAAGTTAGCTTCAAAACTGAGAGAATACTTTGATAAGAAACAGACGGACATAGCAAGATCAATTCGGATTTAATGCTGATCAAGAATATATATACTTTATGGAGTCGAAATCGGCTCGTGACAAAATTAAAATACCCGCTGCAAGGGCATAATAAATACGGCTGCAACTTTGTTTACTCAAATACGTAGAATAAACAAATTCTTTGGTACAACTCATTTGACAGACTATTCCAGGAAATCTTACATACAATATGCAAATGTAGGTATCGAAGCGTTGAGAGAATAAGCTTACCATTAGCCAGAACGGCTTCAAAGTCAGCGTTGCTGTCAGCAAAGGAGCCGCAGAGCAGATGGAATGTGCCGCGCATTAGAAGCGCCTCTACCTTGTACTGTGACTCTGCCTCAGAGGATTCAATTTCCTCGGTGCAGGCAGCAATGATGCCATCAAACTTCTGCTCATCAAAATCGCGTCGGGCGCGCAGGAAACCACGTGGTGGTGTATCTGCAATTGTCGATGGTGGCACATTCATTGTCTGCAGCGGATCGGCAATAAACGAGCGCATATAGGTGCTGACAAAGCTGGCTGAGGGTACAACGGGTACGCGATCACGCATGCCCTGTTCGGCATCGAGGCGGCCAGTTTCCTTTAAGACACGATCGGCAAACATGATGGTGTTATTATTTTGAAACATTTCCAAAATGCAGGTGGCGGTGACATCATCCAAACACTCGACCATATCCTTGGTGGCCTCAAAGGCGCGTGCGCGTCTATAATAAGCTTTGGCATAGCGCGGATTGAACTCCAGCGATAAAGAGCAATCCTCCTTGACCTTATTCCACTTCTTGAGCATCTCATAGGAAGCAGCACGATTCTGATAGAAGATGGCCATATCCGTGCGATGCTCGATGGGGCATTTATCAATGGCCTTATCATAGAAACTAATGGCCTCATCATATTTACCATTGCGATAGCAATGATTACCCTCTGTCTTATAATTGTTGGCCTCCTTCAGCGGTGAGATCTGTTCTCCCAACTCGGCAGATTTCTTTTTACGCTCCAATTCAGCATCGGGTGCGGTGCCATCTATGGATAAGGTTTGCTTCTCCAATTTCGACTTGTTGCGGTTGGAGGATTTGTTGGTTGATTTGGTTTGCTTGTTGCTCGGTTTACCCTGCTCATCCCGCACATTGTTACGATTTAATACATAAACGCCCAGACCAATGACCAAAGGTGTGCCCAATATTAAAGCCACCTGCCATTTGTTTAGCTTCACGGAGCTCATGTTTAGAAACGTTGCCATTGTGCCTAAAACTGAACGCTGCAGCTTGTTAACGTTGAAACGTGCTGCAATTAGAAGCTGTTTAGCATATTGTGTAATAAGCACTCTTATCAACAAATACAACTGAATTAGCGGCTAATCTAAATGCCGGCCATGTTCGAGAGAAATTCTTCTCCGCCTTATTGATTTTTAACATATGTATTTGTTTGTATTTGGTTACTTTTATGGCTACTCACGTGTGTCGGCTAATTTAACACTGCAATGAATTTTGCAAATATGAAATGTTACTTGAATGCTTTTATTTGAATAGTAAATAGAAATGAATATTATAGATTTTTTGTACAACTAGTTCGCCTGCTTAGCACAACGAACACACCGAAAATATAGTAAAAGGGAACAACAGCGACGCAACTGTTGAGCCACTGAACGATACGCTTACGCACATGTGACAGCTGGCTGAGCCATTCAAAAAGCTGGCTGCTATATCAACTCACGCGAGCATCTCTGTTTGTTAACAGTAAGCTGAGTGAGCTGATGATTATGCAAACTCAGTTAACAGCGTATGCTATTAGAGTGGACACCCTTGCTTGGCAGAAGATTCTAGAATCCAGATTTTGAGCAGAGTATTCATTGCTTATACATTTCTGTCCCTGAGTTTAGAACAATCTAACAGAATAAGTTAACAGAAAGTTTTATTACCACCTACAAGTTTTATTACCAACTACAAGGTAACGGAAAACTGCGCAATCTAACAGAATATTCTAACAAAGTTAACAGTGAATCCCATTAGAGTGAACCACCCGCCTCTCAGAAGATTCTAGAATCTAGACTCTGAGCAAAAGATTCATTGCGGAAACTACGCCAACGTGAATGTATTCACCTTGGAACATTCTAGCTTCGTTAACATTTATTTTTATTAGAGTTGGACCGAGTTGTTAGAACCTGAGTTAGATTTTAGCATGTTTGACTTCCAATTAGTATGTGCTCTGTAAAAGTACCACGAAATATGAATATTCAGACACCCTATACGCTCTACATGCGGAAGATAAATACATATACAGTAGTCGTCACTTAAAGCGAACCTCAAGGAACTGGGCGAAATGGTTTGTTTCAAACGAAAGTTCGCTTCAAATGAAGACTTGAAAAAAACACATTACGTGTGTCTACTTTTGAAATTGTGTCTTTTAAGGTGAAAGTTTGTTTAAAATGGGCAGCACTGTATTTGTAAATGTGTAGTTTGAACTTTACTATATGGAAGGTCATAAGGCAATAAGTTTCCGCATCGATTTCTAATGCCAAATACGCATACATACATCCTACACATGTATATACATACGTTATTTTACATTGGAGTTTGTAGATTACAACAACAAAGAAAGATATGTACATATATGTATGCATGTAGTTGATCGCAAGGCGCTGAGCTGAGTGCAAATGAGTTCAACTAAAAGGCTATAAATATGCACTCAAGGCACAGACACACACACACACACACACACACACACGTAGAAACATCTGTGCTCAGCGGGGGAGTGGGCTGCAGGTAGAGAATATTGCATGCATACGTTGAAAGCTTTTGCATCGCTGCGCCTCTTGTGTGTGTTTCTGCCTGTTTCCAATTCGAATGCAAACAGCGCTGCAAATAAATGTATACATGCATTAAAATGTCATTGTATTTAGTTTTAGTTTTTGTTTTCGTTTTATTTTATAAGTTGTAGCTAACGCCAACTTCATAATTTGAAACGCACTAAGCTTAAATGTAAAATTATAAGTCTGTAAGTGTATTAAACATAGGAAATTATAGAAACTAGAACTATGCAATAAGTAATTCCAGTGTAATTTTTTGTTTTTTTTTTTTTTTTTTTTTTTTTTTGTATTCCAGCGACAGCCGACAGCGCCAGCTGCAGCCGCAGCAAGTTCTCTCGTCTGCTCCTGCGCCTCCTCCTTCTTCCGAACTTGCTTTGATTTTCAAATTCTAACTCTCTGCTCTTTTGTTTGTCGTTCCTGCTTTTTGTAACTTAAATTCAATCCGTTTTCTTTTTTCTTCTTTTCTTTTGCGCACTTCGCTGCTGTAATATGTTTACTTTGTGTTTGCGCCTCCTTCTTGGCCTTCTTTGTACATTAGTTTTTCATAGACTTCTTGTTGTTGTTGGTGTTCATTAGTTTGGTTAAAAGTTTTCTCGAGTGGCCCGACGGGTCAAAGTGATTGGTATGCTCGGTGGCCTCCTTCTTGGAACGCTGCTTGCCGCTGTGACTGGAAAAGATGTGCTTGCCATGGTCAAAGTTGTAGTGCTCATAATCATCAAAGTGTGCCTCAGACATGCTGTTTATTTCGGATGAGATCTCTTGTGTTGTAATTTTATTACGCTTGCGTTTTGTCTTTTTTATTTGTTGTTGGTTCTTTTGGCTTGAAGTTTGTATAGAATTTTCCGTTACTGCGTATGCGCCACTTCCACTGGTCCTCGACGTCTTCGAAGCAAAACACGAATGGAAATTGAACTTTTTGTCGCTGTTGGACATCTTTTTTATACCCAGCCGAAGCTTTTTTTCTCTGAATGAGCGAGAGAGAAAGAGATGTGTTGACTGGCTCTCTCACAAATATAAATAAACCCTGCGGGCAATTTAATACAATGTTTGCATTTTGTTAATTCAAGATTAAGTTTTCTAAGTAAATTAAACTTAACAACTAAAGAGTTACCTTTATTTGATTGAAGTTTTTTTTTCCCTTTTCCGGTGATATTTAACAAAAAGCTTCTTTTTTTTTTTAATTATAAGCGAGCTCTGTATCGCTGCTCAATTGATTTCACACTAAATAATGTTTGCAGAAGCAAAACCTATAAAGCTTAACAAAAATGTTTTCGTTTCCCATGCCTACTGCCGTTTTATTATATCTAAAATTTTGGATACCATTTACCACTGGGTCGTCAGTTGTTCCGCTTTCTCTGTCTCTCTCGCTCTTATTCGTGAGCTCAAAGTTCTTGGGAGAGTCAAGCTAAAAGCTTTTAACAATTTTTTTGCTGCGCAATTTAATTTTTGTTGTGTTTACAAAATACGCGGTAAACAAAAAAAACAAATACAATGACAACGTCAAACATGCATATTTTTGGTCAGACCATTTAAATTATTTCAAAATTGTTTTTTTTTTCATAATACACACGTTTCGCAATATGTGTGCGTGTTCTTACATGTTTCAGGCCACGTTTGCAACCCTTGCAACTCTCTCTCTCTCTCTCTCTCACACTCAATCATTTGGCCCAGAGAGTGCATTTTATAATGGCAACAATATATCAGGTAGCTCACTCATGTGTGTTGCACTAACAAAGTCACTGGCCGGCTCATTGCTACAAAATTTTCCGTTACAAAACAAATGTCAATGTATACAACAAGAAATCGGATGGCCTCAAACAACAGGGCAGACGTGATTGGGTGTACATACATACATATATATGTATGTTTATGTATTTGAATTTCTGTAAGTACAGTGGTGCAACTTAGGAGGATAAACCTTGGTAATTTCTACTCGTCCTCTGGAACAGAAAAGAAAAGTTCCGCATTTAGACGATGTGTTCTATACCATGACGTTTTTCGTTAAGTTCTTGTTTGCTGGAAAGAGGTGCTGCGTGCTCCGCTTAACGTGAACTTAACGAAAAGTCGTCATGAAATAAACGTCATCATTTAAATGCAAAGTTAAACTGGATTTAGAAAATTAGGTTCCGTTATGCAGTTTTTTGCTTAAGTTCTTGCTTGCTAGAAAGGGGTGAAACGGATCAGACAACACCTCTATACCTCTTACCAGGAAAAAATAACTCAACGAAAAAACTGGACTTAGACGATGAAGTTTTTTCGTTAAGTTTTCGCTTGTTGAAAAGAGGTGACGCGGCGCAGGCAACAGCTCAATACATCTTAACAACAAGAACTTAAAGAAAGAACGTCATGAGATAAGATTCATCGTTAAAAGCGGGCTTTATCTGGACTTAGACGATGAAGTTCCGTCTTGAAGTTTTTTCCGTTAACTTCTCGCTTGTAGAAAAGTGGTGAATGGGAACAGGCTATAGCTCTTCCTTACAAACAAGAACTTAAATACGGACTAAATTCATCATATGTTGATATTTAATCGCTGAAAACAAGGGTTACCCTCCTGAAGAAAATGATAGATACGCCACTGCACATAAATGTATGTGTGTGTATGTGTGTCTGTATGTAAAAAATAAAACATAAACATAAATGAAGGCCCGTCTATGCGTCAGTCTTCTAACACCTGTCCGGCGACCCAGTTTCACCTAGTTAGTTCTCGATGGACATATGCTTAAGAACAAAGCTTTTAATTATGTTATTGTTTATATATGTGTGTACATTATACATATATATAAAAATAAATGGAATTGTTTACGTACCGGCCATGCCGGTGATAAGAAGCTTTGTTCGATGTTGTCAGCTGCGCCATTGATTGTGTAAGGTAGTCTCTGAAAATAGTACGGCGTATTAGTCACACACAACACATCTCGGGCTTTCTCGAATTTCAACGATTAGGAGTTCGATGTGCTTCGATCAACGACGCAATAGAAGATTCAAGAAGCTTTTATAACATTGATAAGCAGATTTAAGTTTTGACGTAATCAGCGTGCTACCCTCGTTTAGCTCAAGGTTGCAAACCATGTGTTGGTTTTAGTCTTTGCTGAACTTAGGTTGTTGCACTCGCTAAAAAAAAGCTCAAGCTTGTTCTACTTGGTGCGTATCTTAGCTAACAATGGTTAGATCTCATTTGAACAAACTTTAAATTACACTGTCAAGAATTGGGTAGCACTTCTTGTTTATTATCACAACTCTTATACAATTTTATATGTCGTTCAACTCTGTTCAGCATACTGCCTGCTTTAGTTTCAATTCCTGCTCCAGACAGTGTGCATCAAGCATCTCTTGAATTTGATGGGTCAAGTTGGCCATCAAACGGCTCTCGTCGTGACTGAAAAGATCACTTTCAGTGCGTCCTTTAAGGATGCAGTTGCGTATTTCCTGCGCCTCATAGCACAAGCCAATACGATTATGATAGTACGTTGGCTGCTTCGCTTCCGGTAATACAAACTCAAAGTCCGTATTCTCGAAAGCCAATAAAGTAGGGCACCAGGTATTGCTCATCTGTTAAAAGAAAAGACATTTTAGAAATGCATAAGGTATGGTATAATAAAGAAGTAACAAAGTGAACAAAACTATAGTAACCATTAACCATAGTTTCAAGATCAAGTGTCAAGATCAAGTGTCAAGATCTCCCCCCCACCCTTCCCCGAAATTGGCAAAAAACTGTATCTTCCACAGTTTTACAGCCAGAGTCACCAAACTTGACATAAAGGTTATTGATCATCTGCTTTATTGATCTGACTAAAATCCACTACCGCTCCCACAAATGAGTAAAGTCTGTATCTCCTACACCTGTATAGCTGGAAGAACCAAGTTTAAATTGATAGATTTGACCACAAATATAATTGCCACGCCCACATCACAACACACTCAGCAAAGGGGCTAAAAAAAAGAGTATTTCGCAGTGGGGAGGACGCGTCTTCAAAGTTCATACTTGTTATCTCAATAGCCGAAAATAAAAAGACGAAAGTAGGGCAATTGGTATAATAATATGATAAGATAAGCAAAAGTACACTCAGAAAAAAATGGCTGTGCTAGTTCTAGAATTATCAGGCTTGAATTCATACCGTTTTATTTATACAATTTCAAGAATTGTAAGTCAAATACTACAAATATGTTTTTAACAGGATTGGTTGGCTGAATCAACGTTAAAATTCCCAACTAGAGGTGATGCGTTGGCAGATCGTGGAGGGTAAACAAAGGCGGTCTTTATTTTTTACTTAATTTCAATTTACTTATATTCAATTGAAATAAGAATTATGTACTTGACTTGAGTACGAAATTCTTGATTTTTTTTTCTGAGTGTAATAATTGTGAAACATAACTGAACATAGATATAAATATGAGATTGCGAACTGCAAAAAGTAATATTGTTTCTGCTGTGAAAACCAAGATCTCAACATGTCGACGGAATTTTGCTCAAAGGATGGGGTGCTCATACGCATCATGACCGTAGATGATTACAAAGAAGTCAAGATGTTTTTGACAGAGCATTTCTATACAGAAGAGCCACTCTGTGCTTCGTCCGGCGACGATACTCAACGGCGTATGGAGGCAGAGAAGGATGAGAATCACATTTCCATGATAAAGCAGAACACCTGGTCTTAGCCGGCGTTCAGTATTTGGAAAGACATCGCAAGAAGGCAGCTGAATGTCCAGAGAGCTCATTTAAACGTATTTATGAGTTTCTGTTCAAAAGCGAACTGAAAGCCAATAATTATAAGCGTTACGGTGTCTCCAATCTACTCTACTCCCACATCACAACTGTGGCAGCCAGCATGCGGGGCAAGGGTGTGGGCACTCGCCTAGCTGCTGCTCTGTTGGAAGTGGGTCGCGCCAAGAAATTTCCCCTGATGATTGCCTGCTGCACTAGCTTCTACTCGGCACGTCAGAAGGAGGCGATTCCGACCGATTCTGACATATGCATGAACTAACTGCACCAAAAAGAGGTATCTGTTCCAAGTTTCATCAAAATAACTTTAAAGAGAGGCCAGTTCACATAGAACAATTAGATGGTTGAATAGTCAAATATGGCGAATTCGACTCGACTGATCAAGAATATATATACTTTATAGGGTCGGAGATGTCTCCTTTAATGCGTTACACTGTTCGTGTCAAAAGCTGCTTTTGAAGGCAAATCAAAATCGGGCACCTTTTTCGATAATCATAAGAATGTATATAAGACTTACTGTTACACTGCCCTTAGTGCCACGTATGTGGGCTTTGTTATCCAACTTCTCCTCCGCACTTAGCGACAACCTAGCTCGTCGATTGCCGCTAAAGATGAGCTCCACATTGGCCGCCACATCGATGCCTTCGTCATTTAGCTTGCCCGTTAGTTTGATGCTTTGGGGCACCTCACGATATATCCAGAGTGCCAACTGTATGCCATAGGGTGCTAGATCCTTGGCAACACCACCATAGGGATGCTCTCGGGCCTGTCCAATGGGCAGTTGCCAGCCCAGTTGGCAGTCCACCTGATAGATCTTGCCCAACTTATAGTTCATAATCTCACGTCGCAAGAAATGATAGGCAGGTATGCAGCGTGGCCAAAAGCCCTCCATGAGAAATAGACCACGTGCCCGCGCCTTTGCTACCAGCTGAACCACCTGATCCTCAGCCATGCACAGCGGCTGTTCGCACAACACGTGCTTGTCATGGTTCAGCATCAGATGGCACAATTCACAGTGCATCGGATTAAGCGGTGATATATAAACGGCGTCTGTTAAACAAAAGTAACAGATAAGTCGGTTGCGATTAATAAACTAGGAATAAAGTTATATTTCAAAACTTATTTTCATTTGCTTACATTTTCTGTTCAAATTTATTGCATATAGCTACAAGAATATTTTTATCACAAAATATCATTCACCCCTTGAAATTCTTTCAAAAAAATTAAAAAACTTTGACAAAAGGAAAACCTTAACCGAAACATTGAGAAACCTACCCTATGTAAATGAAATTAAACTGTTTCTTTCGAAATTTTTTACTTTTTCCTTACCATCATCTCTTGGTTTCATTTGTACTTACCCACACTGGGGCAGCGTGCCAGTTCTTCGAAACTGGTGTAAATATTGGGCACCTGGTGTTTATCGGCAAAGGTGAGAGCCTCCGATCGATAGGCGTCCATGCAGGATGTGATGCAATGATGCTGCTTGGGCAGAACGCTCAAGGCTGTTGCAAAGTCCTCGGCCATAAGGGTAATGGGCGCAATGCCCCATCTTAAAATGGGATCTTTTTTTGTTGTTGGCTTCTCCACATTGCTGAAATGAGTTTTGCTAATGTTTTTGCTAAAGAGCTGGGGGCGTGGCCTGTAGTTGTTGTTAGAGCGCCCATGCAACTGTGCAACTTCCAACAGAGCTGTGGATTGAGAGGGGAGGTATGAAGATTAGCGGAGGACTTGCCAGCACCTTATAGAGTGAAAACTACGACGACGACGACGACAACGACAACGATGATGTTGGATGAGGCGAGCATTGCGCGTAAAATGCATTTCATTCATACAATTGCAATGGCAATTGCAATTGCAATTGCATGGTTTGTTTTATTTTTATATTTATTTTTCTTCTTTTTTTCCACGAATTGGCGAAATTGCGGGTGTTGGTGTTAGTGTTTTGGGTCTTGTATCCAACTGGTTATTGGTTACTAGTGTCTCGCAGTCCGACTACGATTCAAAGTCAAGCTCAAACTCAGACTCAGAGTCGAACTGCCCATCTACGTCAAAACGAAGACGACGATCGCATTATGTGGCACTGTTTAGTGCCAGCGCCAGTCTCAGTTCCTCCATAATTAGTCATATTTGTTTAGCATCAAATGTTGTGAATGACTGTGTTGTGCCTGCTGCACTGGCTCAGTGTGGATCAGTGGGCTGAACGTTGACAGAGCTGAGCGCGTGTTCATGTGAATACATCATATATATCACAATCCTAATGTAATGTTTAAACGAGCTTTTATGTGAGCTTTATCGCATACAGCCAGTGCTTTATGCTTGAATGTGCTCTAAGAATCTTTATTGTATTTAATCTAGATAAATTGCGGCTTTTAGTCTAGCTTATAGGCGAGCTTTAAGTTGGGCTTTTGGAAGTGCTTTATGGTAAAAAGATTATGCAATTAATGCGCTTAAAGAGAGAAATGGCTGTAAGTTATTCAAGCTATTCAGTTTTAATGCAATTAATGCGCTTAAAGCTTTAATGTGCTTTTCTTTGACTAACATGCGCTTAAAGCTTTAATGTGCTTTTCTTTGACTAAAAATATATTTTACTTTATATTATCGAAATAAGTTGAAGCAAATTATTCAAGATTTAATGCAATAGCGAAATATTGTAGCAAGTTAGTCAAGCCTTGCAGCTTTAAGTGAACTTTAGTGTTATTCAAGCTTTTGGGCTTGGAGAGAGCTTTTTTTTGAATAAGTCATGCAATTAATGCGCTTCAAGCGTAAATGTACATTGAAGATTTATATTTTTTTCAATCGAAAGAAATTGTAGATGAACATTTAAGCTTTAAAGCTTTGTTGTATGAACTCAATGCAATTAATATGCTTAAATCTTGAATGTGCCTTGCATTAATACAGCTTTATTAAGCTTTAAATCATGTATTGAAACCTCGTGTGCGCTGCTTTAAACTCGACACGCGGTCAACTCAGTTGGCTGGCAACTGTGGCTGGTCCTGGCCAACTAAGGCGCTGCACGTTGACGTGGCCATTAGGCGGCGCACTTTACGCTTAACGCTGCGTTCTGTCAGCGCTTTGGCTTTTCACTTTCTTTTAGAAACTGTACGCAGTTGTTATTGTTTTTGTTGTTGTTGTTTTCGTACATCTGTCGTACATATGTATGTATGTATGGTATATGTATATTTTTGTTTATTTCA
The DNA here is from genome assembly GCA_949708635.1 of Hirtodrosophila cameraria. Classification (NCBI taxonomy): domain Eukaryota; kingdom Metazoa; phylum Arthropoda; class Insecta; order Diptera; family Drosophilidae; genus Hirtodrosophila; species Hirtodrosophila cameraria. The sequence continues at coordinate 78,842,247 of OX453090.1, forward strand.
CTTTTCAATAATTCGAATTTCGAATGCGTGCAACAATGTAGACGGCAACCGTAGGCAACAGCAAATTTGTTTATCTAATTAGCCATGCATCGGGGCGACAACAACATTTCACTTTGTTTATTGTGGATCGGTTTTCGCCTACTTTGGCATGCATAGCAGGTGGCAGGTTGCTTTGTGGCCTGTGTGGCACACTGTATAGCAACTGCCCTAACCCAAATGCAACTATTCAAAACAAAAACAACAACAAAAAAATTGAAAAACTTAAATGAAAGTGTTCTATGGAGCAACAGTTAACAAACTGTAAAAATACCTTGGCCGGAAGTTGCGGGTGAAATTATGGCCAGTGAAAGGTTTCTGGCTAATTTCTTGTCGTTAAACGCGCTCGGCACGGACACAGGCGGCACCCAAAGAGTCAACAAATTGTGTGTTGTGCGTGTGTGATGACTCTTTCCACGGCGACATGTTCATTAAAGCCGCAAAGCGCATAAAAACAAAAAACAACAAAAAAAAAATATCAAAAACCACAAACTACAAAATACAAAAAGCCACAAAAAAAAATTTGCATGCTGGCAACATAAATCGTTTCGCAAAATATTTAACAAGTCAGCGGCAACAGTTGAAATCAATAAATTTATTGATACAATTTATACGCGGCAAACGACGGCAGCATGCAACACGCAACATAGCGCTAATTAGAGGGGGGCGGCGGGGGCTAGCGGTTGCTATGCTGTGGCAAGTAACAAAACTAAACAAGTGATCAACTTTGCCTGCATAAATTTATTTATTCGCCGACAAAGTAGCTAAATGAGCAGAGGAGCGGGGAGGTGTAGTTATGTGTGGGCGTGTCAGTCAGTCAATGTCATATTTGCAAGCTTGCATTCTTTTGTGAAAGTCATGGTGGCAAGTTCGTTGCCTAAGTCTTTTTTGTCAAGTTCGTTGCTTAAGTCTTGGAGGCAAGTTCGTTGCTTAAGTCTTTTTGGCAAATTCTTTGCATACGTTTTTTTTGGCCAGTTCGTTGCCTAAGTCTTTTTAGCAAGTTCGTTGTCCAAGTCTTTTTGGCAAGTTTGTTGCCTAAGTCTTTTGTTTTTATTAAATTTTTGGTCAACTTGCAATTGCAGCGAATGGATAAGACAGAGAGAGAGAGAAAGAGAGCGGTCGGGGGGCGGGGGGGGGGGGATTTAGGTGTGAAAGGGCGTGTCAGTCAGTCAATGTCACAATTACAGCTTGCATTCTTTTGTGAAAGTCATTGCGGCAAGTTCGTTGCCTTAATCTTTTTGGCAAGTTCGTTGTCTAAGTCTTTTGTTTTTTTTTTAATTTTGTTTTGCAATTTGTTGTTGAAATTTTTGCAACATTCGCTTTAATTAACACATCAAGCTAATGAGCCACACAAAAATGGGGGGAACTAACAACAGTATTGAATGATTGTTGTTGTGGCTGCTGCTGTTGTTGTTTTTGTCACTGTAAGCGGTTTTAATGGCTTTACAAGTTTACTGCATGTCTCAGCTCAAGACTTGTCCACAAAACTCTTCGCAAATACGCACACGCCCAACAGCAACAACAACAAAAACAACAACAACAGCCACAACAACCACATTAATAGCAATAACAACAAGAAATCAACAATAGTTATAGCCCTGGCATTGGCATCATGACTAGTCTGTCACAGTCTTGGCTACAATTGTTGCTGCTGTTGTTGTTGTTGTTAGTTGCCTTAAGCTTTTAACATATTTTTCAATTTCAGCGTTAAAAAAAAGAGTTTGTTCAGTCAAATGCCAAAGATTGTCTGTTTTCTTTATGCAACACACAAAACACGGCAATTGTTTCTGTATTTGCAACAAAAGCGAAAGTTGATCTGACTTTTTTTTTTGGTTTAAAATATAGAAAGATTTATTTGCATAGAATTGGAAACTGAAGGTGTCAAAGCGAATTGAAATCGGCTGAGCTGCGAAAATCCAGGAAGAGCATTTTCATAACGGTGTGCATATCATTCTGACAGATCGGTTCTAATTGAATGTATGATATAGCGTTACGCGTTACGATTGCGAAATGTGCAGCTATGAAGCCTTAGCTATTTTTATTGTACTTTACAAATTTTATCAATCAAAAAAAAAAGTTGGAAATTTTGAAATTGTAAATTCTGTATTTTTACGAACTGCAATGCAATTAAAGTTGATAAAAATAAAACTCTTGCTATTACAATAAAAAAAAAAAAAAAACATAATATTTGGATATACATAAGTCATTGTTGTTGATCAGATATTAACCGAAATATTGTCTCCGGTTTGTTGTGCTAGTATTTGATAATCCCAGGTAGACAATTTCATGGTCAGAGTCAGGTGCAAAGTCAGTCAGCTAGTTGGTCAGTCAGTTAGTCAGCAACATGTTGCAGTGAAAAGTGAGTCTGTTTGCAGGAGCACAAGATGTGTGCGGGGGGATAGCGGGGTTGAGGAGAAAAACAACTAAGCAAAAGCAATGCCAAAACCAAAGTCAAAGCTAAAACCAAAGGCAACAAAAGCGAAAAGACGACAACTTTGGCGTGTGGTGACGACGTCGACGTTAACGTCGTCGTCGTCGTCGTCGACGCTGACGTTGCCGGCAAAAAGCGACAGCGACGCATGTTTATTGATTCGCTTTGGTCAGCAAACAGAAGACGGCGACGGCAACGGCAACGTCGACTGCAGCAGCGACAACGTCGACAGCAATAGCAGCAACAAGTGCAGCTGCCAATTGGATTGTCGTCTGAGATTTTGGTGGACTTGAGGGGTTTGAGGTGGCTTGGGGCATTTGGTGTCTGGCGTCTCAGTCTGGCCACTTGTCTGGTTCGTTGTACTGGCAGCGCAGCTGCTGCTTGCGCCAACGTTGGCAGCGACGGTTTGACGCGCTGCTTTAAACAGTTTTCGAATTTGAGTTTTGGCCAACACAACGCGAAATCAGTTAACAAACGGACGCGTTTTGAAACGGATGCAACGCAGCAACAGAATCGAGTTTCCTGCTCCTCTCAAAACCACAAAACACACTATTTTCTGTGCGAATAAACTCTTCGTAGCCGGGTCTTATACTCTGCCTATATATATATATATATATATACATATATATTGTGTCGTCGGGCGTCGTCGTTTAAAAGTGAAATTTACTCAATGAAATGAAATGTTTGATTTGCCATTGCATTTGGTATTTGGTATTGGATATGGCTTTTGGGATTAGCGGCAAAGCAAGTGTTTGATTATTTTTTATTTACATTCGTGACAATAGCAAACATCCAAGGAAATGACTGCACATTAATTAAAACGTGAAAAGTGATCAAAAAACATAAATATATAAAACAAAAAGAAAGAAAAGGATTTAACTGTTCAAGTTACCCAAACAAAATTGAATTTGTTTTATTATCTTTTAAAGCCTGCGTTGTATGGTAGGTATTCAAATTTTAGATGATGCAAGATAGCTTTAAATTAGATCAACAATAGTACAAGTTTTTCATTTTTCATTTTCCATTTCTTTCAATTGTGTGTGAGCATATATTTAATACTATAAAATTTAAGAAAATGTGTTAAATTTAGTTTATATTTTAGTATACTCTCATGACTGTAGCAAACATATTTATTTTAAATATTAGTTTAAACAAATATTAGTTCAAACTGAACAAATCTTATGCGAATTAAGAAATCATTTCTTTTTTTGTGAAACATTTATGGCTATAATTTTTTGTTGATTGTTTGAAGTAGCTACTAAAACTGATACTTTATAAAGTCGTTTTATTTTTGATTTTAATAAAAACTGTGAAAAGTGAACAATTTAATTTTTTTATGTATTTTTTCGTGATTGACACTGAAATTGAACAGGATTCAATCTTATATGCATTTTTTTCTTTCTAAAACGAATTTTTATTATTCCCATTTGATTTAATTTAAAAAAAAAAATAGACTATTTTTAATAATAATAAATATGATTTTTCATCGACCATTTTCTTTTATTTTATTTTTTTGATATTTTGTTCTGTAGAACTTGTTGAACAAAAGTCCTACTTTGGATTACGTTTAGATTTTCGAAAAAATTAATTTAATGAAGTTACAGATAATAAGGATTGCAAAACGTGATAGTCATACCAACGTGAGCATTATCTCTAAAAAAAAATGTGCGTAAAATGATTTTAAAATTGAAATAAAAAAGCAACAAGTAAGAATGCTCTAGTCTAGTGTGTCCGACTAGGAGACTTTCTGCACCCAACTCTGAAAATCACAGCATATTTGATCAGTTACAAATACAAGTGCATTAAGCAAGCAGTGCATTACTTGTAAGTCAAGCAGTTCAGAAACGTGCCTGCAAGCTGAGACGAAAAAAAAATAGATTCTTCAATAACCTTGGTGTTTGTTATTCGATCTGCTTGAAATTTAAGCAGCTGATAAACATTAAGAAATTAAATAATTGTACCAAAAATCAAGGCTGCATATTAAAAATTTTGAAACTTTTTTCGAAGTTTTGAAAAAATCTGATCTGCGTATGGTTTGCAGAAACCTAGGTGACGAGTTTAATGTGTCTGACTCTTATATTTTCTAAGATCTCAGCGTTGATACAGACAAACGGACATACAGACAGGTGAACAAAGCCAAATTGACTCGGCTCTTGATGCTTATCAAGAATATATATATACTTTACATAGTCGAAGATGCATCCTTCTGCCTGTTACATACATTTTCAGAACTTTATTACACTCTTTTACACTTTTTTAATGGCTACAGGGTGTGAAAAGTTGCTCATAATATTCTTATCGATAATAAGTTTTATCGATTGTGTGCACACAGCTGTCGATTGTTGTGTGCTGTCAGAGTTATCGCTGCGAATGTTGCACTCTCCCAGCGAAATCGAATGTGCAACGAGAGCTGTTTGCGCAAAGAATTAAGACGCTGTTGATAAACCAAACAGCAGCTGCACTTGAAACAACAACAACAACAATAACAACAACAAAAGTAACAACAACAATGCACACATCACTCATACACAGCGTTGACAGCGTTCGAGTTGCAGTTGAAGGAAAAGGAGACAATGCCAAACACCTTGCAACTGTCGATTTTTCCAGCAACATGTGTGTGTGTGTGTGTGTATGTGTGTGTGTGTTTGTATTTGTATTTGTGTTTGTATTTATCTTTCACTTAAAGTGAAGATGACATTCTTTAAATGAAATTAACTGCCGGCAGCAGCAAACAACAAAAACTGCTGCAAGTTGCTGCTGCAGTTGCTACTGGTACTGCTACTGCTACTGCTAATGTTGCTGCTGCTGCGGTTGCCGCTGCTTTGGCTGCAATTAGTATTTGTCTTTGCTAATACGCTGCCATGTTGGTATGCATCCCAGTTTTCTTATACCCTTACCAAAGGGTACTTTCATTTTCCCAAGAAATGTGTTACGCATTCAAAAAAAAAAAGAAGCGGTTTTCTGTTTCAGTTTTCATTGTCTGTTTTTGAGCAAGTGAATTTTTTATATTTTTTGTCTGAAACAGTTTATTGATGCTATACAATTAATCGAAACATCGTCGATTTTAATTTTGCAAAATCGATATTTTATAATTTTAATAAGTTTTACATTCTTACTATACATCATACGGATCGAAATACTATATTATTCAATTCAATTGTTTTTTCAAAGAACTATTTGTTTTTTGACGAAATCTCAACTAAACTCTCTTCGGACCGTTTTCTCAACTTTATACGACGATAAACTGACGATAAGCTAGTTTCGTTTTGGCAAGAACTTCATCTCGTTTTCCAACACTACATCAAAATGAAGCACCTTGAGCATAACCAGCCCCTTCTGCTGCCTCCCTGCCTACGGCCTTGTTCTGAGCTGTTTTAATGCTCAATTTGAGTGTATATGTACTGAAAGTATAGAAAGTACACTAAAAAACAAAGACTTTAATCTTTACTGAATGACTGCAGGACATACATCCTAATGCTTTCGGTGGCCAAGCAAGATGAGCATTAATTTATCAACTTCTATAATTTTTTTAAATTATTTTTTGATACAAAACTTACAACAGAAGTACAAATTAGCTGCTCGCATTTTCTAAAAAGATGACTTCTAGTCAACTACCAAAACGAAAACGATAAAAAAAACATGAGAAAATAATTTAGTGTTAAGCAAAGTCCTGTCAAAAGGAAAACCATGCCCGGGGCATTGAGGAACCAGCCCATAGTTTGGACAAGTTTGGTTAAACCCAGATTTGAATTTCGTAAAGCTGGTTCAAATTTTGTGGTGCATGCAATTTGTTTAGCAAATCTGCAAGAGTATTCAAAATTCGGCTTTCTGAGGTTTGATTTTTTGCTTATTTATTGTTGTTGTTGCTAGTGGTCAGTTGCTGTTGTCGTTGTTGTTGTGCTCACTTTTTATTTCACGCATAAAAAGTGTCGCACACTTGAATGAATCTTTTGGCTTTGACTTTGGCTTTGGCTTGTCATTTAGTGTGCCAAGTTGTTGTTGCGCTTGTTTGTATGTTTATTGGTCTGTTTGCTGTTTGTTGTTGTAGCCTTTTTTTTTTGTTGTTGCATTTATTTATTTATTTATTCATGCATTTACAGCCGCCTCATTGGCTTAAGCGTTCACTTAACAGCAGCCATAGCCTGGCCTCCCCTCGCCTTGCATCGCAGCTCCTCAGTTTGCTTTTGCATGGTATGGGGCTTGGGATTGGGATTGGATTGGGTTGGGCCATTGCCTAGCGCTGATGTTCAAGTTGAAGTTGAAGTGAGAGACTGTGAGTGCGCTTTTAAGCATTAATAGATGAAGTTGCTGATAGTTTCAAGTATCGAAAGTAATCGTACATTGAGTGCATATGAAAATATTGCCCATATTGAAACAAGACAAGAAAATGCCACACACTGTGTCTTTCATATTGATGTTTACCTACCGCATCGTTGTGATGTATTTGAAACTCGAATTTAGACAAAATATTTGAGCAGTAGACTGTTATTGTATAACTAATTAAATATAATAACCTGTTATATAAATATTGATATATGAAGTTAAGTTAAGTTATGTTGAAATATATAATAACAATGGGATAGAACACTTAGAACTTGCATTAACTGCATTCAAAATCCAACTGGAGATAACATGACTAGAGTTAACATGATTAACACAAGAGCTAGTTAACAGAGTGTGCGAGTTAACAGAGTGTTGACATATATATGTTATTATTAACAAAGTCAATTAACAAGTGCTTTTTGTTATCAAGTATGAATTCAACTTCTAAGCCAATATAAATACTCAAAATGTGCAGTATCAATTAAATTGAATGAAAACTGCAATAACATTTGCTTAAGTGTGGATTAACATTAACTATAGACAGGTACTGTTAAATATTGTTAGCATAACAGAATTGAGAATTAATTAGCAGTCAATGAAAGCAACTGTTAGAATTAAGATACAGTTTTCGATAAGAATAAAGAGTTGAAAGCAAATAAGTATAACTTCGAATCTTAAAACATTTCAAAATGTTGAGATAATGTTAAGCATGTTATGTTAAGATAAAGTATATTGATTTTATTGGAATATATTAATAACTTTCCAATAGAAAAGTTAAAGGAGTTACTTAAAAGACATTAGTTCAGCACAAAAAGTAAAGTGCTTTTAAGGAAGATTAACATAATGTTTACATGATATTTACTAACATTATGTAACTTATAGTTAATAACAGAATTCGCATCATTTTAATTGTAGTTAACATGAAGAACTTATAAGCCAGCTAACATAGTGTGAGAATATTTTTTATACTCTGCTGTTAAGTTAACATTCTGCTGCAGTTACACTAATAACAAAACTGAACTCAATTTATTTCTGGTGTCTTATTTAACAGCTAACCTGAATACAAAATAATAGTAAAGCATCAAATATTAGATCATCATCAAAACAACAAAAACAACAACAGCAACAACAATAAGAGAGTTGCTTCCTGCATTTCGTGCTGGCTTAAAAACAAACTCGTTTGAGAGTCGACCAACTTAGTGCTGATTCATGTAAACATCATAAAAATTGCAATTAAATAACACATAAATTATGCGTAATTAAATGAATTATGCAAAATAAATAGCAAAGTGTAACAAAAAAAGTGCATTAAATAACTGACGAACAAAACGAATGTGTGAAAATTATGAGTTATATCAATTTAATGGTTAATAAAGTAGGCCTATTTTTGTTATGATTATGTTTTCTGTATTATGCATAATGAAAGCAAATTAAGTTTAATTGCAATTTTTGAGTACTTTTTTTAAAATGAAACAATTGCGATTTGCTTGAAACTCATTTTCAAAGCGACACATACAAAAATGTAAATGTTTGAAAAGTTGGAAAACTGCGGAATTAAATTTTGCTTAAAGTTTAAAAATTCGCTTATTGCTGTTGCTGCCTGTGAATTGAAAGCTATGACAAGTTCATTCCATTCTTTATCAAATTAAAGTGAATTCAAACCGCAATATCTTAGCAAAAGTGTAAACCGGAACAGGCCTGATTATCTTCTACTATTAAGTAATTTATAACATGCGCTTTAGTCATTTTTATGTGCACAATTAAAAAAGCAAAAGGCAAAACTAGAGTACTTTGTGTAAAATCTATGCGTGCCACGCCTCCAGCTGCCCGCTTCCACCCCCCTTGCAAATAATTAGCCAACTGCGGTGGCTTCTTTTCGAAGCCGTCGGTGAATTTTATTTGATTTTAATTGCTGGCCATGTGAAGAGTTGTGCGCAATTTAATGGCTTTATTTATGCGTGTAGTAATCAAGTTAATTTTTACGATTGCCGCCAAGCGGCCAACGTGCAACAGCGACTGCAACAACAATAGCAACAACAACAACCAGTGGAGCCACTGCTCAATAAATGCAAATTTTTTGTTGTTGTTTTATATACCAAAAACACAAGTTTCACTTTCGTTGGGAACGCGAGCGATGACAACGCAACAACAACCAAAACGCAACGGGACTCTGTTGAGAGCTTCAAAATAACCCTAAGGACATGTTCCAGAAAAGTACTTGCACAGGCAGAGAGAGAGAGAGAGAAGAGCTGTCGTTGACCCGCTTTAAAAACGGGGGACCACCCAAAAAAGATTGAAAAGTGACAAGACCCAAGACCCAAGTCACATGCATTATGTTTTTCTTTTTTTTTTGTTAATAAAGTTGTCAGTTGAAAGTAAAGTTAAAGTTTAAGATAGATCACAACTCAGTCTTTGGAACTCTGTTTCAGTTTCAGTTTTTACAGTTTCCTGTTTGTACTTGTACATTGAAACTTTTGTTGATAAAATTGTAATCAAAATATGCCCGGAATCTTAAAAGTCTCTTTAATGGTTGTCACCATAATTAATATTATTATTATGAATAGATTTTAGTTAAAAGCGTTAAGTCAAACAAGTCAGAATGCTCTAGTCGAGTGTGCCCGACTACGAGATTCCCTGCTCCCAACTTGCACTTCAAGCAGTGCAGCGGCAACACAAGCAAGCAGTGCACTTAACTCGTAAATTGCTTGTCAAACTGTTGTCGCTGCCTGCTGAGACGGGGGAAATAGATTCTTCCATAACTTTGGTGCTATTTATCCGATCGTAATGAAATTTACGCATTCGATCAACATTGAAACAACATATATGTGTACTAAATCAAAGCTTTATCTTTAAAACTGTGGCTGTGGAAGATTTTTGCCTTCCCTTTTTCCCATTTTTAATGGGAACAGGGAGTAATTGTAACTAATAAACTAATGTTTCCCAACAAATTTGGTCTTTTAAGTAATTATTGCTAACTTATGAAAAGATCAATAGAAAAGCGTAAAAATGCAACGTTTAAATGAGGAAAACAATTTAGTATATATATAGCTTATAAAGTTTTAATCTATATAGTTAGGGAAACAATCTTTTCCTTATAAATTACAAAAATTACATAGTTCAATTTCAGTTAGTTTTAAGAGGTGCTTAATAAAGTGCATATCAAGTTTGTTGCCTAAGTCTTTCGTTTGTAACATAGCCGATTGAATAATCAGGAAAGCATAAAAACAAAAACCAAAAACAAAAAACCAAAAACAAAAAAAAAAAAAGAAAACTACATATATAATTTGCATTTACAATTCCAGATAACCCGCACCGTTTCATGATGATTAGCGAACGCCACAAAACCGTCAATTTGGTAACAATATTTTGTTGCTGGCTTTGTCTGCATGTTGCATGCCCCACCGCCAACTGTTTGCCTGATGAGGTGTTTGAGGTTTTGCCACAAACAGCGACGGCGACGACGACGACAACATTGAAGAGTGGCAATCGTCAGGATGAAGTGAATGTCTTGACAACAGGTGAGAGAGGCGCACTGGATGGGAGAGGCAAATGGGGACGTGGTGAGGCAAGCATTGGGGAGCTGCCAATGAACCGCATGAAAATTCCACAAATATGAAAGATTTGCACTTTGATTTTGTTTTAACCGCCAAATGCCGACATAATTGACACAAGACCACAAGATCGAGACAAGACGCAATCACCTGTCCAGTTGTCCACCTGTCCACCTGTTCAGCTGTCCAGCTGCTGCTGTCCCACCTCTGTTCACCTGTTTTGCACTGCTTTCAGCCTCTTTGTGTTGTTTTTGTTTTTCTATTTGGAGTGGAGGCTATTTTAATGGCCAGCATTAGGAGATGCAAACAATTTTAACGCAATCATGCGCGCTATTTTAATGTGGTGCAGCAAATGAAAGTGAAAACGACTTTTGGGACTGAACGAACTATACCAATTATGCAAGGATAAATGGGATACATTTTTGCGCAGCCAAAGTCCAAAAGCTTCAAAGCGTAGCTAGCAGAGTTGATCGACTATTTAGCTGTTAGAGTTTTCATTCAAAATTCATTCAGTTCATAAATGTTTATGACTGTGACTTTTGTTCTATATATAAAAGAGGCATCTTTTGAATAATCGTTCAATCGTTTATAATACATCTTTTGACTATGAAAAACATGCATGGTTTTAGGTAAGATATTGAGAACAAGTAACTTGTTAAAGTAAGGCTGATAAACGTGTGTATGGAAAAAAAATAATCTCGTTTTTCAACACTATACCAAAAATTAGCCAGCCTGAATCAAGGGTGTAGTGAGCCCCCCTGCTTGCGCACTTGTCCTGAGCTGTTTTGATGCTAAAATTGATTCAATTTGTACTAAAAGTATAGATTTTAATTTTTTGCCCAACTGTTTTCGGTGGCCAATACAAATTTCTTAAATTTTGATCACTGAAAATGATCAGTTTGCATTTTGCCAAGGCCTAAACATTTAAAAATCAGTTTACTTTTAGTCAACTACCATACGAAAACGATAAAAATAAACTTCTTTGAAAGAATTTGTTGTTTAACAGTACCTTATCAAAGGGAAAACCTTATGCGGAGCGACCCCTGTTAATATCAGGACTGTTATTAGGACTCTGACTGTAACTGTTAATATCAGAAATGTTATTGTTATCTAGACTGTGAATGTTAACAAAACTGTAGCTGTTAGTTGCACAACTCTGACTTCTAATGTTATTATTGGGAATGTAATTGTTCTAAAACTATTTCACTTGTGAATCAGTCACAGTGCGATTAGTTTCTGATATTTACAGTCACTGTTCCAATTTTAATAGTAACGGTAACAGTCACAATCTATACATTAGTCACAGGTATATGGCTCATGTCTAACTAAAACTAAAATCCAAAAAACAGCAAAGCGTAGGTTGTGTGGCCCCAAAGGCATTTAATCTTTTTTGGCAATTTAGCAGGCAGCAAAAAGCTCTCAAAACCAAATGAGCAAAGTAAATCGAAAATTGCGAGATCATGTTGAAAAGATGTGGTCATTTCCGCCAAGTCCAAGTGCAACTCCAAGTCCAAGTCCGTATTGAAGTCGAGTCCTCACGTTGATCTACGTTGCATTCAAATGGAAAGCGATTTGTCTGGTTTTAGCTAATAACTTATCCGGCTCAGTTTTCAGTCTACAGTCTACAGTCTTTAGTCTACAGTCTACAGTCTCCCGACTTAAGTCTTGGACTCTGTCTTGGACTCAACACCGCCCCGTTGATCAGTCAATCAAGCAGCGCCATACAGCGTCGCTGTTTGTTGTGTTGATTGTTTGGTTGATGCTTGGCGGCCCCCCGAAGCTGATCTGGCCATGATCTTCCAGCTGATTGGCATTTCAGGTGGGCGCTGCCGCCAGGTTCAGTTCAGTTTGTCAGTTTCTCAGTTTGTCAGTTTGCGGTCTTGTGGCTTGAACTGTGACTTCAGCTTTTATTGGCTTGCAACTCCCACTCTGCTTAGTTTTGCAGTTTGTTGTTGCATTGCAGTGCATTTGTCATGGCCCACACTTGGCACGCTTTCAATGTGGCACTTTGGCTCTGTCGGTGTTGGATTGATATTGCCATAGGCATGCGATATTAAATTCAATTTTATGCACAAATCTTCAAGCTCGAGGTTAGTTTGAGGATCAACTGAAAGAGTTGGGTAGCAAAGAAAGCAGTGCTCTTTATGTGATCTTCGCAGCAGAAACCTCTTTTAACAAAACTCATTATATTATTTATATACATTCTTATCTAGTGTGAGCCTTTGAAAGTGTAGAAATATCTGAAAAAAGTAAAGATTTGGGAACAAACAAAACAAATATCTTTAAAATGCGGGGGTGGGCGGGTCCCAATTTTTTTAGTCTGATCAATCGAGGAAGTGATAAGTAGTCCTTGTGCTAAATTTGGTTACTCTAGCTGTAAAATTGTACAAGATATAGGTTTTTGCGGTTTAAGGGGAAAGGGATGGGGGTGGGAGGAAATCTTGACACTTTGCCTATGGTATATGTCAACAAGTTTGGTTGCTCTAGCTTCAAAACTGTGGAAAAAACTGCGATATTACAGACAGACAGACGGACGGACGGACGGACGGACGGACGGGCGGACGGACATTTCAACCCAATATACTCTTTTTTCTTAGTTTTTTTTTTCAAAAAAATTAAAAAAAGGAGTATAAAAAGAAAACGTTCATCCGATTGTAGAAAGTTGACGTCGAATCAAAGAAAATGGGAATAATTATAAATATTTTTCTACAAAATAAGGATTTCAATGAAGAAAATTTATATCAGAGAAAGTTTGAAGCAAAGAAAAAAGAACAAATAAATATATATATCTCAACTATAATATGGCTATAAAAAAATATTTATCTAAAATGTGAAACAAATTTATAATAATAAAAAATAGTTTTAAAATCTATTTTGCATAAATGCTAAAAATAATGTCTATAGAGAAGTTATCGTAATACCCTCGCTATGTGGGGTGTCTTGGTCAAGTGACGGCGCAAAAACATTTGTTAACACTTTAACGAGTTATGATTTGCTTAAAGTTGTTGTTGTAGTTGTTGTTGGCGTCTACCTAACGGCCATTTGATGGTTAGCAATTTAAGTTGCACATGTTTCGAGTTTTAATTGACGCTTGCCTCTCTTTATATATTGTATGTTTTTGTTTGTCTTTTGTAGCGCCACGCATGGATCCCAACAACAACAACGAGTGGCGACCATTGGGCCATGGTGATCCACTGCAAAAGGATCCCACCTATGATTATAGTCCACCAGCATTGGATCGTGTGAGATACTGGGCAGAGAGCAATGCGAGCAGCAATCAGGATGCGAGACAAAAGTTGCCATTGGAAATTTTGAGGAATAAGACAAAAAGTGAGATATTGTTGCTGGGCGTGGCAGGCGAAAGGGAACGGGAACGTTCTAGAGCTGCACAGCCTAAGCCATCCTTGCCATATGCAGCGTTGGGCTTAGCTCAGCAGCAGGCCAAGTATGCAGCCATCAGAAGAAGCTACTATGCGCCACAGCAGCAGCAGTTGCAGCAACAACAGCAGCAACAGATGCAACAACAGCAGCAACACTTGCAACAGCAGCAGCAGCAACAGCAGCAACACCAACAACAGCAGCAACAACACATGCCACACACACATCTAATGCCGCCGCCCATGTTGATGAAGGGTTTGGGCCATGTGGAGTATCGTCACAGTGCCATCAGCTCGCCCAGCAGCAGCTCCTTTATGAGCATGAGCATGCCTGGCAGTTATAGCTCTCCTGCTGCCTACGCTCCGCTTGCACCCAAAATAGTTAGCTCCACGCATTACTATAGCAGCCCGTCGCCCGCCAGCTCAGCTAGTTCCTCCTCTGCCTGGTACAGTCACTCGCCCAGCAGCATGTCCAGCGTCATGCCACAACGTCTCAGCTATGCGGATGCACATCATCAGGAATCCATGCAGCATTATAGTTTCTCTCGGCCATATTCACATTCACCCAATGCCATACACTCCACGGGACATAAACAGACAGCAGCAGCTAATCCTCGCAAGCCTTGGCTGCATGAGTTGCTGCAAAAGGAGCTGGTGAAGCAGCCGCCACGTTTGAAGCCCACCATGCCTGCCACAAAGTATCTAATGGGCACCACCAAGCCCAGCAGCAGCAGTTATAGCAGCGCCACACATACACCTTTGACTTATGCGCCGGTTACCTTTGTGCCCGGTCCACCCACCATTGCCACGCCCACAACGAGCAGCAGTTACCCAGAGGTATATATAGTAATGGCAAGATTAACCGTAAAACTAATAAGAATCGCGTTTTTTCATTCCATTAACAATTTATCGTTTTTATTATCGAAAAATCGGTTTTGATTACTTGACAAATCAATCGATACTTTGTAAACAAAAAATCGTTAAACAATCGATTGGTTCGATTTTGCCAAATTACAATCGTTGGTGTTTCGATTATTCACGAAAATCAGTTAAGCAATTTTTTGTGAAAAATATCGATGTCGATAAACGTAGCAAGCCAAAATGCATCGATTTTTAGTACGCAGTAAAAAAGTCGATTAATCTATTAAATTTTACAATCCTACCAGATATATATAACACCCAGCACATTGACAACGATTGGTTTTCAACCCATGCGAATGCACAGCACCACAACGAGCAGCACCACCGCTATGCCTATTTATGAACGACCAGAGACAAGCAGCAGCTCCTACTCCTCCTCCCCCTCTCCCTCCACAGCAAACCGCCTGCTGATACCACAAATGAGCCTGAGCAACTTGGCACAGAGACCCACCGTGGCACCCGCACCAGAATTAACCACAGATGCGCTCTTCTCGCATTATAAGCAGCCACCAAAGCCACTTTTAGGACCCATGTATCTAATAATCGAAGGTCACTCCAAGGTCAAGACCTATGGACAGAATGAATTGGATCCGCATAGTCCCAAAATAGTGCCGGTTATATCAAAACGCGAGCCAGTTGTGCGCATCGCAGATCCCAATGAGAAGCGTGGAACTGTGGAGACCTATCAGGTCAAGCATTTGCATACCAAAACAATGCCGCTGACGACGACGACGACAACGACCTCCACAACAACAACAACAACAACAGAGAGACCAAGCAGCACTTCAAGCACCACTTTAAGCACCCCTCGAAGCACCCCTCCAACCACACCTCCACCAAGCACAAAGCCACCGTCTAGTGGTGTACATGATCTGCTCAGTCTGCTGGATAACATGTTTGCCGATGCGCATGATATAGTCTCCAGCACCACCGCTGCACCACTCAGTTTCAGCAGTACCGCTGCACCACTCAGCTCCACCAGCACCACCATACTAAAACCGGTGACAAACAAAATAACCAAGCTGCAGTCGGAGCCGGAGCCGCGCATAGGCAGTCAGGCAGGCAGCATAGAGAGCCTGGACGAAGCTGAGGATGAGGATGAGGTCAGCAAGGGATCGGGTTCAGGTTCAAGTTCAAAGTATGCAACGAGCACGGAACCTGAACAGCCGCCGCGTGCCACTCGCCAAATCTTTGACTATGATCAATTGCCCGAGTCGCGTATTAAGGCCGAAAGCGCAGACGAGCTTGAATACGAGCTGGAAGACGATGATGATGATGCTGATAATGATAATGCTGATGATGATGAGCTGTTAGAGGCTGAGGAGCTGGAAGATGCAGCTGCAGATGAAACGTCAGATAGTGAACATAATTTACTCAAACGCATCGATCAATTTGTCGATGATGTGGATGATGATGGAGATGATGAAGATTTGGCTGATTTGATGGAGGGTCTCTCGCCTGATGACGAGCAGCGTCGCAATTAACATTAGTTATGCAAACAAAAACAAATGTATTTTCTTAAAAAAAAAAAACAACAAAAAAAAACTGCGCTCTATACCAAATCTATCAGAAACTTTTCTTACACTTAAAAAAATGTGTTTTACATTTGTAAATAACTAAGCTTTATAGATTGGGATCGTTTTGATCTAAACGTTGTTAGTTGTTAGTTTTATAATTCCAATCAGTTACAGGCCCTAAAACCAAAAATGGTTTAGCTTGTATACTTTTTTTTTTTTTTGTATTGTAATTTTAATTAAATTATTACCAATTTTTCTTGTTTTTTAGTTGTTAAGTGTGCAATAATTGACAAATAAAGAAAAATTAATTTAAACATTAAAATTTCAAAAATTATTGTTAATTGGGTTCGTGTCTGTGCTAAACTAAACAAGCAAACAAAGGTAAAAAGTCAGCGAGTGCTGCAGTCAAATTGCCTTAGCGCGGACTCAAACCACAAACGCAGATCGCACGATTTGTTTAATTGACGCTCTCTTAAATATGCTCTTTCTTTTTTGTGTACGTTTTCAGCTGTTTTCTCTTTACAACCAGTGTTGCCAAATTAGCGATTTTCACGTCGAATCTGGTTATTTAGAAAGGTTAACAACGGGAAACTATTGAATCTAGTATAGTATATAGTACAAAATAATAATATTAAAGATAATATATAATATCTGTATTCATATGAATAGAATTTAAGTTAATTATATTGATTAAATTTTAAACATTAACTAAGAATAGCATTAAATTTGCTTTTAAAATGAGTCGGCCATTCTAATTGGCTATTTTTAGGTAAGGTTAGCTATTTGTAGCTATTTTCAATAGCCAATTTAGCTTTTTAAACGACAATTGGCAGCACTGTTTCATTTTCTGTCCTTTTGGTTCATGTCTAAACTAACTAAACAAGCAATCGGTAAAAACTCAGCGAGTTCAGCCACGAAAATCGCTTTAGCGCAGACTCAAACCAAAAACACGGATCGCAAGCATTGCTTTCTTAAATATTCTCTCTTTTGTTTTGTACACATTTTAAGCTGTTTTCTCTTTACAATAACAAAACAACAGCGGAGCGCCAGCACTCTTTGCTCACTGCATATCAATGCTCTGCATTATTTGTGACTTTGTTTGTTGATTTCTGATTCGATTTTCCAGCGCAACAGTTGAGAATTTGACGCTGAAGCGAACGGTAAAACAAAAAACAAAGCGCTGCCAACGTTCTCTGGAAGAAGAACGCGCGTCGCGGGTGACAAAATTCAAGAATTAAACTAAATTGTACGTCAAGTGTTTTGAAATTAAGATAAAGAGTGTACATTCCAGTTAAATTAGTAGTGCTAACTAAATTTAAGCATTTTTTTTGTTGTTGTTGTTTTTTTTTTGTTTCTTTTTTTTTTTTGTTTACCATGCAAAACTCAGCGTTGTTGCTCTTTTATTTTGTTCTTTGCGGCGCTTTCGCTTTTGTTTGCATTTGACAGAGCTGGAGAGACAGACAGAGAGAGAGAGAGAGAGTGCGAGCGCAAATAAGATTCAAATAAGAAAGCAAAGTTGAAAGACCAAAGCAAAGAAGTGTACAAAATAGCAGTTTACTATCGCTTCTGCTCTCTTCTTCTACGTTTTTATCTTTCTAATTGGTAATTGGTAGCAACAACAAATGCACCAAACACGTGTAGCTTTTGCCCCTCTGTTTTATGACTCAACTACTATTCTAACGATAGATATAGTTGAAGTGATAAAAAATACTAAAAATAAGTAAATAGTATGCAACTCACCCGCACATTTGGACTTTGGAAGTGTGACTAAATGTGTGAGTGTGTGTGTGTGTATGTCGCCTAAAATGCTGATCAATCTCCATGCACTTGTGTTTGTGTGTGTTTGCTTGTGTGTGCGTTTAAATAACCTTGATTTGTCTGCTCTGTCGTCTCGCCAAAGACACATATTAAACACACCAAATTTTATGTTATTTTTTTTTTATGTTGTGGCGTCTCGTCAAACAACAACTAAAAACTAACCAAACAAACTTCACAGGGCAAAAACAAATATCATGTTGCTATAAAACAAGATGCGCTTTTGCGGAGAGCCAGTTACCAGTTATACATGAATTAGATTCACTCTGAATGAGTTCAATTGAACTAATCTTCGGAATGAACGAGTGAACCTAGTCTCGGGTTATTGTTCATTATGGTCATTTGAGTCCTGTTATAGGGTATTTGAACTCATTTCAAACAAAGTCAGCTAAAAAATAATTTCAAATTTTTTTAAAAAGAGTTCTAAGATAGAAAATAAGAAAAAAATTATCTTTGTGACCTCTAATGAATCATAATTATCAATTTCAGCCTTACTGCCCAAAAACGAAAATGATTTTGTTAACTGATTCGAATCCCAAAATCGCTCACTCGTTCATTGGAGCTCTATGTACGTTCGAGTCCGTTCCCTTAAGTCGTTTAATTCCGATATTCGAATTGGTTGAACAAAAACGGGACTCAAATTAGTCAAATGAAAGATTTTTTTGTTCAGAAGAAAATGAACTACTGAACTAATTCACTGCAATGAACTGAAAAGTACAAGTCTAGTATGAATTAATAAAGATCTTATTCGACTCTTTTCTATATAAGAATGGATTCCAAATTTGCTACATTCTTACAAAATGATGCTTTATAATAATATTTTTTGAGTGGCAACTGTGGGTCTAAGTCCTAATGAGTTTTCTTGCAAGCAACAATTGGTAACTCGTTAAGAAAAACCATGTTGTGTATTATGCCACTTAATATTATTACACCATGATAAAACTGGTTCAGCGATCGGCAGTGCAAAAACACAAACAGAGAACACAGCCAGATAGAAAGACAGCGAGAGAGATAGAGATTGAGAGAAAAAGCGAGCAGAGAGAGATAGAGAGAGGCAACAGAAATGCTCTTCACTTCAATGCATGCCAAAGGGAAAATCAAAAAATCAAATAAGAAAAAAAAAATCAAAATGCGTGTTTCGAGAGTTTATCAGCCGAATGTCAGACACGCTGCTGATAACAATTACGAAGCGACCAGACAGCAGCCATTTAAGCTGATAAGCCGGCAAACGGTTTCTTTTTGACTTGGTTGGTTGGTTGGCGTTTAGCATCCGCTTACAATGTAATAGGTGGCAGTAGCAGCACTGCAACGCCCACACATACATAAGCATACACAATTCTGATTCGAAGCAGACTTAAACTTCCTAATTGGAATTTGTTGAACTCATAAATTGGCTATCGATTAAAGCTTATCGCTTCACCTCAATCACGTCTAGCCTGCAAATTTGACCTGCATTACTGACCTACTTTATCCGCCGCTGGATTCAGTTCTCTCTATTCGCTGGAACTGACTCGCTGAACCCGGCAAACCGGTTCGGTTCGCAGCTGTAATTAGCTGACCATGTGCTTCAATTAATTGCGCGTAAACACACAACTAAAATGCTTATTCAATGCATTTCAATCAGTTGTCGAACGCATTTTAATCAACAATTACATCATTTATGTATACACAAAAAAAAAAAACAAAAAACTCGATTTGTAAACATTAAACTACAGACATAAGATATAAAAATGTCAATGCCCTTTTTTTTCCATAAGTAAAATGTAAACGAAAATGTAATAAAAAAAAGAAATGCTATCTTTGGTTTACCGAAGGTTAAATACCCTTGTTAATATTTAGAAATACTAGCCGGTAAAAGCCAGCGTTGCTCGTTTAACTATTTGAAGATACCCGTTTTCAACAAGTGCTGGCTCGATCGGATCTGAACTAGTTCGCATGACCGGGTCTTTGATTCGAATTATTGAACTATTTTTTCGTATATATTTCATTTTTCAGCTGTTTTTATTTTTTTTAATTTTCGATTATCGTTAGTTCGACTAGTTCCATTTTAACGTTTAAATTTAAAATTCTAAACAGTTCCAGCAATTTTAAATGAAAGTCCGAATTAAAGGAACTTATAACGACTAGTGAAAATGAACGATTCGTTCTTTTAACTGGAAATGAACTGGAGAAACGATTAGTTCCTTTGTACCGAAAGCAACTAAAAGAGAGCATGGTTATTTTTATCGGGAAATGAACTACTGAACGTAAGGAACTAGAGTGCAGAGCACTATTTTCCACCCATTTTTCGACTATAAGGGTTAACTTTCCAGAATCGGTGAGATACCAACTTAATTTTGCATACGATTAAATTCTAGATCAATTAAACCTTGTGAGTTTGATTTAGAAATTGGTATAAAGATAAAACTTTCCTGATCAAAAACATAAATTTCGTAACAAAACTAAAATACATTCTGCCATTGTATATATTGTTTACATTTTATTAATCGTATAAAGTATTTCTATATACATATGCACATATGGTTCTATCCGCATAATTACTAAGCAAAAACCCGTTCTTTCATATTGCTGATAATGCCTGGAAAGTTTTTCTGATGAGCCACGGAAAGCAACTTAATGAATTCGCGTCACGATGACTCGACTTTATACACATGCATTTAGCACGCATGAAAGAAGGCCTGAATACGCATTGCATAAGGCATATACTAAGTATGAAATGCAGTTCAATGCACTCTTTCTTATATACTACAATACATATGTACATAAGTATTTATGTTAACGTGCTTAACACACACTTTCCGTTTTATCAGTTGAAGAAAGAAATAAGTAAAGTATTTACAATGCGCGATAAACTGCGATATAAATTGAAGGTCGTTATCATCGTTTAGTTATAATAAAATTATATAATCATATTTTCATCAATTGCATTTTTATTATTTCCTTTTTTTTTTGTGACAATAAATGACGTAGAATAATGTTACTCAAGCATTTATAAATTGTGATAACCTTTACGAACCGTGATTCAAAGTAAGATTTCATTATTCATAATCCAAAAAATATATGTACTTATTCAATATTAATATTATTGTTTAAACAAATTTCTAATCAAGTTGAGAAGGCCTTATAAACAAAAAACAAGTTACGTGAAATGTGAACACAAAAACTAAAATACAAAAATTTCGATTATCATAACATATTTATAGTTGTGTGTTTCTATATTATGTATGTACTATATAGAGTGCGCCACATAAGTCAATTAATTTAATAGATTAATAAAAGAGCATTCCGAGCCAAGTATTCTAATGGCAAAAAACCAGCAGTTGGTTTTTTGTGTGTGGGAATTGCTTTAAGTGGCACATTTGCATTCGATTAATTTTGGAGCAAACTTGCACTTTTATCTAATTTAGCATTCTTTTCCAAACTTAATTGAAAACAGCTTAAAAGTTGCGACAAACTTTTAATTAAGAAGAGATTCAAAATTAAATAAAAAGTTTCACCATAAAACTTCGAAAGCTGTTAAAAGCTTAGTGAACTTTTGATTAAGCATACACTTAAAAAGAAAACTTTACTTTAAAGCTATAAAAACTGCTGATATCTTAGTAAATCATAAACTTTTAATTGATTAAAAGACTAAAGAAAAAGATTTTCCATAAAACTACAGAAGCTGTTAAAAGCTAACCGAATTTTTGATCAAGCATACACACAAAAAGCTGCTGGTAGCTTAAAAAAGCATACAATTATCACAAAGCTTCAAAAGCTGTCAAAATTTAAGCGAACTTTTGATAGAGCATACACTTAAAAAAAAAAGGTTTCCAAGCTAAAAAAGCTTCTGATTGTTTAAAGAGGTATAAATTAGGGTTACACTTATTAAGCTTATACTTATTTTGAATCAACTGAAAGCTTCAAGACTGAAGAAACTAAAGAAACTTAATTCGAAGTTTAAAAACTGATAGCTTTAGTTTTACAGAACTGAAAAATGAATTATATCGTCAAGTTGCACTTTAAGTACATCTGTAAATACAGCTTTCTGAGATAGTCGATTGCTCTATTAGCGAAAATCAATTATAAAATTCAAATTGCGATCACCTTGCGAGTTTAACTATGGACTGTAGCTAATCTAAGCGTTCGCGCAATGAACGCAACTTTAGCAATTGCTTATCTAAGTTCAGGTTTGAAGCCAGTTACAAGCTTCCATTTATACACATATACCCTTATATATAATGATCATAGTATATATATACATATAGCTATGCAAATATCGGTTTACCTGATCAGCTCTCACGTACTCAAACGAACTTTAACCGCAAATTGTTGCATTGCTATTGTGGTTTTACTATTATGATTATTAAATTGTGTGTTTCTCTCTCAAGTGAAACAACTACAAGTTTAATTTTAGAGTTTAAAATTTCGATTGTTCCGATTCAGATTAGTTAAAAATATTTGATAATGTGCTTGTTTTAAGAAGCTTCCCCCTTGAGCCTTATCTGAGAGTGCGAATATTATTTCAAAACTGTGAAATAACAGCAAACGCTTCTTATCAACAAATTGCAGTTTTTTTTTTTAGTGCCAAAAAAAAATGTGTATGTTATGCGATAAGATTTGCAAAATACCAACCGTAATATTCGCCTACACTTGAGCACAAAAATTTAATCAATATTTCCTTGAACAAACAGTCGAGGCAGCAACTAAAACTGCAGAGCCATGACAACAACCAAAGATGCCAAGGATCAAGGAGCAACAGCAGCACCAACAACAACGCAGGATACACAAAAAAATGGCGTAGCTGGTAATCTGATGAAGCGTTTGAGACGCTCTGCCTCCGCAACGGA
Source organism: Hirtodrosophila cameraria (assembly GCA_949708635.1). Classification (NCBI taxonomy): domain Eukaryota; kingdom Metazoa; phylum Arthropoda; class Insecta; order Diptera; family Drosophilidae; genus Hirtodrosophila; species Hirtodrosophila cameraria. Next base: position 78,865,047 of record OX453090.1, read on the forward strand.
ACACAATTTGATCAATCTGCGCAATCGCAAGTCAACGCAGCACCTTTTTGATCAACATGGCAACCCTATAGATTTGCGTCAGTACCGCAAGGTCCTCGATCGGGATGAGAATGGCAATGGTACTAGCGAAAAGAAACTACGCTATAGACGCACTCAAAGTGTTACACGCGCTGAGGAGATCTCCAACAAAGAAGCCAAACAGCGCAAGGCGCAACCCGACAGATCGTGAGTAAACTATTTCTTAGAGTCATACACTAAAGTTGGGTTAGGGGTTGAATTTCATTTCATTAGAATTGGAAAAGGAAATAATGAAAACAATTTCATTAGAAAAAAATTAATAATCAATACTAATGAAATTATTGAGTGAAAATATCAATGATAAAAGAGTATATAACTTTAGATTTATTCAATTCTTAATAAATTATTTTTCTATTTCTTAACAGCATTTAAGTGAATGAACAAATTTTTCATTATCATAATGTTTTCTATTCTAATGACAATATTTTTCATTAATGAAGAAATAATGATATTGCATTTTATCGCCTACTTTGTTATCGCAATTCTATCTCTATTATATGTTATATTATGTGTTCTGTGTTATATTATATGTTCTTCATAACATATCTATCATTAATTTCGAGAATACAACATGGCTGTGCTTTTGATCCTATCTGTAGCATATATTGCATAATAGATCTATCTTTTATTTTCAGTATACATCGTCCACGCGATTCATTGTTCTCATGGAGTTCGGGCTTTACGAACTTTACGGGTCTGGTCAACTGGGGTTTTCTGCTGCTCTGCATTGGCGGCCTGCGTTTGGGTCTCGAGAATCTGCTTAAGTAAGTAAATGATATAAAACTAAGTTTGGGAACGTGGTACGAAATAAAATGTTATATCAGCTGAATCTCAGAAATTATACGCTCTTAGGTATAACTAAATATCTTTTTTCTAATAATCTAAAACAAATCATTTTTAGATATGGCATACGCATTAATCCCATTGACTGGTACTTTTTTCTAAGCGGTCGCAACGAGGGCGAAGGTCACAATGCTCTGCTTTTAATCCTCTGTAAGTCGACCTTTATAATCTTATATCTGACTATATATTTGACTTAAGCTTTGCTTTACAGACTCTATGGTTCACATATCGCTTTGTCTGGCTGTTGAAAAGGGTCTCGCTTTGGTAAGTTGTACTACTTTTTTGAGTACTATTTAATTTTTGGACCTTACTCACTCTGTAAACTTCGGCAACTTATTTGAGTCACTTGGCGACCGAATGTTTTTGCCATTCTTCGCATGATTTATATTGTTTGAGTTTTGGCTTGCTTAGGCGGCCTTTGTTTTCAGAAGAATTCTCGCCAAAAGTTTAGCTGCTAAATTTTGTTAAATTTGGTTATAGAAATTCGAAAAAGTAAACGTTTAAGACAGCTGTTTCAAAGCAGATCGGATGCAATATTTTTTTAAAATTTGTCTCCATTTTCAAAATTGTGAAAAATTACGAGATTTTGCAATTTTAAGCAGTTTTGAGTTTCGCAGAAAACGATTTGATATTCGGTTTAAACATTAATTTGAAAATTTTAAAGACAAATTTCGCTCTGGCTCAAATTTGTATTGTTTGAATATATTGAAATAAAGTTACAGATGAACTTTATGCAAAAAATATCTATTAGTCCTTTTCCCATTTCCGATAACTTTTTATTCCAAATCGTTTTTGAGCTAGTGTTCCTGTTTTCAAATGAAATATCAATTGTTTTTTCTTTTAAAGATAAGTTCAAAGGCTTTTCATTTTAATTTATAAAAAAGTCAAATTTTTTTAAACTAATTTCCAGCGATATTCGGAATTCCGATTCCAAATATTTTCATTTAAAACCAGTTTTAGCATTTTGACGAACTTTAGTGTCGATATATCGAAGGACACTATATACAAAGTCCTTCGATATACATCAATATCGACATAAAGTTGATGATTTATATCCCTAGCTTGTTTTTTTTTATCACTAAATTGAACCAGTTGCAAGATTAAGATAAAACTTATCTTAACCTCGTATCAATAATCCATTTTAACGAAATTTTTTTTGCGTTCAAAAATGTACTTATTTTAATCTCGCACTGTTTAGAAACTTTTTCAAGTCTTTGTTTTTGCCCCAAAGCACTTAAACTTGACCCATTTAGAGAACTTTTGCACGTTGAAAACATAACTTTTTATTGATTACAATCATTACACTTATAAACAAATTTTGAATGACAACTAATAAATCGTGTATTGAGTGTTGTGTTGGTGTGCATGGGTGTGAATTTGTGTGCGAGGTGTGTTTAAAAAAAAACATATATAAATATATCAAAATGATTTAGGCAATGCGTACGCCCGCCTGATCGCAATATTTTTGTAACATTTGTTTATAATCCGCTTCGAGTGGAGCCAACAAAGTCGGCAGCTCGCCAGGTCTGCGTTGCGATAGATTGGACAAGGAGCTGGCCAAGTAATGTCGAGCATCCGAAACTTCAAGCAAATGATCTAGCTGCTTGGGCTGCGCGAATGTGAGCTGTGAGAAGGCTGCCTGATAGCCAGGTTCAGCATCGACTACAGGTTCTGCGGCATCTACAGCTGGCACATTATCACCATCCAAATGGGGCAATTTCTCGGGCGGACGCTCAAACATGTCGATAAGTGCATGCAGCAAACGTGGCCAATATGCAGCATATTGGCCACTTACCAATTCGTTGCATTCGCTTAGCAGCTTGGCAACTCCTACAGCGATAATCTTACGATCCAGCATCTTGGTGACCTTGCCCATTTCCGGTATAACAACACGCTCCAACAGCATACCAAACATGCCGGGTTGTATTTCCTCGATAAGCTGCACCAGCGGACTGCCGCCCATTTTGACGACATAAAAGCAAAAGAACACAATAATGCCATTCAAATATTTGGTTGTCTTGGATAATGACAGACGCTGGAAGAGTAAACCAAAGATTTGACGCATGCTTGATTGCATTTCGGTTGGATTATAATAGAACAGCAAGTTCTGCAGCAGATAAAAGCCCTCATGATCGTTGGCCTTGGACGATATCATTTTTTGGAATATGCCTAGTATGCCATTCTGAAAAATAAGTTGCGAAAATTAGTAAACATGTTTATTATATGAAAACAACATTCTTTTTTTTTTTTGCTTACCAATTTGCCCAGCGCCTGTATATGCGCGGAACCCTGTCGAATAAACGTTGAGAGCAGGCGTATCAAGGGTGTTACATTGCCACGACGATCCCACAAGGGTGGCGCCAACAGGCAGGGAAACAGCGCCCAATAGGGTTCCGGTATGGCGCCACTCGCCTCACGCACCTCCAACAGTACCGATAACATTTGAAACACATAGGGCATAAATTCAGTGATATCCTGCTGCAGTATGCCCTGGAAAACTGGGAATAGCGCCTCCTCAAAGGAACTAACGGCCGTGGCATCTGCCTGGCAGACGATTCTAAATTGAAGAAAAACGTTTAGTACAATTATAAATGTTTTAGTTAACATTTTGAATCAAACTTTATCAAAATTGAGTTAACTTTAGGAATTAAATATAATATTGTAGATATTCGCATCGTATAATAATATTTAGAACACTTACTTGATAGATAGCGCCAGCGTCTCAAAAAGATAATGATTAAATAGCGGTCGGGATGGATTCTTGGCAACAAAGGTTAGAATTTCGGTGAGACGTGGCAAAGCAACAGCCATATAAGGCATGGCACTCGCCTGCAACACATGAAAGCTGCGCATAATGGCTAGAGAAAAAGATTTAGAAAAAAAGTTATTAAAGATATATTTGATTTAAAAACCAACTGCTTCAAACTCACCCTTCATCACATACTCATTCTCGGCAGATCCAGTCAGCGCGAGCGTGGCAAATAGTCCGCTAACCAATTGATTTGAATGTGCGGCCAGAACTTGTGGTCCAAAGAGCTGCGCATTGCTTGCATCACGCATGGTTAATATCTTCTCCAGCGAGCATGCCGCATAGCTGTGCACCACAATGCTCTCAGCGGGCAGATGGCGTATCAGCTGTGGCAGACAGTTGGCCAATGTCTGTGAACCCAACAGACTGCGAAAGACCATAATGTATTTGATGGCAGCTGCTTTTAGCACTGGCAGTTCATTAACTGTGGATAAAAAGAGCAAAAATGTGGTTTAGAAGTATTTAAGGACTTGCTTCAAATGACGATTAAACTTGCGGAAAAGTTAATGTAACATACAAGTTATTCGAATTGGAGAATTGTTTGAGATTTGTGATAAGCAAAAAAATAAATATAAATTAATCAAAGGATCATCAAAAACATTTAATCAAGCAATTGTTTATAGAGCTTTTAACTTAATCTCTTATGATGCAACTCGCTTAAAGCTTTTTTATGTGCTTACAGCTTAAAGGCAGATACAATTGTTGAGTTAGAAAGAGATAAAACCATAAGAAACAGAAAGCTGCATTTTTTACAGTAGTTGCATTTTATGCTGAAAATGAATACTAAGCTTTAACAATGACACATTCTGACGGGAAATGTGTAAAATTTGCTGAAAACTGTGGTATGAAACTTTGTTGCTTATCCAAAAACAAATTAGTTACTTCAGAAAAATATTTGAAATAGTTTCTTATACTAATTTTGGTATCCGCAGTCGTTGAAAAGTAAAGTTTCGTGATTATTTTTTTTATGTTTAAGATTGGACTAGTTAGGTCGACCAAAAACTACGAAAATAAATAAAATCCAAAATCAAACTAGATGTTAAAATATGACCAAAAGGAAATTCCGCACGGAAATCGGTCTAGTTTTGACAAACTTATCGGAGGCATATTTTGAATATTTTAAGCCCACAAGAGGGAAATGGTAAAAATGGCCGGATAACACTAAGTTATACCAGCTAGGAGATATAAATATAGAATATAAATAATTACCATTGGGTCGATCCAATTCAGGCACAATGTGCTCGGCACAGAACTGCGGCAACGGGACCAGCTCCGAGCTCTGCGTAATGCCATGTTTTTGTGTGCCGCCACGCGATGCCCAGGAAGTGACCAAGTAGATGGCCGTGTCCTTGGCACGCCAATTGACAGACGGATTCTGTTTGTACTTGCCCAGCAAGATTTCAAGATACTGACCAAATATGCCAAAGATCTTTTGCTCGAAATTGATGGACAAGGTCTTGACCAGATCACAGGCAGCGCGTCGTCTTGTATCAATGTCAGAGCCCTCAATATCACGGCGTATATACTCATCCGGACTGTCTTCGAACAGTTCCTCATCAGATGGACGTATATCCAAATTGGGTATAACAACCTTCTCGCAGATGCGTGCCAATATCTCTGGATTCTCAAAGATGCCATGGTAATGCTTGCGTTCAGCAACAACCGAAAGGAATTGCAATGCATTCGAGACGAGCTGTAAGAATTAAGAGTTTCAAATAGATTATTGAGGCATTCAATCGTATCAGCAATCAAAAGAAACGGAAATAGTTAAATGACATAGTTCGTTCATTTTGTTGTTAGAAGTCGCTTTATTGAATTCATAAATCGAAATTCTAATGGAAATGCGAACAGATTTAAGAAAAGAACTAGATGAATTACAATCGAAGGAATTTTCCATGCCGATCAAAACATTTGTAAACGCAACTATTTGATGTTCTAAATTCCGCATATCAATCAACATTTAGATTAAAATGTTTTTTAAGACATTGAAAATTGCTGTTTTCAAACTTCTCTATAAAAGCAATTGCTTTTTTATTCGAAATTGATTCGAAATAACAAGATTTATCGGAAGTTTTCTTAGTTTTAGGATATCAAGCTAATCAGGCCCGGTTCGGTTTCCAAATTCGTAATGATTTTGAGAAAGTGAAATTTGATGTTTTTGTATTCACTTTTGACAAGATTCTGCGTAATGAATTCATAAGGACAGGCATGATAGTAAAATCGATAATTGAACTAACCTGATTATTTTTTGATTACTTACAAACTAAATGTAAAACAGTTTTCTTAATTAATGTTTTAAGATAAGGAAAGGGCTTGCATTTCATAGAAATCGTTTTGAAAATCGATTAATTTTGCAGTTGTACATACCGCATCGTATTTTGTATGCAGGCTGGTCTTCACCAGCAACTCCCAGACGGCAGTGACAAACTGTTCCATATAGGGTTTAAATTCCTCATCATATTTGCGTGCATAGAGACAAATATTCTCACAGACTTGTGAGCGTAAATGTTCCAAGACGCCAGCATCCTCATCGTCATCGGAGCGCAGACTGGCGACATCAACGGCCAGCTGTTGAAGAAAAGCGCCCATCCAAATGCTCATGTTATCCTCAAAGAATTCGGGCAGATCCTGCGAGTTGAGCGAGAAGAACACCTTGTTGACCAGCACCAATGAGCTATAAATGATCTTTAAGGCATCGGGATTGCCCTCATGCATAGTTCTTAACTGCATTGTGGCCTGCAAGAGATCCGTCAATGGCTTGGCCATGCGATCTAGCACAAATTTAATTTCCTCCCACAATGTTTGCGATTTGAATTCATATCGGTAACGTTTGAAAAGCGAATGTGCCGTTTGCAATATGCCATTGATCGCATTAAAATCGCCCGAGGCAAATTTCTCCACCATTTCGTCAATCAATTGCGGCCATTTCTTGGGAAAATCATGCTTGCCAATAATGCTAACCGCATCACTTAGTTGCTTCTGCAGCGCTGTCGGCGAATGCAACATCAATGTGACAATCAATGTTTTGATCGTATTCCGATCCGATTCATGTATACGATCTGGCTCATCCGTATCCTCATGTGCAGCCCAATTGCGTTTTACATAATTCTTAAATGCAATTGCACCCGCCACGCGTATGGTCATGTCCATGGTCGCCTTATCGATGAGATTTAAAAGCAACACCGGATAATTCTGTTGCAGTTCCGTCGACTCCAGCAACTTTTCCGCTGCAATCAAAAAAAAAAATTTGAATAAAACAAAAGTCATCAGAACCCAATAGGAGTTAAACTATATCAGATGGGGATAATTCAGAGAAGTTGTTTTACTACTCGGCCACCTAACATATTTACACCATAAACATGGGCGTAGTCAGTTTTTTAGCTAAAATGGAACAAGATACTCACATACAGAGCTGTGTCGATCTGATTTGAACTAGTTCGAATGGCTAGCTTAAGAAACTTGACAAGATTAGTGGCTTTATTCGGAAAGGAACTAAGAAAGCGATTAGTTCTTTTATCCAGAAAAGAGCTAAAGAAACGATTGGTTCTTTTAGCCTGAAAGGATTAGCTGCTATATCCGACAAGGAAATATAAGAAAGATGAATTCTTTCTCCCTGGAGACGCTCATGATTATGATCCTCCTTTTTAACCCGTTCCCATTTTGTATAGCATCGCTGCATCGTTTTCCCGCGCGCGCACGCACACTGTGCCAAAGTCAAATCTTGCTCATACGCATTCTCTCTCCATCTCTCCCTATCTTGCTCTCTCTTTTGTACTCACCGGGTCTGCGGACATTGGGATCGGCGCTGAGCGTCTGTTGCAAATAACCGGCAAGCAATTGCAAATTGGCGTCGGTGACTTCCATATTTGATTTGATTAAATTTCTATGTATGTGTGTATATCACGTTGATTACTGCGTTTGTTTTTTTGTTTAGTTTGTTTCGCTTGTGTTTTCTAAACTTTAATTTACAACATATAACGAAATTGCGCACACAAAGAATGTAAGAAGTACGACCAAGCGCGTCGTGCGAAACGATGGAATGACGATTGTGCCCACGTTGGTGATGGGCGCGTGCTGAACGATGAACGATAACGCGTGCGTTATTCATCGATACATAAATACGCGATTAGTCGTGCGTGTTTAAACGATAGTATTGGTATTTTAAGTGACGGCGTTTAATTTTGATTTATTTATTTATTTATTTCTCTGCTATGCTTTTTCTAGGAAATTATTTCCGAGGGACTTGGCATGATTATTCAGATAGCTAACATATGCGTATCGGTTTGTTTGCCTGTGGTGATTATACATTTAAGAGGTTCTGCATTTAGCATAAGTAAGTATGGAGTCAAAACATTAGTTAGAAATATCAGTTTTTCGTTTTATTTTCAAAAATCACATTTTTATGGTTACAACAAAATAATTGCTAAATAAAAGAAAAGTTTTGAGAAATTAAAAAAAAATATATAAAATAAACGTTTTTTTGTGTGTTTTGGTAAAAAAAACTTAGTACAAAAATTTCCTAAATTGTAATTTTTAAAATGATCATTAAAGCCATTATTTTCAATCCCTGTTTAGAAATCTTATGCTAACAGTATTTGTGCTTTCAGTGGGTGCAACAACAGTGTGTTTATTTTATTCTGTACTGTTTTTGAAACTGTGGAGCTACGTTCAGACCAATATGTGGTGTCGGCGGACCTACTATCAGCGACAGCCACGTGAGCGACGACCCAGTATCAGTTTAGCCGAACTTAGTAAGTTTTTATTTCGAATCCCAACGAGCGAATTTGCCTGTTATTAAAATAATACAATTGTTTGCCTTTAGAAAGGAGCCACTCAAATGGTGCTGGTGGTGAAGACGACGATGAAGACGTGGCGAAATTAGTGCAATATCCAGAAAACTTAAGCTACAAAGATATTTTGTACTTTTTATGCGCACCCACTCTTTGCTATGAACTCAATTTTCCACGCACATCGCGCGTCCGCAAGCGTTTTTTGCTTAAACGTCTGCTAGAGGTCCTTATTGGTGTGAATGTTGTAATGGCCCTATTTCAACAGTGGATTATACCCTCGGTGCGTAACTCCTTGATACCCTTCTCGAATATGGATATTGGATTGGCCACTGAGCGTCTACTGAAACTCGCGGTTAGTATTGAAATCTTTTATTAATATGTTTATATTACTAATAATGAAATTTCAATCTTTTAGTTACCTAATCATTTGGTCTGGCTCTGCTTTTTCTACCTGTCGTTCCACTCACTTCTGAATGCCATTGGGGAGGTACTGAATTTTGCAGATCGTAATTTCTACTGTGACTGGTGGAATGCCAACAATATTGATACATTTTGGCGTACTTGGAATATGCCAGTGCATAGATGGTGTGTTCGTCATCTCTATATTCCCGTTGTACAGATGGGCTATTCCTCGCGCCAAGCATCGACAATTGTGTTTCTTTTCAGCGCCTTTTTCCATGAGTATTTGGTAAGTTTTTATATTGCAAAATTTCTTCAAAATATTAAATTTTTTGTTTTTAATATTGTTTTCCCTAAGGTCTCTGTGCCCCTACAAACTTACAAAATTTGGGCCTTCCTTGGCATGATGGGTCAAATACCTCTGTCAGCCATATCCAAGGAAATTGAGCGTCGAATCGGTCCACGCATGGGCAATATTGTTGTTTGGGCATCGATTATTTTGGGCCAACCTTTGTGCATTATGGCCTATTATCACGACTACGTGATCACACACTTCCAAACTGCGCTCAATGGCACAGAACAACATAATAGCTAGACTTTTGGCAACATGATCTGGTCCTGTACTTTTTTCTAATTTATAAGCCAAATGCAAGTTGAGAATACTTGAATGCCACATACAAATAAATTTGTAGTTTTGCACATGCATAGTACTGAGTAACATAAAACTAATGTTATTTAATGCATATGTTAACGATTTTAAGCGTCATGTAAATAAAGAGAATGGATATTGAGTTTTATTTATATGTTTTTTGTTTGTGACGACTGAGTAAACTGGATTTGAAATTACTTGACTTGTATCATTTCACGCCATGAAAAATAGGTTTCATATTCATAAATTCAATATTTATGCATTTTGTGCTTATAATATATATCTACTATGCTAATATACTTTTCAACTTAAATATTAATTGAAGGCAAAATGAGTCTAATGTGTTGGCTAATATAATTGATATTGGGAAACATTTTTTACAATGAACTATTTATTTTTAAATTAAATCAACTAAGCCTAGGATAATTTATTGACATTTTTATTTGTGCAGTATGAATGATTTTCTGCTATCACGATGCTGAACTCCATTATTATTTTTATTATAAATTATTAATATTTAGGTAGAGCTGATTTTATACATTTAAATGGTTTAATTGAGCCGCTTCGAATACTGCATTCATTGCATGGCGATAGTTCATCTCTAGCATTTGCGGCTATCGATATATGCATAAATCGCTATCGCTCGATAGGCAGCCTGAGTGGTAACAAAATTTTCTCTCCACCGGAACCAAGCCAAAACATATATTCAAGTTTTTGTCATTAAAAAAGCAAGCAATTAATAATTACAAGTGTAATTTTGAATATTTAGCTTAAAAATATCAAGTGCATTTAAAAGCTAACAAAATAGGGTGCCAGCAAGCCATTAAATTATTCAGGTAAGCGCGCAACCCAATTGCAAATTTGTCAATAGCTCGTCGGCGTTTTCGCGACGCCCGGCACCAACACATACATGCATACACAGTGTTATCGTGTGTGTGTGTGTGGTAGTGTGCCTGTATATATGCTGCTCGTGCTGCGAAAAGAAAATTAATATCGGCTTGCAATTAGCGCATAAAGCGTGTGAAAAGCACAGTAGGTTTAGATCAAAAAAATAAATATATAATGTTAACAATTTCCAGAAACGCTTGGCGTGTGCAGCAGCAGCGACTGCAACAAATTGTCAAACACACAGCGTTTTACAGTGGTGCAAAATCAACGCAACATCTAACAAAATCAAGCAGCAACACCAACAACAACAAAAACAACAGTAGCAGCGGCAGCAGTGAACCGGCAGCGTTAGCGTCAACGTCAGTTTGTAGTCACGTAAGTGCGTGTTTTGCTCTGCGCGTGGTGCACAAATCTCAATTTTGTTGTTGTTTCATATATATTTCACAACAGATCATGAGTGGTCGGTATCGTGGCGGCGGTGGAGGTGGGCGCTATGGCGGCGGCGGCGGTGGGGGTGGCGGCGGTTATGGTGGTGGCTACAACGATTTTGATAACTATCGTGGCGGCGGCGGCGGCGGTGGTGGAGGAGGCGGCGGTGGCGGCGGTGGCTATAATGACAATTTTGGCCCACCAAATCCCTTCAACAGTAAGTATCATTATTCATGACAATAGCAATCAGCGCACATGCTGTAATTGTGTTAGGTGGTGTCCTGACTTACCAATTGTAGCTTGTACCAATTGTTAGTTGCATGATCTTTGTAGTTGACTTCATCAATCTCATGCTTACAAGCGCTTCACAATTGGTAACTGGCTATACGCATGAGACCACCTTATGGTAACACACCATGTGAGAGACTATTCAACTGACTATCAGAGCTGCAAAGAATGATTCCTTTTGCGAATGAATGCGAATTATCATTGAATTAATTCAATTAGACGAAAAATTTGAGTGATTTGATATTGTAGAGATTGAATCATTATTATATTTTATATTTGCAAAGAAATTAATATTGGTGAATCATTCTTTTGCTTATGATAAAAAGTTGAATTCCAATTTGAATTACTTCTTTTCGAATTAGGTTTTTGGCAAGAATTCTATTGCTTATGATAAAGAATTGAATTCCAATAAGAATTATTTGTTTTGGAATTAGAAACTCATTCTTTTGCTTATGAAAATGAATTGAATAAAATTGGAATTAATTCTTTCAGAATAAAGAATTTCCATTTTAATTCTCACAACGTAGGATATGGCTGAAACATTTTCTAGCTGGGCAGCTACGAAGTTTCCATAGAAGGCTGGGACCTACATGTTATGTTATCAAATACTTAATACTTTTTTTTTGAAATGGACAACGATATAATGTTGGCTATCAAACTGAACAATCGTTGAAAATTAAATGAAATCATCATAATTTTAATATAAGTAATAACATAATCTAAAACATAATCTCTCGATTGTTTTTTTTTTGTTGGAAAGTTTGTGAAGTGGTGCAGTGCAGCATGTTATTATTTTTGTAAACCTTTGCGTTTAATTAAAGTTTTAAAGCCATGCAACGTCATTGGCCAGTCACAAAGCAGCGAGCTATCTCTCTCTCAATGTGCAAAAAGCACAGAAAAGAAGAGAGTGCAAAAGCAAAGAGTGCAAAAGAGTAGAACTATTTTTTTAATTTTCAAAGTTTTTGTTCTTACTAATTGGCAATTTTTTAGGTGTGAACTCATAAATTTCAACATAACTTGAGTATGGCATAATAGATTAAAAAAAAACGATGACAGAATAAAAGTTAAGGCCCCTAAAAATATATCCCTCACATTTTATTCCAGTAGTTAACACTTTCAGAGATAATATAATACGAAAATAATTGTATTTTTTTTTCAAAGGTTTCACCTGGAATTTTATTTGAATATTCAGTGAAAACTCGAATAAAAAATTCAACAAACAATTCCTTACGTTTTTCATTCAAATACATTAAATAGTTTTTGAAAAAGTCATAGTTCGTTTCTTTTTTGTCGGTTTTCCAGTTACAGAGCCACAGTCCAATTGGGCCAAGCCCAAGATTTTGAAATTTCTGAGCTTTAATGTATTATTGAAAAATACATATTTGTTTCGACTTCAAATATATTATTAAACTATAACGTTTTTTTTTCTTTTTTGCCCAAATATAAAAATTAAAAATTCTCTTATTTTTTAACTATAAAAGTAAAATGCAACTCTTAAATATAAATTAAATTTGGAGCAATATATTAAAACTGGTTAAAATATGGACTTAAAGAACTCTATTATATTTATCTGTTTTACATGATAAATTGCAACTTTATATATTCTAATAAGACATTTTGTAATCAGAAATGTTTACTCAATTGGATTTACATGATATATTTTTTAATGTGAATTCTTCCCTTTGGCACAGTGGGTGGACCCAACATCTCGGGCAACGAGCTGATGCAGCTGATGAGCGCAATGGCCAGCAACTTTAGCATGAACTCGCAGCCACCACAACCAATGCGTCAAAGTTGCGGAGAGCTGCGTAATCATCATTGCGGCATGTTTGTCGAGCTATCCGGTCGTTTGATTAAGAAGCGTGTGAATCGTTTTGCCGAACTGCGTGATCGCAATGGCGGAGCCTGTCAGCTGGTTGTGCTCGAGGATAAGCATCCACGTGTGGCACGACGCATGAACAACATGCCCGAGAACACAACCCTAACGATTGTGGGCCAAGTAATGCGACGGCCACACAATTCATGCAACCAGACCATGCCCACCGGCGAAATAGAGGTGGAAGTGCAGGATATACTCAGCATACATTTCCCAGCCAGCGGCACAAAGCGTGCCGGAGATAAACGCACATACAGCACCATGGCACAGCAACAGAGCACTCTGGGCATTACCAGCACCGAGTACAAGATTGCCAGTGAGTAAAAATTTACAAATTATCAAAAACATATATTAAACATTTGAATATGCTTGCAGAGAACGAGAACATTTTGAAATACTTTGAGAATCGCGATCTCACTTGCAACGATTTGCGCCGCGAAGATGTTGGCAAAACAGTCACATTGGTCGGCTGGATACCCTCCACCAAAAACAACAAGTTCTTGCAGCTGAAGGATGGCTACGGTCAGACTCAGCTTCTGATTGAAGATACAAGTGTGAGTTAACACATAAAATGCCGCCAAAAAAAAAAAATAGTAATTAATACAGAGCTGAAATAGCAAATCATTTATTAAAGTTATTTATGTAAGCTTATTATAAACTTGCATTTCTGCCATAGGATGTAATGCTTTGATAAAAAAGGATTACAAAAGATAAAAAAAAAATAGATTGCGGCAAACACTTTTCTAACTCTTAAAGGCCAATTCAACACCAATTCGTGTAAGAGCATGTTAGAATTGCATCATCTAAACAAAGTTTAAACTTAAATGCTTTCTCAAAAAAAAAGTACTCATATCTTTTCGAAAACGAATTGCTTACAAACAATTTTTACAGCTGATGGACACATTTTTGTCCACACCGGAGCAAACCGTGATGCAAATAGTGGGCAAAGTGCTGGGCAGGCCCAAAGCAAACATTAATTTGGTACGTAGAAACATTATTAAGAAAAATAATAAAAGATTTAATTTGCTATGCTTAACTTTATACGCTGTAGAAATACGACACCGGTGAAGTGGAAGTGAGTGTGAGTAGCGTAAAGGTCTTGAATCCCGATGATGCCTACGAGGGACCCATTAAAGTCAAGGAGAAACAGCAAAAGCTATCAATTGATGATCTCGAGGCGGAGGAGGCTGCCGCTGCTGCAGCTGCAGCTGGTGGTAGCAATGCAAACAACGCCAACAATGGTGATGGCAATGTGGATGGCAACGATTCAGCTGCTCCGAGCGCTATGCAAACAATCTCCGAGCAGCGCACCAAGGTGGCAGATACCAATAAATTCGCAGATCGCACACACAATTGCGGCGAACTGACTTCGAATGAGATTAATGAGAAGGTTGTCATATGCGGCTGGCTAGAATTCCAGCGCATGAATAAATTCTTTATACTACGCGATGCGTATGGCCAGACCCAAGTGTTGATATTGGCCAAAACGAAGGGATTGGAGGACTATGCTGAAACGGGTGTGCCCATTGAATCGATTGTGCGCGTGGAGGGCACCGTTATACCACGTCCTGCCGCAACCATCAATACCAAAATGACCACTGGACATGTCGAAATTGAAGCCGATAAAGTTGATATACTCAATGCGGCCAAAAAGAATCTACCATTTGAGATACGTAAGTTCAATCGTGCGGGTGAACGTCTACGTTTGACACATCGCTATTTGGATTTGCGTTTCAATGATATGCAGCATAATTTACGTTTACGGTCGGAGGTCATCATGCGCATGCGTGAATATTTGATCAATTATTTGGGCTTTGTGGAGGTGGAGACACCGACGCTTTTCCGTCGCACACCTGGCGGCGCACAGGAGTTTGTGGTGCCCACACGCAAGGCGGGACACTTTTATTCGCTCGTGCAGAGTCCACAGCAATTTAAACAGATGCTCATGTCCGGCGGCATTGATCGCTATTTTCAAGTGGCCCGCTGCTATCGTGATGAAACCACACGTCCAGATCGTCAGCCAGAGTTTACTCAGCTGGATGTTGAATTGTCATTTACCAGTCGCGATGATATTATCCAATTGATTGAAGAAACGTTGCGTTATTCGTGGCCCAAACATTTGGCCAAGCTACAGACGCCCTTCCGTCGCATTACCTATGAGGAGGCACTCGAGAAATATGGCACCGATAAGCCAGATACACGTTTTGGTTTCCTACTAAATAATGTCTCCGATATCATTGAGAAGAGCGAGCATTTCAAAGGCAAATACGAAGACTTTTCCGCCTATGCGATTGTCGTGCGTGCCAGCGAATCGTATTGGAATGGTGCTGCTCGTAAGCATTATGAGAGCCAGGGCAAGGACTTTTCGGGCACCCTGTTTGTGCGCAAGTTCAATGTGGCCAGAGATGTTGTGGAAAGACTTACAAAAGTATTGGGCGAAGAGGTGGCCAATGAGATTATACAGAAATTTGATCTAGAGGATAACGATTTGCTTTTCCTGGCCGTTGGACCCAAGGTGGAGACGGTAAGTAAAAACTAAAAATGTAGAAAATCATGTCTGTTCTCATTAATCACTAGCTGCTCTGAATTATTAAATAAGCAATTAAATATTGCTTTTAGTTTTAAAATTGATTTTGCTGATGTTTTCAATGCTACTAGCTCTACCACAGCTTTGAAACCAATCTAAGATAGTTTTGTGACATCTATGATTTTTAATTTGGCTATATAAATTGATTGCAATGACATTGAAATAGCTTCAGTGACTTTTCCATAAGTCAAAAATCAAAATTTCTCAAAGCGTTTGAGCACCGGCTATTTTAATGAGCGATTGAAAATGAAACCCAATCGAACAACTTTTCTGCATGGCCGAAGTTAACTTCTTTTTTTAAATAAACCAATTTATAATCCAATAATAAACTAAACTGTTTTTACAGCGCAACTTACTGGGACGCATTCGGCTAGACTATCACGAGTTCCTCGTGGAGAATGCTAAAATGAAGAAACCCAACGATTATCGTTTCCTGTGGGTCATCGATTTCCCCCTATTTGAGCGTAATAGCACCACCAAGCAGCTGGAAAGTGTGCATCATCCGTTCACGGCGCCACTTGTCGAAGATTTGGATAAGTTTGCGACAAGCTGTGAAAATCTGGAAACTATACGATCGGAGGCATATGATCTGGTGCTCAATGGCCAGGAGGTGGGCGGTGGCTCAATGCGCATACATGATCGCGATATGCAGCAATTTATATTGGAGCAAGTGCTCAAGATACCACATGATCATCTGTCCCATTTGCTTAACGCTTTGGAGTCGGGCTGTCCACCACATGGTGGCATTGCTTTGGGTCTAGATCGACTTATAGCCATATTATGTCGTGCACGCTCCATACGCGATGTCATTGCATTCCCCAAGTCACTAAATGGACGTGATCCGCTCTCTAATGCACCAGTGCCCATTTCCGAGGCTGAAATGAAACTCTATCATTTAGCCGTGCTGGAGCCAGAGGAGGTCGAAGGTGAGGAGGCGGGCGCTAGCACAAATAATACATCGCATGAACAGGAGGATGATGATCCGGATGCAGTGCGTGCGCCACCATCGCCAATGTCCGCAACCAGCGATAGAGAGCACACCGAAATGGAGGTGGAAGTTAAGATTGAGCCCACTGAGGAGCCTGTGCCGGAGCCGGTAAATATGGAGATTATTAAGGAGGATAAGGATGAGGCATCGGTGCCTTCAAAACCAGCTGACATATTGTCAGCAGAGTCCGCCCCCAAAGCCGAACCGGCAGCGACACCTGCGGCAGCAAAAACCGCAGCAGCGAAAACCGCGGCAGCAACACCCGCAGCAGCAACAACCGCGGCAGCAACACCTGCGCCAGCAACACCCGCGGCAGCAGCACCTGCGGCAGCAACACCTGCGCCATCAACACCTGCGGCAGCGACGCGTGCCAAACGCGTTGTCAAGAAGAAAGTATAGATTGGCTTTAGTTTGTAGAAATAGCAGCAGAAGCAGCAATAGCGGAGATTTCAAATACGATTAAGCATTTTATACATAAGCTCAAAATAACATCTGATTCAGGAAGCTAAAGTAACATCTAATTAATCAATCAAGAATTCACCGCTGAAATGTTCATTCTAAAGTCAAATCAAGTTAAACAAATACGCATCTGGAGCACAACGCCAGAGGATCGCATCTTATCGAATTGTATTGTATAAGCTGTAGGCACATAAACAAACACATTTGTCAAGTGTTCTTGCGGTTTTAGTTTTATCTGTAGGATGCATTTATGCTTGTGTCCTGCGGGCTGTTTTTAGTTGTCCGTCTCCTCCCTCCAAACCAAATTCCCTTGTGTAGATCCTCTGAGCGTGCTCATTCATGCTCCCTTTAACATTCGTAAGTCCACTTTTAATTATATTTATGGCAATTTATTACAATTTACAACATATATACGAACTGCTATTGTATTGCGATTTGTTTATAAATACAATAAATCCATGATAAAAAAAAGCATATTTCCTCGTATTATACAGTTTTTGGGGTAGTCACTGTTCGAACTTTGAACTGCGTAGAACTTTAACGTTTCTTATAAAGTTAAATTTAATATTACATTATTTACAAAAGAGTTAATATAAAATAAATATATATATAAGTATATAAATTAGCAGAGGTGCATAAAACTTTCATTTAGAATTGCACACACGAAAGAACATTTTTATACACTTCTAGAGGGTATTATAATTTTGTAACGAAATGTGTAACGCATTGAAGAAAACGTCATCAGAAAAAAATGGGTTGTTATTCTTGATCAGCATTAACAGCCGAGTCGATATAGCCATGTTCGTCTGTCTGTCTGTCTGTCCGTCTATTTATAGGCGAACTTGTCCCTCAGCTTTAGAGCTGTCTTGATGATATTTGATATATCTTCTTTCTGCCAGCGGTACATACATATGCCAGAATTGGACCACCATAACATATACATAGCTGCCATAGGAAGGATCGGTTGAAAAATATGTTTTTGTATGGTAAATAAGTTTTTGTATGAAAAACATCTTTGTTTCTCAAGTTATATGAATCAAACTCACCTATTTTATATTTTATTAAATGTTATTTACATGTTGACCAAATCGAACGACTATATCTTATAGCTGCCATAGGAACAATCTGTTGTAAATTAAGTTCTCTTATGCAACGGTATACATCTTTGGCTCGCCGAAAATAACTTTGCTTTCATGTTTATTTTATCTTTGTACACAGTAAAATATCATTGTTTTTGGAAAATAAGAAATTTTGTATTATTTATGCATTAATTAATTTAACATAGTATTTAATTGATTTGCCTCCGATGGAAATATTTATTTTTTTATAATCTTAAGCAACTTTTTACCAGTGCACTTTCAAGGCATAGAAAGTATGAAGAAAAAGTCCTGTTGAAGATATTGTTCTTACAAACTATAGCAAAGAGCACAAATTTTTTTTTTTTATTTAATAGTTAATATTTTGCATTAATCGGTTAACTTAACTAATATTAAACAATAAGGCATGGGAAATTGTTTTTACATTAATTTGGAATAAAAGTTTGTACAAAAACATAGCACAAGAAACTCGAAAACTGTAAAGCCTATACAGGCCCGTTTCTGTTTTCATTTCGTTAAGATATTGCAAAAGTGATTTTCCCTTAAATGTTCCATATAGAAATCCACTTCTGAAATAATTATGCAAAATAGTTAATTATCTCATGTATATATGCATTCCTACGTATAAATGTGTACTTACCTTATATAGTATTGCTCTCTTCGACTTGTTGACCAGCTGTAAGGGCGGCAGGCAGATCGTTTTGAATTTGATTGTGGGGCATCGCAAAGTTCAGCTTTCTCCAAAAATGGCGATCGTCTCGTCTGAGAAATGTATTATACTTCATATAGATTCCCAGTTCGCTGTCCAAGCCATTGAAGTTTTCGACTTCCGGATAGACGATTACAATCAATTTTTTGTGTGGATCAATGGAGGCAGCACGAATGGCCGTACGGAATCTTTAGAAATCGCCTAGAATATTTTCAGGCCTGAGACATCTCTGGATAAAGAAAGGAAACCGGAAGCTAGCCCTTACTTTAGAAGCAAGAAGGTAATGCCTACGATTATATATAACGTTTAATGAAATGTTATTAATTGTTTTTTTTACTAATGAATTGTATCCTTCATGCGTTGTGGGAAGATGCGTGCCGCCGAAGATATGTCGAGACCTAACGGCATAAGGTATTCTGCAAGTAGGACCTCCCATACAAAAAGGAAAGCAAGCAGTATTGTAGACGCTGAGGCCTGAACATTACTATTCAGGCCTGAAACAACCACAGGGATTATTCAGATTTTAAAAAATGTTTCATTCGTTAATGTCTAATCTTTCAGAGAGTATTATAATTTTGTCACGAAATGTGTAACGGATTGAAGGAGAAGTCTCTTGAACTAGCTATGTCCGTCTGTCCGTCTGTTTATATGCGAAATTGTCACTCAGTTTTAGAGATGCTTCTTTTTCCTGGATGCAGTGAATATGTCAGAATCGGTCGGATCGGACTACTATAACATATATCTGCCATGGGAACGATCGGTTGAAATTTCTTATGTTGTCTTATGCAAAACTTTTCTGCAAGAGTATATAACTTTGCTTTCTTTTTATTAACTTTTTGGGGATTTCCAGTGGCTTTATCACAGTTCAATTGGTTTTTTTTTTTAAACCTTTTCTGCTATATGCAACTTATAGTAAAATATATGAGCTCACGTTGCAGTTCGTTCATACTTTTATTAATTCCCTTAGTTTATAAGATATGGGGGTTAGGTTAGTAGGGCAAAATTTAATGGGCTGTATTTGATGGCTACCCATAATGGGATGAAAAGTCAGTTTGTAAATTTGTTTCCTTAGATCAAAACGTTGAGATGTCTTTTTGAATTTTTGTGAACTTATTTCTAACAGCCGAGAAATGTTAAGTGATAAATTCGCTAGCTTACATTTATAGTGACTGGCTTTGGAATAGTCCTTATTAATTTATTTGGGATAGGGGCAAGGGAAAGTAGCAATAATATACATACATTTCAGGATTAAACCTAATGCACCTTTGGCATGCTGAATATGTTATTATCTATATAGCCAAATGTAAGATTACGTCGATAGTCCCACCAGTTGAGTGGTGCATAAAATTGACGATCCGTCAAGTCGACAAACTCCAACGAATCCTGTTCCTGTTCCTCCACCGAATCAACCAACTCCGTCTCCTTCTGCTGCGGCGGACTATAGCTGGTCCAATGCTCATAAGGATCTTGAGCATAGGGCTCATTTGGCAAATTATTAAAATTACTTGCCAATTTGCCAAACTGATCGATATGCTGCAGCAGAGGATCAACGCTTTGTGGTGGCATCTTCAGTGGTTGTGGTGGTGTTCTTGGATGCTTTGCGCCCAGCGTGGGCAAATCTGTCCACTTGCCCAGTGCATAGGGTGAGCTATCATTCGTATCTATGAGAAACATGCCACGTGTGCTCGAACGTATGCTATCCCCAGCCTCCAGCAAGTAATTTGTGGGCGGACACATGCCCAACAAATAGGAGATATAACCACTGCAGGCCCAGCCCCAGAAGCCTTTGGGTGAGCGTATGGACTCCAGATAATAAGCTGTTGCACGTTGATGACTGCAGGCAAACGAATCTGCAACAATACAATTGCTTAAGTAAGATTTGGGTAACTGACTTAAACAGGGGCGTAGCCAGCTATATGCAAAGGGGGCGTGTGCTAAAATTGTATAAGATTGTCAAAGTTTAAGAAAGCCTATTAAGGATTTTTGGTAACTCAGTGATTAGGCCTGTTCCGCAGAAAGTAGATTTCTCTTAAATGTTTCTAATTTCATTTTTTAACAAGATTTTGCGCATTAGATTCACTTACATTTGAATGAATTAACTTGACAATCAGATAGGAATTAATTAAGTAAATTTTGAAATTGATAAAAGTGGTTACCAGATTAACTCTGAACGAGTTTCCCCTAAACTTTAATTTCACTTAAGTGTTGCCATTTTCACTTTTGACCATATTTTGCGGATTGAATTCACTTTGATCAAGGATTGAATTAAATGTTCATTCAGATGGGATTCAAAACGTGTTTCGACTGCTCCGGTTTACATTTAAGGAAAGTTATTGTAAAGCTGAATTTCCGTTAAATGTTCCCATTTTCACTTTTAACTATATTTTGCGGATGGAATACACTTGTATTTGGTCAAGGATTGAATAAACTTTCCTTTTAGATAGGATTCAAATAAATTGAAATTGATGGAAATGGAAACCAGAATAGCCCTGAGCAAACCCCCCACTAGCTACGCCCCTGCCTAAGCCCATACAATTAGAACCTACTCATCCATATTGGTGTATTGCATCCGGGCTGATTAATACCGCCATTCATATAAAAATCCGCATGACCACAACGCTCCAGTTTGCCCTGAACTAAAGCATTCGTGTGGATGACATCAACAAAAGCCGCATCGCTAGGATCCAGTTTATCATCGAGTCCGGCAGTGATAAATAATGGCATAGCCGGATCTAAGCCCGTAATACGTGGTAATTGAAATGATTTCAAATTACGTGCTATATAGTTGGGTATTTGAGCGCCCAGCGAGAAGCCAATAATGTGTATATCCGTATTGCCCGTATCCACCAGACGCTCCACCAACTGGGCAGCACAGGCGCCCGCCTGTCGAGTGTTGTGCACCGCGCTAATGTAACAAGGACCAGGTGAGAGTACGCTCCAGTCCACATAGAAGATGTTGTAGTCCGCCTTGGCCAGGTATTCTATATACAAATGAGGGCAAGATCAGTAAATTGTCATTAACTTATGTTTTATGTGCGTGAAAGTGTCTCAGAATGTGCTTAAGTTTTTAAGCTGAAATTTGGTTAGTGAAAAGCAAAAACAATTTCAATTCAGGTTATTTTTAAACCGGTTCAAGTTTAATCATTGTTTAAGCAATTGTATGAAATTCGGTATAATATAAACTTTCAAGAACCGCAATTATTTAATTATGCTTTATATTCATGCCGAGATTGTAAGTCTAAGTCAATTTCTAGCCTGATTCGAATCTAATGCCAAGATATCCAAATCGGAGTCGGGAGTGTTCACACTTGTTTTCATTTGCAAAATAGGTATGAAAAAGTGTTTTGTTTCTCAAGGTATCTTAATCAAACTCAACGTTTTAGTATCGTCTATGTTCTACTTGATCAAAATCGGGCGGCTATAACTTATTTCAATAAAATTCCACTATGGTAGTTGATTGCACTCTTCTTCGCAAAGCTCATACGAATCGGAGCAAGGACCATTTGCATCATAATGGACATCTGTTGTCGTTCCATTTCCAGTGGCAACAGCAAATCCAATCCGTATTTAAAGACACTTGCTATTACACTTGATTTGCAATGCATGAATAAGTATTCAATTATTTCTTATCTGATAAAATTGCAAATTTAATAACGTCGATAGTTTTGAGAGAGTCTTGGCAACTTTTGATGAATTTTCGATCATATCAATTGAATCGGACGACTTATATGTCTTATAGCTGCCTTTGAAACGATCGGTAGGTTTTCGTCTTAGAAACTTTTTTGTTTATCAAGCTATCTTAACCTATATTTGCTATTCTGTGTTTTAGTATGTTCTCGTCATGCTGACCAAATTTGATCAAAATCGGGCAACAATCGTTCGAAAATTAAGTTTTCATGTGAAAAACTTTTCTGCAAGGGTATATATTATATACATATTCTTATCTTCTAGCTGTATCTTGAATGCTGTTAATGTTCAAACTTACATAAAAACAAAACTTTATTTTATCGATTCGATTGTCTTTCGAGTTTCTTTTCACCAAATAGATGTATGGGTGTTTATTTTGATCTATATAGAATTTAGCTTACCATCTCGCATTTTTTGCAGCGGATTGAGAAACATATCGGAGTTGTAACCGTGAATGAGTATCTTGGTGGGATGTCGTGGATTAAAGTAGGAATCTGTTAGATTTGATTGCTCCAGAGTATCAGCTATATGCAAACTTTGGCGATCCATTAAATTGTGACGCGTGTAAACATAATACTTGATATCGGGATCGGGACAGCTGCGTCCAATGGCCCATTTGCAGGGTCCAATGGTTATATCCCGATTGGCAGCAGGCTGTGCAATAACTGGAGCTTCTGTTATTGTTGTTGTTGTTGTAAGATTATCCACTTGTGGAGCAAAATTGAATACTGAGGCGCCACGACAGCTGCTGGCTGCTGGGAATAAGAATTGGAGTTAGCTAAGGAACTAAGAAATAAGAGCTGGTTACTCACCCAATAGCAAATAAGGTAAAATTAGACTATAGAACATCTCGAAATATTATATTTGTATTTGTTTTTGTTCAAAAGAATCTCAATTAGTGTGTCATATGTTTATTTAATTTACAGCGACTTGAGCTCTGCATTGTCTGGAATTGTTGGAGAAACTGAAAGCCGGCACTCGAACCGTTAACCATATTGGCCAAATTGTAATGAGTAGCCAGTGATTGTGTGCATAAGTATGTGTGTGAGTTGGTCACAATTATAAAGTGAGAGTTGAGACTGAAAAGTGAAAACGCTGAGAATTTCAAGCAAAGTGGAGGATTAGCTAACTGTAGCGTAAAACTACTCAAAGAGATCAATGCAATGAGCAGAGTGTTGTATCTTATTATTCACTTGAATGAACCAGTTCAGTAGTGAACGAATTAGTGGTTCATATAGTATAGTGTGTTCCTTAAGTTTGGTCTTTCGTTTAGTTCGTTAAATTGCTTATTTTGACTGATTAACTAGTTTGTTTGTCTAATTTATTTTTTAGTATAATGTCGCGCAATGGAAATATTGGACTTTTCCTTAATGATAATTTAATCAAATTAAAATGAAAAAATAATAAAAACAATTATTATTTTAGTTTTCATTGACATTTGTTCGTTCATTATTTTCCTTTAGTTTGTTTGAGTCTCCTCGTTTGGTATAATCAAAACTTTTCTGTTTCGGTTCACCATTTAAACCAATCAGGCCTGTTCCAGTTTCCACTTTCTTTTAAACATTGCGAAATTGAATTTCGCTTTAATGTTATCATTTTCACTTTTCACCAGAACAGCTCAAATGTCTCACTTCTGAGCGCGGTTCATGATCCCAGTTTTTGATTGGAAACTTGGATAATTTTGTATTGAACCGAATCGAAACAACTCAATCAGAGAGTTTGATTTGTAGGCACCTGTTGCCCGTGTACGTGTTTGTTGTTTCAATTTTCTTTCAATTACATATTGTAGTATGAATGAAAACGTTGTCTACTTTGTCACGTAGCAAAACGCATACGATCGCTTAAAGAACCTGTCTTTAGCTTTTTATAGCGCAAGACCCTTGAAATATGGAGCTTTAGGTTTGTGAACTTAAGGCTTACCGAACCAAAATCCACAAGGCAGATATCTTTATTTAAATTCATTCCCGACCCATGCCAACAACAGACCCATAAAATCGCAAATTTTGTTTTGTTTTTGTTATTATTTACATCGCGGTTTTGGCATTATCTGGCAGCAGGCATAAAACTAATTGGAACAGTGTTGAAAACAGGTAGGAAGGTGGTTTAAATGTGCTCCAGTTATGAGTACGTGGTATGACAGACTTATATACAGTATGTATAAAAATAAATCATAAAACAATTGGAGTATAAATAAAAAATGACTTCTATCAAAGTATAATATAATTTAAAAGGTTTCTTAATGCAAATTGTTGTAAGTTCATCGTAATTGATTGTAAAATTTCAAAAATTTACAGCTTCTCTAGTTTTGTTCAATTATTTTTTGAAATAAAAACTAAGGAAACACTTTGTTGATGAATTACTTTGTAACATTTATTGGTTATTTAAAAATTATTTGGAAAATGCTTGATCATGGTTGTATGGGCGAAAGTACAGTTTTCGTTCAATTTGCTTCCAACTTATTTTTAAAATTACAAATAAAATATATATAAATAACGTCATATTTTTGAAAATCGTGATGAAAAGTCGAGAAACCTATCAGTTTTGTACCCAATTGGAGAAGTGCGGTCAATTTTCGAAAAAAAAATTCGACCAAATACTAATTTTGGAAGAAAATATTATAGTCAATCTACAAGTTAAAAAACGACGTTCCGCATTGAAACAGGTCGAGTTTGGACAAAGTTACGAAAGTTATTTTTTGTACATTTTAAATGAAGACCAGACAACGCCATATTCTACAAGCTGTTATACCTTTTTAACTTAATTTTTGGCTACAGGGTAAAGTGTTTGTGTTTTTATTTACCTCGCTGTCTCGTCATAATCAGATAGCAGGTGTAAATTGAATTGGCACACACTTTGAGGGGGGGAGGTTTAGTGTTATGCCTTTGATTTATTGATTGATTTTTGTTCTTTAGTTCTATAGTTCTATAAATTGTTCAGTTGAGCTAATTTCTATAGTTTTTCAATTTATTAACGTAGCGTGTGGCTAGAAACGCCTACAAGAGTGTTTTATATATATATAGCACATAGAGTATATTGTGGATATATATAACTATATGCATATGTTTCTATATAATTGCTGTCTATATTTTCAGGGGCACTAATAATCTCTAAGACATAACCACCATGGAATGTCAAACAAAATGTGAATTAATAGACAGACATTAGCCACAAACTTGAGAGACTGTCTCTGCTTCTCACTCTGCTGCTCTCTTTCTGTCTCTATCTCTCTCTCTTTTACTCTCTGTCTTTATCTTTCAGCGCGGGGGGCTGTGTATTCCACCAAATCCATTAATGTATTTTTAACTTAGCTCAGCAACATTGTCAAATTCATAAACAGATTTCGTATTGACACACGCTGAAAGTTCATCAGAAGTATTGAAAGCATTTATTTCAGTATGAATGAAACATAAGTAAAATCTTGAACTATTACCAAAATTTAAAAAAAAACAAAACAAATGCTTTTTAGTTTTAAGTATATTATACTTGTATATTACCTGAATAACTGTTTTAACTGCACATATCCTTAAATGCCAAACAAATTTGACTTGAAAAGTTTTCAACTCCTAATTTCCAACTTCCATAACTATCTCAAAACTGAACCGATTTCCAATTGGTGTATCCTTTTACACTCTTTTTTTCTTTAAACTGCAAATTAGAAGTATGTTGGGTTTGTGTTCGCACTTTTCTTTTAACAGTTTTGAAGGTACAGCAACCAAACAGAGACAAAGTGTTAAGATAAATAAGTTGTTTGAAATTTTTTTTCGTTTTTCGAGATAACTCAACCAAACTTATTTTATCTAAATTTAAGCACATTCAACACACGTTGATGAAATTTCAGCGAAATCAAAAAGTATATCTTATGGCCTATATAGGAACAATCGACTGAAAAATAAGTTTTGGTACATAAAACTATTTGTTTTCTGAAGTTATATTAACCAAACTTACCTATTCTGTGTTTTTGTATGTTTTTGACTTGCTGACAAAATTTTTTCAAAATCGGAGGACTATATCTTACAACTGCCATAGGAACAATCTTTTAAAAAATTTGTTTTTGTGTGAAAACTTTTTTGTTTGTACAGATATCTAAGCGAAACTTGCGAGTACTCAATTTTATTATGTTTCACAAATGCTGACCAAGTTTTATAGCTGTCATAGGAGCAATCCGTTGAAAAATAAGCTCTTGTATGAAAACCTTTTTTGTATCATGTTATTGCCATGCTGACCAAGTTTTAATAGTGCGACTATATCTTATAGCTTTCATAGGAAGAATAGGTCGAAAATTATGTTTTCATATTAAGAATTTTTCTGCAAGGGTATATAGGTATGTATATCTTCGGCAAGTCGATTAATTGATTCGCAACAATCAAAGTAAAGAAAAAAACGGCTTTTCAAAATTAGTTTTGTAGTTATTATATTAAATTGTTGTCTAAGAATTGTACGCAAAAAGAATTTGCAAATGTTTAAGGTCAAGGCGGCACGGCACAGTGGAGCACGAGCTATCAATTGAGTGATGAACGTCATAATCTCGGCCAGATTTGAGTGCTTCACAGTAGCTGACGCTTATCAGCTGGAAGCTGATAGATCACCGATCTACGAGCAATAAACAAAATAAATGTATACTAAGCGCAGTTTTCAAATAATAAAACAAACGAACGGATGAGCAAAATGCGCTGCTGGTCATGGCAGCTGCCAATGCTGTTTCTAATCCTAAGCCTGGTAAATGGAGACAGCTGGAAGGAGGAGAACACCGAGTCGGGTCAGTTCTTTACGCAGCTGTACAAAAGCAATCTAAAGCAAATGGTGGAGTTGAGAAATGTGAGTGCTGAACCCTGTGTGGATTTCTATGCACATGCTTGTGGGAATTTTGGAAAATTGGAGCAGGAAGCGGATCCGGATGATGCAGTGCCTCCTTATCTGTACAACATGCAGGATCGCATGCAATTCTTTCAGGCACAACATGCCAATTTTGAAACCTTGCCGGGTCGAATGTTATCACAGCTTTTTGCGGAGTGCAAACAGCGCGGAGAGCAGCATGTCCTCAGCCCCAGGTCACCCGGCACACACTTTGAGCGCATGTTGGAGCAGCTGCCGTTTTTGACGGCCAAGGAGGAACTGCTCTCCGCCTGGCCTTTTCTACGTCATCAATGGCAACGCCGTCAACTGACTGCACAACTCAATTGGATTCATCTGGCGGCACAGCTGGCGGCACATGGTCTGCCCACCTTATTGCATATTTATTTTGCCGAAGAGACCATCTATGTGGCGCCCATGGCAGAGCTGCCCTGTCCCAGTTTGCAGGGCTTTCAGCAGAGCATGTCCACTGTGCTGGCGGGACGTCATCCACAAGTGGCACACATTGTGGCACACGAGATGCGTATCTTATGCCGTGGCATGCGTGGTGAGCTGCCGCTGGCCAGCAGCTTGAGTCAGCCCGCAGTTGGAGAGCAGCAACTCCAATTGGATGACAATACCATGGACTACTTTCAGAGCTTCTTTGGGCAGCTCAATTTTACGGCCGAGCAGCTGGCTAAGGCACGCAAGTTGCCACTAGATGTGGAACGCATAACAAACACCTGGCAGGTATTGAAATAATTCTGTAATTCGAAATATTTTCTATATTTTGAAAAACAACTTTACTAAATAATAATAGAAAGTATAGTACTAAGCTCAGCATAACAGCTCTTAAAAAAAAACATTTCTAACGATATATGTACGCTAGAGGTGGCAAAAAATCGATGTCAAAACCGATAGTCTTAAATTCTCTTCACTATCGATGTTTTGTTCAATGTATCAATAGTGAAAACAATAATAGCCAAATAGGCAGTCATAAAATCTAGTTTTTTCTTAGGTATTTCATAATATAAAATTATTCTATATAATTATTATTTTCAATATTTTTTTTTTAATATGCCATATATTATATATCATTTTTGTTATTCGATAGTACAATCGATAGTATCGAGATTTTCGACTATCACTATCGAAAACTATCAATGGCACGTACATCGATGTTTTTCCACCTCTTATGTACTCATATATAGAACGCTTCCCCTGACTTTTATGGTTTGGAAACTGTGGAGGGTTCAATTGAAGCGGCTTTTAGCATTTTCCCGCTAAACTAGCGGCTATTAGAAAAGCTGTAAGACAAATAATTCTTGGCTTATGTTAGGAAATTAGTATACAAAATTTTAGAAAGCTATCTTTACACTTTGATACATGCAAACAAACTAAATTTTCATCTCATATGGGGAAAGCCACTGTTTGGATTGGGATGAACAAGATATCCTTCGAGGCGTCTTTTGAATAATATTAGTTCTGCAGATACAAATTTTACCAAAGACCCCAACGACCTTACCTGAAACCCCATATCTCATGAACCACGTGACCTATCAATAGTCTTAGTATGCACTTTTCTTAGTAAAAGTATTACCTTTCGATCGGTGTATAGCTTGATCTAATTGGAGTCTCGCAGCGTTCGCTAGTCGCCTTTCGTACCCCTCGATAAGCTTCGTCACTAGCGTGGACTGACGTTTACAGTGAGTTGTATTTCTACGTTTATATAGCCGTTTATTTAGAGTATCTTTTTAAAAATCGGTAATGATAAATGCAAGTTAAAATTTAACTACTCGAAAAACCTAAATAAAAACATCCAAAGACATAAGTTTCAGTCTTACCCGATTTAAAGATATAATAATTGATTATAATTACTTAAATGATATATTTAACATATAATAAACTTATTTTTAGGTTCTCCGCCACACGGAGCCCCGCATTGTATACAACTATGTGCTGTGGCAGGCACAGCAGCACTTGAAATACGAGGATTGCTTTCAGCTGGCAACGGAATTTGAGCGTTTGTTGCACTTGGAGTACTGGCAGTGGCATGTCCTGGCACCACAATTGAGCAGGGATGTGGCCTTGGCCATGTATCAGCTGCATACCACACGCTTTCAGCAGCGACGACGCACAACGCTGAGCCGTCGGGATTGGTTTGGACACTTGATGCCGGTAGCGGTGGAGCGTCGGGAGTTGCAGGTGGCACGCCTGCTGCAGGCACATGCTCAACTTTATCTCAATCTCAGCGAACTGACGGCGCATTATGGCCAAGTGGCGTTTACCAAAGGCAGCTTCTATGGGAATCTGCTGCAGCTGCGACATGCGCAACTGCGTCACAGTTTTGGTTCACCCTATGTGGATGAGGAGGATGTGCAGCAACCTGCTTACTTTCTGCGACACTTTCTTCACTTTGTTATATTATCGCTGCATCGACCCATGTATCATTATTATGCCACACAGGGTTTGGAGCTGTGGCGTCAGTCGGGTTTGCTGCAGGACACCGATGGCTATTTCACAGCGCTGGATTGCCTGGAGCGGCAAACGATGCAGCTTTATGATGCTGAGCTGGCGCCCATTTATCGTCCTTTGAGTACCCATGAGGTGGCCAATATCTTTCACTTTCATCGCTCGTTTCAGGCTGCCTTGCGGGATTATCATTTTTGGCTGCAGGGCGAAAGTTTTATCTTTGCCGAGCAATTTGTGTTGCAGTTCTTTGGTTTGGATGAGCAGCGTGTGGTCTTCTATGCAGTTGCGCAACAGTTGTGCAATCGCCAGGATGAGATCTTTGCCGCACAACTGAATCGCGGCTATATGAATCTGCCCGAGTTCCAGGCTGCCTTCAAATGTGATGCCGATGCAACTATGAATCCACCTGCTAAGTGCATGTTGAACCGTTGCGAGTAATGCTAGCAAAAAAGTTTAACTATGTATATCTGATTAATCTAGTATTAATTTTATTTAAGTTAAGTATAATACTAATGAATGACTTATCTTGATAAACAACATTTTCGAACAATTGCCCAACTAAGTTTTTTTTAAATTTTCTAACCATACATTTTTTCTATTCATACATTTTGATATCAGAAATTTTGGCGCTTGAATAGGCATCGTCACTAGATTTGTATCTCGCACTGAGCTGTTTATATTTGATAAAGGTACATATACATCTTATAACTAGTATACGAACAATTGGTTGAAAGTCCGTTTGCTGGAATAAATATAAATATTTTAGAAAAAATGTGATTCAACTATACATCCTTTATCAGCGTCAATTTCTTTGTATGCTTTATAGATTCGAGTCAAACGCGAATAAGCTCAGTCTTCTCAGACATTCTGTGAGTTAGGATCGCAAAGATGTCATTGAAATTAATTTACATAATCGTAATATTGAATACATACATGTACGTTTCGTTTTATAACAGAGCTCAGTATGCCGAATCGAGGTGAGTGTTTGGAGAACATAATTCTAACATATTTATAAAACAAATAATTTCTCAAAACGAAATAATTTCTCGAGACGAAATCCAATCAAACAACTATCAACGCGAATCAAGAAAAGATGTTCAATAAAATTAAGTGAGTGTATCAAGAACTTTAATCGGACTTAAATTAAACCAAATAACTTTATTAGATCGGAGCTAGCGATTCTTAAATCGGACATATTACTTATGAAATCAGAGATAGTAAATGTCAGTACTGAGCAACAAAAGACTCTTGCTAAAATTAGGTAAGTGTTTTAAGAAAACAAATTAGATTTAAATACAAAACTAAAGAACTCGTCAGGTCGGACATAGCACTTATGAAATCGGAACAGCAACAGATGCTCGATGAAATTAAGTGAGTGTATTAACAACATGTATCTAACATAAATACAAATTAAAGAACTTGTTAGTAATTCGAGCCTACGACTTATGAAATCGGCGCTAGCAAATGATCGCTTGAAACCAGAAAATATTCACGATGATATTAAGTGAGTATTTTAAGAACATAATCCAGGCATAAATATAAACCAAATAGCTTGTTAGAACGGAGCCAGTGATTCTCAAATCTGACCTAGGACTTATGATATCGGAACTGGCAAGTGTCAGCTCGAAACAGGAAAAATTGCTTGATAAAATAAGGTAAGTGTTTTAAGAAAATAAATCTGATTTAAATATTTACTAAGGAACTCGTCAGCTCGGACCTAGATCTTTGGAAATCAAAAGAGGAACAGATGCTCAATAAAATTAAGTGAGTGTATCAAGAACTTTGACCGGACTTTAATTTAACCAAATAACTTTATTAGATCAGAACAAGTGATTCTCAAATCAGACTTAGGACTTATGAAATTGGAGCTGGCAAATATTAGCTCCAAACAGAAAAATATGCTAGATCAAATTAGGTTAGTGACTGAACATAAATTAGACATAAATATAAACTAAGCAACTCGTCAGGTCGGACATAGATCTTATGAAATCGGAACAGGAACAGATGCTCGTTGAAATCAATAACGTATATCTGACTTAAATACAAACTTAAGAACGGTCGGACCTAGGACTTACGAAATCGGAGACAACCAATGTCAGCTGAAAACAAAAAAATATGTTTAATGAAATTATGAAAGAATGCGATCACGAACGCAATTGGGATAACGCTGGGGATCTACAGGGTAAGTTTTTTCTGTTCCTCGACAGGATTCTTGCGCTGACTGCAGATGGAAATCGATAGTTGATTGTTCTGCTGGAGGATTTTAAAGATGATAAAAGCTAGAGAGGTATGAAGACTTTGCGATCGTAGATGAAGAGGGATTCTACATCTTAAAAACATTGGGCACAGCCGAAGGAACTGCCGTAAAATGTTCAAAAGTTTAATACAATTGATCGGAATAATGATGGTATAGCATCGTAGGTAGGCTATTGTAGGTATAAATGAGTGAATAATCTTTGAGCAACTCAATTCTAATTTGAAATCTTTACAGCCACTTGAGTGGAAATTATAAAGATAATACACATGGAAAGGGAATCGTTTGGAATGCATTTCGAGGCAGTGGTTATTCATTGAAACGAGCTGTTCTGATGATACGGCCAAGAAGGACCACCGGATAAGGGCGTTGATATTCTAATATTTGATTCCAGCTAATTTTGATCCTTGCAGAGGATTATTATATATAAAATTTTTTTTATATATAAACATTCTTAATCAGACCGAGTAGATATTCATATCTTCAATGGAAACCGGGTTAATCGGACTGAAAATAAAATTCTTTTAATTTAACGAGTGAGGCCTTTTTCAAAATCTTATAAATAAATCAGCATGCTCAAAGCAGAATTTTCGTGTTTAGGGATCCATAATGAATCATAATTTTAATTTTCAAAGGCAAAAAACATCAAATTGTTGCAAAGTGTAATCGGAATTCAGAGCTGCTAATAGTTTCGATTCCATTGTTTTGAACGATAATTTGATCGGAATCAGAATTAGAGCTGGACACATTGCACAAGATTGCATTGCAAATTCACATCAAACATAATAACCATTTTTAGGAGGGAATGTGGAAATATAGTATCACAAAAGTTCACATGCAGGGTATCTTATAGTTAATACATATTGAACACTTTGAGTTTTTTGGAATTTCTGACAATCTTTATAGACAACTAATTTTTGAAAATTTATTGCATCTGTTTTTCGTTCAATTGTCTTCATGTCAAGGCAAAAATGTTCAATAATTTTCAACACAATTTCGTCAGCATTGAACCGCAAAATGATTTTCAACATTTTTCAATAATGGTTTTAGTCATTATGCTAAACATTTCTCGATATATGTGTGGTACAGTACTCGTACTTATGCACAATATCTTTTGTTTCGTTTGTTTTGTTTTTATTCTTCAATTTTCGCTTGAGGGTTTTATTTCCACCATTTGCGCAGTGCATTTTCAAATTGAGTTAATGACAACTGTCAGGCAACGACTTTTGGAAGAGCCATGGACCTAAAAAATGCGACAAGTTGTTTACGAAAGTGTGGGCGATATCTATACTATATAGTATATGCTCTATATATATTATATGCTGATTTGCGTATTTGTCATTATTATTTCAGTTTGAAAAGTCGGACCAGCTAAAGTTCAAAATTTATGCGTTAGCTTAGCCACATGAATTTTTATTCGAATGGTTAAACGTCATCTTTTAGAAACTACATATGTATATGTGCCAACACTAGAATTTCAAACATTTTCAATACTATGTCATGTTTTTCGATCAATTTTGTTTTGATAAATTTGTTGAGCATCCCAATTCCAAATTTTTTTATAATACGTCATATTTTGTGGAATTTATGAAATGATAATATAAAAGGAAAATATCTTTCTAATATACATCAACATTTTAAAATATTTTCTTTTAAATTTTTTTTAAAACATTAATTCGACATCGATCTTAAAGATATTTTTATAATATTTTATGGAATTTAAGAAATAATAATGTGAAATGAATAATATCTATATCATCAATATAAATAAAATATGAATTATTGTTTTTTTCAATTCGTTGACAACTTTTTTAGGGAAATCATAAATATATTCAATCCTGTTCCGGTTTCCACTTTCGGTAATAAAGTGATTTTCGCTTAAACTTTTATTTGATTATGAATTGAATTCACTTGATATTGTATAGGATGCAATTCGATAAGGAAATTTGATCATTAATTTCGCAAAATGTTGCCGAAAACTGGATTAGACCTGAATAAATTGCCTATAAATTTTTTTTAAATAACCCGAAATCTTTACGAGTACTTAAGATATCATA
This sequence comes from Hirtodrosophila cameraria, assembly GCA_949708635.1. Taxonomy (NCBI): domain Eukaryota; kingdom Metazoa; phylum Arthropoda; class Insecta; order Diptera; family Drosophilidae; genus Hirtodrosophila; species Hirtodrosophila cameraria. The sequence goes on from OX453090.1 coordinate 78,899,236, forward strand.
AGTACCCATGCCAAACAAAAATTTCGAAAAACTTTCAATGTTTGTGCAGACTGTTAAAAAGAAAACCAATGAATGGTTTTTCTTCAAAGTTGCGTATGTAAAAAATGGGCCAACATGGAAAATGGAAAAGTAAAATGGAAAATAGTGTCTATATAGTAATACACATGCTATGTAGTATATAAATTATATTTTGAAAGACATTGTTATTGTGTTTCTCATTTTCTCTGTCAAGCGGCTGCTCGCAAACTGTCAAACCAGGCTGCATAAATATATTTTATTTATTTTCGATGATATTTTTTTAAACTTATAAAGCATGTTCCAAACTTTTTTCTATTTTTTTTATTTGTTTTTTGGCTAGTGGCATCTCATTTTGGCTCATGCGCTTTTTGGAGACCGTGTCTCCTCCTATATACATAATATTTCAACTTGTCAAGTTTTTTTCTTTCTCTTGAGTGTCGTTGTCTTGTGTGCGTATGTGTGTGCAGCTGTATCTGTGTGTGATTTCGTATCTTATAGATACTTTCACGCCAATGTTTGGCGTCTCCAAGTATTCTTTTTTTTGTCTAATATTTTTTGGTATATTTCTGCGCAACCCATCAGCCAAGAGCGTGAATTGGTTTTAGTTGGGCCAAAGGCTTGCATCAGTTAATAGCACAAAATTTTGCCACAGTCCGCAAAAAAAATTTCAAAAGAAAATTAAAAAACCAGGTAACCAAAAAGGCTATTGAAGACTTTCGTTGGCATAGACCAAATGTTAAGTGATATTTTTGTTCTGCTCTTTTGTGCGTAATCTCAATCGAATTAAAGTGTGCCGTGCTCATAAATTTATTGAAAAATATTTGGAACTGTTCCAATCTATAAAGCTGGAATTATTTTGCCACTAATTCTATATACATATGTAGTTCTCAGTGCCAACATATAGAACAGACATTCTGATTGCAAAAACCAAAAAACAAATATCCAATGCAAACATCAAACAAATCTATATAGTATATATAGAGCCTGTCGCCAGTTTGGGGGTGATCTTGATATGAACAACATTTTTTGCCGTTGGTTTTTTCATAATTTTTTTAGCTATGCGTTATTTTATATAAAAAAAAAACCATGTTGTATAATTTGAAAACAAAATGATATGTGATTTGGTAATTTATTGGCGCATTTTTAATGTTTATAATAAAATTTTCTCACGCGCCAGCTGAAAAATTTTATTTGAATTTATATATATACTTTTTTTTATTGCTCGACCTTTGCAGACTACTTTGTGTATATAAATATAGCCCACTGCTAACTCACATAATAATTTAATAATTTATACATTTTTAACAATTATTTTTAGCAATTCAACGAAGATGACTGAGGCTCAGAATTTGTTTACCACCTTTGGCATTTTGGCCCTTTTATTGTTCCTACTGTGGGTCATGTACGCCGTGTTGTAGATCAACACAAAATGGATAGGGGCATAGAGTTATGAGGATATGGTAAGCTATGGTTAAGATAATTTAAAGAAAACTTCGTTTTCGAAACTAGAGTTGTCGATAAAGCTAAAATATTTGAGTTCATTAATACGAAAAAACTTCAAAAGGGAATAACTCTTTCATAACAACCCAAGGAACTCGGAAACTGCAAGAGGTATTGTTTTAAAATTTGGAATATAGATTCTAAATAACGTTAAAATTAAATGTTTGAATTAATGTGTGCAAACAACTTCAAGCTGGAAGAACTTGTTTATAATAACCCAAGGAACTCGGAAGCTGTAAAAGCTATAGTATTCAATTTGAAATGTAGGTTCATAATTTTTTTAAGAATATAATATTTGATTTAATGTTAGCAAAAAACTTCGAACACTTTGATAATAACCCAAGGAACTCGGAAACTGTAAAAGCTATAGCTTTGAAATTTCGAATGAAAGTTCTTAATTTGGTTATAATAAAATATTTGAGTGAATGTGTTTTAAAAACTTCAAAATGGAATATTTTTTTTATAATAACCCATGGAACTTGGAAACTGTAAATGCTATAATGTTGAAATTTGGAACGCAGTTTCTCAATTTGGTTAGAATGGATGTACATAACTTTAAGAGTTAGGGTTAGCAAATTAAGTATGTAGGTTCTCTTTATAATGACAACAAGTTTTATATAGGCTTTAATTATATATCCACTAAAAAAATATGAAAAAAACTTACAAAAATTCTAAGTTTATATTGAAGACGTGCCACCCAAATGATTATAAAAATGCAATGAGCTATAAAAGTAGGGCGCAATTTTTGCAACGTGCCTCGATGCAAACGTTAAAATATTTTGGACATGTTTTCAAAAAGCAAACAAACAAATGGCACAAGCATATTGAAATGTATTTAGCGGCCAAAGAAAATAAATATGAAAAACAATTAAGACTACAGGCTGGCTGGAAAATACTACTCAGCATTCCCCTCTCCACCTTATCTGTATAGAAACCAACAAACCGTAGCGGTGAAAAACACATAAATAAATATAAATTCTTGAAACATTATTCAATAACTGCACGAGCTCCGAGCCAATTTGCCAATGCCCGAAATGAATAATGACCAAGTTGAAAAAGAATTCATAACAGGTAGAAGAATCAATGAGAGAGTGAAATTTGATGGGAGAATCGAACTGAAGAAGTTTTTGCTATGAAAAAGTTTTTTATGTGCTGCATGCGGCATATGACGCGTTTGGTCCACCCACACGCATCCATGGAATCTAAACATACTTATAAGTATTGGCTATATATATATATATATACATACATACATACATATATATTTATATGTTCCGGCCTTATAGACACGATGTGTGCCGCGTCGAAATATGCGCAACAACTGGACACGAATACCAATAAACGAACTATATTTCTCTAAAGATACAATATTTGTGTGTGTGTGTGTGTGCTTGTATATATGTATATAGAACCATAATTCCAATTAGTTGGCTGCTGGCCGATCTAGATGCTTGATAAAAATTGTAGTCAAGTTTTGTGGAGAAGATTTTTTTGGGTGCGTTTCTCAGTTATTCCGTGCCATTTGCTACGAACGGTTTGGCGATTCCTAAAAGCTCCTAAGTGTGTGTTTTCCATAGTTTGTGTTTTTTTTTTTTTCTTAATAATCAGGCTTGTTTCCATTTCCAATCAAAACATTCGGCTTTAGAATTATAAGCTGTTCTGAACACCGAATATCAATGAAAAATCCGGTTTAAAAAGTTTTCTTTTTGAGACAGTAAAAGGATAAGTATTATCTTATCTTTAAAATGATGGAGCGTTAGCTTTTTCATACAAAAATAGTAACACAAAATCGTAAACGATTCCTTATGAAAAGTTCTTGGAAATGGGAACAGATCTGGAAATAGTTTTATTACCAAATTAATACGATCTAACTTATTAAGAGTGTATTATAAGCATTGTTATTGTTAGACAATAAGTATTTATAAAAAAAAAAATATTAATTGAAATTTGTTATTCTATTTCTATATAAAACAGCAACAACAGCAGCAGCAACAAAAAACCACTTTCAAAATGAATGAATTGAAAAGTTTGTTTACCACCTTCTTGATCCTGGCATTTTTGCTCTTCTTGCTCTATGCCTTCTATGAAGCCGCTTTCTAAATCATGTTTTGAATACTTCAATTCAAGGATATACTTACATGTTGAATTTCAATTCCAACAAACAACATTTTTTTTTTTTTTCTTAAATATAAAACAAACAACAATTATGTCTAGGATTTGTAGAACGTTACGCGCTTAAGCCGCTAGCATTTAATGGATTTTTATTAGTACCCTAAGTCAGGTGAGTTTCTAATACATATAACATATATAAGTTAATAACATAATCTTATGTATATGAAATTATTGCCACATGCCAAAAAAATTACTTTGAAAAACTTTAATTGATTTTCTGAGCATAATGAGCGCGCTTTTGACATTAATTAATGAAATTAGCAGACAAAAAAAAATCTATAAAAAATTTTATTTCGTTATACCATGCTTCTCTCATTTCTTGGCAACGCAGACACAACTTGCGACATAAGCAAAAATCATATTCCAAAAATTATCTACTTTTTAACGACAACATTTGGACATGGCCCACTAAAGAACTATTCCCCCGTACCATATTAGATATATGCCACATTTCAAATCATTTTTAAAAACATTTTCGCAACGTGTGAAATTTGTCAAATGAACATTTTTTTCGAAAATTTGTGAGCGATAATTTTCAAAATTTTTTTTTTTTTTTTTTAATTGTTAAAGCGAAATGAAATCTTAAGATATCTTTTGCCTGCCAAAATGCATACAACATTATTTTTTTTTTAGAATTATATATGCTTATAATTAATTATGGTTTTATGTAGTTTTTTGTATATAATAGAAATAGATATACGCATATTAAATTAGACTAGAAACCTTATTTATATCTGGGAATATAAAAAACAAAAAAAACACATTTTAGCTAAAAATATAAACCATTGTGTGGCTATTGTTTACCACTTGAAAAACATTTGAAGAAAAACAAAACAATCTGCGTACATAGCTCAATTGAATTTTCATATTGCTTGCCAACATTTTTCAAGAAGCGCCTTTTCATTCATTTAAACAAATCCTTTAGTAAATATAGATTTTTTCGAAAACAACTGTGGGCAATATAATTTAATTTCAAAATATTTAACTAGGCCATCAGCTAGCCTGATTATAGCCAAATAGTACTTATAGATCGACAATATATTTTAAGAAAAATACTCAAATCGATTTTTGATTTTTTTTATTACTTCCTGTAGATGACGTCAAAGCTGCAGCCAGAAAACAGCTGCTCGTTTCTCGGGAGAGCTTATGACATCAATCGGTCTGTGGCGGTAAGTGCCCATCAATATATTCAATATATCCGATATATACTATATCAAAATGCTATATGTATCTTTTGCAGTGCTACGCTTGAGTTAGCCAACGTTGCGGTCCATTTGAATGTCCCCAGGAAAGGGGCTCGAGAATATTATTATGTGATCGTAGCGGCGTTTTGCATCCACATCGCATTTCCATGGTGCCTGATTGCTTTGGCGTCATCTGTTCTAATCATAAATATCTTCTTCTTTTTTTTTTGCAAATTTTCGTTTGGCAATGGAATTTATCCAATTTACTATTTACAATTTTATATAGACCATGATGTACAGTATATACAGCAAACAACAACAACAACAACACATAGAGAAATTGTTTAATTCATTGTTTAACACCTTTTTGCACACATAATATCTTAAGATCTTTATAATTTAATAATTGCATTTTTCGTAAATAACAACAAGACCAACAAAATGCATTAACAACAAACAAAAGCAGGAATAAAAAAAAAAAAGAAAAAAAAAAATTGCAACAGCAAAGTGTATTTTTATTTTTAACAGTGATTGGGTATTGAAAAGAAAAATCTACGGATATTTAATATAAATCTGATAATTCAACAACTTTTGATCAACATAATCAAGTCTGCAAATATTAAGACTAAGTTTGAACAAAATGGAAACTATTCGGGTCATATGAGAAAACTGATTAGGACATGTCAGTAGCAAGATTGGTTGACGTACAATTTACAAACAAGATATTATGCTCTATTTTTTTAAAATTTGAAAATAGAATATATTAATTAAAGATACCAGTTCAACATTAAACGCAAAATATAACTAATTGGCGTAAACATAAAGCGATAATGATAAGCGTTGGGTCGATCTGATCTGAACTAGTTGGAACGACCGGATTTTTGATTTTGATTTTTGAATGCAACTATTGAAATCCGAGTATAGTACCTTTAGTTCGTTTATTTTCTTTTCCGTTCTTTTAGCTCAGCAGTTTGAAATTTTCCTTTTCGATAATCCAGTTAACCAGTTCCTGTCTTGCGTATGTTGAAATTCGTTGAACATTTAGGTTCAAAATTGTCAAAAGTTCTAACCAATACGCAAACTCTTATATGTGTCCGAACTTAAGGAACGTAAACCGATAAGTTTCTGTATTCGGAAAGGAACTACTGAAGCGATTTTATTCGAAAAAGAACAAAAGCAAAGATCAGTTTATTTATTCCGCAAAGGAACATCAGAGTATCAGAGAAACTAAATAAAAGATTAGTTCTTCTATCGGAAAAGAAACTTCTAAGCTATATCCACAAAGGGATCCAGAATTCAAAACTTTAAAAACGATAGTAAGTACATTTTCTTGTGTCCCGTTAAAGCATATGCCTGTTTCGATCACAACTGCAGCATTTTATCTTAAATATTTTGTTTGTTTTCGTACGCACTTCTAGCGGAAAAAAGGTTGTTGTTAAGTAGTCCTTTCACCCTACAACCAGGTTGGATTGCAAGTCATGTACATTGAAAAACTGTTAAATGTGCATATAAGCAAAGTGTTTGTGTTTACATTTTGATGATAACTACGATGGTAAACCAACCTTGAGAAGAGTTGTATATAAGCACAATTGTTAAGTGTTAAGGTTGTCATTAGCGTCAAAAACTGTAAAATATTATTTATGTTCATCAGTATTCATGTGCTTAAAGCCAACAAAAACTGCAAGTTAGCTGCAAATAAGATCTAAAAGAGCTAGTCATACTGCTGTGGGATCCAAAATTACATTGTAATGTCAACTTGCATAACTGTCCACTATAGCCACTGACCACAATGGATAGAGACCCTCATAGATTGTTAAAAAGCTTGAATGCACTTGACGTTTATGTTGCATGCAAGTTGCATTTGAATTGTGTGTTGCCTCAAAAACCGAAAGGCAGCAGAAGAAGAATGCCAACTTGATGCAATGAAGCGGTTTTTGGAGAGGGGCGACTGTGGACTCTTCCGTCTGTCGGTCAACGTTTTTTGGCGCTCTAAGCAAACCGGTTACATGGCTATATAACATTTATGCCATATCCGCACCCTCAACCTCCTCTCGACACACACACACACACACACACCCCCCCTCTGCACACAGATAATGCAGCAGCCAGCATAGTTATGCAACACGACAGTGCATGCATTTTGGCAAAAGACTCGCAAATTGATTTTGTCAGCCGGTTTCTTATACAAAATACAAACATACATATATTTATTGTTTGTTATTAAAACTAAGCGCCAATATTTACAATACTCTCTAAGCAAAAAAAAAAAATAAAAGTAAAATGCAGCAAAATCTTGGCAAGTCTAAGTCACCTTCTTCTGGCTCAGAGCCTCAATTCGCAGACGACGCGTCAACTGGTGTCCAATGAGCATTCGCAAATGCAACGGCGCCAGTTTCATGAAAAAGTACTGTAAATGGAAAAGATAGTTTTAAATAAGGAAGTTGTTATGTAATCATAAGTTTATGTAACGCTCAATTACTAAAGTAATCACAGTTTACTTATGTTAGTAATTGTGTGAATTGTAATTACTTTAGGTAAAGTAATCTACAACTTTTTTGGCTGATAATTGAAATATGCTTAGTAACTTTTAGTTAGTTCAACAGCAATTACTGGAGTAATTGTGCTCAAAAATTTTAATTACTTTAGTAATTGTATTATGAAAGTAATTCAAAACTGTTTTATACTCAAGTTTTGGAACTGATAATTGAAATATTAAACTTTAAACTTAGAAAATTAAACTTTTAGTTAATCCGAAAACAAATACTTAAGTAATTGTGACCAAAAGCTTTAAGTAATTGTCATAAACATTTTTTGTAACTCAGAATAAAATTATTTAAAGAATGTTTCTTTCAGTTAAAATCACCTAAATTACTTTAGTAATTGTACTTAAGAATTTGAATTACATTTGTATTTGTAATATAAAACTGATTTATATTCAAATATTTAAGTTCAACTAAAGATTGTGGATGGGAAATGCATTCTTCAGATTACTGAAGTAAAATTTAATTAAGTAATTGTAAATAAAAATTGATTCTGACTCAAGTTACGAAAATAATAGTGGAAAAAGTATTTAAAGAATGTTTCTTTCAATTAACATCACCTTAATTACTAAAGTAATGGTAATGTAATTGTAATAAAAATTGATTTTAGCTCGAGTAATAAAATTGTCAATTACAGAAATGATATAAGGAATGCTGCTTTCAGTTAACATTAGCTCAATTACTTTAGTAATTATCCTAAAGAAATGTATTTACATTAGTGATTGTAATTGAAAACTGATTTGTTGTTAAATAATTTGATTATCAATTGATATTTCAAAAGAAATATCTACTTAAGTAATTAATCTTGTTTCATGACTCACCTGAAGACCATGCGTCCAAAAACCATTCGTCATGCTCGTCTTGCCCAGCGTAAAGACCGCAGAGCGGGCAAAAGTGCGTGCATTGGGTATAAGAAAACCACCTCTCATTACCGAATCCGAATACTCATTCATTTTGGTAATCACAAACATGGGCATAACTAGCTGTACCGTTACATTATGCTCAGCCAGTTCCTGTTCCAAGGCCTGTGTAAAATATGTTATATATTTCTTTGTAGCCGAATAGACAGCCATATTGGGCATGGGTTGTAGCTCCGAACCCGAGCCAATGTTAACAATTGCACCCTTTCGGGCCAATTTCATTTGTGAGACTATCTTGCGAGTTAGCATGGTAACAGCGCCAATATTGATGGTCAGTATATCCCAGATGACATCTTCGGGCACCAGTTCCAAAGTTTCTGGATAATCATACATTTTACCCACATTGTTGACTGCAAATATAGAGCAATATATACATATATATTGTTTTAGTTGAGCTTGAAGATGCTTATCAGTTTCAAAATACCTTGGCTCCAACAAGGTTAGGTCTTATAGAGACCATGCACAACTGAATAATGTAAACTGCTGAAGCGCGTCAAAGCGTTTATGAGTTTGGCAAATAATAACTCCAAAAAAAATATATATAAAAAACTCGACACAAAAATGATGTACTTGAAAAACTGTGTCCATCAAATGTGGCCCTACCGTAAGTGTTATTATAATTGCACGCTATTACGAGTACCCCTCTCTGTTGAGCTCTTTTTTTTTTTTGTCAATGACATTGACAAAAATGAAACATAAACAAACAAACAAAATTCAGACAGGTTTAATTGTTGTTGCCAGTGGATACATTACGGCTACTGTTTGTTGACAATGAGTTAGTAATATTATACTGATACTGCTACCTTATGAGCACTCTGACATGTTGTCGATGACCTGGTAACGCCCCTCTAACTGTTTACCAACAACAATTTGAGCTTCAACTCAAAAAAGTTTGACCTATATTTGTTCAAGAATTTTACGCATAAAATAATAAATGAAAAGTGAGCATAAGATAAAATGTGTGACTTTTGTTTTCCTTAAAATTGTTCTTTTCTTGCATAATATTAATATACAACTTTCTTCTAAACTTTTGTGTCGTATTTCTAGTACACTCAGAAAGAAAAACATACAGTTTAGAAAGCCTTTCTTAAATTTCTGAATTTTAAAAATGGTTTCCTTAAAAGTAAGAACACTTTTTCTAAGTTGTGTTTTATTAGAAAGATTCGTCTCGGGAGCACCCGACTGCGATATACTCTTTTTTTTTACCCTCTTCACGGAGTCTGAAGTAGGCGTGGCAATAATATTTTTAGTATGCACTTTTAGTAAACTATTTCAAGAGGATTTTATCAAATTGTCTGACGATATTACCATACCAAGTATGGTTGTTCTAAACTCGAAGCTCTGAAAAATAGTTGCGTTCATACAGACGGACGGACAGACGGACGGATCAATATACTCCTTGTTTTGTTTCTTCAGTTTGTAATAAAAAAGTATAATAAAGCGATCTTGGCTCTAAAAGTAATGCAAATTACTTATTTTTAAAGAATTTGTTTTACTTCGTGATTTTGTTATAGAAGATTAATCCCTGTAGAAGATAATCTTGATAAGAAATGTTTGCTATAAATAATCTTAAACAGAATCTACACCCAATTCGAAATATTGCGTCTATTCAGCTGTTTTTATGTACATTTTTTCTATAAATTTCAAATATATGTTAGGAACTCCTTTTCTGAACTCTACTTAGTTTTATTCTTATGTTTTCATAGTACTTTGTTGTCGTATTCTTTCCGTATTGCCAACTTACCCAGTATGCCAACTTCAATGCCTGCCAGTTCCTTTTCAATTTGTTCGTAGGCTTCGCGTCCCTTGGCAAAATCTACGGCTATCCATTTAGTCTTCACCTTGTGTTCGCTTTCTGTGAAAGTTGAGTGACAGGTTAGAGTTGTATTGATGCCATCTAAATGCATATACTAAAGTTGATTATTTACCAATCTCATTGGTAACCGCAATGAGCTTCTCCTTGGTGCGTGAGATGAGCACCAGATTGAGACCTTGACGTGCCAGTTCTCTGGCATATTCCTTGCCAATGCCATCTGTGGCTCCGGTTATCACTAAAAAACAAAAAAAAGAGAAAGGACATGTTGTTTTAAGTTGTATTGAGATAATGAGACAAGGTATGTCTAGTGTAGTTATTAACTTATTTAACCCATTAAAGCCCTTCTCACAATAAGTTTGTCAGAACTTAAAGATTCTTATGCGAAATGAAATTTTGGCAAAAAGGCATGTTTTGGTTTCCACTTTCAGCAAAATTTTATGTAATTGAAATTTATTTCAATCCTTCATGGAGAAGCCTATAAGACTCAAACTACAGGTTCAATAATTTGCAAAAAATAGACCACAATCTTGCCTGTTCCGAATTCTACAGGTTTTCGAAGAGTAATGAATTGAACGAGTTCTGAACGTCTTACGAACTACTGTTTTGATTTCCAGTTGTATTGGTTTCTGTACAAAATTTTCGAGACTGAGTTCGAACCCGAGCTTTAATAGCAATAAATTTATTCAATTGTTATCTCAGATGCTTTCTCGTTATCGTTTTTGCTTTTAATACTATAATTAATTTATTTAATATTATAAATGTAACTCAACTTTAATCTAAGGAAAGAATTGCACAATTCATTTCTTAATAAGATAAAAAATTATTATAAAATTCAGCTTGAAAATATGTTACTTGAATTTGCTGTTTAATCTGGCAACAACTTTTGATTCTGTCAAATTTTTTACATTTTATTTCAGCAAAGAATTCCGTTTCCGAAAATCGTAAACAAAGTCGGAACTAAAAAAAAACTTTCAAGCATAGTTTTGTTCTTAAATTTCAAATACGTTTAATTTGGCAATGCAGAGTTTTTTTTTCAAATGCAATGACAAATTAGTATACCCTTGCTAATTATTTGCTTTTGGTTAGTTAGCTACTTATTTTTTAGTTGACCCTCTTTGGCATTTGGCTAGTTGCTACTGCCGGGCCCAAAACAAATACAAATATCAATACCAATAAAAGTGGTATATGAAAAAAAAAGCTTGGTTTACTTTGCTTGTTTATGTTGCTTTAGTTGTTGTTGTTGTTGTTGTTGTTGCTGTTGCAATGAGTCAATGCAACAGTTGCGACTGAGACAGCGACTGCGGCTGCGCAACTGGCCAACGGGCGCCAATTGTTGGCGTTGTTAGACAAGTTGCTGCTGTTGTTGTTGTTGTTGTTGTTGGCTATAGCCTCTTGGCCAGGTTGGTTGCCAAATATTTGTGCAGCGGAAACATTGGCAGCACAGCAAAAACGGCAGCTGAGACATGTTGTGTCTTGCTTGCTAATTACGGGAAATTTGCACAGCTTTTTCAAAACTTGCTAGCAACATTTGATAATAATAATTCAATAGGAAAAGTAAACACGAAAATTTAACTAAAAATATAAAATTGTTATGACAAGGTCAAAAGTAGGTACTTCAAAATAATTAAACAAATAAATATATGCAAAAAGCGACAATAAAAATGTAAAAACTGTTCACTTGTTTTGCTTTGTTTTTTAATTATTATTATTTTATGTGCCATTCACAGGCGTGCCAAAAGTGAAATAAAAGTTTTTTTTTTTAAACTAAAAAGCCGGTTTTTGGTTTCGTTTTCGTTTGAATCTGAGTTGAATGACTTTGTTTGCTCTATAAATAAAGCATAAACAAATGGAGTACAATTGTACTGAAACAGCTGTTAGATAGGAAACTCTTATCAAACCAATTTACTATATATTTAAACTTTTATAGTCTTAAATGTGTACTTTTTGAACTTTGATAAGTTTTTGTTTTTTTTTTGTAGTTTCATGGTGAGTTTGCGTCTTTGTAATCTTTAGATCTATGTTAACATAAAACGATTTAGACTTTAGCAAAAATAATTTAACTAATAATTAGCATTATGGTCACGAAATTTTTTTTTATAAATAAGTAAGAAAATTATATACTGTTAATAATTAGAAAAGCATGTGCATGTAATTTACATAATTTTAAAAGAATCAAATTAAATTGCATATTAATAAGAGTCGATTATATACATATACATTGTATTTCAATATTAATTATATAATTTTTTGCTTCTAATTACATATTTGTTTAATTATTACATGCTTCTTTTAATACCCTGTAGCTAGTAAGGTAAGGGTAAGTAAGTTTTTACCAAACTTTTGCCTGTATGTTTTTTCTTGCCTTTGAAAATGTTTGTACATTTTTTTTGAAAATTATTATTTTCGGCAAATGTTCAAATTTCTTTTTTAAGTTTAAGTTTAGCTTTAATATCTTTCCTTTCTTTAATGCATTTAAATTTCAAAAGTATCTTTTTTATGTTTCTTATTTTAATATTGAATTGAATTAATTACAAATTTTTAAGCAAAGTGCTTAGTTCGTGACTTTTATTATCCAAATCTTGTTGAGTAACTTTGCAAACTCAAAAATAAATTGAACCTCAGGCTTTAATCGATTAAATGCATCAGCACGTAAATAATTGTATTTTTTTTTTTTGCACAAAGCCGAACAAACAAAATATCTCAAAATATTTACAGACTAATCAAAAGCACAAAGAAGAATCAATATGTAAAATATGCAAATATATTTGAAGTGAACTTTATTGTGTACTGCCGAACTGTGCTAATTAGACCAGTTCCCGTTTTCAAGTACTTTTCAATTGTTGCCGTTTACGAATGAATTACTTGCACTAACTTAAAATCATATAGTCTTTATCGTTTCGTGGAATTTAGAATAACAGTCTATTGTTTTGGTTATAGATTAGGAAAAACTTACCTGCCCATTTGCCAAATTTATCCAGCAATGTTTGCGGCAACTGCGGCTGAAAGTACGGCTCCAATAAGGCTTTGATAATATAGATTAAAGATCTAAAATTATCATAGAGAAAGGCGCCAATGGCCAAAGTGCCCACCAAATAGATGGCCAAAGAAATCAATTGCCAAATGAATGCCATGCGTAGCAGTGTATAAATGCTCAGTTCCAATGCCGGCTGCATAATGATAAAGTCTCTTTTATAAGGTTTATATATAGTTTTCTGTTACATATAATACGCTCTTTGAGTATACTATGTGTAAAATTGATAAGCAACAGCTGATAACATTCAATGTTTAGATAATTGAGTTGCAGCTTATCAGCATGCTAAGCGTATGTACATCGAATTATACACTTGAGCTCTCGTCACTTGCACTGTTTGAAAATTTTAATGAATTTCAATTGAATTTAGTTGCTACGATTAAGTAAAACCGACGCGTTGTTTCTGTTTTTACTTCTTGAGCTTAAGGCACAAGTGGCGTCTCTGAGCTGCAAACACGCACTGAAAACTGAAAACAGAAAATCAAAAAACTGAAAAACTGCAAAACAGAAACAGAAACTGAAGTCGCGTTACAGGCCCAAGTTTAAAGCCAGGCCTCAGCGTTGCTGACGACTTCCACTTCGAATCGAGTCGTGTGTTTTTTTCGGGTTTTATAAGCTGCAATTGTATCTAAAGTCATGAACATGAACAACACTGCAGATACAGATACAGATACATATAGAAATTCATGTTTGCTGCTCGCTTGTTATACCCTTGCAATGGGTATTATAGTTTTGTCAAGAAACGTGTAACGCATTGAAGGAGATATTTGTATTTTCCTGATCAGCATCAACAGCCGAGTCATGTCCGTCATGTTCGTCTGTCCGTCTGTCTGTCTGTTTATGTGCGTTTTTCAGGACTTTGTTCTAGAGCTATCTTGATGAAACTTAACACCGATGCTTCTTCTTTAGTGCAGGTAGTACTTTTGTCGGAATCGGCCAGATTGGACCACTTTAGAATATAGCTGCTATAGGAACGATCGGTTGAAAATAAGTTTCTGTTTGAAAAACTTTTGTGTTTTTCAAGATAGCTCAACAAAACTAACTAAACATAAGTTTTAAGACAGTTTATACATGATAACAAAATGTCATCGAAATCGGATCGGTATTTTTTATAGCTGTCAAACGATCGGTTGAAAATAAGTTTCTGTATGAAAAACTTTTGTTTTTTAAAATATCTCGACCATACTCACTATATCGAAATTAAAGCGTGTGCCACATATGTTGACATCTAAATCGGACCACTATATCTTATAGCTGCCATGGAAACAATCGGTTCAAGTATGAGTTTTTATAAGAAAACCTTTTATTTTTATACAAATATTTCAGCGAAACTCTCTATTACTCATATTTATTATGATCCACACATGTTGACTAAGTTTTATCAAAATCGGGGCACTTAATTTATCATAGGAGCAATCGGATTACCTTATCTTCTTTCTGTATAAAAAATCTTGCTTAATTCTCTTTGCAAGTGTATTAAAACTTCGATACGCCAAAGATAAAATTTCTTTAAAGTTTTTATTTCAAAGCTTCATTACTTCATAAACATAAAGATTATGTAGTTTTTTGTTTGTTACTACGCTTGAATTGTTGTAAATGTTTTTGGGTGTGAAGATTACAAAACTTCACCGGCACGCTAAATTATTAGACATTTAATCACAGTCGTAGATTTGCCACTCTCTTCGGCCTATTTGACCGAGGGAAAAATATTGCTTGACATTTTTATATTGTGTGCATTTGTGTGTGTGTGCTGGTAATGACTGTCGAGTACTTAAGTAATTAGTCTACACTTACTCGGACGGGGCAAAAAGATTTAACTAATTGAATACAATTACGCGACAGATGCAAAAATTGTTTATAACATGCAACCGAATTGAACTTGAAAATTTGATAATGATTACCAATTTGACAATTATATCAAAGTGCTTTGGGATGTTAAACATTTTCAAGTGTTAATTATAGCTGGACTTAAGTAAGCCATTTCCTAGCGGTAATGTAGGTACTTTCTTCAAAAATTTAACACGTTGACTGAAAATTGTGATTTGATGGTATACGAAAATTTTTAATATTTTTAAAAACGTTTGATATCATATACAAGGTAAAGTAACTTTGTTTTTACTCCCTGTTCCCATTAAAAATGGGAAAAAGTACTGCAAATGTGTGTAACAGACAGATATATAAACTATATATATTCTTGATCAGGATCCACAGCCGAGACGAACTAGCCATGTCCGTCTGTCTGTCTGTATGAACGCACAGATCTTAGAGACAATAAGAGCTAGAGACACCAAACTTGGCATGCAGGTTCCTGTATACCATACGCAGATCAAGTTTATTTCAAATTTCGGATGCACCTCCCCGCACCCCCGCAAATCGCAAAAGACTCCCACCGCCACAATTTTAAAGATAAAGCTTTGATCACGATCGGATAAATAACACCAAGGTTATGGAAGAATCTATTACCCCCGTCTCAGCAGGCAGAAACAACAGTTTGACAGGAACTGGACACGTTAAGTGCGCTGCTTGCTTGTGTTGAACTGCTTGAAATGCTGGGAGCAGGGAGTCTCGTAGTCGGGCACACTCGAGTAGAGTATTCTTAGTTGTTTATTTTACAAAGCAGTTAAAAAGGCTATTGATTGAGTTTTAGAAAATTAAAATCATTTCTTGATATTTTTTATAAAATAAAAATAAAAGTCCTAAGCAAAAAACAGAAAATATCTCAAATTTTATAATTTTGTGATATTCTAACTGTTTTCAGCTCTTGAAATAGCTCAAAGTCGCACAACAATGTATACACCACTCAGAATAGTCGGCTTCCAATCACTTTCTAGTCGAAAACAAAATAAACACACAACAAATGCAAAATGCTAAATAAACAAAAAAAAACTTCAATGCATTTCGATTGCACTTTGTGTGAGGCCAGTAAAATGTAAATACTCGTTGCAAAATATTTGAACGCTAGTCATTTCAAAAACATTTGTTACAAAAATGTGTAAGGAAATGAATATGAGTGCAAATAATGCAAAATGTTTGGAAAGGTAAATTTGTTTAGAAGTTATTTTTATTTAATACTTGATTCCATGACAAAACAGAACAAATTTTCAAACAAAATCACATTTTTTAACCGATTGTTCCAAGGTCAGCCACAAGAAGTAGGTTGATCTATATAAATATAATAAAAATTATACGAGCTGCATGAACATTTTGAGTGTTGTGTTGAATTATATTGAAAAACATTACAGTTTGGCCTGCCACAGATTGTTTTTAGGGTTGAAATCGGAACTTTCAATGCGATACATATTTGGGTATAAAATAATAATACAACAAAAAACAGTTCACCTTTATAATAATACTTAATGTCAGATGACAGTTGATCAAAAATACTTTTTCTAATTATATATTAACGTAGCTTTTATTATCAAAGATAGCTTAGCTTTACAACGTACCTTTTGAAAACAGGCAAACAAAATGTGCACCAAACTTGTGCATCAACGTTTAAAGACTGAAAAGAACTGCCAACATAATTCATGTACATCCAGAAAAGTTATTGATTTTGAACAGAATATAATTTTAGAAAAAGCTTGTCAAAGCGTTTTAGCCAAGACACGTTTATCTGAAGACCTGACCTTAGCTGAGACACAAACCAAGTTAAAAAAGCTGCTGCTTTGGCTTTTATTATGACTTTTATTATGGCTTTAATTATGCTTTTCATTTACGCTTATCGGCTATGCGTGTAAAGAATAGCTGAGCAACAGCCAAACGCAATCTCCAGGGAAATACGGTCATAGCTGCATTCTGCACATGATGCCAAATATAACCCGGAGTCTCATCTACGCCCGCCCTCAGCTGGGCCACAGCGCTGTGAGCATATTGCTCAGCCGTGGGTATAAAGAGACCACCGCTCATTATCCGCTTGGAATAGTTATTGATCTTGGTCACCACAAAGTTGGGTGACAGCAGCTGCACATGAATGCCATGTGGTGCTGCCTCCCATTGCAATGCAATGGTAAAACTGCGATTGTAGGCTTTGGAGGCAGCATAGAGTGCTGCATATGGCACGGGCTGTAGTTCTGTTCCAGAGCTAACATTGACAATGGCACCCTTGATCTTGGCTGCTCTCAGACGCTGGAAAAAGTAACGGGAGAGCTGCGAAACGGCCATCACATTCGTGTCGAGCAGCTGCTGGGTTTGCTCCTTGGTCGATTTGATGAGACCTCCTGGCATGCCAATGCCGACGTTGTTTACTAAGTGGGAGCAGAGAAGTAGATTAGTTATATGTTGTGTTTGTCAGAGTGTAGAAAGAGCTGATTATCTATCGATAGTATCGATCAAACTTGATTTTTTTTATATTCTTTTTTAATTTTTTTGAAAAAAAAAAGAAAAAATAGTATACTGGGTTTGTGAAATGTCTGTCCGTCCGTACGTCCGTCCGTCCGTCTGTCTGTCTGTCCGTCCGTATGAACGCAGGTTTTTTCCACAGTTTTGAAGCTAGAGCAACCAAACTTGGTATACGTGTTGGTATATACCATAGGCAGACAAAGTGTCAAGATCTACAAGATCTCTGGGTGGAAGTATTCAAAATTTGGTATAATCTTGAATCTGTAAGCCATGATTCGGCTGTTGATGATGATCAAGAATATATATACTTTATAGAAGATTATTACATACATCTGCAGTACTTTATTACCCCTTTAACGCAATATTAATAAGTAGAACGTAAAAATGGGCAGAAAGTCATTATGATGATTCGAGGCTTGGAAAAATCATATAGATACCTATTTAGGAAAGTATTTTATAACCATTAATTTATGCAATTTTGTATAATATGAAAGTCTAATCGATAATGATTAGATTCTATGTTTTTAATGCAAAAGTAGTTGTTTGTTCAAATACATAGAACCATATTCAGGAAAACACTAAAGATTTTCAGCTTATTCTTGCAGAGCATATTATGTTATGAGATGTTACTGAGCGTACATATTCTTGATCAGAATCAACAGCCGAGATGATCTAGCTATATTAATATGTATATCGCTAATTGAAAAACCTCGATAGTGATTGGTACTATTGATAATTTTCCAGCTATATCAAGTACTCACCTAATATCGCAATTGGTAAATCTGCCAACTCGCGTTCAATATGCTCATAAACCTGAGCACCCTGTGTGAAATCAGCAATAACAATTTTTGTTTGCACTTGAAACTCCGAAGCTGAAAGAAAGTTAAGACTTTAGACTGAGAATTGGAACAGCTACTCTTCATCAGTACTCACAAATTTCCTTGGCTACAGTCTTGAGTTTCTCCTCATTCCTGGCAATCAGAACTACATTGATGCCCTCTCGAGCCAGTTCCTTGGCATAAGCCTTGCCAATGCCATCGCTGCTGCCAGTAACAGCAGCCCAGGAGCCATAACGCTGCTTTAGAGTGAGTTTATCCTTTGGATCGCTGCTTAGATGCAATTTTAACAAACGGTAGGGTGTTCTCAGCTGCTCATAAAGATAACAAATGAGCACATAGAGCCCCACAAAGGTTAGAAATGTTGATAAGGCACCAAACATATTTTATATTTCTTTTCTTTTTTTGATAAGGTGTGTTCTGACTCGTTCGACGCAAAATTATTGACTGCGATTGAAATTGAAAACACAGCTGAACTGAGGGCTAAATTACCGAATAATTTGCACGGAATATAAATGTTTAGATTACAAAGTCAAAGCACAATTGAAAACAAAAAAAAACCATTTACTACGACCAATTCGGATATAGCTATACTCTACACATATATGTATATATTTTACGCCCCTATATATTTTCTCTTTCTGCCCTTTGGCCAAAACAAACGAGGCGTCATAAAACGTATTTTGAATAGTTTGTTTTTGAGTGTTCGATGAGCAACCTGCTATGTTTTTAAATATTCAAATTATAAGTTTTGTCAGTTAGACTTGAGTATTATGGAATTGATGGGTGCATTGCGCTAGCTATTGTTTTTTTAAATGCAGTTTTATATAGAAATATATAAATAAGCTATTGCATAATGTCAGTAAACTGTGCATTCCAAGGCTTTCGTTTTGAAAAGCAAAGAACTTTTAAACAATTTAAAGGTATAAGGTTGATCTAAAATGCATGAAGAGTTCATCAAATGTTAAATATAATTAATAATGCAGCTATAAAGATTTATACTGCCGTTAGAATAATAAAATTCCAGACTAGGCAATAATTATTTTTGGTTTTTATGTATATCATGCTGATTACGCATAATGTGAGCAAGGCAAAAGTTCAATCACAAATACTAAACAAATCTTTGGATTTGAATTATGTGTCACTTTTGTGTGTTATCTTTGATTGTAGACTGATTACGACAAACAGAAATATGATAACTTGTACTTTTGTAATTTGTAGCTTTTGTATTTAATGCATAAACCAAACAATCGATATGCTAAATTGAAAAAAAACTTGTCATCAGAAGCTTTCAAAATGTACGAAAAATCTGCAACTATATTTGACCAAATAAATCATTTTTCGCAGTGTTCTAAAAAAAAGTGTCAAGATAAGGCTAATAGCTCTTAAAAATGCCTTTCTAAAGATATGTAGAACGTGTTCGTAGCTACTTTGGTTTAGAAAATGTGGGCTGTCAACTTTTAGCGGTTTTTAGCGCTTTCCCGCCAAGTTATTAATATCGAAAAATACCAACCAAACTGAAAGATGATCAGCCTTTTACACGATAACACAACCAGAAATTTAATTTTAATTAATTTTGAAAAGAATAGATGAAAGGAATTTACTTATGTTTGATTTAGATTTGGGTTAAACATAGCTCGTCTATCTTTCAATATGGAAAGGTGAATAGGTTTCTGAAAACGTATCAACTTCACTTGCATATCAACAAAACTCAGCAAATTGTTGCTCCCTCTTTCTCCCTCTCTATTTATTTTGCTCTGCAAAAATGTCTGATATGAAACACCTCTACGCGATGTTTAAGTCTAGCGACGATGCATATTCAAGCCACAAAACTTCTGATATCTAATTTTGTGACGAAGTATTTTCTGATTAATATAAGAACTAATTTAAATAAGATTGTCGGGGCTTTTCAGCCGAAAAAACTGTTACATACCGCCAAGAAGGCAGATCATCACTAAAATGGATTGGGCTCCATCAAGGACGTCAGGCAATAAATCAAAAATAAAAGCAAATAGGATTTACATTAAAACAAGATATAAGAAATGAGATGTTGTCCCATAAAGGGTTTTTATGCAGGCACTACACCAAGTGATAACTTAAACTGTTTGGGAATTATAAGCAACGAATTAAAGAAAAATGATAGAATGGCTTGCTTTGATGGAAACAATTTTGTTGTCAGCTTTCTCAAGCAGATAAGATTTAATTAGTATTATATTTCAAAGCTTTATATGGAATTGTCAACAAAAAATCAAAAACGACCAACTAATAAACAATTAATCGAAAGTTGAACTTTTTAGAAAAAATCATTTTGCTTTCTTGAGGGTCTTAACGGTCAAATCAGACATAATGTGTATGGTAAAAGCTGTTAGCGCCAAAAAAGAGCAACTGCTCTTATCAAAATTTGCCAGCATTTACAAAAATATAGTTGGAATACCTTAATAATCTAATTTGAAATATTTAGCTTAAATTTTAAGCACCATAAACGCACTTTTTCCAAATGACATCATGTCCTTTGGCTTTGGCTTTGTTCGTTGTTCTTTATACGTTGTCCTTGCCAGCCAAATGCACTTACACATATCACAATTACACTGGCATGAGCGCATACTTAGCGCATACGTTCATAAATTAGACAGCCAAAATGGTATTTTACAAAACGCTAAGCACACACACCATACACACACGCCATACACTAACATACACAAGCATACATTGAATATCTTCGACCAGGCACTGGCCTAAGAAAATCAGGAAACGGAAATGTGCGACGCGGCGCTGTGAATCGAACATGGAGGACGACAAGACATGGGTTATATATCAACATCAGCCAACATTTTAGCCGCCTGGGCAGCCCCCTGTCGACAGAGGTGTATGCAAGAGGGGTCACTATTTAGTATACTTTCATTGGAGTTAGAAAAACACACACAGAAAAGTTTTGGATAATTAAAAAAACCCTACTAAGCTTTTGGCTAGCAACTTTTATAGCTAGCCCCTGCAGAAAATTTCACGCAACGCCACTGGCACTATCGACACCCTGTCGACAACCTTTCGACACCACCCTGTCAAAGCCTGGCTGCAAAAATGCCGAAAATACGAAAAATATGGGCTGACATTTTTCGTTTGTGTCGCCCGCAAAAACCGCATTTATTCAAGTGTCAAATAAATTCATAGTTTTTGGCTAACACCCGCATACATACACACCCCCTACCCCTTCCTGACGGGGGGCGTCGTTGGCCAACTAATTAAGTCAAATGGTTTGGCTGTGTGTACCAGCAGCAAAAGAAAAAAGGCCAAAAAACCAAAAAACCAAAAAAACCGCTAAAGCTAAAAATCCAATTCAATGTGGCAGCCTGAAAGTATGCAATGGATTTTTGAGAGCATGCGAAAATGCTTTTTGGCAAACTTATGCTAATCACATTTAATTGCTTTTTAAGCGCACTTTCTGGCAGTTGCAGCTAATTAATGTGACTCATACGCAACGTGGTACAACGCTACAATCCCCATAGGTTAATAACTTTAAGACTCAGTCAGTTGTTCAAACTGCAGCTTAAATAAACATCTACACAAAAATAACACAAAAAATATTGCAAAGGCGCCAGTTGCACCCAAACCATCAAAACATATGCCAAGATAAAAGCACTTCAATTGGAAGGAGTAAGAGGCTTTGGGGTAACATTGGCGCAGTCATTGTCGAAAAAAGTCAAACAATTTGAATTATGTTTTGCAATTTGTACATCCGTTTCTGCCTTGAATATCGCCCACACACACTAACTTCACATCCGTTCCTTAGTTGGCTTTGGACTCGCTCTCTTATTTTCATATATGTATATATATGAGGGAAATTATTGTTTGTTTTGTTGCTGTCGCCGCTGGCAGCCTTTATTATAAGATATATAATATACAATATACTATGCATGAGCATTTTCTCTTTTGCAATGTGCATTTTTATAACATTTTATTGTGGTTATTATTGCATTTGCTGACAAAAAGCGCAAAATGAACTTATTTTGATGTTTTGTAAAACGTTTTCGCTACAAGCTCTTCAACTTTTTGTTTAGTAAAGCTTAGTTTTTTGTTTTTTTTTTTTTTTGTTTTTTTATGTTACCTTTAAAGCAGGTAGCTTACATTTGTGTAGCGATCTTTGACAGTTGGCAAAATGAAAAATTCAATGATATTGATTAAAAATAAGAAAAAATATAAGTATTTTTTTGTACTGTCCAGAAGCCCCATCCTCAGATCTGCCAGTCGTGTCTGGGAAGCTATCATCGAGAACTGTCACGAACTGAGTTGACCTCGGATCATCATTTTAAAGAGAAGAACTTTTGAGTACAGTCTTAGTTTGAAAGATGGACGTATAAGCCAGTTTAACATTTTCTTCTTGGTTTTGGTGGAGCTTAAGATGACTTCAACATGTTCGGCGAATGTTAGCGATTTATCCAGTGTACTTATAGGATATATAGGATATTCGTTGGGGGAGTGGGCATAACATTTGTGAAAAGACTATACATTGTTGGACTCAAGACGCTTCCTTGAGGGACATCAGCACGGATTTGTCGCAACTTGATATCTCGTTCTCATTCAATCTCTCTAGTTCATTCATTCATTCACAAACCTTAATATATATTTTTCCTAATATAAATATCCATCTTAAATAAACCTCATTCGGTTCTTTATTACACCAACCGTTCAAAAATATTCACAAAACTGTTGAAATGCTTTAGAATGCATAAGCTGGAACATATTTCTCTATCAAATTACAGCCAAAACAAGCAACTATCCTCCTCTCTCTCTCTCTCTCTCTCTCTCTCTCTCTACTTCCTTCTCACCCAACAAAATGACATGAATTAATTGCTTTGGCATTTTTGGCGCTCTAATCTCTGACATATCGTTAAAGCGCATTTGGCATTGTTGACTGGGTTGCTTAAGGATGTTTATGTCAGCCACTGAATTTTAAGTAGTCCAAAGCAGGCTGACAATGTGCCGCATTACAAAAAACAGTCCAAATACCAAAAAAAAAAAACAAAAATTCAAATAAAATAAAAGAGTTGTCAAGTGAATTCGTGATGCGACAGGCAAACAGGAGAAAACCAGTAAAAAATGTGAGTTCTTTGTGTACTTGGCTAGGAGATACTCTGTTAATGGATCACAAAACAACAATTATAAAACAATGGGAAAAAAATTTCCTAAGATAACATGAATGACTCCTTGATAGTAACTATCGAAGTTCGCAAATAACTTATATGAAATTTATGTATAGGTACCTATATATTCAGCCCATTTCTGAATTCCACTTTCGAATCAATTCTACAGAAATATGCAAAACATGAATACAAATTAAATGCAGAAGAACTAGCATCCTAATTTAATTGTTGTTGAAAAAATATGCATCAAAGTATTCTGTATATAGTTATAGCTCTTTAGTCTGATTGAGAATAGACATATGTTTAAGAGAAAAAGGAAATGTTACTTTTTATTTCAATATATACTTTCTGTTAACTTGAATAAAAACAGGGTATAACAACTTTGGATGCTGAACATTGGATGGCTTATCCTAGAAAGATTTCGCCCCTTAAATGGCGCATGAAAATTAGCAAGTTGTCTGTCTGTCTGTCTGTCTGTCTGTCGGTCTGTCTGTCTGTCTGCGGCTGCCATTATGCGGCACACTTTGAATGGCAGCTTTGAGTTGATTTCGTTTTTTTGTTGTCAGCTCTTTTGATTGTTGGCCAGAACCAAAACATTAGGCTAAGGCTTAAACGTTTTATAGAAGAGTTAATTAGCAGTTGCTTTTTTGTTTGTTACAGTTGTTGTTGTTGTGTCAACGTTATCGTTGTCTCTATAAAAGTGAACCCGAAAAACTTTGACCATAAAACTGCAATCAGTGGGTAAGTTATGTGGCCAGAAATCACATATGGCCAGGACGACACCTGTTACGACCTTCAGGCAGTGGACGACTGCGATACAGTGGGAAGTAAAACTCATAAAAAATGACTAACAACGCGACAGGGGCAGGAAACAGCACACAACGATTAGGAAAGACAGCACGAGTTGTTACACTGAGAAAAAATCAAGCATAATATAAATCTTATTATATAGGAATGTAATCAATTTATGTTTTATGCATAACAGCGCATAAATTATACTTATGTACAATAAATAACTAAACCAAATGTTACTAAGCTGCTTGATTTTTAAATTTTAATGCATAACTTTTGCTTATTTATGCACAATTTTGTATGCGCTATGCACAATATTTGATTAATATTGCGTAACTTATGTAAATTAATGCATAATTTATGCTAACTTATGATTACTTATGCATTCACGATGACTATTTGAGTGCATAGTCTAATTTATGCATATTAATGCATAATTTATGCTTATTTATGCATAATTTTTATATTTCAATTTCCATTTAATGATTACTTATGTATACATTATGACTATTTTATGCATTAATTACTCTTAAATTGGAAATTGATGAGTAGGTATTCTAGGTTCGATTTCATAAAATACTTGTGCATAAATCATGACTAAAATACATGAATTCAGCTCAGAGTTCTCTCAGTGCAGAACTAGAAAAGTCTGTTTTAGATGCAGGCACACATTCCTTGAATTATAAACAAACGATTTTAAGATTTTTGTTTGAAAGTTCTTAACTTATGACTCTTAACAACAGAATACTGTGCTCAGTTTAAGAACTTTGAACCAACATTGACAACCTTCTTACTTCATTTTGATCACAATGTACTAAAACTTTTCTCTAAGTGCAGCAGCAGAAGTTGCAGTCAGGATCAGCATTCCTACTCTGCAGCGCAAAGTGTCGTTTTGAAAAATTCAAATCTCGTTGCCAATAAAAGCCAATAAAACTCGTAAAATAACTCAAACAAAAACGTGGTTGTTTCGAATACTATGTGGTTTGAGTCGTTTGGTGTTTGGTTTTGTTGTTTCTGTTTGGTTTTGACTGCTGCTCGTTCAAGTGTTTTGTGTCGCAATGTTGCGGCTTGGTCATAACCCCGTAGAGAGTATTGGTAATGGAGACGTTGACTCTTGACTTCTGGCGAGTGTATTCCAAAGTGCAAAAGTGTGTGTGTGTGTGGCTTCTTAGTTGTCATCTATTTAACTATTTGGCTGCATTTTCATTCCAATCTTTCTACACTCAGCTGCAGCAGTCACCCACTCCTACTCCTACTCCTACTCCAACTTCTAAAGTATATTTATAGCCTAGTCAGCGTGCTGTAAATAGCGCAGGTTATGAATATATCTGACAGCTACACCTGTTCAATATATGTTTGTTTCTTTGTCGTCAGCAAAAGTGCTACTGCCTGAACTGAAGTTGCAGTGACTTAGGCCAAAGCTGTTGCTTTCGATGTGTGTAACATTAAGAAATATTTAAAACTTAAAAAAAAGTGTGACTTTTATATGTACGTGAATAAGTTCTGATTAAGCCAACAAAGTTATAATTGAGTTAAACGAAAGTTTCTCAATTGTCCGTATAAGGTTTTCCTAATGATAAAGTTAAACATAAATGGTTTCCTCAAACCGCGAAATTTTTCGATTAGGTTCGGTTCTGGGGCTCGAACCTTAGAAAAAACTTAAGATTTGGTTCACAGCACGGATTTTGGAACCTCCGAACCGGAGGTCTTGGTTCGAAATGAAATTTTATAAAAATTATTATTTCAAATAAATAAGTATTGACTAATTTTGAATATTGTATATAAATATAACAAACTAAATGAAACGCACTTAGTTTCAGTACAATGTTCGAACTTAGTATTGTTATTGAGCCAAATGTCCTTTAAGAGATTTTAATCTTAACTAGTGTTAAGATCGGAAGGAACAAATAAGAACGTTGACAATGCACGTTCTTCTAAAACTTGTGTTTCAAAAATGGCTAAAAAAAGTTGTTTGTCAAAATCTTTCCATTCGAATGTTAACTTTCGCCAATAAGAAGCATTGGCAAATCTAACAAGTGTCAACAGATCACAACTTAATTTTAAGTATGCACAATATTTATATGATTAGCTTGTATAACTTTCCTTAACTTTTGACAGGTTTTTCAAAAAAAAACTTTCCGTAATTTCTATATTCATTGTTCGTTTCAACAATTGCAAACAGGATTTACATAAATCAAGTTGACTATGTGAAACTATTTACAAGTTAGTTAGTTGGTTAGTTAGGTCACAAATCAAGGCATTGGCAGAGTCTCTATACCAACTTTCACAATTTGCATATACCACAATAGTTTGCCCTGATTTCTCAGCTAGCTGATCAATCAACAACATTTTGTTAGGGTATTTGCACATTGCACACTTTGAATGCAAATGCAAATGCAACCGAAGAAATGCGCTGTTTAGTTTATTTTTTTCGCTATAAACAACGCATACTGCATGCAGATGCCGCCAAAGAGTTGCCCGAGCGACCCAACTAAAAAACTCCAGTAAATTCAACTAGACCTAACTGACAATTCCATAGTCCGAGTCCGAGTTCGAGTTCGAGTTTGAGTCCAAGACAAAAATCAAATCAAATTAATATGCAAGTTGCGTATTTCTTGTTGGCTGTTTTTCTGGTATCAGAAGGCATTCTTTGACGCATTGGCCGATATTTGAACTGCAGACGTTACCTCAGTCTATGTTTATGTTTCTACTGGCGCTATCGCGATGCCAACTGAGAGGCCAACAAAAAAAAAAACAGTCGACTGCCCTTTGACAGGCCCGGCAAGTTGGCGAAATATTTAAACAGCATTTTCACATCCTTCTGCGCAGGATGCCAAAACGCGACAAAAACAATTTCATGCATTCAAATGCCAGAGCACACAGCATGACAGTATCTACAATATATAGGGAAAGAAGTCAGTATTGTTAATTTTTGATTTTTCGAACACTAAATACTCTTTCCATAAAACTAGCTGTGGTAGAAGATTATCCGCCCTTTTAAAAATCCTTTCGCATTCCGCCCAATCGCTCAAAAAACCAAAAGCTTACCCGTCAGAGTTTTCCGCCCCTTTTTACTCCCTGTTCCCATTAAAAATGGGAAAAAGGGAGTTATAAAGTACTGCAAATGTGTGTAACAGACAGAAGGAGGCATTTCCGACTATATAAACTATATATATTCTTGATCAAGATCAACAGCCGAGACGAACTAGCCATGTCCGTCTGTCTGTCCGTCTGTCTGTCTGTATGAACGCGTCGATCTCCGAGACTATAAGAGCTAGAGACACCAAACTTGGCTTGCAGGTTCCTGTATACCATACGCAGATCAAGTTTATTTCAAATTTCGGATGCACCACCCCGCACCCCCGCAAATCGCAAAAATCTCCAGCAGCCACATTTTAAAGATAAAGCTTTGATTTTTGGTACACATATATGTTGTATCAATGTTGATCAGCTGTGTAAACTTCATTACGATCGGATAAATAACACTTAAGTAATGGAAGCATCTATTACCCCCGTCTCAGCAGGCAGAAACAACAGTTTGACAGGAACTGGACACGTTAAGTGCGCTGCTTGCTTGTTGCTTGGTGTTGCCGCTGAACTGCTTGAATTGCAAGTTGCGAGCAGCGAGTCTCGTAGTCGGGCACACTTGACTAGAGTATTCTTACTTGCTGTGATCATGGTTTGGTTAAGTTTTTTCGAAATGGTGATACATAGATCGAATGAATTCGTATACTGTTCTTTGAAAATGAATTTGAGATCGATGGGTTGAAAAACAGAAAACTTGCATGCATCGCTTTTCCACCCATTTTCCCACCAGGTTGATTTTTTCAAAGTTGGTGAGACATGTGAAGCATTCTTTCTGTCAAATGCTTTGAAAATTAATTTGAACTTGATCGCACTTAATTTACGAGTTCCTCCATTTGACTTTCACCTCCACATTTTCCGATCAAGGGTGTAAGTTTTTCGAAATCGGTGAAATACGTGTCAAATGACTATTTGTAAAGATCTTTCAAAATGAGTTTGAGCCTGATTCGTACAACAGATTTTCGCAAATTTATCAAATTTCCCGACAGAATTTTCCAAAATCCCTTCTTAGTGCTAAATTTCGGCATAAAATAAAAGTTGTGTGAACAAATCAGCTTTTAACATCTTACGTTTTGGGCAGAGCGATGATTGCGATGATCAAAATGCCTTCTTTAATACATTACACATAACTTTTCAAAATTTGAATACCCCCTAGAAAAGAGTATACACTGAGTACGAGTATTTCTTTATGGCTGGCTGGCAGACACATCCTCACAACACAGTTTCAATTTGACTTCAGGCCCTTGGCGAAAAAAAAGAAACAAAAATGTTGTACAAAATAAAATGTCTCTTTGTTTTGCACTTTGGCCAAGCGAATCCAGCAAAACACATAAATCTTAGCATATGTGCATTAAATTGCTTTACCCCTGTACTTCCCCCCCCCCCCCTACATTTTAGAATATTGTGAAATCTTTACTTACATACTATATTTATATTTAGTAGCAACGAAAATATATGTCTTTAATTGCACCAACTTCAAAAGGCACTTGAAATTTCAATTGTTTTTCTATTGGCATTTTCCTGAATTTAGTTTAATTTACACCTTCCTTCAGCAGCTTGTCTGATTTTCCTCTTCTTGCTAGCTGGTCCTGCCGGGTTCCTGCTAAAAGCTGTCGACAAACTTAATGACCTGAAAACTTTTCGATAATACGTTTGTATGTGTGTGTGTGTTTAGTTTGACTGTGTGTGTGTGTGTGCACGCCTGCGGAAATTATCAACTCGGCGCATTTCACACACAAAAAAAAAAAAAAACTGAAAATGAATGGAAGCTAATTTCCAGGAAGGCGATTAGAAAGCGAACAATTTAACTGTGGCAGCAAAAAAGAAAAGGTTTCCGCTTCTTAAACGCTTGACAAAAAAGAGGTCAGCGATAAGGCCAGACACACATATTAGGATAAAGATTGAGCTGGGCTTAGAGAAAGGACGCTGTAAAGGCGAGAGTACATAAGGTACTTATATAGCGGCAGCTGAGCTTAGATTCTTAGCAGTTTCGTACAAAATTTGTGTCTCTGCGAGAAGTATTGGAAAAAAGGATAAACATTGTAAAGGGTTAAGTATTGAAAAGTGAGAAGCGTTGGAAAGTGAGAAGTATTGAAAAGTAAAAAGCGTTACGAGCAGCAAATGGTGTTTTGGAAAGGTCTCTGAAACTTATGAGTTATCATTCAGATATGATAGTAGTAGCAGCAAGAAGCGTTGACAATATGAGAAAGTAAATGATGAATATCTTTATAAATTGATCAGAACGGGAAATATTAACTGTTACTTATCTCTTTGCCATTGGGAAATCAGTAAAGTGATCTCAAAGTGACTGCAAGAAGCACTGTAAAAACAGTAGCATTCTAAAGGGTGAAGCGAAGAAAAGTGAAAAGTGTAAGTGCAAATGGTGTTTTGGGAAGGCGTCAGAAAACACAAGTATCTTTAAAATACTACAGTGACAACTTTATTTCTATGCTAAACAATTTTCATTTCGAAATGACCTTATAGTAGCAGCAAGAAGCATTGACGAGAAGCATTGATAGAGAAGATTTTAGAGAAGTAAATAATGTATTTATGCTTATCTTTATAATTTGATCAGAATGGGAAATATTAGCTATTACTTATCTCTTTGGCCTCAGAGTGACAGCAAGAAGCACTGTAAAAAGAGTAGCATTCTAAAGGGTGAAGCGAAGAACAGTGAAAAGTGTTACGAGAATCTTTTAGAGAAGTAAATGTTTTAAGTGCGTTACGAAAGGCAAATGCCTAAGAAATTAAGAGAATATAATAGAAAATTTGTTTGTATATAAAAAAAAAAGTATTTTTTTAATTGTTTGGAATATACATATGTATGTAATAAGATTTGTTTTATATTTAATTATTATCTATTACCATAAAAATTATAATTTTATTGTATTAATATTAAATTGAAGCTATTCTAGCTCTGACAAATATTGTTGCCTAATTTCAATACAAACGCACTCAAAATGATTTCTCATTCATGGCTTACCCCACAGTTAGCCGCTGTTGTCCAGCAATTTGGTAAACCAAGTGAAAGCCACGTGACTAACATAAGCAAATACAGTTATAGCCAAGTCAAGTGCTTGAGAAATGTTTTGTTTGGCAAAAATCAAGATGTGTGCAGCCCCGCTCAAACCCAGGACAGGAAAAAAAAACCCTCAAAACCCGTTGATGGTCGCCGGTTTTTGCTGCTGCTGCCCAGTTAAAGCAAGGTGTGCGGAGAGGGGGGATCATGTTGGCAACAACGGTCGTTGTGGCTGTTACTCAAGCCCCAATTTCGAATCGTATGTTTATCTTTGGCCTGGCCTTTGTCTAGCTGAAGTGACGCTTTGTGGCAGGCAGGGGAAGGGGCAGAACACAGGCAGGACACTCCTAGGTGGTCAGGGGTGCGGGCTATATTGTTGGGGATATATTTGGTCCTTTTGGCGCTGTTTGAGCTATAAATAAACGTTTAGTTGGTGCGGAAGCACGGCGACAGCAACAGCAGTCTGTAATACAGGCTACAATAAGGAGGCGTCCTTGCTGCTGGGAGAAGGGAGTTGTAATGTGAAGAGCTGAAAGCGTGCTATGTTTTGCTTTTTTTCTGACACGGACAGGCACGACTCTGTACAACGGGTTTTTGTACGTAAACATTATCTAAAATGACCCCACAATATTATATAGATTCATCGAGATAAAACAGTTTTTTTTTGTTGGCTGAATACAGTTTTTGGTTCTGGTTTGTAGACTACATGATTATTATTTTTCTAAATAAAATAATTAAAATAATATTTAAGAAAGATTTTGCGCAAATTTATTTTGCTGGAATATTCCGATTTTAATTTCCAATCAACCATGTTTCCTTTTCCAATCGTTTTTGTTCCAGTTTTCGAATTATATAGAAGTAGTTCTTTCTGACAGTCTTGGCAACTTGTGTTATATTTTCAATCATATAACTTGAACATTTAATTATAAATTATAATCTTTTCACAAATAAGGATTTGATAAATGTTAGTAAAAGGTGTAGAGGCGTTGCCTGCTCTGCTTCAGTTTTTCTGTAACTTGACGAAAAAATGTGTGGATGTTGAATCATCGTCTAAATGCGGACTAAGTAGAGCTATGTCGTTTCGTTCAGAATAAGATCAATTGAACGGATCATGAAAATGATCGAGTTAACCTATAGGTTGGCTTAGTTTTCATTCCAATGTCTCAAAAACAAAATTTTGTAAATATATATCACTATATCAAAGATTAAGTGCATTAAATGCGCATAATTTTGTCAAGCCGGAAATTTGTGAAACTTTAAGAGATAATCCATTGCCCAAAAGGTCTTATTAAAACAATTTGATTCTTATGAAACAAAAAAGTGAATTCAAACCGAAAAATCTTCGAAAATATTTAAATGGGAGCACAATTAGGGAAAACCACGTGCTGAAAGTTAAAGTTTTGAAATTTTTTAACTGAGTTTTGAAACTCAGAGCTTGTCAGTATACATTTGATCGTGTTTGTTTCGTTTAGTGTTCAAAGTCGCGCTCATCTCTAGCAAGTTAGGGGGCAAAGGGAGGCAGCTGCGCTTGTTTGTCTAGTGGCAGCACGTGCTGCTGCTGCTTTTCCTGTTGTTGTTGCTGCTGTTGCTGCTGCTGTTGCTGTTGTTGCTGTTGCTGCTGCTGTTGTTGCTGCTGCTGTTGCTGCTGACTGCGGGCTGCGGTCAACGTGTGTGGCTCCTGCATTGTTGTCACAGTTTTTGTGCTGCTGCTGCCTGTTAACAAACTCGCCCAAAAAGCCCATTAATAGCCAACTAATCGGCGCTCAATTAACACAGTCAGCTAAAGCTGTACCCGCTACCCTCACTCCCTGTTCCTTTTAGTTGACTACATTGTGGCTTTTATTTAACATGCATTTATTAGAAATTTATTAACGTATTTCGAACATTTTTACAATGCAATTTTATGCAATTGCATAAAATTTTTACGCTGGCGCCACTCGATTTCATAACTCACACAAAGTATGCACAATTGAGGGGAGCTGAAGAGGGGTAGCTGTGTAAGGCTCTTTCTACACTTACACTGATTGGCATCGATATGGCTTTTGGTTTCTCTTGAGAACCTGTTGACCATTTGCATTTCATTAAGATTTTGCTTTCAACTCCTTTTGTGAGTTTTTGCTCTGTCTTAGCACATTTCTTTTTTACTACCTCATTTAAATTCTAATTTTATGACTGCGTTTATGTTTTTGTCGAAAGCCAAACAAACACACACACACACACACACACACATATATATATATATACATAGATATTGCTATATAAACTTTAGCTATCTATTTATATATCTGTGCGGATTTTCCGCTATGCATATTCGAGTATTCATTCGAGTATATTCATAATTGCTAGAAATGTAGACAACTTCGGACTTTAGTTGAATTTGTCTTTGATTTGATTTGATTGTTTTGCCAAATCAAATAATATATTTTATATGTTAAGAATCTAATCTTATGAAATTAAAACTTGGTAGTTTTCTTTTTTTAATAGTTTTGGAATACAAATTCAAATTGTTATCTTATTCATAATTTAAAAACAAAAGATATTTTTGAAAAATTAAAAACTGATATCTGATAAGAAAACTTGTTCTTGTATGTACAGCTTTTTGGGTTTTTACAGATATCTCAACTAAATTTATCAATTACAAGTTCTACTATGCATAAAGTATAGTCGAATAACAGTTGATCAAAATCGGTCGACTGAATCTTATAGCTGCCATAGCAACAATCAATCAAAAATTAAATTTTCACTTTATTCAACAATCGTAATGTTTTTATATTCACATTGGAGCAATACATATTAATTATATTCCACTATTTTCAACTTTCATCAAAAACAAAAAACGAATCGAAGCAATGGTTATTGTCCTTGTGAACACCTATTATTTGAATTGCAATAATAGCATGGATATTCTATCATAGCGTTTCCAGTGGCAATTAGTTCAAATTATACGAGAATGAGAGCAGTGAATTTAATGTTTTTACTCCCTGTTCCCATTAAAAATGGGAAAAAGGAAGTTATAAAGTACTGCAAATGTGTGTAACAGACAGAAGGAGGCATTTCCGACTACATAAACTATATATATTCTTGATCAGGATCAACAGCAGAGACGAACTAGCCATGTCCGTCTGTCTGTCCGTCTGTTTGTCTGTCTGTCTGTCCGTCTGTCTGTCTGTATGAACGCACAGATCTCAGAGACTATAAGAGCTAGAGACACCAAACTTGGCATGCAGGTTCCTGTATACCATACGCAGATCAAGTTTATTTCAAATTTCGGATGCACCCCCCCGCAGATTCCCACAGCCACAATTTAAATTAATATTAAAGATAAAGCTTTGATTTTTGATACACATATATGTTGTATCAATGTTGATCAGCTGTGTAAATTTCATCACGATCGGATAAATAACACCAAAGTTATGGAAGAATCTATTACCCCCGTCTCAGCATGCAGAAACAACAGTTTGACAGGAACTGGACACGTTAAGTGCGCTGCTTGCTTGTGTTGCCGCTGAACTGCTTGAAATGCAAGTTGGGAGCAGCGCACACTCGACTAGAGTATTCTTACTTGTTCCCATTTTTAATGGGTATGTAGGTACCTTACTCGCCCCTTATACATTTACAAAAAAACAGTTTGAAGAAAACAAATTCGTAAAATTTAACTTTAAATTAATTGTGGACATCAAAATAAGCACAAAAAAACTATTTCTAATTTCTTTCTGAGGTAGGCCACTTATTTTTTCAAAAATTAAAAAAATGGAGTAAATTGTAAAATTACTTGAATTATGTCGCAATTTTAATTAAAGTATAATTAAATTAAATTATAGAATTAAATTTGAATTATTTTGTTTTTTTAATTTTGTAAGAATATAAATTTTTATTTTGATTTTGACAAACAAGAATTAACATTCTATTAGCGACTTTTTCGCATCATGATTTTCTGATCTATTGGTAGTCTTTGGCATTACATGACTAGTTAAGTACATAGCGTATATTTGCTGTAGATAATTTTCAAATGCTTTTAAAATATATGAACAGAACTGTATTCAAAAATCAACGCCATATTCCCCCCCCCCCCCCTGCCACCCTGCCACAGCACATGCTGCCATAAATCTTCGATCCTCAGGCTAAACATTTTGCGCGGGTAAAAAAGTTTGCCGCACATGTGAAAAATCAGAAAATCAGTCTCTCTGTGTATGCGTGTATGTGTGTGAAAAGAGGAAAATGTGAAAAACAGAGAACAGAGAACAGCGAGAGCATGAGAGCTGAAGAGCAGCAGCAGAACACGAAACGAAGCCAGACGACGACGACAAACGAGCGTTGCAATGCTGCAGGAACAGCACAGGGGGGGGCATTGGGGGGTGGCAGAGCTTGGAGCGCAGCCAGTTGGAATTGCACGCGACAAAGGCGTTGCAGGGCCAGCAGAGAGGCGGGGGGCGAGCAGACAGGGCAGTGGTAGGCGGCAACGATGACGACACAAAAAGCAGCAGCAAAACGACAACGACAACGACAACAGCAGCGACGACGACGACGACGACGCAGGCAGCTGTCTGAGGGCTGCTGCTTGCTGCTGTTGGCTGACTGCGCGGCAGTCGTCAGTCAGTTGGCCAAGAAACTGGTAGCGTCGGTGTTGTGAGCCAACAGAAAGGCTGGCCAACTGGCACCGGCTACGGGCCACGGCTCTGGCTCTGGCTTTGGCTTTGGTGTGTTTGGCCACTGACAAACATTTTTGAGCGACGCGTAGCCAGCCAAGAAAAGTGGCCAGCAGCCAGTCAGTCAGTCAGTTAGCCAAGTGAGCCAAACAATTACTGGCCAAGAGGTGGTGCAGCAACAGCAGCAACACCACCAGCAGCAGGTCCAAGATGATGAGCAGTGCCAAAGGATGAACCTCTAGTTGGCTTCTTTTTTTTTTTTGGTTGGCTTCTTGGCCACAAACGCAGTTTGATTAGCCAAGTCAAACAGTGGTTTTGACCCTGGCCCAACACAAAATGGACGTCAATTGACAGGCACAAACACACACACACACACATACACACATGTGTGTGTGTGCATAGGCACAGTGGTGCAGTGTGGCAGCAGCAACAACAACAGCAATTGCCGCACAGGATGCGTTCGTCTCGATTATACAGCTAAAAACAAACAATAAAAACAACAACAACAACAAAACCGTGTCGCGCCGCCAACAATAACAACAAAACGCTCTGTGTTTTATGCACATATATATATGTGTGTGTGTGTGTGTGTGTGTGTGTGAGTGTGCTGGTGTGTGAGTGTGCGTGTGGCAACCTTTTGAACTGACCAACGTGCGCCGCCAACTTTTTGGCCAGTGCCAAAAAACGACGTGCGCCAATGGAGCAACTGGCTCAAAGCCCAGAAAAAAAAACAAGCATAACAACAACAACAACTATTGTTTCAAACTGGCCGCTAATGATTTGTCAGCCATGTCAGCCGCACAAAAGTGGCCTAAAGCACACGCGTGCGAAGTCTCAAAGGATGCGCATCAGGCAGCACTCATCAACAAATAACGCATACGCAGCGTATACCCATAACAACGTACTTCAAAAAAAAATAAATATTCAAAATATTCAACATAAAATATAAATAAACTTTCAACTTGAAATGTAGTGTCTAGTGCTTAATATTATCAAAGCAATATTTCAAATACCAATTTAAAAACATATTAAATCTAAAACAACAACAAAAAACTATCAAAAAAATCAAACAAAAAAAATGAGTAGCAAACGTAGCGTTAAATAATTATCTATGACACTTATATAATCCAAATATGATATAACCCAACAATAATTACACAATATCTATTATATCTATATAAACATTTAGTGCAATCAACATAAAACAAAAAAAAAACACTTAGCAATTACAACAAGTTACATATAGTAATGTGTGTACATTTTTTTTTGAATTGTTCAAAATGTTAACTGAAAGCACTCGTAGACAATTGAAAAAAACAATTTTTTTTTTTTTTATTTTTAAACAATGAAATACTTGGAAAAATAAGCATCAGCGCGAGTTTTGAGTGTCATTTCGGTTTCAAAATTCATCATTGAAAGCTGGCAGCTTGCGTAAACTTTATATTGTACGAAGATGGGATATTGGAAGCATCAGCAGAAGAACAGACAGAAGACATCTGAGTGGACACTAGAGTGGACAATAGGTAAGTGTTCTGAAAAGTATAATGAAATTGTATTTGTGTTTGAAATAAGTATGTGCCAAAACTATATTTATGCCTCTTTCCATTTCCAGCGAAATCCAATTCTGTTCTGAATTGCACATTTTAGAAGAGGCTTAAAACATTGCAAATGAACGTGAATATGTTTCTTTCAAATCAAATAAGTGTGCCAGTTAGTTGGACAAATGGTTAAGATATTCTCAGTCATGTTTCCATTTTCGAAATCACAAGATTTGAATTTGCATTGACAAATCAAACTAATTTGGAATAAGTATAAAAGAAGATAGCAAAATTGCCGAAGATATATATACACACTTGCAGAACAATGTGTAATATAAAAACTTAACTTTTGATAGATTGTTCCCATAAGATATAGTTGCCTGATTTTCATAAAAATCATATCAATATGACAAAAACATACCAAAACGCATAATGCGTAAATTTGGTAAAGATAGCTTGCGAAACAACAACAAATTTCATACAAAAACTAATTTCTTAAATGACTTTTCCTAAGATATAGTGGTCAAATTTTGATAATATTTTGAAAACATGTTTGGGTAATGCTAAGACTCAGAATTGATAAATTTGGAAAAGTTGTATTGAAAAAAAAAAAAAACTGAGAGGCGAACATACGGACAAGCAGACAGGCGGAAAGTTGAAAATGGCTAGATAAACTGAACTTTTGATTCTGATCAAGAATATATATATACTTTATGGGATGCGACACGATTTCTTCAATGCGTTACATAATTCATTTTAATATCTTTATGTCCTTTGCAAGGGTATACAAAATAATTCAAAAACATTACAGAAATCAAAATAATGTAAGATGCCATTCATTTTCTACTTTTCAATTAACATTCGAAATTATGTGCTATCAAAGTCTAGCAATTTTTATACTCGTACATTGGGTTTGTGAAATGTCCGTTTGTCCGTCTGTCTGTCCGTCTGTATGAACGCAGATTTTTTCCAGTTTTGAAGCTAGAGCAACCAAACTTGGTATACATGTTGGTGTATACCATAGTCAGACAAAGTGTCAAGATCTATGTAAAGCATATTGAAGCCTCTTTTATCATATTCCTAAATCGTCATATTCACGTCCTTCTTCACAAAGTTGTCAATGCCAATTAAGCAGTTAATCTATTAGCCAGTTAAGCTGTTAACAAGCTGTCTTGAACACCCCAGAAAATGGTATTTTCGAGATTTATTTCACCTTGAGGCCTAGGCATAATTGTGCAGTTTTAACTGCTTTTCTAGCAGCTGTCACCACAAGATAATCAGGCAATAAATGTACACTTAGAACTCACACCCACTTCACTTCACTTCACTCCCACTTCCACTCCCACTCTATTGCAGCTAAGTCTAAAGCCAAAAACCAACAGCCTGGCGCCACATAAATAAGCCAAAATGCAGCACAAAAATGACAAAATGACAACATGGTTAAGTGCGTCATGTGGCAGCAACAGTGGATGAGTTGAGCAGTGGAGTAGTGTGGCAGGAGTGGGCGTTACAGTTACAGTTACAGTTACTGCCAAGACTTACTTAGTACTAACTGAATTTATAGGCTTTGCATTGTAGTATATGCCCGCCCCAAGGCCACAATATCTATTTATGAGCACCAAAGATTTCTTCACCCTTGCCCAGTTTCAGTTATCCAATGTGTTTCTGGTTCAATGCACAGCAAAATGCTAGACATAAAATATTCTATATATTTTGTACGAGTATATAGCCCGAATAGCCCCCATAATACGAGCCAAATGTAACCTGAAGATATATTACAAAAACGATAATAGAATTATTTTTATGTTTAGTGTTTCAACAAAGGAAACATTCAAAGACTAAATCAAAATGCAGAAACAATTAATTTTTAAATATTTTAACATGCGCTTGTTTCTTTCGTTTTAAGTTTCGTTTTTGAGAATTTTTAATGCTTTAATTTATGAGCGCAACTGAGAATCACGTTCAATTACAATACGTACGGAACAAGTTGTATAAGTTTAAATACCCTCTAGCTATTCCAAGATTTCATTGGGTATTATAGCAGCCTAACTCCCACTTTTTCCAACTATTATCTTATATTATGAAAATATCTTTAAGCTGTCTGATTTATCTTTGATAGTCATATTGAACAGATCAAGAATATTCGGTAATATATTGCGAAAGTGATTGTCCCATTCTCACTTTTGGTAAGATTTTTCGGTTTAAATTCACTTTGATTTGATCAAGTATTGAATTAACTTGCTATTGGGATAGAATTCAATTCACAAGATCAATAACATAATAAATACTTTCTAAATATCTCATCGATTTCAGCGGTCCAACAAAAAACGTTTTCAATTTTTAAAAAGTGGCTATGAAACTCATAAGCTTTTTATCTAGAGATGTGAAACTTTGCTGACTGAGCTATCGATAGTTCTTTTCTTAACATCATTACATTCTAATAAGAAATAGAGATTTAAAAAACCATAAAAAATTTGACTAGTTCGATGATCGATTTTACAAAATAAATATCGATGATTTTCGATATATCGCAAAGAATAAATCGAAACATTGATTATCCATTTTAATTTTATTATATCCAAATTTTTTTCAACTTTTTTGACCAACTTTTGCTAATTTTTTAAAACTATTTATTCTGTTTTTACCGCGATATTTGTTCTGCGATGTTTTGTAAAATTGCAAGTCGATGATCAAAAAATATCGACTATAATCATAGCAATCCGATAGTATCGATTTCGAGTACTCATTTCATTGTCCCAAATTCGATTAAATCGATTATTTTTTACAGCCCTACTAAAAAGTGTAAGAAGCACTTGTAGTTGAACAAAATCGCATTTCCAGGGTATCTTTTCGTCGTGCGACACTCGACTAATACATTGTGATTTGTTTCTGCTAAAATTTCCGAGCCATTAAAGCAATTAACAACAACGGACTATGAGTGTTCCTTAGAATGCGCACTCAGTTAATTGGCCCCGAGAAGGGCAAGAGGAGAGTGTTGCAAGCCGGACGAAAAGTTAGCTCAAAACTAACACGAAATTTAATTGTGTGCGCGGTATGCAAAAAGGACAACGACAGGATGCGCTGCGGGGGAGCGCAGAGGAGCGCAGAGTGAGAAGTACAAGTATCTCACTTCTTAATGTTTCAGCATTAATTTTAGGATTCTTTTTCGCTGTTCGTTTTTTTATTTTGGCGATAGTTGAACATTTTTTGCAGTTGGCATTTGGCTGAAAAGGAATTTTGTTGACACCAACAATGTTTCGGACATCCTGGCAAATAATTCTTGGCATTGTCCCCTTACTTCACTGACCCTACCTCGTCCCCACCCCCCTCTATCTCTTAGCCGGAAATTGGCAACTAAGCCAAAGGCAGCAAGCGCATTGTGTCCTTTCCTCTTGACTGCCTGCATATGTTCAACGTATTTGCAGTCTTGTGCAAACAAACAAAGGTCCTGGTCAGCCTTTGCACTTCCTTGCTACTTTTTTGTTTTTCTAGTTGCCTTGTCCTTATCATTCACGCCAAGTGAGATTCCTAGCCAAAATACGTTTGCTCCGTTTGCATTTGGGCACGTTTCAATGAACGAGCCCAAAAGATTTATAGCCCGCATTGATTTTATTGATGGCCGCCCGGGCGCATTTTTAAATAAATCGAAGGACACGCGACGAGGCGACGAGGATCGCGCGAGAACTGCAATTAAAACTAATTGAATCGCCCCAAAAAAAAAAATAAATATATATTCATTCGTGTGACTCAAACACAACATGCAATGTGACAAATAGTTTTAAATAAATGGCTAAAACAAAGCAAAGAATGCGACTAAATTGCTGCGTTTCAAATGCCAAGGATTGAGTATTTAGTTTGTTAAAGGATT
The DNA here is from genome assembly GCA_949708635.1 of Hirtodrosophila cameraria. Classification (NCBI taxonomy): domain Eukaryota; kingdom Metazoa; phylum Arthropoda; class Insecta; order Diptera; family Drosophilidae; genus Hirtodrosophila; species Hirtodrosophila cameraria. The sequence goes on from OX453090.1 coordinate 78,939,676, forward strand.
TTTAGGTGTTCCAAATATATGTAGATTTTTGTAAAACATATGTTACCTTTTCAGTTTTTTAGTTATTTTAAAACAGTTCCCGAACTATGCTAAATTGAAATCCAGCTATGGTGATTAGGCCTAAAACTTGGAATTGATAAGAAAACTTTTTTGTTTTTACTCCCTGTTCCCATTAAAAATGAGAAAAAGGGAGTTATAAAGTACTGCAAATGTGTGTAACAGACAGAAGGAGGCATTTCCGACTATATAAACTATATATGTTCTTGATCAGGATCAACAGCAGAGACGAACTAGCCATGTCCATCTGTCTTTCCGTCTGTCTGTCTGTATGAAAGCAAAGATCTCGGAGACTGTAAGAGCTAGAGACACCAAACTTGGCTTGCAGGTTCCTGTATACCATACGCAGATCAAGTTTATTTCAAATTTCGGAAAGAAAAATTAACAATTTAAAAATGAAAAATTGAATATTAGAAAAAGAGGTTAGAATTGAAAAGGTTTGAATTGATAAGAAAACTGTTTTTGTCTAACTATTTCTTTTATTACAAATATTCTAAAATAAATTTAAGAACAATTAAAATTATTCTTAGAGTTAAGTGGGCCTATTTGACTAGGCTGTTAGCAATCAAGCTATTTTGAAGCCTTAAGATTCAGCTTCTCATTGAGTGTTAAGCACCATGCAGAAATGTCAAAAGTCAACTACTCATCAATTTTGTAACTTATCTTAAATACAAGTTTTAAAGACGAGATGAGTTGAACTAGAAACTGTTTCGAGAAGGATTAAATAAAGCTTTTGATTGAAGGGAAGCGTTCAAAAACTATGTAGCTACATTTAAAATTACAAAAAATGTGAGAAACAGATGACAATGGTGACAAATTGTGGCCAGTGAGATGAGTTTTTAGCTCAAGAACTAACTTAATGTAGTTTATAATCATAATACAATTGTAGCTAGACTTAACTTTCTTTAAGGATTAGCGTTCTTAGCTGAACAGCCAATAATACATTTTATAAATTTTTCTTTTAGTTTAATAAGTAGTTGCTTTAATTGCAAAGTTGCTTCAACTTTGTAGCTCCTATTTATATTGAATGGTATTCAATTGAGTTTTAGCCCCCCTGCCCCTGTCTGCTGTCTGTTTAAATAATGTTTTTGGGTGCAAAAGTCAGTCGCCATAATTTTTATGGCGTAGACATGGCCAAATAAAACAAACAAACAAATAAATCGCCCAACACAAAATTATGATTTGGTCCTGTTTACTCTGTTTACACTGGACTGCAACTGAGGAAACTCAGGCTGAAGCTGAAAGCCAACAACAACAACAACAACATTTTTATGCGGCGCAGAGGACAAAGTTTTTTTTTTTTTTGTTGTTGTTGGTTGAAGCGCGTTTGTCCAGTCCTATAGTCATAATGATTTAGTTGATTTGCATATTTTTGCACTTATAAAAATGCACAAACGATTTTTCATTTTCTTGAAAACTTATTAGTGCGGCGCGGCGAACCTTTGATGACCAAAGGAAAAGGAATATAATATTCTGTTTTTTTTTTTGTTTTTTTTTTTTTGTTTTTTTCTCTATTTTTATTTTTGATAATGATGCTTGGTTATTTATTTGTTATGCATGAGGCTGGTTGCTTTGCTGGTTTTGCTGGCGTATACTTAATTTGCTTTGGATAGCCATGACGTATACGCCATGGTGTCGCATTCTCAACTGCCGCATTTGTCTGCACACAGTTTTGTAGCGCCTACAAGTCTGCTGCATCAAAATATATAATATTTCTTGGTACAGCTCCAAGACATTTTTGTGACTTCCTGCTTTGCTTTTTGGCACACATTGCCAGCAACAACTGGAAGACCATAACAACAACAACAACAACAACAACAACAACAGCAGCAATAACAAGCGTAAGAAGCAGCAGCAACAAACATAAACAAAGACGCAGCTGCGTCGATTGAGCTGCCAAGTTGGCAACGCATCCTGTATTTGTGTGTGGAATGCGAGAGGCTCGTGGCAAGTTGGCTGCTGGCCACTGACAAGCCGGGGAGGCGCCACTTGGCACTCTCATTATGATTTTAATTGCTGACGCACACCACACACACACACACACACAATTTAGAGGTGGCAAAACATTAATGTGCCAGCAATCGCTCATATTCGATATTCGATATTCGATACTATCGACAGTAATATCAAAAAGTGTTTTAGAGTTCAGTTCCAGTTTCCACTTTCGGCAACACCTTGCGGTATGGAAATTTCCTTAAGGGTAAAAAATTTTCTTTTTGCTTTTCATTTTGTGAATTGAAGCATAACTCAATGAAAAGATAATTCGAATACTTGATCAAATGAAAGTGAAATCAATCCGCAAAATTTTACCAAAATTAAAAACGGAAGCATTTTAGAAAAAACCATTTCTACAAAACGTATACGAAAGTAGAAACCGGAACAGGCCTACATAAAAATATATTATATTTGATAATATATCCGATAGTAAGAAAAAACTTTTAATTTGTATAAATAGTTTCTAGGCATACCATCGATAAACAAGTATTTTATCAACTATCTTATAGTAATCGATTAGTTATAAACCATAATTCTTTTCGTGGTATGACCAAATTAGTTTCAATCTATGCTCTTTAAAAACCATCAATATTCTTAAGAGTGTTGAGAAAATATGAAACAAAGCCAAAATGTATTAGAAAATAATTATTTATGAATAATTTATCATTAAAAAATAGTTAAATCTAAACGATCTGAAGATATTTAGGCCTTTCCCATTTTCGTTTCTGATATGAACTATGAATATCGATAGCAAATTTGGTTCAATAAGTTTTGTTTTTGAGACAGTTAGATGTGAAGTATTCGAAATCTTTAAAATGGTAGAAATAATGTTGTTTATTCAAGAACAGAAGCAGAAAAGCAAATACGATAAAGAATTAAAAGTTTTCGGGAATGGAATGCTTATGATCAACATTTTCCATATGCAATTTTCAATATTTTTCCAGACTTGCGTTCAGAATAACAAAATGTATTGAAAACAATCGATAAAGCTTCAAGCCAACGGCTTTAAAGACAACTTTAAACTATCGATAATATCGATAGTGCCAGCGATATTTTGCCATCTTTAGCACACACAGTTTTCTTTATCATTTTTCTTGACGAGTTGCCCAGTTTGACAACGTCATGAATTGTTGTTGTGTCTGATTGTTTATTGGCCAAAAGCACTTGGCTCTGGCAACAGGTTTCCAATTATCATGATTATGATTATACGTATTTTCTATATACATATATATATATTGTATATATACAATGTAATGACGTTTTGATTGGCTCGACCTTGACCAAGAGATTTCGTTGGCCATCGTCAACGATTTGTAAAATTTATTGGCCAATATTCAGCAGCATATATGTATATATATATTTTCTGCTTTTTTTTTTTTTGTTTTTTTTTTGGTTTTTTTTCTTTTTTGGCTTGCAAATGTTGCCAGCCATTTTGGCAGCAGTTAATATTCAAGTTTTGTTTGCCAATTTCATCAGATTTCTATTTTGTTTATTTGTTTTTTGATTGACGTTCGGCTGCTCAGTTCTTGACGCGTCGTCGCCGGTGAAAGTTGCGCCCCTTTCACGCCCCTTCTCTCTCTTTCTCTTTATGCACTAACTCGCATACATTTCTCGCACTCTTTGTTAACTGGAACTAGGCGGCTGCGGCTTTTCCAATTGATCTGATTTTGACGCAGTGCCCCCAAAAACAACAACAACAAACGTATGCAGCAAATGCCTTTGCCACACATAAATAACATTTGTTGTTTCTGTTTTCAAAAGTTCTATATTATACATTTTTGCGCGCTAAAATTGCTTACAAAATTGCTTTTTGATTCTGTGTGAAAAACCATATTTTCGCGAAATTGCTTTTAAAGCAAAAATGATTTTGATGTGCCTGATGTTTTTGTCTGTTAATCATGTTTTAAGTGCTGTCTGAAAATTGTATGATGTTCTGCATAAAATTTAGCAAATGTTGTTAAAGTTATAAAAGTAAGAACTAAGGTAAGAAAGCTAAACACAAACAAGAAAGAAAAAGAAAAGTTGTTCATTTGAAAACTTAATTTCTGACCGATTGTTCCAATGAGAGCTATAAGATTCTTTCACCCGATTTTGTTCAAATTTCATCAGCATGATGAAAACATAGTAAAATGCAGAATAGTTAAATTTCGTTTATATCTATAAGATCTATCAGATATATAGACAGACGGACATGATAAGTTCATCTCGGCTATTGAAACTGATCAAGAATATATATGCTTTATAATTCTGAGAGTTCTACTTCAATGCAAAATATCATAATTACCTTCTGTTCTTTGAAGTGTTCTTCAATGTTTAAAGTTCATGTCACTCATGTTTTCAAAAAATCTATCCAAAGGTATTTAACCCAACAAGTTATATGTACTTATACTCGGTTTGTCAATCCAGCACTGTATTATGCATTTTCATAATCCACCCGCACTGTAAACTTTTCGTTTGAAAATACCCATTCTTCAAAAACCTACATTGAGCAAGTTTACAAATTTTATATCTCTGATTTGATTACTACATATTTTATATAGTAGAGATTGAAATATAGGTTTGTCATGCTTAATAATAACCCATCGTTAGCTGTTTATACGTCTTCAAAGAAAACCTTCGACTAGATAGCTATCTATATATACCAGAATCCCCCAAGCGCCTTAAGAAGCTATAAATTGAGCGTCACATGGGTCAAGCATATTTAAATATAATTTGGTATTTATTTAAAAACAACATTTTAATAGTTTTAATGATGATGATAATGATGATGTCACTAATTAAGAAATTAACTTTCTAGCACTATAGCATATTATAATTTAAAGAACAGCTCTAGTATTTTATAGAGACAGTTTGAATTTTATTTACAATTACAGATGCCATCTTCAAGGTATACGTGCAAATTGAAAGAATTCTAATTAAAACTAGAAAAACTAGCACTAATTACAATTTGTGCCGCCGCCCTAAAGACATCACATACAAATCCCAAAGACAAAATACATTTTCGATGAAAAAAAGAACAAAAAAAAAAAAAAAGAAGAAAATAACAGAACTAACAAAATAAAGAACTGAAATAGATTAAGCGAAATATACAAACAGACGCCTAACTGTGCTATCTGTGTAGCTATATCTTTAGCTGTATTTGTAAATGTATCTGTAGCTGTAAATGTATCTGTATCTGTATCTGCATCTGTATCTGCATCTGTGTATCTTCTATGTGCTCCACAAAAATAGACGCGACGGCGACAAACGTTGCGCGTTTTCAACGCGTCTTTGGTCGCGTCAATTGCGCGTCATCGCCTCGGCAAAGATCGGGCGAGTTGTTCTTTTTGGTTGAGTATATAAGATCAGGAGCAGTCCGAATACTATTTATATATATATATACAAATAAAATCGTGTATATAATGTATGTTATTGTATATAAGGGCCTTCTGGCGACAGTTCTGCGCAATTTTTGGTCTGTGCCTTTAGCTTGTCGATCTTCGGTCGCTTCAAGTGTGTCCGAAAATAGCAAGGTAAATGAAAAACGTCTACAAGAAAAATCAAACAACAAAAAAGAAAATGAAAAAAAAAAAAAAAAAAACAGAAAAACAAGTTGAAAATTTAAGCAAACAAAAAGCCAAAAAGTCGCTTTTAGCTGCCGAGCAAAATAAATAAAAGCGATTTTGCCCCGTTTCGAAAAACAGCAATGAAAAAAAAAAAGAAAATGAAAAAGAAAAATATACAAAAACCGAAATTTGTTTAAAACGTCAAAGACTTTAGTACTTTTTGCGCTGTCCGTGAAACGTTCTATATAGTACACAGATCCCAAGCATGCGATATATAAACTAGATATATAGTATATATACTATATACAATGCATATAACAACATATATGCTAAATGTTAGTATTATTCATTAATTAATAATGCCTGCTTTCCATTTTATTATATTAAATGTTAGACAAAGCCAAATATTTGGCATATTAAATGGTCTGGCTTTTATATGATTCGCATTTTTGTGGCTTATTTTATTGCTTTTCAAAAAAGAATTATATTTCAAAAAAATTGGTTGAAAGTCAAATGTTGTTAAAGGTTAAAAGCAAAGAGGAAATTTAATTTTTATTTTAATAATACTTGGAAGAAACGTCATAAGGAACTAAGAAGCAGTTATTATAAAATATGAAGCAGAAAAGGATTGTGCTAAGCTTTAATACAGTGGACGCTCAGTGGAGAGTTCTAATTTGTGAGCGTCCACTGTATATTTAATCTATTTTATAATCCATCCTAGTGTTTTCGTTAGTGAATATATAAGAACACAAGATGAGCATTAATTTGAATAATTGTTCTAGTTTTTTGCATACATTTTTACAAAACTATTATTTGACACATAATTCTAAGTTGAAGGACAAATTTGCAAATTATATAAATATTTTTTTTAAATTTCAATGAACCAAGGTTCGAGCCAAAACCTCCGGTTCGGGGGCTCCAAAAACCGGTCCGCGAACCAAATCTTAAGTTTTCTCTAAGGTTCGATCACCAGAACCGAACCTATTCGAAAAATTTCGCGGTTTGCAGCCTTAGTATCCATGTTAGTTATTAATGTGAAAATGTGGAAAGCCAAATGGAGATGCAGGGTCTCGAAAAACTACTTAGTAAATACTTAGTAAAATAAAACAAGTAAGAACGTTGCAGTCGGGCTCACCCAACTGCGATATACTCTGTTTTCTGTACGTATATTAAATTAAATTCTTTTAAAGACTACTTGTATCTTGACACTTTGTCTTACTATGGTAAATACCAACATGTATACCAAGTTTGGTTGCTCTAGCTTCAAAACTGTGGAAAAAACCTGCGTTCATACAGACGGACAGACAGACGGACGGACGGACATTTCACAAACCCAATATACTCTTTTTTTCCATTTTGTAAAACAGAGTATAAAAAACAAATAAGATGTCAATGGGAGTAAGCAGCACTTAACTCCACAAGTTTGAAATAAGAACTGATAACTGGCAATCTGCACTTCAGCAACAATAGTTACCAAAATAGTTAGAATTAGTTGAGAATTATAAGCGATACATGTGTAAAAAATGACCTTATGCATCTCAGCAGGCTATGCTGCAGGGTAGAGTAAGAGATGTGTAATTTGTCATCTATCGTATGATCGTATCGTTTCAATACTTTCGATATGTAATAACTAACATTCGGAAAATTTCGAGGTTTAGCCTTGTATTTAAAAATGGTTTTGCTATGATAACGAAAATGATAAAGAAAAACTTGAGGAAACCTTTTTTGTTTAACAGGATTTTATCAAAAGGATAACCTTATCCGGAACATTGAGAATTTCATGTCAATAGTCGATACGTATTTATAATATATATTCTAAGATAGGTATATTAAGTATGTGACATAAGTAACAATTGAAAACACATTTAAGCTTAGGTTTAACACATTAAAGCTCACTTAATTATGAAAGCTCGACTAACACTCGACTTCACTGTCTCAAAAGCCAAATTATCAAATCGAATTGGAAATCAGAATAGCTGATAATTCCAATTCAAAATGTTTTGATTGGAAACGCAAATGGTAACAGGCCTGATTGTTCATCTAGTTCTTATCAATTGTATTTAAAGATCTTTTGAACAACTATATAGTGTTTAATTATCTAGCTAAAATGTAATATAAATACAAATGCAAAGTTTAAGTTTTTTTTAGCTAAAAATATACATTTAACTACAATTTTATTAACATGCAAGCATTTTTTTCTCTCACCTTATATGCAATGTGCACAGATTTGTTTGCTAGTACTCGTATCTTGCATAAGACGCCAGAATTTCAGCTGTCAAATTTTGACATATTTCCTATATATAGCCCAACTCATACAAGCATAAAAGGCAGCAAATCTTACAGATTATGTTCAGCTAACATTATTACAATATCAACTCCTTGTTAGGATACGAACAAAAGTCATAAATTAAAGCAGCTGTTCAATTGGCAATTAGTGGCAATTGCTGCCCATTTTCAAAAGGGAGCAGAAGCTTCATAAATCACACATAATTAACACGTACGAACTATATAGAACGTATAGTAAGTAAATAATAGTTGCCTGATGTTGTTGTTGAGGCGAAGGAGGAGCTGGGGGCGGAGGAGGTGGGGGCTAAAGATGTTTTGGAATTGTCTGGAATGGCTAAAGATAAATAACTTGTGGCCACAATTGGCAGCTGTTCAATATAGCACAATTTTGGAGCACAGTTTGTGACGTCATCATATCAACAGCAGCCCTGACCTCAGTTAACTAATAGTCTCTCTTTGCTAAGATGAAGTCATTAAGAGCAGGGTGGCATAGGGGCATATGGGGGTTGGGGTTGGCCACACTGTATGTTAGCAGACAGTTTGTCTGCTCGTCCAGAAAACTTATTGGCAAAACTCCATGATCATAAATTATGCAGTCGAAATTTGTTTACGCGCCAACGCGGCAGGTGGCGCTTTAATTACAGTGTAGAGGTATATGTATATGTGTGTGTGTGTGTGTGTGTGTGTGTGTGTGTGTGTGTGTGTGTGTGTGTGTGTGTGTGTGTGTGTGTGTGTGTGTGCTTTGGGGAAATCCCAGGACGGCTGCCAAGATTCCTCAGCGCGCAGCAGCAGCAGCCTATTGCGCAACAAACACACAACTTGAGAGCGAAACTGAAAAAGCAACAACAACAAAAACAACAACAACAACAAGAAAAACAAAAACAAAATAAACGAAAAAAGTTCATTGCCATTGAGATTCTTTTCTTTGGAAGTGAGAGCGTGAGAAAATCTTGCGAGATTTTGGCAAGCTACCATCTTGGCAAGCGAACACTTCCCCAGCATTGCGTGGTGGTTTGAGATCTCTACACCCCCTGCCCCTAGCCACCCAATACCACCCCCACATCCTATTTAGGCTGTTGTGGGCTGGGCAGTCCAAAATACCCATGACGTACTACATTAAATGCATGGCATTAAATGCAACAACGTTTCGAAAGGGGAGCTGCACGAGGACGATTGTCAAACCGTTTGCCAAAAATTTGCATATCTTGTGAATTTTAAATATGAGCATACCTCCTTCTTATGTTTTGATCAAAAGTTCTTGAATTTGTCATGTTTCTGTATTCTTCCTTCTTAAACGTTCTGTAAACGTTTCAAACTCTTCAAAATATAACGACTCCAGATATTTTTCGAACTGCACATATAAAATTTATGATTGTCGTGTCTCGATCATTTTAACCAAAACTCTAAACACTTTCTTTATTTCTTTAACTCAAAGTTAAGAGAGATTTTCAAGCCTCTTCCGACTCCGATCAAAATATTGGGTATTGGAAGTAGTAAGTGTTCTGAGTTTCGAATATCAATGAAAATCGATACGACTACGAGACTCCCTGCTGCCAACTTGCATTTCAAGCAGTTCAGCGGCAACACCAAGCAACAAGCAAGCAGCGCACTTAACGTGTCCAGTTCCTGTCAAACTGTTGTTTCTGCCAGCTGAGACGGGGGTAATAGATTCTTCCATAACTTTGGTGTTATTTATCCGATCGTGATGAAATTTACACAGCTGATCAACATTGATACAACATATATGTGTACCAAAAATCAGTGCTTTATCTTTCAAATTGTGGCTGTGGGAGTCTTTTGCGATTTGCGGGGGTGCGTGGGGGTGCATCCGAAATTTGAAATAAACTTGATCTGCGTATGGTATGCAGGAACTTGCATGCCAAGTTTGGTGTCTCTAGCTCTTCTAGTCTCTGAGATCGACGCGTTCATACAGACAGACAGACGGACATGGCTAGTTCGTCTCGGCTGTTGATCCTGATCAAGAATGTATATAGTTTATACAGTCGGAAATGCCTCCTTCTGTCTATTACACACATTTGCAGTACTTTATAATTCCCTTTTTCCCATTTTTAATGGGAACAGGGAGTACAAATTCTTCAATTTGATCTGATTCAGAAAAGATTTTCAAAAAGAATTGTCTTTTTTTTAAATGACATTTTTTCATCTCTGAGAACTCAAAAGAAATCTTCAAATTCATCTGATTTAGAGAAAATTATAATATAAAATTGTCTAGAATGATAAAGTTTGATAGGTTTTGTTGGTTTTTTAAACAAAACTGAGTCTTGTTGTATCCAAGTGTGCATTCAAGCAAGACATGCACACCACTATTCGTTTAACTGCCTCAGCAATTTTATTAAAATTCTTGAGCTACAAATTTGCATTTGCAAGAAAGTGGAAAAAGTTCTAAAGGACTTTATATAAATATATGTTTTGGCAACAAACTAATGCACAACCCTTACTACAATCATACTCTCTCTCTCACTCTCTATTATCTCACTCACTCACCCTACTCTCTCTCTCTTTCTCTGTCTCTTTTTCTTTGCAGCGATGCGTTAAAAGGAGCCTCGTTGGCCAATTGGCGGCCACCGCCGCTGCAGCTGTTCCTGGGTCTGACCAACCAATGGCAGCGTAGCGGAAATAACTTCAAGTCGGCTAAAGGCAGCGCAATGCACTTGGCAAACGTACAAGACACACACACACACACACACACAAACACTCACACACACACATTAAGCACACATACTAACACACACTTACACACACTTCAAATTTGATTGCTGTGCTCACACGCGCATGAGAACAACTAGAAAAACGTTGATAATAAATCACGCATACGCCTGTTGGCACAGCGAGAAACTATTTGTACAAGTTGTGTGTGTAACTATGTGACACATGTGCGTGTATGAGTGTGCATAGTGTGTGTGTGTGTGTGCGCCAAGTCAGTATGTTGGCCAACTGCAGTTGTGCTGCTCGTTTTGGCCGGGCTCGTTGGAACCGAGTTGGCCGTAAGACAATTGCACGAACGATGCCTCCTTTTGCAGGCAGCGCATTGGCCGAAACACACCGCCTCCCCCTCCCACAAACCTCCCTTGCAGGACGAAATGCGCCAGGACGACGACCAATCAGAGCACGTGGCCTGTGCGCAATATCCTTGGCCAAATATATAAACAAAAACCAGGCGCCAACTAAAAAACCGAAGCGATGCCAAAAACCCAAAGCTGATAATATTTTGTATATAAAAATATAAATTTTGATTTTAGTTAGTTCAGTTTTAAGCCTTAACTATTGTAAGACACATGCCCAAAGCCTGCGCCCACAAACAACAGCTAAAGTGGGCGTGATATAAACATAATTTATAAAATATACGATATATGTATACGTTTTTTTTTATAATAATAATAATAATAATAACACTTGATGATTGCAAAATGCGTAAAAGAAATAAAGAATAAAAAATTTGTAAAGCTTCCGAGCGGCACAAAAAACAAAAAAAAAAACAAAAAACAAAATTTCATTTACATTTTGCCAATGGCTTTACTTTATTTTATAGTAATATTTAGTTTTACCAGCCATCATCCATCCTAAATGGAGAATATGGATGACGATAATCCGCGTTCTTAGCATTTTCGCTTTTCCATCTCAGATGCTTGATACACAACCAGCCCTGCGTAGCGGCCACAACTAAATTGACCGCCAGAAGACTATAGTTCTTTGGTATAATGACAACGGAATATCGGGACCAAATTAATCCAGTTGCTGCCAGGACACCAGACTGATTAAGGGATACGTTCTGAGGTGGGCGATTCAGCAGATCACTCAAACCAGCTAGAACAAGAGTCTACAAAAAAAACAGACAAAAGATATTAGTTAAATTTTTTTCCTTTGAGCAGGGTTTCCTCTCGAATTAAATTCACTTTCAATTTGAAAATAATAATTTTTCAATTAATCAAAAGTCGGTTTTCGATATAATCAAAACTTATTAAAAGAAAACAACCGACTTAATTTGTATTTAGTTTATCATACTCACCCATTTTCCCATTGGAGCCCAAAAGAAAATGGTTTTGGGACCTGCGATATTAAATAAAACCGAACTCTGAATTAGAAAATGTTCTTAATTGATATTGAAAACTTTGGCACCTGCTGCAGCCTCCCAAAAGGGTCGGGCAAATGGAGGCACTATCTTGTCCACAGTCATAATAACGCCATTGTACAGTTTGGATAAGGGGCCTGTTCCTTTGGACATTGTGTTAATAGGATATGAATATGGCTATGGATATCGAAAATTTTAGAATTTAGAAAAATTATTGCCGAAATGTGTTACAACCAAACATAACAAATAATTTGTACTGAGAATTTATATTCTAAATGCCATTTCAGTTGTTCTTTTCTACGATAGTGTTTGCCTAGCTTGCTTTTCAAAAATTAAAAAATATTTGGCAAAATGGGCGTTCATCGAAAAATGTGTTTCCTGGTAACGCCTTGCTGTTTCTTACGACCGTTGTTTGTTAGCTGTTTTAAAAATTGTTTGAAAACCGAATGATAATACGCTGCACAACTCGCTTACAAAAAATATTAATAACAGCAGCATAATTATGCTCTAACACGTATAACAAAATCACCAAATCAATTACGCATTACATTTCAATGAAAACAAGCATAGCAAATAACAGTTAGGCAAATTAAATTTGAATTCAAATTTGAGTGACGCCAAAAAGAGAGCGCGAACGAATATTTGATGCTTGGTCACACTATCTGGTGACAAATCTGGTCACATTCAGAACAGCTGCTTGTGTAGCGCGCAAGCTGTAAATAACGTAAAGAAATAATTGTCTGGTCACACTGCATTAAGAACAGCTGCTTGGTCAAACGTTTTGTTGTTTTGGTCTTGGTCAAATTGTAAGTCAATTGCATTTAATATATAATTTTAATTATCTAACTATTACAACAGTGCACAATTTACACAGTTGCAGCTATAAATCAAGCAGCAAACAAATGGATTCGTTACGAGAAAGACGTAAAGTTACGCCAAATGCCAAAAAACTGCAACGCTTGCCCATCAATTTGCGGAAAAAAGCAATTCGTGAGGCGCGCAATTTGGCGGGCATGCAACAACAACGCCATCAAAAAAACAAAAGAGCTGCAAAACCAAAACCAAATAACGCACGCATCAAAAATGATTTTGAACGCGCCGAGCATAATGCAATGCTGGCGGCAACCTCGCAGGAGTTGCAACAAATACTGGCCGACTGCGAGGAGCTGGCAGATGTGCCGTATGACTGTACACCCACTGAACTTTTGGGACAGGTAAGGACATGATTCAAATACAAGTTGTTATTATGCAAAGAAATGCCGTTAGATTCTCAACAACTTGTTTACCATATTCGCCTGGAAAGTCAATAAGCGCAACAAAGTTCGAGGTGACGCGCCTCTCTGAGAGCGCAAGCACTCAGTATGCGTATGTGACGTCACAGCGATTGTCCCAAGCAATGTTGCCATAGCCAAAAAAATATAAATTGACTTGCAAACAGCTACAAAAAGCTAAATTGACTACAGAAAATAGCTACAAATAGCTATGCTAACCTTAATATGACAAATTTGATGATATTCTTCGAGAGTATTTAAAATCTGATCAATATACTTCACTTGACTTGTATCCATATAAAGACAAATGTTATAAACCTATGTAAATAATTTGTTTAAAATGTATGGAACTTAAATTTTCTTACATATTGACCCATATCCGCGAAAGCATCGTATGTTGAAAATCAAATATTTGTTGATTTGCTTGGCAACATTGCTACCTATCAAATTTCAGCTACGTAACGATAATCACCTTGTTATTTTTTTCCATAAAATCAATTATGTTTAATTGAAAGTGTGACATACGATACTTTTCCTGAAAAAGGTCGATTATGCATTTTTCCCCCTAACTAGATAATCTTTTCGAACAATGGTGGATCATGGTGACAAACGAGGCATTCTCTAGAATCCTTCATTCTATTAGCGAAACGCTGACCACAATTTGATATTTCATTTGAATTCAAAAATAAATTTATACAGTGCATTACAAAAAATGAAATTATGCATACTCCTTAATAACGTCAATTTGTTTTTAAGAATATACAAAAAAGTATCGATCGTCTTTAAAAAGACAGATTTGCAGGCACCTGTTAGAAGTTTCAAGTTTTTGACTCATCACAGTAAATTTGAAGTGAAAATGGCTAAATTGGCATCACTGCCTCCTAGCAATAGCAGATATGTGCGAGGTAGCGCACCATGCGCTGTGCGATCATTTGGCGTTCTCTGAGAGCGCACACGCTGTATGCCTGTGACGTCACAGTTATCGTTTACTTTTTGGCGCCAGCTTTGAAATTTCTTGCTGTCCGATAGAATGCTCAATTAGCACTCTTCGCCGCTTTCGTCATAAACCATCAATTGTTGGTTGACCTACTGCGGCAAAAGCTGCTAATTGTTGGCCAGAATCAAGAGTATTATGGCAGCTGATGTTAATAAATACCTGTTACCGTTAACTGCATATACTTATGTTTCATAATTTTAGATTGCCATAGCGGAGCGATGTGCCACAACGATCTACGTGCAACGCGATGGACTCAGCACCCTCAAAGTTGTGGTGAGTAGCTTTTATTAAGTTTGTTTTGGTCACTTCAGTTGATGAAAATGAGCTAATGTTATCCTTTAAGGATAAGTATTTTCACTAGATATAAATATTTATACTTTGGCACGCCAAAGAAAATTTTGTTGCTTATTTAAATCTAAAGATTAACTTTTGAGCTTTGAAATATAACTTGAAAATAATAAATAGTTTTTAGTAAACAATAAAAAGCAGGAACAAACATTAAGCTTTATTTTTTACTGAAAAATATAACTAAAAATAAAAATAGAACGTGTAGGAATTTTGTAACAGTCATAATCGAATATTTTCATTTGCTTTTAAGTTTGAGCAAGTTTTGAGCAACAAAATAAAATGATAATTCTTAACAAAACTCAAAACTAATCACTATTTGTGAATGTTATTTTCAAAATAAAACTTATGATAATTACGGCCTATAAAGAACGTATGAGGTATACGTACATACACATCTGTTCGATTGAATCATTCACAAAAAATAAATTAATTATTTTGAGCGAACTATTGCTATAACAAACGCTACTCTGAGCAGGGATTGGATTCATTCAATTGACCTCTGAACTCTCAGCTGCCTGTGCAGCTGTTTGCACGCGGTCGCCTTTCAATTGATTATGTATGTATGTATGTATGTATATACGTCTTGTGTGCGTTTCAATCTATCAATTTGATTAGTTTTCAATTCATCAAGGTTCCATTGTAGGCACTGGTGAAATTTCCGCTGTCAATGTAAACAATTTTACCGCCATGCATTATCGTATTGCTGTATCATGACGTCAGTTTAGGTTTAAAGTTCTGTCAAATGTAGAGCTATGCAAATACGTGTGTTCAGTTTAGTTCGAAGCACAGTGCTTTGCATCTATTATGTTCTAGAACAGTTCTCAAAAGCTTAATTAACAGATTTTCAAAATCCGTGTAAAACGCACTTTTTAGACTTTTATTGCATTTCAATTTGTCAAAACCAAAACGATTTTTTGGAATTAAACAGAACGCTTAAATTGCCATTTTAAATAGATTAATGTAAACAATAAGTAATCGTTCGATTTTTACAAAAATACAATCGATGCTGTTTCGATTAAACGTATGGAATAAATCGATTAACCAATGTATCGAAAACTTGACAAAAGCAGCTTTATTTAGTATTTATACAAAACACTTTGAATAATAACCAATTTAAATTGAAGAAACTTTTTTTATATACATAACCGGAATTTACAGTCTATCAAAATTTTGAAAGTATTCCAAACTTATTAAATTAGTTACACACATAAATTAGCTGAGAAGTTTTGTGGAAAATATCGATGATTGATATTAGCAGCAACCCAAAAAGAAACGATTTCGAGTACTTAGTCTAAAAATTGATTAAATCGATATAAACTATCCAAGCTGGTTTAAAAAATAATTATTAAAATCATTTGCTATTTCAAATTTAAACTTTAAATTGTTCTGCCTTAGATTTCTTGTCTTAAATTTTATATTCAACCAAAAACTTAAATAATTACGCTTCCAGATGTTTTATTCCATATTATAATCATTGTTTTATAGTTATTAAGCTGACGTTTAAGTTTATATGCTATCAGGCTAGTTCTCATTTCCGAAAACATTTCATACAGTACCGTTTTTGATTTTGTTTTACTGTTTTCAAATAAAATAGTAATATTTCTACCTATTTAAAGATAAAATCGAATACTGTCTCAAAAGCAAAACTTTAAAGTTAAAATTTTCTATCGATATTTGAAATTGAAAACACCTACTTATCCCATTTCCGAATGCTTTGATCGGAAATGGAAACGTGCCTGTATTTTTTTGTAAACATTTTTTCCAAGCAATGTTAATAAAAACTCCAATATGCTAAAATGCTTTCACTCAATTTCTTACTCTCTGTCACTTTCTACTCATTCTCAACAATTTCCTTTAGCTCCATCAACGCTCTCCAACAATTGCTCAATTGAAAAAAGCTATCGCTTTGATTTCGCGCGCTCAGCACAAACGAAGACAACGCGAGCAGCGTCGTGTGTTAAACGAAGACGATGCCTATCGAGCCGAAGCTAACCGAGATGGAGAACAGCAACAACAGGTTGTGGTTGCCACTGCTGGAGCTGAAGAAATGATCCGCTTTAGCGGCGAGTTAGTTAACTCGGCGCTGCGCAACGGTCACGAACATCGGGCGCAAGTTTCTTGGCGGTTTCTATGGCGCTGCTTTGCACTGTTCAACGTGGATACAAATCAGCCGATCGATGACAATATTGACAACGGACGCGCAACTCTAACGGCGCTGGGCATTAAGAACGGGGCCAATCTTAAGTTTGTGCATCGCATCAAGTATTTCGGTCGACAGCGGCAGAGCTAAAAAGAAATACAACAGAACAATACAAAAGGAGGGAAAGCTGATTTGTTCGAATAATGGACCATAATGTTCAACTCGTTGTTTGCATCTTGTTGCTTTCAACATGGGTGCATCTCCTGGCCGCTGCCGCTTTCGAGGATGGCAACAATAACAATGTCAAGATCACGCAACATAGTCTTCAACTTACACAAACAATTAATATACAACGTCAGGAACTAATGCAGCGACAATGTGAGCTCTTGGGCGCCAATCAGGAAACTTTGGAGGATCTAACGGAACTGCAAATGGATCATATGATTGTGGACAGAGAACATAAATTGCTCTACTGCTATGTGCCCAAGGTAGACACCCCTTTCCTGCCCTCCACCCCACACCGCCTTAAATGGTTCATTCAACCTATGTCATTTATTTTGGCTGTGTCAGCTCAAAACTCAAAGTTTTTTCTTATATATATCATGTATGATTTTTGTATACACTTGCATTGGGTATTATAATTTTGTTCTGAAATGTGTAGCATATTGAAAAGCTTGTTTCCGATCGTATATATATTCTTGATCAGCAGTAAAACTAGCCATGTTCTGTCTGCTTCTATGCGAACTAAGCTCTCAGTAAAGTTATCTAAATGAAACTTGGCACAGTTGCTTCTTTTTGCTGCAGGCAGTGCAAATGTCAGTATCGAACGGATCGGAGCACTAAAAGATATAGCTACGAAAAGAACGATTGGTCGAATATTTTTGTCTTTTTTTTAATATAACTCGCCCAAACTTACCAAATCTGAGTTTTACCATTATCAAAACAAGTTTACAAAATTGCATCAAAATCGAACGACAATATCTTATAGTTGCCATATGAACAATCGGCTGAAAAATCGTTTTTATATGAACAACTTTATGTCTTCTTTAAGATAGCTCAACCAAACTCACTTTATCTAAGTTAATGTACATTCTATACGTGTTGACGAAATTCCATAAAAATCGGACTACTATACATTAGTTTTTGAATGAAAAGTTTTTTGTTTCTCAAGCTATCTTAACCAAATTTATCCACACTGCTTTTTAGTATGTCCTTGACATGCTGACCAAGTTTGATAAAAATTAGGCTACTGTATCTTATAGCTGTCATAGGAACAATCGGTCGAAAACTAAGTTTTCATATGAACAACTTTTCTGCAAGGGAACAAAACCTTATTTCCTGTTTTCTTTATAAGAATCATACATTTTGTTTGTCACAAGAGCAATTGTCTTGAGATATTCGCAAGAGTATTTAGATTTTGTCACTTGTCTTATTTATTTAACATTCTATTTCAACTTCCTAAATTGCCATGTGCTTTTGTTTGGGCTCCCTTCCGCTCGCAGCTGTTGAGCTTGTTTAACTCAAAAAATAATATCTCTTAAGCGCTAAAAAACTCGTTTCGTTTTGCTCCACGTTTTCTCTTTTATTTGATATTAGATTTGATGTACAGTGTACAAGACAACCACAAACCACAACGACAACATTTGAGACCGGCCCCTAACGCTTACTCTGTTGTTTATTCTTGCCACATGATGTGGCATGATAATTGTTCAAATCTGCTTTTCTTTTTGTCGATAGTGTTGTATAGCTTTTACCAGACACGTTTGACTAGACAACTTAAACTATTCGATTTGATTTGTAATCTAAAGCTCAAACCACTTGGCTGCTTATCAATATAAACCATGGCAATCTTATAAAAATTGCTTGCAATTGAACTCGGCGTCTGCCATAAAGCTAATTTATTATGGCAAACGCATAGACAACTGCATAACCTATAAACCTTGTGTGTATATACATACATATATGGCAATTATAAATAATTGTGCATTTAAAAAAATACCCAATAAACTTCTGTTTAGATTGGGTAGTTTGATGGATTTGCTGCACTTTTAAATAAACTATTCTAAGTAACTATTTATTGTAAGTTTAACAATTTTCAGTTTAACTTACGAAGTTAAAACATTTATCTTAGATCAGTTTCCATTTTTTCAATACAATCAAATCGAAATAATTGTCTGTTAATAATCTCGCAAAACCAATTGAATATTTGCTTTGAAACGTCATGCCTTTGAGAAAATGGAAGGCTTCTCTATATTTAATTTAACAGTATTATCTTTTAAGAACTGGAATATACAGGCATGTTCCGGTACCCACTTTCTGCAAAATTCTTTACAATCGAAATTTTTTTTAATATACAAAACCTCCTGTTTTCTGTCTATCTAGTAAATTTAAACTTTTTACAATGGCAAGTTTATCAATCATTAATGAAATGCAAGTGAATTCAATCCGCCGAGTGTAGTCAAAAGTTATAATGGTAACAGTTATAGGAAATTCACTTTCGAAATATCTTATCAAAAATCGAAAGCAGAACAAACCTGGATATCATTGTTTGAAAAATTTCATATTTAAATGCGAGTAATATTTTAAAAGCTTCCAGATACTTTAAGAACACGCATTAAGTTCTTAATTTTCAATTTTTAATTGAAAAGAATACTACTTTTGATATTAAAAATAACACTAATCGCACTTTACTTAAAGCTTATTCCTCAACATTCTTAACAGAATGCCACAAATTATAGTTTTCAAATCAATTAAAAGAAAATTGTTCTCAAGCATATCACGAAATCATAAAACTGGGTAATTCCCCAGTCGAAACAACTTTTAGAAATTTGTATATGCACGTCGTGTTTGACTTGAACGTCTTATAATTATATAGGCAGTAAAGTGTTATTAACAGAGATCTGCAATTTGTTGTTTCGAATTGCCGAGCAATTTGCATGGGTTCAAAAACAACTTAGAAACTCAATATGGAATGCCAATGTGTCTGTCTCTGATTGATAAGCACGCTTCTAAGATCATTATTCTAAAATATGCCGAGATACAGTTTTTGAAATATTATTTGCTTATCTGTGCGACCTGCTGGGTCTCATTAAATGACGTAAATTGTATGGATTATCAAAAAGTGAATGTCCCTTAGCTCTGCTCTATTAATTAAATTTCGATAAGCATCGCGACCTTAACTTAGCTAATTGGATTGAATAAAAATTACACAGCAACTTAAATTAAACTTCAAGTATTTCCTCTCTCTCTCTCTCTGTGCCCAACAGCTATCTAAACGAATAACTTATTGAACAGCAATATATGAACTATGTGTCTGATTAGATTAACAAACTAACAAAACTAACAGCTGAGGTGCTCACTATTTCGAAGGTGTGGCATAAAAATAGCATCGTGTTTCATGTGTCCGCTGCACTTTGAACCCAAGCACCACCACATAATGAGCCACACGAACCACTTTTATTTTGTTTTTGTATTTTTTTTTTGGCTCAGATTGCGCTGGCTGTGAGTAATTCCAAAAGGCCAGGCCATGACGTATAGCTCTTGACAGTGGCGCCACATATAACAAATTACAAACTGATTGTCAACTTTTTTACCCAACAAATTTAACCTGAGATCGTTAATGATGTTGCAAATATGAGTTTGAGTAACTATCAACTACTTCAGTTACAACTTCCACATTCAGCAAGTTTTTGTGGAAGTGCATTTGCTTTAAGTTCACGAAACAGAAATTCAGAAAGTATTTACAAGATCGAAAGTATCAGGCCTGTTGGGGATGTGACAATTCCTTAAAGTTTCTAAATATCCTATTGCTGTTCATCTTGTGAATTGAACCCTATCTCAACAGCATGTTAATCCATCCATAATTCTTAAAGAAATAAAAGTGAACTTAATCCGCAAAATCTTAGCAAAAGTGAACTAAATAGTTGCATAATAAGACAATTCGATGATCTTGCTTAGTGATTGTAATATTCAGGCTTTGAAATAGCTAATCAGTTCTAATCTCTTTTTCGAGAACTTTTCATTTCAAATTGTTTTCGATTTTTCCGTTTTAAAGATGGATTCGAATACTTATATTTATTATGTCTTAAAAGTAAAACTTTTTAGTCGAATTTTCCAGCAATATTCGGAATTAAAAATAGTTTATAATTCTGATTCCGAATACTATGAAGTTGTAAAGTTTCCATCCTTATAAAAATTGATTCACAAGATTCACCTATATATCACCTCAAAAATAATGTAATTACTTAGATGACGAATTCAACATTTTTGGAATAACTATCTCTGCTTACAAGAAAGTCCCCATTCTGCTATCGATAACTGATACGACACCTAGAAACGTATCAATATGTTTGACACGCTCTCGTTCACATTACGCTTATCAGCTGTTATCAGCTGTTATATGAGCAGAGGCATCGTTTAATGCTCAAGCTTAGCTTGTGGGGGGGTAATGTCATTTTTCTCTTTGAAAACTTTAACAGGTCATTATTAGCTTGGCTCATTTTTACTGTACTTCCATGAAGTCGTAAATCTTTGCTGTATTTACCCACTGTACACAACACTACTCGGTCCACTTGCGGCTTAGATTTTAATGTAACCATCGCGTGTGTGGTTTTTGTGTGTTTTTTATAGCCGAAAGAAATTGTGTACCATTTTTTTTTTTTCTTCTTTTGGTATTGCAAATAAGTTTTTAAAATATGCGCATTTCATACGAAACAATGATGAACCTGAACCTCTGGCACGATTTGTTGTTATTTGAGGCATGCACAGTGGAGCAAATGCTATTTACTCAATACAATTTTTAAGCTAAACGTAAAGTAAAGTTGTAAATAAGCATTGATATGATAAACAAGCACAAATGTGAGCTAGATCAAAATCTTGTTAAATAATATTTACAAGTTTTTAACTTTCATGACTTTTATTTAAAACTCTTTATGAGCGCAAAAGAGATAGAAAGATTACTTCCTTTGGCTTGTTTTCATTTTGTATTTTTACGTTTGCCCCGCAGAATGCGACAGCGATATCGCTCTCTCTCTATCTAACCTGTGCAAAGAAATACCGCAGAACAATATGACTGTTGAACTGCTTCTCAGAAGTTTGGCTACAACTAGGCCTGTTCCGGTTTCCACATTCGACAAAATTTTGTGGAATGGAAATTCTTTTGAAGGTTCAAAATTTTCTTATTGCTGCTGAACTAGTGAATTGAATCCTGAAACTAAATATCAAGTCAAGTTAATTTTTGATCAAATTAAAGTGAATTTAATCCGCATGGGGACATTTAAGGGAAATAACCGCAAGTGGGAAACCGGTACAGGACTGAACAACTACAACTGACTGAAAACAACAACAAACAGATTTTTAACGCTCTCAGCAGCAGAGATCTTGCTCTCTCTCGCTCTTCCTGGCGAAGTTGACATAACTTTTAAAATTTCGCACTTCCGAGGTTTCATCCAAAAGTAAAGATGTTGGGAATTTCGAGCACGAACCGGTTCGCTTCAAAACAGATTTACAGCCTTGTACTAAATATAATTTGAAACTCAAGAACAAAACAATGTAAAGTATTTTGTTTAGCAAAAACTTGAAGATATTTGAAAAATTTCACTTTCATCTGACAAGTTGACAGCACGACGAGTGTTGAATGCCCCACTGTTCAGCGCCACTTGCCACATACTTTTTTTTTTGCTGTTTTGTATACAAAAAAACTGTTTGTTTTTGTAATTTGAAATGTTTTTTTGTTGCGTTTAATTACACTCGACATTGTCGGCCTGTCCGTCCGTCCGTCTGTCCGTCGAACAGCCTAAGCAAAATGTTTATATGCTTAGTTGATTTGTTTTTGTTATTATTGTTGCTGTTTAGTATTAGTTAGTTGACTAGCTAAGTGCCAACTACAATAAGAAAATGCATATTCAGCAATTAAAACCGCATTTTTTTGTATCATTTATTTTCTAGCCATTAATCTTTGCTAAAATTACAATTTATTAACATTTGGCAATTAAGAAACAAACAAGTATTGCATTGAAAAAGGTCGCCATGTCTGCAATAATATTTTTTTTTTATAATAATTGCGCTTAAAACAAGATCATTTCAACTCATCTTCTCTCACAAATTACACTTTATTTTGTTATTGTTAAAAATAATAATTTTTTAATTATTTATAAAATCGCATTTGACATTTCACTTAAGTTACGCATTATTTACTTTCTAAAATATATGTTTACTTAGCTACATTTGCACAGTCAGTTCAGGTTCCATTAAACACACAAAAAAAAAGTATTTTGTAATCATATCTTTTACCTGTGACATCATGAATCTTCACTTTTGTTTATGACAAATTGCATAAACTTATGACTAAGTTGACAAAGCGAAGTTTTTCAAATAGAATTGTTATTCGTGGAACTACGGGAAATAGTTTCTAAAATTTCATAATACATTTTTAAAAGCTAAGTTCAATTAAATCAGAAAATTTCTTGTGAAAATGTAAACATTTTAATTCACTTCCTCAAAATCCTTCTATAAGTGAACAATTGTTTTTCAAAGTTTCTCTCTTTAAAAAACTTGACATTTCTGAATATTTTTAAGTAATGCAGGCTTCAATTTCGTATATCTTTTACAATTTGTAAAAAAATTTCGAAAAAAGAGACCATTCCCGATTACGATCAAATCATTCGAAATCGGAATTATTAGCTGTTCCGAATTCCAAATTCCGATGGAAAATTCGGATTAAAAAGTTTTGTTTTTGAGACAATGGAATGGGCAGTTTCCGAATTTATCTTTATAAAGGTAGAATGATTGCTATATAATTTGAAAATAGGAATTAATTTCGGAATGAAAAGGTGTCGGAAATGAGCACAGGAGAGAACCAATTAAGATTCTTAATACATTATTAGATTCTTCTATCTAGAACCTAAATACTAACATTTCAAAAATAGCTCTAAAACAGAGCAAACTAATATTTTTTGAAAATATTTTATTAATTTAAGTACATACTTGATTTCTTAAAAGTAGAATGGACGCCAAAAATATGACGATTTTCGAATGTTTTATCTTTGTTTTATCTTTGACTTTTATTTTCGTTGGTTATTCCTCAAATAAAAAAAAAACATTGATATGCTATGTTTATAAATATCTGAAAACTTCCCGCAGGAAATGCCCTGGCTTATCGGGAATCACAATTTGAATATCTTGTTTGAAAAACGTGCTGTTTATAAACCAAAAATAGTAATTCGGCATTCAAATAGCTGTTGTTGTGGCCTTCTGCTTTTTTTTTTTGTTCTGCGGTGGTAAACATATTTCATAAGAAAACTAGAAAAATACATTTTGTGGCCCCAATTAAATCATTGTTTATTTAACTTGGATTGCAACAGAAACTAAAACTAAACAAAATTTTATAATTTCTTAAAACTTTTCTACTCTTTTTGTGCTTTAGGTGGCCTGCACAAACTGGAAGCGTGTGCTGATGCTGCTGACGGGCAAGTGGCAGAATGGCACAGATCCGCTCCAGATACCTGGTTCTTTGGCACATTCCGTAGGCATGTTCAGCAAGCTGTACGATCTGAGTGAGGAGGAACGTGCTCAGGTGTTTAGCGAGGATTATACACGCTTTATACTGGTGCGGCATCCCTTTGAGCGGCTGCTTTCTGCGTATCGCAATAAGCTGGAAGATGATTCGCCGAGTGCACGTTACTTTCAATCTCGCGTGGGTCGTCAGATTGTGCGTGAATTGAGACCGGGTGCCAGCAATGAATCCCTGGATCAGGGCAATGATGTACAATTTAGTGAGTTTGTGCAATATCTGTTAACGCCGGAGCTAAGTCGTAGCAATCAGACGGACTACAATGAACACTGGGAGGTCATTGCCAAGCTTTGCAATCCCTGTGTCATGAAGTATAACGTTGTGGGTAAGTTATAGGGAACTATGTGTTTTATAAACCATTTCTAATAATACTTATTTTTGCTTACAGGTAAGTACGGCACATTACTGGATGACTCCGCCTTGGCGCTTTATCTGACGGGTGCCAAGAATCTAACCTTTCCCACGGGTCACAAGCCATCGAGCACACGTGCCAATCTACGCAAATATTTTGATCCTTTGCCCATTGGTGCCATACGTCGTCTGTATGAGATATATGAGGAGGACTTTCGCTTGTTTGACTATGGCATGGATGACGTTTTGGGCTTTGAATTCGGTTGAAATCAGTTGATATAGTATATTAGTATATACTTAGCTATTTCCATGTCATTAACACTGTGAACATGACGCTTTCCACGGATAAACTTTGTGATCTTAGCCTAGAACTTGTTTAAGCTTAACAATTATGAAATGTTATTAGCTTTTAATTATTATTATTGACGGGGCGAATAATAGTTTTTATTAGTATATACTATTTTTTTTTTACAATCATAAAATATTTAGACTTAGTTTGTTCAACAACATTAAAGAATATAACTTTAATGTAAGCGCATTTTTTTTTTTATTTTTACGGATTATATAATAATTTGCTAGTATTTTCACAAGTTTTTATTGTGTAACATAAATTAAATAATTTCAAAACATTATATTGAACTAAAAGTAAGCAATTTAGTGTGGAAAATTGCTCAGTTATAAGCTTACAAGAACAGAACTTAGTTTTACAAATTTTTATGGTGGGAAAAAGTTTCACAGTTTTTCTCCTTTCTTCATTAAGTGGTAAATAAATGTTGTCTTTAGAAGATCTTTAGAAAAAACGTATATATACGATATTTATGTAATTCATCTGTCTAAATAAGTAGGTCTATTAAACTACAAGATACAAGATATATGTATATATACAAGAGCAAAGTAGCTTAAAAGTTTATTGGGTTAAAAAATTTATATATTCAGGCCTGTTCTCATTTTCCAAAAGTTTTCATTACGAGTCGTTTTCGATTTTTTGCTCATGTTTCCGAATGAAATGCAATTTGCTCTTCCACAGACTCAAAAGCAAAGCTTTCTAAAGTTTCCATCCATTTCTGAGTTTAGAATAGCTAATAATTTCGAATCTTTGGGTTTTGAGCGCAATCGGAAAAGGCCTAAATACCTAATTACTTTGTGATTGATTTCTGAACTAATCGGAAGCTAAATTATTCTTTTAAGTTCCAGAATTCAATATGTTAATGTATAAAAATATTCATGTTTTAAAGTCTGACATCTAATTTGGGGATTATTTTTAAAATTCTTCAATTTACTTAAGTAGAACCTAATAGGCGCTTCAACATTTTTGCAGGGTATATTTTAGTCGAGAACTCTACAATGCATTATTATCACTTGTTGTGATGCACATTTAACAATGCAACTAAGTATATGTATGTACATCTTTATGTACGTGCTTATGCTTGGCATCAATGAACCCTTCTTATCAACAGGGGTATACGTAAATGACGTAAATGTTAAGAGTTTATTATTGAAACATTCCACGAGCATTGACTGTGAGTTAAGATTACAAATTGACTGTCATTTCCATTTCAACAAAGCTTTTACATTTTGCAACAGTAAATTATAAGTAAACAGTATTACTTTGCATACACTTACCGAAATATGTAGCTAACCGCTTTGGAAGATTGTAGGGTACTTTATAAGAAACTTGTTTGATATAAAACTATTCCTAATTGAATATGATTGCACTATGTGAAAATAGCATAAGCCCTGGATTCAGTCACAAAGTCGATTAGATAGACATAAAAAACAATTGAATTTTTATTTTTAACTGATGTCCTTATCAGTTTCATTATATAGATTAAAAATATGTGGATATAAATTGCCTATGCCATGTACATAGTATATGCATATGCTACAAACAGCCTGGCAAATTCAATATAACCTCAGCAATTACATTAAAGTCAAGTATAAACGTTGAAGTCGGCAGCTCCCGATTGCAATATACTTTATAATACGGAAACGTTATTTTAAAATAAGAGTGAAAAGCTATCTTCGACGTGCCGAAGATATATACTCTCGCAGAAAAGATTTTTATATGAAAACATCATTTTCGAACGATTGTTCCTATGACAGCTATAAGATATAGTCCTCGGATTTTGATAAAAATTAAGTCAGCATGACAAGAACATACTAAAATACAGAATAGGTAAATTTGGTTAAGATAGCTTGAGGAACAAAAAAGATTTTACCGATTGTTCCTATGGCAGCAATAAGATATAATAATCCGATTTTGATTTAAATTTTCTAAACATGTTTATATAATGCTAAAACTCAGAGCTGGTAAGTTTAGTTGGGTTATCTTGAATACCAAAATTTTCGACCGATCCTTTCTATGGCAGCTATATAAGTTATAGTGGTCCGATCTGGCCGATTTTGACATATGTATGTACTACTACTTGCAAATAGAAGCAACTACAAATACACTCTGCAAGTGTGTAATAAGAAAGAAAAAAGGAACTCAAATATTTTCTACCCTTGCGCAGAGGAATTCGGAAGTTATTCGATCGCTTGTTCATACTGGAGTTATATAGTAATATTTATGAAAGTGAGATTTCGGTTTGATTACATAGAAACACTAATTTCAGATTTCACTTTGAATATTCGACATTGCACAAACCGAAAATACCCCTTTTCACTTTTAAACAAGTTACAGGGTATAAAAAGCTCAAATCGCTGGCAGATCGCCGTCAGAATTGTTTATCACCAATACATAGAAAAGCAACGAACATGCACAGACAAGAATGATGAAGAACGTTCAAATTAATTTAAATACGCAATATTGTTGTAGTTGTTGTTGTCAATAACGAAAGTTGGGACAAACGCAATTTGGAGAGCAACAAACCGTGGCAATAATTTGGCAAAAACATATCTAACAATTTTTATCGGCGGCTAAAATAACAACAAAGCGGCACATGCCAAGCGCCGCCCCTTCCCTCCACTTACCATACGACAATTCAAGGTCACAAGACAATTTATATACGTATGTATGTGTGTGTGTTTCTTAGTGTTTTTTTTTTTTGGCTTGGTTATTCAATGACTGTTGCTGTTTTATTCAACAATAACTTAAAGTTAAACATTGACAAGACATTCGAAATTACAACTTAATGTTTGTATGTGTGTGTATATGTGTGTAGGCGCATTTGGTTAGTGTTTTTTCTTTTCAAATATTAATAAAAACAAAGGCATTTTAGCTTCGAGTAACTAAAATACCACAAAAACAAAAAAAAAAGCATTTTATATATCATATTTCTCGTTTCATATTCAGTCCTTCAAATTTGCATATCCGCCTTTTACATTTTTGTTTTTGTTCTTCTTGAGTGTGTGTGTGTGTGTGTGTGGGTGTTTGTTTTTAGTCATTGAGGCTATAACGTTGCTTCACTGTGCGGTATTTTTTCAACGAATATAACGCCTCCACCTCCTTGGCGAGATAACGTCCCTGGGCCAACATGGCGACTATCTTTTTGGGATCGGTTTCATCCTTGTTCTTCATGAAGGCATCGTGAATTTGTTTGCGAAATTTTTGCGGCCCATTCAGGCCGGGATAATCGCGGCCCAGGAACTGTAACTGTAAATGGAATTTGTGCAACTTATTAGTTTTCAGTTTTTTTTTTTTTTTTTTTTCGTTTTCTTCCCCCTTCCACTCCCAGTTCCAATTTCCATTCCCGTCTGATGCAATATGCATTGCAATATGCACGTGTTTTGGAGCCCTGGGCGTTTGCATTTGTATCAAATTACTTACGTGCTTGTAGAGAGTGATAACTTTGGAGCGCAGCTCTGACATCACCAGCAATCGAAGAGTATTTGTTTAGTTGTTAAATGCAAAATATTAACTAAATGTTATTATTTTTATGTTGTTTTGCAATTGCGGCTTCGATGACCAATGCCAAACGTTGTCCGTGTGACCGTTTATGGAAATACCAAAGAGTAGTTAGCCCCATGACTGCCGTGCAAAGCAAGTTGGCAGCACTATTATTTTGTTTTACACGCTGATTTTTGACGCGCAAGCATTTTTTTGCCTTACCTAGTAGTAAAAAAAGCACGAGACCTTAGGCATTTTGAAAAACATGGCTTATGGCAGAGCCGTATTGACTATAAACATTATTTATAATTTACTTTTGAATTTAAATTTGATGTAAATGTTGTAGTTTGTACAGTTGAAATCAAAAACGTTGACGCTATTTAAAAAGAAAATTGAAATTATGCTTGCGCGTTAAGAATCATGGCACATAATTAGACTTTGTATAAAACACTTATCTTCAAAAAGAAAAAAAAAATAGGCGTAGTTTTAAAACAAGCAACAATACAAATACTTTTTTTTTCCGAATTTTAGTTAGGCAGCAAGAAATAGGTACGCTGCTCACTTTTAAATACTCGATAGTCAAAAGAATCGCGCTCAATTCGATAGCTTCGATAATTATCTACGGCTACTGCACATCAGTTGGCAGCACCACATCAATGTTCGTGTCAGCCGGCCGGAATTTATCTGGTTTTTTACGGTAAATGCGCAAACAATTAAACAATTAACTTGCAATTAAAGTGCATTTTTTATTGCATTTCATAGTTATCGCGGATTAACAACTAGCTGCGTCAGAATGGCAAGTGAGGTGGATAAGGCGCAAAGCGCTGCCGCCAGCGAAGATACTATTTTTGGCAAGATTCTACGCAAGGAGATACCATGCAAATTCATCTATGAAGACGAGAAGGTAAGTTCAAAGTTCAAATTTGGTTTAAGTATAAATTATATATTTTATTTTCAACATTATTTACAGTGTGTGGCATTTAATGATGTTGCGCCACAGGCGCCTACACATTTTCTTGTCATACCACGTCAGCCAATTGCACAGCTTTCGTTGGCCGAGGATGGCGATGCAGAGCTGTTGGGGCATTTGATGCTGGTGGGTCGCAAGGTGGCCAAGGATTTGGGATTGGAGAAGGGCTATCGTGTGGTGATAAATAATGGCCAGCATGGCGCACAGTCGGTTTATCATTTGCATTTGCATTTCCTGGGCGGACGCCAGATGCAATGGCCACCCGGTTAAAATAAATGAATGCGTATTTGTTTTTGGACACAAAAACCAAAAAAATAAATGCAGCTTATTGAAACTTACAAAAAGACGTACAACTTATTATAACTAAAAAAAAAAAAAAAAAAAAACTACATAAAAATATTTGTTAGAATTGGAGAACAAATTGTACAAAATATACAGTTGTAAAATATTCTTTAAAGTCGCGCGGGAAAATGTTGCTTGAAATCGACGGCATTGTTGAGAAATTTACGCACTTTCGCATCATTGCGCGTTTTCTCCGCCAGACTATTGGTGTCCAAGCAATTCAATAAGATTTCCTCGGCACCCAGCTGGTCGGCAATGCTGCAGTTGCGACGCAGTCGACGTGTGGTTAACATATCCAATTTGGTGCCCACAACCAAAATGGGCACATGACGTCGCTTTAAGATGGGACGCAGACGTCTATGGCGAAAGCGACAGATCTGGCGCAGTGGCTGATAAAGCCAATCATGCAGATGATCATGTGTGCGCATATCCAAAAGATCATACACTAAGATAATGCCATCAATATTACGATATAGACGATCTCTGTGAACATGCGGCATGCGCAGCGAGCTCTTTAAATCGTAGAATTCCACAAAATATGGTACCGTCTCAACGCACGTGGCGGCAGCTGGCAATGTTGGTAATGTTGTGTTGCTGTTGCTGCTGTCCCTTTTGTTATTATTCTTAAATGGCACACGGGTAATGCCTAAAGGTACGGAAGTTTGGCTATGTGCGGAATTGTTGCTGGGCGATGAGGATGATGTCCATTCGGGTGTGGGTGGCATGCCATTATTGCTGGGATATTCATGCATACGCACTTGCACATTCCACCAGACATCGCCAACGCTGCGACTTGAACGCGTCGGCGTGTCCAAGCTGCTGGCCAATAGATCAGTCAGTCGCGACTTACCCACACCTGTGCAATACAAATATTATATTAGAGAATGTTTTGAAGCTTTGGACGCAGCCATCAACGAATAAAAATAAACAACAACTCACCTGCATCGCCGAGCAGCAAAATGCGAGCTGTGGAAACGTCTTTAATTGTTTGTTGCGCCATCGTTGTTGGAAATCGAAACAAATATAATAAATCCTATGTTGCAGGCTGTCAAATTGCTACACAAGTGGCCGACTTGGTTCATATTCTATAATTTAAGTGAACAATTTCTTTGGCGCTTTGACATTAAAATGTATCGATATACACGTTCGATAAGTGGTCCTGTGTCCAAAGAGTGCTAGAGATGGGATATATTCAGTATTTTGTTATCACAGTGATAACTGTGACTGTGACCAATAAATTATTCTTTTATATCGGTGACATGACTTTTTTTTTTTTTTAAATATAACTTTCATTCGAATTAATCAGCCACGCTCCCGTAATCGGTAATATTTGCGATGTACTTTTCGGTCATGCTTTGCTTACGACTTGAAAAGTAAATTTCAAAATTATTTTGCCATACTTAATATGCGAAATGGGCGTACTTTGAGTTTTTAATTATACATTTACTGAGATTACCTCAAATTTCATTGGTGGGGAATTTATCACATCAATAAAAGTTGGAATATGCATTCATGAAACACTTGATTTTGCATGTTGTTAGACACATATAAGCAGTGTAAAGTAGCAACAATTAATAAATAATAACATATGGCTATCAGAGCACTTGCAAACATGTACGCAATGAAACAGTCAATAAACAATAACAGAATCGAAACGTCACATAACAAAGTTTCGCAATTAACAACTTTTAAAAGAAAATTGCAAAAAAAAAAACGCACGTGAAAGTTATTGTGAAAAACAAGCCAAACTCTGCTTTCGATAGTCTTATCGATATTTTTGATATTTTGTAGCAGTTACTCTTGTTACTTTTAAATATATGTGACTTGATTTATCACCCATCGCTAATAAGTGCGCCATTTTGTGCGAACTTTCTATACGCGAGTGTTTGTTGTGTTTAATTTTAAATTTATATTAAACTAATTGTTTTGTTTATTTACAACAAACAATGTAAAGCTCTGTGTGCGCACTTTTAAATGCTAGGCAGCATGACGTCACAGGCTTAACCGCTGCTAATGCCACAACCTTCATATATCAACAACAAAATAGTACAGGTAGTTCCAATAACCGCAAATTTATACAGTTAGTTCCAATAAGCGCAACTCGTTGGCACATTTTTAATATGCCAGTTTTTGTGGTTGTATTGTTATATTTTGTATTATTAAGTTGAACGCAAAACATTGCTTTGTCCATGTACGCAATATAATTTTAAACTGTTATTTGAGCGCGCATTTTGAAATGCTAAGCAACATGACGTCATCGGCTTGATTGCAGTGTTGCCAATTTAGCCATTTTCACGTCAGATCTAGCTATTTTGAAAAGTGAAAAAACGGGAAACTTTTAAATTTAATAGGTGCATGCAAATCTAGCATTTTTTAAACATTAGCTATTATTATTTAGCTAGTTATACATTTTTTTATATATTTG
Organism: Hirtodrosophila cameraria; assembly: GCA_949708635.1. Lineage (NCBI taxonomy): Eukaryota > Metazoa > Arthropoda > Insecta > Diptera > Drosophilidae > Hirtodrosophila > Hirtodrosophila cameraria. Next base: position 78,971,892 of record OX453090.1, read on the forward strand.
CTGTATATATAAAATTAAACATTCTTGAACAACTGTTAATTAACTTAATTTTAAAGTAAATGTTGCAAAAAATTTATATGTCTCTGGCGTTTTTAGACTTTCTGATAATCAGATTGTGGAAAAAATAAATATCGGTTTTTTGTGGAACGTGTTTTAAGACCAGTAGAGCATATACGATACTTTTCTGAAGGAAAACATAAAATTCTGTTTGGAGGTTCGTTAGCAAAAGGATTCAAGTCCTACGAATAGAGGGAAAGAGTTAAAATTGATACAATTTTGAGTATTCTGAAAGAATAAACTTAAATTTGATTAAAAAATGTATTGATTATTGTAAATTTAGCAATTTGTTTTTTTTAGCTATTTTCTCTTAGCTGCAGCTAACGCTACAATCTTTCATTTGTATTCCACTTTGGCAACTCGTTCGTGGTGAATAAATCCAGAAATCCACCACTCCTTCAGCACGCTTTGCGGCCTTGTGAAATAAAACTAAATAAAAAGTATTTGTTAATAGTTTCAAACATTTGTTTATTCTTTATAAACGTTCCTCATTTCATGTCATTTCATTTATGTGTATGTGTGTGTGTGTGTGTGTGTGTGTGTGTGTGTGTGTGTTTGTGTGTGTGTTCACATCAGTGTGTGTTTTAATTTATCTACAGACGCGGTTGTTGTTGTTCTGTTTTATTTCGCATACATCTGTTTGTTATTGGTTTAAATTCTTTGTTTTGTTTTTTGTTTTGCGTTGCATTTGAAATAAAATTATATACTTGTTTGTTTGCATTACAGTTGCATTATATAGTATATATATAATGTAGTATGCAGTTTTTTTTTATTTAATAATATAATTAAATTGTTTTCGTTTCTTTTTTTTTTTGCAGTTTATTCAGTTTTTGCAAGTTAAGTTTTTTTGTTAAGAGCTTTTAAAACATATATATACTCGTATGTTATTATGTATACTATATAATATACGTTTGTTTCTTCTTTTTTTTTTTCTCATTAATTTCATATAGTAAATATAATTTATTTAAAATTCAAAAAACAGCTATAAACAGTTTATTCATAAACAACAGAACTCCGAAAAAGAGCGTTAATGATGTGTGTGTGTGTATGTGTGTGGTGAGTGTAGTGTAGAGTGTGGTGAGTGTAGAGTAGAGTGTGGTGAAAATGTGTTGTGTTGTGTTGAGTTGAGTTGAGTTTTGCGACTGCCGTGTTACGCGACGTAACGGTAAATAGTTGAAAAATTCATATGTAACCTAAATGGGGAGTTTCTTGACCGAATAACGGCTCATTTCCAGTGGGATGGCTTGGAACAGCAATCTATTATTATACGTACGTAGTATTTTTGTATATATGTATGTATATATGTTATTATATATATGTATATGTATATCGTATGGTTAGTTTTTTTTTTCTTCTGTTTTTTTTTTTTTTTAAATCTTCATACTATGCGGTGCTGTGGTGATTATGTGTAAATCTTCATTGTTTACTGTTATTCTGCTTTTTTGGTATATAAAATGATTTCTTGTCGTATTTGTTCGTATGTAAATATGTATGTTATGTATATCGCTTATGTATTTTTTTTTTGTTTTACTTATAATGCGCACGCTATGTGGCCTTTTTTTTAAACTCATTTTTTGTCAACATCAAACTTTGCCCTATATTTTGTTTGGTTTACCTATATTTACTCATATATAATATATATATATATATATATATATTCTTGTTGTATTTGTCATTATTACATTTTCATTTTTGCCTAACACACATACACACGCATTTCATATATATGTAAGTGGTGCAATATGCTCTCTGCAAGATCCTTCTATATCTTTATGCTTTCCCCAATGCTCAGGTGCGCTCTCTATGTATTGTATATATAGTATGTATAACATCTCAATAGCATTGTTCTGCATTCCACTTGCGAATTCATTTCACAGTAATATGAAAAGCATACTTTGAGGAGCGCATAAACAAATTTGAAGAAAACTAAGCAACTCAGCCAAAAAGTATGCCACATAGTTTTCGGTGAAATTGTTTCGCAAGCGGAATTGTAAACACGGCTGAACTGAGTTTTCGTTATTGTGATCGGTTTTCGTGGTGTTGCTAAATGCATTTATGCCTGATTTATCGAATATAGATTACATACATAAATATCTAAAAATAAAAATACATGGACGACTACATTTTATGGTATTCTTTTTTGTTTTTTGTTTTTTTTTTTTTAAACTATTATTATTAATATTCATTTTTATTTCGTTTTTTGTTTCATTTTGGGTTTTTTTCAACTACTGATTTGTGCTCTTGTGATGGCTTTTGCGATGCGCTTGATTCGCTGCATGCATTGAAAACGTTTCTCAAAATAATAATTAATTTCACTTTCGTTTCAATTCCACAGAAATATGTTAAGCACACTTTCAGGAGCGAATACAAATTCAATGAAGGTAAGAGAAAACTAAGCTACTCAATTTTATTCGATGCCAAAAAGTATGCTACATAGTTGACGGTGAAATTGATTCGCAAATGGCATTCGGAACAGGACAGAATGTTGCATACAAATATATGTATATGTATGTATGCACATATATATATATATATATATATATTTAGTTTGTATGACTAACGGTAATAATATAGTACATCCATGTATATTACTAATACATACAGATGATTCAACGACTCCTCTTTTTGCTTTGGTCAGTTCGTGGGTGGATTTGTGTACGTGTGTGTACGTGTGTGTATGTGTGTGTGTGTGTGTGTGTGTGTGTGTGTGTGTGTGTGTGTGTGTGTGTGTGTGTGTGTGTGTGTGTGTGTGTGTGTCTTGCGTGTGTGAGTATGTACATGTAACTGTTTAAACTGTTAAACTGTTGTAGACAGCATACTAATTTGTGTATTGAAATAAATATATGTTTATCAAACTAAAGAAAAACGCAAAGAAAATTCATTATTTTTGTTTATTATTTGTTGTTGTTGTTGTTAATAATTATATATATATATATATGTTTTGTATATGCATATATATTTTTTTAATTTGTTTTTATTCATTCATTAAGTTTAATTCAATAATCAACATCATTTTATATAATTCCATATAATTTGTTTAATATGCAAGTATTTTATGTGTATAGTTTGTTCTTGTTTTTGTTTGTTTGTTTGTTTGTTTGTTGTCGCTGTTGTGGTAACTTTTGTGTTTCTGTTTTCTTTTTTGTTTTTGATATTTTACAGTAATTATTTGGAAAAGCAAAGTACGTATTTTTTTGTTATATATATGTTTTTTTAGTTTTTTTTTTTTTGGTTTTTTGTTTTTAATGTATTGAACAATTTAATTTGTTTGCCTGTCTTTTGTATATTTATTTTATATTTTTGTAATTTAGATGAATTATATTACATAAAATTTTGGTTGGTATTTTCAGTTTGCATTTTTGTGTTTTTTCGATTTAGTTTTCTTTTTTTCTTTTTTTCTTTTTTTGTGTTTTACCTTAGTATTTTGGTTTTCCTTGGTGAACATAACTACAAACTGTGTAACGGGACTTTTAAGATCCCTAACTACGCATAATTATTAAATATAATTATTATAATTTTTAATATGTATACCATTTTTTTTTGTTTTCATATAATTTTTACAGGACAAAAACATCTAATTTAATAGTTAATTTGTTACTTGCAATATGGAAATAATCAATAATAATAATTATGGCCTGCTCACGTATCTTTTTTTTGAATATGCTTTCAATTAAACTGGTTTTTTTTTGGTTTACTTTTTTTTGGCTTAACTGTATTTTTTTTTTAAAGCATTTTCAAGATTGCAGTATTATCAGCGCTGTTCTGAATTTCACTTTCGAATCAATTCCATAGCAATAAGTAAAGCATACTTTCAGGTGCATATGCAAATTTTTCATTTCATTATGCTGCCCAAAAGTAGACTACATATGTTGTTGTGAAATTGATTCGCATGTGGAATTCGGAACAGGGTTGCATATTTGTTGCGCCAGTTCATTGAAAATACCAATTTAGTAGGTTTTTGTGCTCCAGGCTGCACACCGTCATAGAAGTATATATATGTATGTATATATAAATGTATGTATATTGTTTAGATTTCATGTATATATATATGTATATGTATACTTGAATATATAATATATGTAAATAGTAATAACTATTATTGTTCTTAATATTTGTTGTTTTAACATGTTTTCTTTTCTTTTGTTTTGCCATAATCATAATCATTTTTAGTTAGTATGTATATTTTCATTATGACCTAATATGCTTTTTCCAAATTATTATTTAATATGTGTCAACAAATACGATAGAGTTTAAGAGTAGTAGAAACCTTAAGAGTTTTTTTTTTTTTTTTTTTGACATAGAGCAGAAGTATATAACTCAAAGAAATTAGAAAATTAGCACTGTTCCCAGTTCAACTTTCGAATCATTTTCACTGAAAAAGTGTGCAGCATACTTTTCAGAGCCTTACTTTTCAGCCACTCCTAAAAGTATGGTACACATATTTGAGTGGCATGGATTTAAAAGTGGAAATCGGAGCAGCCCTGAATAGTTAGTTGTGAGTTAGAAAAAGTGAACTAAACTATAAATCATAATTTTGTAATTGTGAAATGTTTGATATATAAGTTAAGGATTTTTAAACTGATGATATATTCCCATTGAAATCACGCTTTAAAGTTAAACTTTTGTTATTTGCTTTTATGTTTTTTTTCTTCTTCTTCTTTTCTTTAATGTACCTATGTCCTTTCTTTGTGTTTGTTTTGTTCTACTTATATGTCTGATTTTATTAGCTTGTTGCGCCGATTTGTTTGTTTTTACCATACCTCAGCGTTTGTGTATACATACATAACATTAGTCTATGCAAAGGGTTATATGTATATATATATATATATATATATATATATGTTTTCATTTTGTTATTATAATATATATGTATATATTTATTTGGATTTATCTCCAGTTGTCCTTACCTATACTTGTGTTAGCGTGTTATCTCGTACATATGTTGATACATAATGTTCAATAATATAAAATATAATAAATAATAACATAACATTAGTCTATGCAGAGGGTTATACATAATTTTTTCTTGGTTTTATTGTTGGGTTTTCCTTATCTACTTGCGAATTTTCATTTACTTTACAGTAAATACATAATGCTCAGTAATAAATAAATAATTTACATAACAGTTTATCAGCGTTGTTTTCAATTTCACTTTCGCAACATTTCAATTGGTGCTTTGCAAACCGCAAAACGAAAGAATAAATGTCTAATTTGAAATCAGCTTAACCAAAGAGTATATAATAATAAGAGGCCTATTGCTCATACATATTTTTGTTGCATTATCTTTGAACCACAGAGTAGAAATTTTCTTCTGCACAAAAAACAAATACGTGAAACCTAAACAAATTTTATGTTTTAAGCAAGAACGAAAGTAAAGAAAATAAAACAAATGTTCTGAATTCCGCAATTTGAAAGTTTCGAACAGCTGTTTTCTAATATGAATTATCGATGCATCGAAACCAAACTGTAAACTTTGTGGAATCGTTGCGTAATCACTTGTCCGATAGAAAGTGAGATTGAGAACAAGACTGTATGTTCGTCTTTTGGTTTTTTTTTGTTCTTGTATAATATTAGTCATTATGTCTAATATTTTGTATTGACTTACTAATAAATTTTTAACAGTTATTTTTTTGTAAAAAAAAAAAATTGTAATAAATTTCTTGTTTTTGCGTTTGACTAATTAAAAAATGATTAAAAATGATGATTTAGTTTACTTTTTTTCACCGTTAAATAAATTTATGCATACATATGTATATTGAGTATATAGACTTTTTGAATTGAATTTAATTTTTAACATACTCATAGATTTTCATTAGTTTTTATTTAACTATGTTTTGTTTTTTGTTTTTATTTGTTTTGTTTTGTTTGCTTTTTGTTTTAAATTTCATGACAACAATAATGTTTAAGATTTGAAAACGAATAAATGTTGCATTGTTGCATTATTTTGAAATAAATTTAATTTATCCAATTTAAACCTTTTTTTGTTTTTAATATACTTATATTTATTGCAGGCGGCTTTTGCAGGAGTAAATTGTTTTTGTATATATTAACAATCCAATGGATCAACCAAAGTGTAAGTAGAACTTAAATATCTGATACTCTATTCGTTATGCTGGTATTATGTATATATATATATATATTATTATTTGATTTTCTATGATTTTGTTGATAAACTGCCAGGGGGGTATGAACAATTTGCAATAACTACGATATTTAAATTGATTGTTTGTTTTTGATGTGTTGTGGTGGCGTTGTTGAGGTTCTTGAAGATCAATTGTAGCTGATGATGTATACGATTACAATGTTGACGGTTCGCTTGAGTTTTCTTTGGTTTTCTACTCCTTTTATACTCTTGATACTTAGGTGTGCTGTAATTCTAGAAACAAAATAGAGATATGCACATTATAAGATAACATACTATATTTAAAAAATATAAAAATTTCAAAGTAATGCAAATATTTGTGTTAGCATTTATATTTTCAATGCAAATTAGTTTCATTAGCATTGATATTTGGTAAGATAACAAAATCTATTATAGTCGGTGTTATGTCCATAAGAATTTTCATTATTTCTACATTATCATTAAAAAAATAATGGTAATGAGAAATATATTCATTAGAATTAAAAAAATTATATGACAATGAAAATTGTTATTGAAAAGAGTAATAGTAATAAAAATTAGTTTCATTAGAACTTACAAAAGTAATAATAATGAGCATTAGAATTGAAAATTTGGAGGTAATGCAAATATTTGTGTTAGCATTGATATGTTCAATGTAAATTAAGTTCATTAGCGTATTTTGTAAGATTTTTTTCATTATTTCATTATTATCATTAAATAAATAATGGCATTGGAAAATATATTCATTAGAATTGAAAAAAGTAATGATAAAGAAAATATATTCATTAGAATTGAAAAAATGATATGACAATGAAAATTATAATTGTAAAGAGTAATATTAATGTAAAATACTTTCATTAGAACTTACAATAGTAATATTAATGAACTTTAGAATTGAAAATTTGGAAGTATTTGTGTTCGCATTGATATTTGGTAAGATAACAAACTCTTTTGTAGTTGATGTTCAGTCCATAAGCATTTTCATTATTTCTTCATTATCATTAAAAAAAAACATTGTTAATCAAAAATATAATCATTAGATTTGAAAAAGGATATAACTTTTGATATAAATGATAACAATGAACTGACTAATGCATTACAAAATGTATTGATAATAGTTTTGTTTTCGAAAGACTTACCTGTATTTTGTCAGCCATGTAGCGTATTTACTTCATATTCTTAAGTATTTCGTCAGTTTCCTCGGGATCCTTGAGAGTATGCCATTGTGCTATGGGTCGACGTGGCGAGGCTAACATATCAGACCAATGTCGCAGCTCGGTGCCGGTGCCCATGCAGCCGAGTATGCAGCGTCCAATGGGTTCAGAGGTTCCAATACGATCGTAATCCACAACGGTAACAACGAGACAGATTTTCTAAAGCAATTTCCGAAAAGTTTTTGCAAAAAATACATAATGTTTGATTAGTGATCAGTTTGGTAATATTATAAACTAAACGGTCTTATATTTTTTCTTTCATTTTCATTTTCTTTTTATTTCTTTTTTTCTTTGGGGACAGCTATGCGTTGAGCATAGAACTTTTGAGTGAAAGAGCTTTTGGTATTTTCAGATATACGTGTTCTGTTGTGGGGTGGTTTTTATTTCGGGGTGAGGGGGAAGAGAAACTTTTACTGGTTACAGGCAGATATTACTACAGATTCTGTATTTGGAAAGCATTATTACATAGGCAAAGTTGGTATATAATATATGGAACTATATTTGGTTAAGGGTGCTCTTTAAGAACATGGTGCATTTATTTTTTTTTATAATAATAGATTTGTTGTTCTTAAAAGCATTATGCTGAAAAATATAGCTTGTTTTTGGTTTTTGTTTCCGGAGTTTCTGTCAGCAAAAGAAGAGTTTTATTGTTTAGGTGAACTTTACATTCAAATAACAAGCTTTTGGGATTAGTATTTTAGTTTTTTTTTATCTAAAAGGCGGGCGACATATGTTTTTATCAAGCATTACAAAAAGCGCCATCAAACACAACTCTAAAGTGGATGAGTTTTTAGCTGTGTTTTTAAGTTTTTGGATGATATATACTTTAGTTTATTTGTGGATTATGACATTTAACAAGCATTGCATGCATTTTGACTAGGCTTTTAAAATAAAATATATATTTGTTATGATACAGAAAGTAAAAAATTTGTATTAAGTTTTGTTTTTTTCTGTAGTGTGAAAAGCGTATGAAAATCTTTAAGTATATTGTGTGTTTTTTTTTTTTTTTCTTTTGCGCAATATGAGCTTATATAAATGTACACATATATAATTATATATATTTTTTTTGTTTTTTTCTCTTAACCTGGGGCTAATGAACAAATTACTTTTTATAGATATATATTAATTTTTGACAACATTTAAGCTGTAGCAAAAAAGAAAAATGTTCATTAAATACGTGTAAACGAAAATGTATAATATTCAATCCCATTTGTCGTTATCTTTTTTTTGTCAGAATTTCTACTTTTTTTTTTCTTTTTTTTTTTGGGGACAGGTCTCGGACTAGCACACGTAACCAGAGTTTTTTTTTTATATAGTATATATATTTTGTTTTATTCTTTTTTTTTGTTTTGTTTTGGATGTATGTATGTTTTTGTTATAAGTATTTCATGTTTTTGATACGCTATACTTCTCTGTGGTGTGTTCTTTTATTTTGTACTTATGTATCTTTACTTTTCTTTGGTTTTGTTTTTTCTTTGTAAACTTGTACTGTATTTCTTGTATTTTGTAGTACTGTAGTTTTTGTTGGTGGTTTTTTTTTTTGGTTGTGCGATTTTTGGTTTATTCGATATTCAAATCAGAAGACAGTGTCAAAATAATGTACCCATATAATTGTGGTGCATTATTGACGCCGCTGACGATAGTTTGCGATAGTTTGTATTATGGAAAGAGTAGTAGGTAGTTTTTTTTTTTTTTTTTATAAGTTTTGTAGAGTATTTGTAGTTAAGAGTGAGTGTGTTTTTTTTTTTTTTGTAATTATTCTTTAATCATTCTCTCTAAATTGCTTGCTCTCTATGCGAGTATTACGCAGTGTATCAATAAGAGAGAGAGAGCGAGCGGCACTACTGCTACGCTCTCTCTGTGTGTCTTTTGGAGTGTCTCTTGCTCTCTTTTTTACGCTCTTTTGAGAGCATTGTCTGTAGTTGTAACTACGAAAAGCGGAACAGACCTAACCTACAAATTGTCATTTGTCTGTGTCACAAAAATAAGTAAATCAACATCAAACATATATAGAAATATATACTTTTTTTAAAACCAAATCAGCTGAGCTAAAGCACAAAACATAAAAATTTCTTTTTGTTTTTTTTTTTAAGTTTATCACAAAAATTATTGTCTCAATCAAACTACACATAGTAAAAGCAAATGAACAAACAAAAAAAAACAAGTAAATTTTTTAACTTGGCAACAACGTACTGCGCTCAGCATGTTTTTTTTTTTTTTTTTTATTATTTACAGCCGGCATGTGGGCGTGGCAGTCGTTGAGCAAAATATATATATAGTATTATGTAAAAAAAAAAAAAACAAACAAAACATAAAGCAAAAAAGATTTTTGGTTTTTTGTTTTTTTTTTTTTTTGTAAGATTTTTAAAGTTAAAATACAACATTGAACATTGAATACGTTTCGGATAACTTTTTGTTTTAGGGGGGGGCGGGCACACATATAGTATTATATTGTAAGTTAATTAATTGAATAGTTGTAGGAATTTTGGAGGTTTTTTTTGTTTGTTTTCGGGCTATACGAAAGTTGTTTTTTAAAAGTTGGCTAACCGTTTTGTATTTGTTGTTGGTACTGTTTTAAGAGTTTTCGAGTTTAAAGTGATATTGTTGTCTTTTTTGGAATACATACGAATACGTGTATTCAACAAATGTAGTTAGTATATATATATATATAATTATATTAACAACAACAATTGCACAAGAAAAGGCTAGAGTGTAATTTTTTTTTGTTGGGAGGCGGGTTTGTTACTCAAACTTGCTTAGAACATGTTTTATTTTTTGGTTTGGTTTGATAGTTCGGAAGGGACAGCTTTAGTTTACAGTTAACAGTAGTAGTAGTAGTAGTAGTAGTAGTTGTAGTAAGTAGTAGGTAGTAGTAGTAGTAGAGTAGTAGTAGTAGTAGTAGTGGTTTAATAGGATAGTATAATACATTCTCGCATACTTGTATTTGTTCAAATGGTACTTCAAATGAGAACGACTCATTATAGTAAGGGTTGAGGGTGCATTTTTTGATACTTGTCTTCTTCTTTTTCAAACGTTTGCCATTTTGCATGATTGCAATTTTCACATATGGATCTATAAAATAGAAAAAATTGAAAGAAAGAAAAAGAAAACATTTTCTTTTTATAATAATAAAGTAAAAACTTTGAAGTTGATGAGCAGATTTTTTTTTGTATTTTTTTTTTTTTAGAGTTTTTGAGTAGTTTTTTGTTTTTTTTTTTTTGTCACACACATATAAAGAAAAACGGTACATAAAACTTTGATTAATTATATTGAATATTGGTTATAAAGTTGAAAGTTAACAAATTGTACTTCAATAAAGAAAACGAAAACAACGATTATAAGATCTGAACAAACGAAAGCTGAAACACTATGAAAAGAAACGGGCCAAACCACATATTTCATTGGTTTGGCAAACTACTAAATAAAATCTTATATGCTTTTTTGTTGATTTTAGCATTTAAGTATTCATTATGTTGAAACACACATTATCAACATATGGAAAATCGCAAGAGTTACAAAGAGAGCTTATACGATCGATGCGGAAAGAATCGTTTATCGATAAGTTTGTTTCCACTTTCGTTTGCTTGGTCTTAAAAAGAATTGTTGGAAAATTAAAGTTTATTTAGTTAGTTTAGTTTACTTTAGAACACATTAACTCTTCAAAACTCAAGGCAGACACAACTGATAAATCATAAGATACGAAACAAATATAGTTGAACAGTTCAAAATAGTCTCATCATTTAGAATTATATAGAATTTTCAGATCGAATATATTATTTAGAGCATGGAAAAACATATTTGAAAATGTTCTTTTGTTTGTAAAAGCCTAGAAGAACTTGATTTCCCTTTTTTTTTTTGGTGTTTTTTTTGTTTTTTTTTCTGGATATATTCAGCGGCAACGTTTTTCATTTGATTCTCTCGAAAGAGAATCGAAATAAGTTTTTAATGCGTGTGTTTGAATTACGTAATTATTGGAATTAAGTTTAGATTACATGCAAAAGTGAAGCTAGAAGCAAGCGAATTTTAATATACTGCTAATATTTGATTTGTTTTTGATTTATTTAGCAAGAGCTGTTAGAATTTTGTTTGTTTGTTGTTGCCAGGCATAAGTTAAAAAACTGTGCACAATTTCGAGATGGTAACGTTGCCAGACGAAAATATATCCATGGTTTTGGTATTAAATGATATTATATTGTTTTTTTTTGTATATTTTTTTTTTTTTTTTTTGATATTTAGCGTACGCGATATTACATAAAAGTTTGTATTTTTGTTGTTTGTTAAATATGCAAGTCGAAAATTTGCGCTAAATTAATTGAAATTAGTTGAAAGATTCGAAAAGATTGACAAAAAGTAAGTTAGGAATAAAAACTTTTTTTTTTTTGTTGCACACGCTGCAAACGTTGCCTTGGCGTTTGCATTTTACGTTAATCCTAACGAAGAAACATAAAAATTATGACAAAATTAAATTGGAAATTATAAAGAAAGCAATACGAAAATGGTTCAAAAAACACTTGGCTTTAAATCGAGTATGTAGTAGGTATATGTATATAGTATAAATATATCATATCATATAATAAACACTGAAGCGTTGCCAAAAATAAGCTTTATAATATATATATATATCTGTCTAATATTATATGCTCTTTGACAACGCCTTTGGTAGCACGCTATATTACCAGACAATCCACCCACGTCCATTTTCTTCAAGTTCTTGGCCTCGAGAATAACAACTGTAAGTTTTCCAGCGGTCGGCACATAGCGTAGCGAGAAGCAAATGTCACCAAGCTTTTCCTGTTGAAGGTTTTGACAAAAGAAGAAGTTAAACAAAGAATTTCGATTATAATAAGTTTCATTAATTAATCAAACAAAATTACACAACATTGAACACTTCACATATAAAGTCTAAAAAAAACGTTACATATAATTTTAATTGGATTTATTATATTAAATATGTGTTAACTAATCGAAACGGGCTTTCAATCTTTAAAGACCTTAGACAAGGGCTACTTCTTTTACTGACTGTTTTGAATACATTTTGTATAGATTTCTTGTTTAGTCAAAGATCTCTTAAAAATATATATATATATATATTTCGAAGCTTATTTGAAAAACCTTTGAATCAGTCACAAAGCTCTTTTAAGTAGAACTATTGATAAATATTTTCTTAATTTATATATTTATTAAGACAAAATTCTTAGCGAAATAAAAAGGTTTTCAGTTAAAAAAAATAAGCTTATTTCATCATCATTTTGTATAATTACTTTCAACTCTGTCTTGATTTGAAAGTGGAATTCAGAACATGCCTGAATATTACAATTTGCTGCATAAAGGACGAATCTAATGTTCAAGATTGGCTAAGATCTCGTTTTAAAAAGGCTTTTTGCCTAATTGTTTTTAACTCATGTTAAAGATTAGTTAGAAAATTCAGACTGATTTGTTAACACTTGATAAAAACATGGCCTTAAACACTTGATTCAAGCCAACAACTCAATTATGTCACAATACAGTATCAATATCAATACGATAAAGGATAACATATAAGGATACGCAAGATAAACAGTTGAACGAATATTGCTTGAATACACATTAAATAAAGAATAACTCAAAGTAACATATATCGTTTACATTGAAGGGGTGGGGGGGGGGAGGTAGTAGTTGTTGTTGTTACAGTACAGAGTACGGAGAATACAGTATTTGTATAGTTAAACAATTGATTACAATTTACTTAAGATACGAGTATACATAAGATTCTTGAATATTGACATCAAATAAAAAAGAAACGAAAAACACACAGGAACAAAACAAAAAAAAAAAAACAAAATGCCACAAATAAGTTAAGTACATATGGAAACACATTTACTGCACGTCTTAAGAGCTTCGATTTTGTTAAGTGTAAACATATATAGTAATATATATAGTATATATGTAGTATATATATTTGATGTAGGTATATTATGTAAGTAGAACTCAAAACGAAATTGATTAAGAACCAAACCTAAACAAACAAAATCAAACTTATTGAGTTTTGTTTGGCGTGTTTTGTTGTTTGTTGTTTTTAACGGGTTTATATAGTTTATTGTTGTTTTTGGTTTTTTGTAGTTGTTGCTGTTTTTTTTATCTAGTTTAACGACGACACAAACTTACAGTTAGATATAGTTAACAATTTTTATAGACAAAGGTTTATTTTTCGAAATTTTTGTTATAATATTTATATATATATCATAACACCCAGCTCAAAACCGACGGCACAAAAAGCAAATTGTATTTTGTTTTAAAAATATTTGAGAAATGATTATGAAAGTTGAGAATTGAAGAAAGACAATTTGGCCGATTTGTATTATATATATATATATATATATATATATATATAATGTATATGTACAGTTGGGCTAAGATCTGTTTGGATAACTATATTTAGGCTCGAAGCCTCAAAAACGTATATATATATATTACTTAGGAATTGTTTTGAGTTAAGGAAATCAAAAAATTAGAGAGAGAGAGAGAAAGAGCATTAGAGAGAGAGAGAGAGAGAGAGAGAGAACGAGCGATAGTAGTATAATATTTATGTATTTATGTACATGAAAGGCATTACAGATTAATTAGTTGATATAAGTATTATATTACAATTGTTTAAAAAGTTGCAAAAATGAATTGGCTAGCATTATCTAAAGTATTTAATATGTTTATAATAAATATAAACCCTTGGTTGGTTGGAACCACTTGCATTTGTTTGGGAACTTGAGTTTCAGTTTCAGTTTTCATATCGTTTTTTTTTGTTTTCGATTTTCGGTTTTGGTTTCTCTTTTTTTTTTATTGTTTTTGAACCTAATCCAATGCCAATTGCTTAATACACTTCTCCAAAGCCAGCAATTTGTACAAACTAACCTGGGATTTCTTAAGAATTGTATTATTTGTTTGTTTTTTAAAACTAAGTATTTTTTGTTGTACTATATAAAACGTGTGTTCTTTTGAGTAGTTATTTATAAAAATAAATAATTTTTATATATAGAGAGCGAGCGAGCGAGCGTTATATAGTAACAGAGTGAGAGAGAGAGAGAGAGTTATATAGGAAGATAGAGAGATTTGAGAGAGTTGTATTTTTTTTTTTTTTTTTGAGTAGTCACTTACCGCTACTTTTTGATTTTGAGTTTAAATTTTTTTTTGAGTTTCTTTTTTTTTTTTTGGAATTGAAAGTTTTTGGCATTGCTTTGGGCTTTCAAAATGTCTCAAGACTTTATATATATATATATATGTTGGGTGAATGTTTATGCTGACCAGAAATAATATATAAAAGTAAAACCAAATTAAAAAAATAAACTTTATAAATTTTAAAAACTAAAGAAATGAATATAGAGAAAAGAAATTAACAAATAGTTGTTGATCATTTGTATTATTTTGTTTTTGACTGTTATCGAAGCTCTGCTTAAACATTACAGCACACGAAACAAGTTGCAAATTAAAAATTAAAATATATATGTATATATATATATATAAATATATATAATATATAATTGCATTAAGTATACAAATATTGGGCGAGACATCGACAGAGTTAACAACATAAAAAGATTTTGTAATTAAAAAGCATTGTTACAGTTTCATTTTTTTTTTTTTTTATTATTATTAAACAAAAATTTTTATTGACAAACATATTTTGAAAATTGTAATATTTTTGGTATTTTTTAATTTTAATTTTAAATTTAAATTTTATTGTATTTTTTGTTTTTTTGTTTTTTGTACTTTTAAACGAAACACAAACACAACGAAAAGTAACTTGAACACATTTATGAGGACAACAACCAAAGCAAATAACGATAATTATGAATTTTCTTTGAATACTTACATGTTTGCGGGAAATTCATATATGGTTTTCCAGATGTCGGTTATTCGATATGAGTCAAAATTTTTTGTTCGAGTAGAGTACAGTATTTATATATTTTCAATTTGGTGAATTTTGAGACGATTGTATAGATTTTTTTTTTTTGTTTTTAGTTTTTAGCGATACGTTCAAAAGTAATTAAAGAGAAAAATGAAGAGTATATTAAAGATTTTTCAATTGCAGTTCCATTAGAATTTCAATAAGTTGGCAAATTTGAGAAAAGAAAATGTTTTGCTTCAACGAATTTGTTGTGTTTTTTAGGTGTACAATATGTTCGCATGTCTGTGTCTGTGTCTGTGTCTGTGTGTGTGTTAGTATAAGTGTATAAGTGTAGTTTAGTTTAGTTGCAGTGTTACGTTTTTCTTTACTAATACTTAGTGGCAAGTCTTTATAGAGTATGTATATATATATATATATATATATACATATATATATATATAGAGTCGGAAGAGTATAGTTTGTAAGCAAAAAAACATGCAGTAGGTTTTTGGTTTTGAAATGTCAATATACGAGTTTTGTTGTTTTGTGTACGAGTAAATGTTTGCTGTTGCTAATTTTAAATAATTTATAAAATGTTATAATACATAGTTTTTTTTTTGGTATACTGTTGCAGTTAACTATAGTACATATGTTATGAATGTATCTCAGATATTATTATCAGCCTTGCCCCGAATTCCACTTTTCATACTTTTTGAAGAATGTTAAATTACTTTTAGCTTATTTGTATATGCTCCCAAATGAATGCTTTGCAAATTTCTGCGGAATTGATTTGAGAGTGGAAGTAGAATCAAGCCTAATCAAATTTCGCTTATGCATTAATTTTACAGAAATCTTACAGAAAATGATTTGATTCAAATGTTAAATTCGAAACAGTTTTGTGAATCTTTTACAGAAAGTATGCTTTATTTTCTAATCAATTCTGTGTATCTGACATTTGAAACAGACTTTGTTCTATATACTTACAAGTTAAGTTGAATAAATTGGTTCAGTTATTCCTTTTATTCTGAACAAACTAATCTTTTATTTTAGTGCCATTATCGTTCAATCGATTCAAATGCCAATATCGTCAGTAAATCCAGCTCTTTAATAATTTCGATTAATCGATAACCAATCGGAATCAAATGACTCGAAGGAACGTTTCAAACGAAAAACTTCAATGCATGAATGAACGATTTGAATGAAGAACTCGAATTAGTTGAACGATAATGGAACTCAAATTACTGCTGAACAATTTTGGGATACGAATCAGTTGAACGATAAACGGACTCAAATGAACGATAAACCGAGATTTCGTTCAATTGAACTAAGTTCGAGTGATTCGATACAACTCTATGATATACTAACAGTTTTCGCTTTGCACCTTCCTCTACTTCTTTTATACATTGTTGGAACTACTTTTGTTTTGCCAGTCGAAACATTTTATATTATTTTGTTAAATTTAGTTAAACAAATTTGAGGTTTTTATCAAAGCCTGAGATTCAGCAAGTCTAAAATATTTCTACAAAATGAATTAGCAAGAGTATAAAATATTCGGCATAAGCCGAATAACAATTTTTTTTATATTTTAAATTAATTTTGCATACGCAGGCAAAGTTTTTGTTTTGTTTTTTTTTTTAGTTTTATTTTATTTCCTTTATTTTTTGTGTGCTTGTTGAGTTGTGTAAGTATTTGTGTGTGTGTGTATATATATTGTTTAATAGTTTTTGCATTGCATTCATTTAATTTAATCAATTTTAAAATATTTGTTTTTTTTTTTTTAAATGTGAGTTTATTTTTGGTTTTGTTGTTGGGTGCAAAAGTTTAGTTACTACTTTAAGAAAGATATATGCAAAAATAGTTGACTGAGCTTTATTTTTTTTTTTTTTTTTGGATTTTTGGTTTTATAGGGCTTTAAACAGTTCCAATCAAAGTGCAAAAAAAATATATGGGAAAACTTTGTGTATTTTAGCAGACGGTGGAAGTGTGCGGTTTGTGTTGGAAAATTTGTGCCTAAAGTTTTTGGGGGTATATTTTCATAAGAAAATTTTTGAAAGATTTCTAGGCCAACTCGTTGGGTTTGTTTTTATGCGACAAATTTTCTCAACAAAATAATATTGTAATGTGACTAATTGTTTTAAGAGTTTTGGTTTTTGTTTTTTCGTTTTAACATTCAAAAATTACGAGTACATATAAAAAGATTTGTTAAAGTAATACGAGAAAATTCAACTACAATATTTATAATGCGAGAAAAGATGCAGACATATAACAATATAGAAAGTGTGTTGAACAACTCTCAAAAGTTTTTAAATTTTAATGGATATTATTAAGATGGATTATCTTTTGGATATAAATAGTATTGGTTTAGCAGGTATACAGTGTGTGTGTGTGTTTTTTGTGTGTGTATAATTCGATGCATAGAAATTATTATTTTTAGTTTTTTTTGATATAGTAAGTATGTAAGTATATATTGATATATTGAAATGTTGGAGTGTATGTTTACAAGAGAGCGACAGATCAAAGAGAGAGAGAGAGACAGAGTTATATAGGAACATAAAAAAAAAAATACAAAAAAAAAGTATGCAAAAGTGTTTTTTTTTTTTGTTTTTTGGGTATTTTCTTGTAAAACTTTTAAGTATTTTTTTTCATGGTATTTACCTTCTACAAGAGTTCAAGAAAACAAGAGTTTTTTTTTGTAATTTATTTATGTATGTATTGAAAACAATTTGTTTTTTTTTTTTTTTTTTTTTTTTGGGGGAATTGGAGAAAGAGAAATTGAAGAGTTTATATTTCAGTTGTATTTTGTGTAGCTTATAGTTTTTTACAAAAAATTATAAAGTCTTAGATAGAAGAAAATGTGCAAAGAAATCAAATTCGGTTTTTTTTTTTGCCATATTTCATCAACTTTTTTGTAAGGAAAAGTTGATCAAATATTGCACGAGCTTGTTTTCAATGTGGTTATTGTTTTGTTTGGTTTTTTTTGTTTATGGAGCGAACTTGGAAGTACGTTAAAATAGTTAAATATATATATATATATAGAGTATATATAGGAATATAATTATTTTTTAAAATTTAATTATTATTTATATTTGCATTTTGAACTGGGTGTGTAAAAGTTGAATAAAAGTTTTGCACTTTGCTTTGTCTGTTAACGGAGTTTTCATTTGGTTTTTTTTTTGTTTATGTTCTTTGTTCTTTGTTATTGTTATTTGTTGTTGTCTTTGTAATTTGTTTCTGTTGTACTTGGCTGGGGATTTAAAATACTTTACTGTAGAGAGACACATTATACAGAATTTTCGTAACAAAAAAAAAAAAAAGAAAGTGTTTTGTAAGTACTTTTTTTTTTGTATACCCTTGCAGAGGGTATTTGAAGAAGTTGTCTCTGAGCCTATAAATTATATATATTTTAGATCAGCATCAACAGCCAAGTCGAACTAGCAATCCATATATGTTCTATGTGAACTAGTCTCCCTTTTACGCTATCTTCAAGAAACGCAATCAAGATGCTTCTTTTTTACTGCAAGCTGTACATATGTCAGAATCGAACTGATAGGACCACTATAACATATAGCTGCCATAGGAACAATCGGTCGAAAATTTTGTTCTTCAAGATATCTCGCCCAAACATACCAAACCTGAAATTTGGCATTATTTAAACATGTTTACAAAATTTCATCAAAATCGGACCATTATATCTTATAGCATCCATGGGAACAATCGTTAAAAAAAATGAGTTTTTCTTAAAAATCTTTTTTGTTTCTCAAACAATTATAACTAAATTGACCTATTCTGCATTTTAGTATGTACTAGTCATGCTGATCAAATTTAATCAAAATCGGGCGACTACATCTTATAGCTGTCATAGAAACAATCGGTCGAGCATTAAGTTTTCACACGAACAACTTTTCTGCAAGGGTATTTTATCATCGGCAAACCGAAGATAAGTTTTCTTTTTTGTTTTAGTATTTTGCTTTTCTTGGTATTTTATGGAAATGCGAATTTACATACACACAAAACACACAATAATAATTGTTTATTCGAATTTGTTGTTTGTATTTTACTGAATACTTTGTATGCATAGAGATAGATTACATAAGTCAACAAATTTATACGCTTTGAGTTTACTGAGTTTTTTGTGGCTTGTTTTTTGTGGAACAACTCAAACAAACCCAAATATTATAAGAATACAAAAATTATAAGCAACACTTGTTGTTCTTGTTTGTTTGTTGTTGTTGTTTGGTCACAAGTTTTGAAAAATCAACAAAAATGATAAAAACAATCATAAGAATTGAATTAAATGACACTTAGAGGCACATTTAGTTTGTTGTTAAAAATACATAATACATATAGAGTGGAAACGCCATTTAAGAAATAAACCGCCCTTACCCCCAGTTTAAAAAATATTTATATTATAATAGTATACAATATTTGATTTGGTGTCATGGGCCAATTTTTACATACCTGTCCGCCTTCACCCTCAACGCTAATCAGATCACGCCATTCCTCAATCGTTTGCGCCAAGTCGATAGTGCAGAGTGGAACCTTCACCTCACCAATTTGGTCGTGTTTCGAGAATCGATCAAAGTCAAAGATGGCAAATACGAGCGTCTTGTTCATGGCGTCAGCATAGGGTAAACTCTGCATAAGGAATGTATAAGAAATATCGATTAATATCGATATTTGTACAGGCTATCGATGCTTTTAAAAAAACATCAAACAGATAGAATGTTATCGATATTGCCTCGAAAATATGTATATCAGCAAGCAATATAGTTGTCCTGCGATATATCGTTAACAAACTGTCGATATATCGCTCCTTAGACAAAACATCGAAACAATCTCAATGCAAGCTAAAATATTTGACTTACCTTGAATGTAAAGGTTTCGTTAAAGACCGGACTCAGGGTTTTACGATGCACTTTTGTCTCAAATTTCTTTTTCTTGTCGGGCAGTAGATAAACCTTCACATAGGGATCTGAGGTACCACCCATATCCAGAGCAGGCAGCTCTTCGGCCTGTATGACGGTAACAGCCAAGCTATTCGAATTGAAATCGTATTCAAGCTGCAATATATACATTATAGAATAATATTCGCACATAAATGCGAATGTTCCCATAAAGAGAAAAAGAGAGCATTTGAAGAAAAAAAAACGATATTAGTGAAAAGTTTTCGTAGAATTTTCAGCAGCTGTAAATGTGTTATGGACTTTTTTTGTGTGCTGCATTCTAATTAAGTGCGTTTCATCAATAGATTTATCGAAAAATATGTGTATAAGTACTTGCAACTTTTGTTTAAAATACTAGTTTTTAAAAGAAAATTGTTTTTTTTTTTTTGTTATGATGTGCGCTGAATAAAGTTCTAATGACACGATCGGAAAATGTCACCTAAGATAAAACGGCATACGAAATCAGTGTAGCATAACTGCAAAAATCAATGCTTTGAGCAACTTCTCAACACTTATTGGGAAAAAAGTTTCTTAAATTGATTATACTAAACTAAGTTCTCTTTAGTATAAGAAACTGTTATAAAACTTCAAAAGCGCATAACAGTTTTTTTTTTTGCTTTTGATACTTGTAAGCCCTGAAAGCTCGCAAAAGCACATTAAAGCTATCTACAAGTTGAGTAGCTGTAAAAAGACTTCGGAAGACCATTAAAGCTCTAAGTTACTTTAAATACTTGTTTAGTAATTAAACATCTGAAAGCTTAAAAAAGCACATTTCAAGCTTAAACGTTATTTCCTTGATAACTTCATAATTTTAATGCTGAAATCTCTAGCCATTTTTAACAATTTGATCACTACTCAAAGTTTGTAGGAAGAAGCTCTAAACAAGTTTCAAAAGCACATTAAAGCTTTAAGTTATTTTAAAAAAAAATTCTTAAATTTATTAAGTAGTTGTTTAACTGAAGTTTTTATTCCAGTTTTAATTTCAAAATTGTTCTTCAAGAACAATCTAAAACTTAAGCGCGATTTTCAGCTAGTGTCATTGGACCTGAAGTTTTGAAATTATTATATTTGGAGGTTTCAATTGGTTTTAATAAAAATCTATTAAATGGAAAATACTTTTTGAAATACTTGCAATTGGTAAAAATATGAAAAATTGTTTTGAAGTGTAATATATTTGTGAAATATGTTATTATTTTAGCCAATACTATTAATGTTGTGAGCAAGTGTGATTAAGTTAAAGTACAATAATAAAAACATTTCTAAGTTAAGAGGTACATAGTATGTTTTGTAGTATTTCTGGCACTCTCGACTCGACATGACTTGTCTTGACTTTACTTGACTTAACTCTGGTGTTTCCTTTGTATAAACAAAAACAACGACAGTGCATTTGACATTTACATTAACTAGTATTAGGTTAGGTAAGAGTTTGGGATTAGTTTTTTTAGAACGTGTTTTTTGTTGCAGGTCGTTTGCAATTTGAGTTTAGGTAGTTCTTTGTTTTTTGTTGGAGGACAATGAAAAAAAGTTGTAAGCTCACCTTAAAGTTGAGTCGCCCCAGCTTTTGTTCGCTCTGTTTGTCCTCCTCGTCACCCTCTTCGGCATTTTCGGTTAATTCCTCCATATCAGGCTGAACCTATAGCATACCAGAACCCAATAACTACTAAGATTTGATAACATCGTCGATACTTACTTTCTCTTTGTATGCCGATCCCAACAATTGTACCGATTTCATATCGACACCCTTCTTACCCTTACCATCTTTGGTTCTTCGCTTCTTTAGGAATCTCCTAACACAAAAGAATATGATACCAAAGACGACCAGGAATACGAGTATTATAATCGCCACAACGCCCCATGTGGGTAAACCCGTGCGTTCCGAAATTGCCTCGGTGACAACTTCGCCAACATGTTCAATCTTTTTAATCACCGGCACAGAGGTAGTAGCAGCTTCTACAGATATCGAAAAATATATATAAATATATATGCGATTTATATAGATATATACAGTTAAGAACTTACCCTCAGCCTCTGTTGTTGTTTTTGGCGCTAGTGTTGATTCCACCTGTGCGATTCTTTGACTTTCGGCAGCCTGTTCCTGCTGTTCCAGTTCTCTAAACTTTGAATGATGTGTCGTTTCTTCCAGCTTCTGATTTACCGTCTCCAAATCAACCGCCGGCGGCTCAGCACCTGCCACAGGCGCTGGCTCTGGCTCCGTTTCCGATTTTGCATTTGGCGGCATGTTGCACTGTGGTTATTTACTGTAAGAAACACGGAATTCGAAATTACTTTAAAAACTATATTTTTCAAAAAAATAAATGCTTATTCATTAAATTTTACCACGCGGTGGTAATTAACATGTTAAATTTCAGCAGTTTTGAAAATGACTTTGAAACCAATCGTACAAAACTCCAAATACTAGTTGCATGTCCGAATTTTCCAACAATTTTCCGATCATGGATGGACATTTTCTATAATTGATGTTGTTTGTTTTCTTAGAAGTGCTTTTGAAATGAATTTAAAACTAATCGGCCTAATAAACACTTTCACCCATACAACCTTCTCTATGCATTGTCCAACCAGGGAGGCAACTCGAACCAGCCATGTCCGTCTGTCCGTTTGTCTGTCCGTTTTATAGTCTCTTCATATGCAAGCAAGTCTCTCAGCTTTACAACCTATCTTGATGACTCTTGGCACACAAGCGACTTTTTTCTGCAAGCAGTACATTTGTTAGAATCGGGCGAATCGGACCACTATAACATATAGCTGGCATAGGAACAATCGCTGGAAAAACTACTTTTTGTATGAAAATCTTCTGCAGCTATCTTAATCAAAATTACAAATTCTTTGATTTAGGATGTACTTGTTAAGCTGACCAAATATTCTCAAAATCGGGCGACTATATACCATAGCTGTCATAGAAAAAATCGATCAAAAATTAAGTTTTCATAAGCAAAACGTTTTTGCAAGCCGAAAACAAATTTTCTTTCTTGTTTTTTTATGCTTTTATATTGAAAAAAGAAAGAAAGAAACAAACTGCATTTCTTCTAAAGACAACAACTATTTGAGGAATGCTCGTTACATGCTTAACAGTGAATGACTTTGTATGCTCGACACTCATTTAACAGTCATCATTTAAAAATAGCTACCACAAAGTTGCTGTAAAGAAATCCTAGAAAAGTTGTTGGCAATTTAGCTCAGCTCAGGATATACATCCTTGGAAACACTAGAAGTGCTCTGGGGGTGTCGAGTAAAAGTACTTAGGAATAGCATGCCAAGGACACGCACGCACACTTTTGCAATTCAAAAACACACACACACACACACTAACAAACTGACATACCAACCACTGAGCAGCTTTTTTTACTCCACTTATATTCTTTTTACTTTTTCTTTTTCTCTTTTTTTTTCAAATTTAATTCATTAATATTTCAATCCCCTTTCGTCTGCTTTTCTTCTTTATTGTTATCCTTTGCCTTTTGTTGTGGCTTGCACTTTCTGCAAATTTCTTCTCTACTTTTCTTTTTTTTTTTTAATTAAACTCATTTTATTTAGCACAACAACAACTGCTGTTGACTTGAACTCAACTTGAGTCGCATTTGATTATTAAAGCGACTCTTTTGTCTGCATCGACAGCTTTTGACCTTTAAGTCGCAGCTTTGCTTTTTATGCTGCTTTTTCATTTTCTCTCATTTTATTTTGATTGACAATGAGCTGTTCTTTCAAGTGAGGAGACTTGAGAGACGACCCCATCAAACTGAAAACCTAAACCCAAACTAATTGCCCAATTAAAAGTTGAATGACATGCAATTAAAGCTGATATATATTTGCGTTCTTATAGGGACAGTGGCACTCCAACATATGCTGACAAATACAGTTTGTATGTTAAGGATGCTCTAACGATTCTTATGAATTATATGTGGCGATTTCTCAACTTCGTTTTAACGTTCGACTTAAAAATCCTAACGATATATTTCTTACGGCGATGAACTGACGATAAATTAATTTCGTTATGTTTTTTGCAAAAACTTCAGCTCGTTTTTCAACGCTACTTAAAAAATAAAGCTACCTGGAATCAATTGCGTAGTCAGTCCCCCCTGCTGTCCTCCTGCCACCCTGCCTACGCCCTTGCCCTGAACTGTTTTGATCCTCAAATTGAGTTTATTTCTGCTGAAAGTACAGAAAATGCACTAAAAAACATAGATTGAAATCTCATTCCCGACGGAAGGACCCAAGTCCTACTGTGTTCGGATTAAAAATGACTTTATCAATGGAAAAACCTTATTCGAAGCTTTGAAAAACCAGCCCAAAATATTGCTTTTTCCCAGATGTTACTTAATACTTAATAAAAATACCCAATATAAACTGTATAGAGTATCAAAAATGATATTTTTAGAAAATATGCCGCTATCTAATTATATCAATATCAATCTAGATTTTTTTAAAATTTCTTTAAATTTTTGAATAAGTTAGATAATAGGTTTAATGCTTGGGAATTAAAGCGCTCCCCAGTTAAGTTCTCTACTCCTTTTTGTGCTTTTCGAGCTTTCAAATTCAAATAAAAACCAATAAAATACTTTTAAAAAGCTCTTAATTTTATTTGGTTGACATTGATGTTGATATCTATACTTTATATAAAACTAATATTTTGTTGATGTTTTTTATTATTAAAACAATAAAAGTTTCCAGGTTTAAATTAATATTATACCAATTTGATTTTGATAAGATCTCAAACACATACGGTTTGTATAAAACAAAAACCTCAAAAAGTAGATTTAAGAATCGTAAAATAGTTTATAATTTCGAGCTCTGCTCCAAATCAAGATCTGCTGAACAGCTGTGCTGATTTACATGAAAACAAAAAGATTAAATTGAATAAACATTTCGCTTTAAATTCGCTTAGCAGTAAATATGCCATGGGCAACACGTCGTATGCGTAATTTGGAACCGCACTGACTACAAATTCCTGCTAACTGA
This sequence comes from Hirtodrosophila cameraria, assembly GCA_949708635.1. Lineage (NCBI taxonomy): Eukaryota > Metazoa > Arthropoda > Insecta > Diptera > Drosophilidae > Hirtodrosophila > Hirtodrosophila cameraria. The sequence continues at coordinate 78,997,059 of OX453090.1, forward strand.
GCTAAGCTCTTGCGGTTGCGGTTGTTGCTGTCGTTGTCGTTGTTTGTACAGCAAATGACGTCAAAGGTAATGGCACACTCAACACACACACACATGCACTTCAACCCACGCACACACACAAACACACACACACACACACAGAAGCAGAGTAGAGAGCCTGGAGCAACTTTGTTCATAAATATGCGTAAAATTTTAAATGTGAGACAGAATTTAAATACAAATGCCTTGTTTTATGCCATAAGAAACGTTGTCCGTGGGCGCTTCCCGCTGTGTGGGCGTGGCACCCTACGTGCTCTTGTTTACTTTTCTTCAAAAAAAAAAAATAAAAAAAAAAAACGCTTTTCTTGTTTTAAGCCATTTGCTAAGAGCTTCAGTTTATGTTCGAGAATTATTCCGACCACGCCTTTAAGCAGCTGGCGCCATTGGGATGAAAACAGAACAGAAAAAAAGCATTTGGCGACAATTTTTGCACAAAAATCAATAAATTTTAATGCAAAGAACAAAGTCAAATAGCTACCAAGCCTTGAAGATGACAAATGGAATGGTATCCATCTACTTGTCTTACTTAAACTACGTGAGTTTTCCAAACGGAAATTGAGTTTGGCTGAGATAAATTGAAAAGAAAGAGCTACTCAATTGAGTTTTTGTGCTACGTAGTTGTTTTTATAGCTGTGCGCATAAAGTGAGAAGCCATTTCCAACATTTAATGACTAAGAATCAACAGCTGGTTGTATATATATATATATACTTATATACCTAAATAACCGTTCGTTCGATTTGTATGTGCTCAAGAAACTAAGACACTAGGGGCTATTCAATTTAATGTGTAGGCTGTCAAAAAAATATCGACTGAGCTGTTTCTTAATCGATAGTTTCTATTGAAATGAATTAAAATAACTTTTTTTTATTATTAATCGTTAAACTGTTTAAAACCAGTTTTATTTTGTTTAAATTAAAAGATATTTCGAATAAATCTTAACTTTTTCTACTATAAATATAAAGAGCTAGATCTCAAGAGCTGAAAGCACTTTTATGTAGATACTTCAAATGATATTTCAGCGAATATCTGAAATATTAAAAAGTATTTTATGTTAGGAAATTCAATCGTCAAATTTATATCCATATTGCCTTGAATTATATATCGTGGAGCGATAACGATGTCCTCCGATATCTTGTAACATAAAATATTGTTTAAGTGCTCAAATTTAATTGAGTTTTCCATAAAAAAGAAGCTCAATGTCCTTTAAAGTTCATCTTTTTAACAAATGTAATGAATACATACATTAAAAAAAGATAAAAAATATAAGTTAGTATTGAATAATTATGGTACATGTCTGTTACTTAATTTGAAAACTAAAGTAGCATGAATTTTGTATCGTTAAAGTAAAAGATACCATTAATAAATGAACAATCGATACAACAAGGACGATATTGTTGTGGGGGCGATATATCGAAGACGATATCGTTGTGTATGCGATAAATCGTTGACGATATCTTTGTGTGGGCGATAAATCGTTGACGATATCGTTGTGAGGGCGATATATCGAAAACGATGTCGTTGTGGGGGCGATATATCGAAAACGATGTCGTTGTGGGGGCGATATATCGAAAACGATATCGTTGTGGGGGCGTTATATCGAAGACGATATCTTTTTGGGGGTGATACATCGAATACGATATCTTTGTGGGGGCGATGTATCGATGACGATATCATTGTAGGGGTGATATATAGAAGACGAAATGTTGTGAGGGTGAATTATCTAAGACGATATCGTTTTGTGGACGATATAAAAGACCATATCGTTGTGGAGGGGACAAATCTAAAACGATATAAAGACTATAATCGAATCAAGGCTGTTTTTTTTTTCACTGCAATATCGATATATTTCTTACATCTATATTTAAGGGTCTTACCACTTTTCTGACTGCTTATATTTTTGTTTTTAAATATAACGCGTTTTTCTTGTTTAGTCGTAATGTTAGATTTCTTTACGTTAAATCATTAGATGCTTCATGTGTTCATAGTCAAGAAATCATATAATATTTAAAGGTATCTTTTTGTCGAGCATTTGTACTTGTCTTACTTTCTGCACAGTCCGCAATTTGCTCATCTCATTTGGGCATATATAAATTTTTAATATAGCGCCGCAGCAGAAGCAATAAAAACTCCAAAATGAAAACAAAGTAGGGGAAAGAATAAAATAAAGATCTAACTCTGAAGTTGGAAATTGGTACGTGATATTTTATTAATGCTGCAAATCACAAGCTAAATAATGATTTCCATAAAAGAGGCCAACTTTACTTGACCGTTGCAAAAATGATGTAAGGATAAAGCGGGGAAGAGGCGGGGAATAGGCGAGTAAAAGGCGAGGAACAGGCGAGGAACAGGCGAGGAAATGGCGAGGAACAGGCGAGGAAAATGCTTGGAAAATGCGAGAAAAATTGCGAGGAAAATGACATAAAAGCAGCAACAAAAGGTTTTATAGTTTGTGTGTATCTGAAGTGGATACTGCAGCTCCTAGATGCTTCTTTGTAACAGCCACACCAACACACACACACACACTTGCAGCTACACCGTTACACACACACACACACACACACACACGTGCATTTTATATTGTAGCATACATTTTTGCGCCGCCAAAACTAATTTTTGTCATTTTGCCAGCTCGTTTTTTTATTCGTGCCTTTTTTTATTTGCTTTCTCTTCAATCTCTTTACACACAGGTCAGGTAGCTATGTGTGTGTGTGCGTGTGTATGTTGTGCCTGGTGCCCATTTGTCTGGGACATTCGTGGTATAAAAAACTACGCAGTTTTAGTTGCAGCTCCTTCACAAAATAGAAAGCAAACCATTTGGTTTCCAGGTCGACAATAGTTGTCCAACTGTAACTTTTCATATAAAGTGTTTTATGTTATGTCTAGTGTTTATGTATCCTGTGCCCTCTACTCTTTATCCCTGTACTTTTTAGCCATAGACCCTTTACAGCTTTGTGCAAAAGTAAAACTTTAGATATATTTCGCTTATTTATTTTTATAAAACTGAAAGCCTGAGCTATTCTGCAACTTTTGTTTTGGAAAATCATAAATCAATTTTAAATATTTTGTAAGCTATATAGTTTAGAAATAATGCTTAACATACGCGCCGTGGCTTAAAGTGTGTATAAAAGTTGAGAAAAGTAAGCGAAGAGTAATAAATTGTATTATTTATGCATAATATTTACGTATTTATGCACAATATATTATTATTAAAGCATAATTTGTGCATATAAATGCATAATTTATGCTTATTTATGCATAATTCTTGGTTTTTGGTGCACAATATATGATTAGTAATGCATAAGTTTTGCATATTTATGTGTATACATTTTCTTCATAAAAATATACTACAGAATGGATTTAGCTATGAAGTTGAAACATTGATAAAAAGTATTTTCAGGGCGAGTCCATTTTGGTATCGGTTTCTCTGATGCCATTTCATCTTTTTCTATATTTTCAGAAAATATCTGATGTGTGCATGAAACCAAAAATCTATAAAAGGTAAGTCACAAGCTATAACTAGATATTTAAAAACGGTGTTTTCTATATACAAACTGTATTTTTGCTCTTACATCCGAAAAAATGATATAAAAACTATATACAATTACAATTTGATGGATAAAGTTTTGATTTTAATAACTCTTTATCTAACAAAATAAAGTAATATTGATAAGTAAGAATCTGTGCCATTTAGTATACGGTATCTGCTATTCGAGCAGTCTGTTTTGATAGCTTTTCTCGCAGTTTCCAATTTCTCCATATAGATGAAAGTTCATTTGTTATATATTTGTCTTAACTCCTTGCACTGTGACCTTTGCTGGCATTTCTGCCTATATATATATAAATATATATATAGTTTAAGCGCGTGGGTGTTCACTTTGCACTAATATGGAAATCACAAGCTGCTGCAAGCTCTGCAGTGGAAAACTCAAATGAGTTCAAATGAATTTTTCATCTGCATTGCACCTGTTCGAATGGGTCTGTATAAAAATAGCAAAAAGTTGTTTGTCATTTCGATTAGGTCTGTTGAATTCACTTAAAGTTAAATAAGATAAGATAAGCGGTTGACAGTTAATGGATAAGAAAAAGAGAGGCAGCAAAAGTTCTATATATATATCATATCGTATATCGCATATCGCATATCGCATATCGTATATCCAATGATAGACAGGCACTCGAAATAGCAGTACGAATGTCAAGAGCTGACAATCAGGCTGTCTAAATAAATTAAGCTCAGACAACTCGGCAGCAAATAAATGCTTACACCTGTGAACAATAACAGCAACAACAACAAAAACAATCAAATAGATTTTAAGCCTTTTGGGTGGAGGGTTTCGTTTTTTTGTCAGTGAAATTGGCATAGGAAAAACAGGAAAGCGGCCCTCATTGAAGCTCAGTCATTAATTGTTAAGCTTCTTCATTTCTGTTGAGCAGGAAACGGTTAAACTTTTTTTTTGCCGAGAGCGCGCAGCGAGAGGGATAGAGATTAAAAGAGAGTGACATATGTTTGACACTCTTTCACTCTTTCTCTCTCTCTCTCTCTCTCTCTCTCTCTCTCTCTCTCTCTCTCTGTGTCTAGTTTGCTCTCTGCGCTTTCTGCGCACATAACCCAGAGAAAGCAACAAAATATGTTAAAAGCCCGTGGACAGAGTAGAGCAAAAAAAAAAAAATGAAAAGGGAGACAAAAAAAAAGTCAGACCAAGTAGCTAACCAAGTTAAGAGTTTCGTCTCCCAAAGGCGTTGATGATGTTAAATTTAACGATGATAATCATAATGTTGATGATAACGAAATTGCACAAAGAAAAACTAATTTTCCGCACCATTATGCTTTTCGCTTTCAATGCACAATCATTTTCGCACTATGGCATCATTAGACAGTTATTTTTGTGCAATCTGCAGGCGAACACACATGCACACACAGACACATACACACACACACACCTACACACATACATACATACATAGACATTGTATCAAAATTCGATTGAACAACATTTTTGGTGGGGTATTACGGGGTCAAAAGTACGCACATGAGAGCATTCCATAAGAAAGGACTGTCTGTGTGTATGCTCTATCAGTGTGTGTGTGTGTTAGTGTGTCTGTGTGTGCGTGTGTGTACTTATGTGATTGTGTTTGTCTTTGGCCGCATCGCTTGACTTGATTATTGGCAATTATGTGCGGTTTTTATGTGTGTCCTTTCCAAGCAATTTCTCACATCGTTCTTATAAAATATACGCTAGTTTTTGTGCCAGGCTTTTTTTTCCTTTTTCCTTTTTATATATATTCCCTGCATATTTTATGTTGATTTTGCTTGGGCTCCAGAGCCTAAGATAATTAACAGCAAAGTCCTTGTATATGGAGACAAGCTTAATTATGTTTTGGACTGCCTTTAGAAAGGCATGAGACTAATGTCTCTAAGGATATTGCTGATTAGCACACAAAAGATGCTTTCTAATGCATTCAAAGTAGAAATAATATATTAATCACATTTGCAAAACATTATTAAAGCATTATTTATGTTGTTTGAGTGGCATAAGAAAAGTATACTGCCAAAATGTGGCCTGTCATTCAAATCATTAACAACTTTTGCTCTAACTATAAATGTGGACTTTGAGGTTCTGAAATCCACTTCTCTAACAATAAAACAGTAAAGTGTCTAGCCTACTTTTCAGAGTTAAATAGAATTAAGTATTGTTTGCTTCATATCATTTTTCTTGACCAGCCTAAAAGTATGCTTCACTTTTATGTGGAAAGTGCAATCCCAGCTTCGAATCAAGCATACCCTTGACTCAATTCGACAGAAAAGAGTGTAGCATACTTCTCAGAACAGAAAACAACTGAACTGTTAAGTTTTCGGAAATGGAAATATTTTTTTTTATAAAAAATGTTATTGCAATTCATTTGATGCAGACATTAGGTCCAATAATACATAACTTTTTAGGGAAGCTCTTAGTCAATGTCATTCCGGTCTGTTCCAAATTCCAAATCTAAAATTATGTAGCATACTTTTCAGAGCAGGTAACAATTCAAGGTCTTAATTTTCCCATTTATTTATCTATTTTATAGACGATCCTGAAAGTATGCATTACAGATTTCGGTGAACTGAATTCGAAAATGGAATTCAGAACAGCTCAGTATATTTTTTTGCTTCTTATAACTAGCTTAACTTTTAATCTGCCTGTTTCGAATTTCACTTTCGAATTCATTTCTTAGAAAATATGTTTTAGGATTTGCTTAACTTTCAGTTACCTTCAACATTAACAAGTTTCTAATTCTTTGCACACATTATGATATTATGGAGTTCAGAACACACTTTTGCTTGCCCATTTGTGATAGACTTGAAGGAAACTTACCTTCTAATCAGACAATGTTGCCAATGTTTATCAACGCCAGTGAGCCAAATTGTTGAAAGTAGTTATTGTTGTTGATTGTTTTGTAATAGTTGTTTGTTGTTGTTAAACCACGTTTAATGAAGCGGTAAACGTTGTATTAATCCAGCAGGATGGGGCGGAAGGCTCAAGACGGTCTCAGGCACCTCAGGCTTGGGCTCAGGCTGTGGCTCAGGCTGATGTGAATGATGTGAGAGAGAGAGAGAGAGGGGGGCTGAATGTGTGTGTGTGTGTTGTGCTGCTTGGCTAGTGAGGCCTGCTTGCTTTGCTTGGCGCTAGTCTCACATCAATTTGGGACACTTCTGCAATCGATAAGCGATTAACGATAAACGATTAATGATAAGTGATTAATGTTTAAGCGAAGTTTCTCTTTTGTTTATGGTTTTGTTGTTGAATGCGTGATTTGAACGTAATTTTGTGTATATTTAATGCCAGACAGCAAAGAGAGAGAGAGAGAGCCAGAGACGGAGAAGGAGGGGGAGTCACAAAAAAAAAGGAGAGAGAGGAAGAGTGAGAGCAGAGAAAACAGAGCGTATACGTAATATGAAAAATACAATGGTATGCGTAAATATTGATAGAGCGAATCTCGCTGCGCTGTTTCCAAGCGTATTTGTGTATATGTGTGTGTGTGTGTGTGTGAGAGTGTGTATGTATGTGTTTAGATATTTAAGGGGAAGGGCAACAATTTCGTTGCTGCTGCTGCTGCTGCTGTTGAACACGAAGACGTCGTTGAAAGCAAATTCAGGATAGAGATTTTCTTAGCACCGTTTTCGTTTCGTATTTTTTTTGTCGCTTTCGTTGCTTTTTCTTTTTTCTTTTTTTTGTTGAGCTTTTCTCTCACACTCACACGCACACACACACACTTGAGCTTGTGCAATTTACGATTTGAATTTTGTGTTAAGTTAATTGTAATTAAATATTTTCAACACGTTTTGTGTTCAATTTTTTGCAGCATTTTTATGAATTCTGAAGTCAGCAAAAAAAATTGTTATTCTCAGTGGGTCACGATGCGTGGAAATCATGTGGAAAAATCAATATTTAAGCCATGCACAACACACAAACACACACACGCTTTCACTTTCTTATGAATTTTCATTTATTTTTTTTGCAAGCCTTTTCTTAACTTTTTGTTATAATCATCGGTTGTACTCTTAAAATTTCAAAATTGAGCTAAAAAAATGGGAAAAAAATAATTGTACTGCTTTTTAGACCAGCGCGTGCCATCACACACATATACACACACACATACACACACAAACGCACACACACACACACACAAACACACACACAAACACAAACACACACAAAAAAAAATAACAGACACACACACAACCGTTTTTGGGTTCCTTTAGTTTGCGTTTTTTTTTTTTTTTTTTTTGCTTTATGTAATAATTGAATTCGCAGCTTATTCAATTGCTTTTATTAGTTTTATTCGATTTTCAGCACTTTTGCATTTAATTTGTGCATATTGGTTGGTTTATTTTTGTCATTTTGATTGCTCTGCAAACTTTTGTACATTTGTAAAAATTGTTTTTTTGTTTTTTTTTTTTGTTTTTTGCTTTTTCCATTCTATTTATTCACCTTCAGTGCAGCGCTTTCTACTTGCAGTCAACTGCCACGGTCGATGTTCATTCGCGTTTTGGGCCATAAACCCAAGGAGCAGCGAGGAAAAAGCCCCAAAGAACATTGTCCAATTGTCAAAAAGAGAAAAATGAGCGAGAGCGAAACGGTTCAAACATCGATTTTGTGTGGTGGTGGCCAGCGGTTGTGTGGGTGGTTTGCTGGTCAGCGGTGTGGTGCGGTGCGGTTATGTAGAATACGGATAAGCTTTTGTCAGAAGAGAGTGTAGACTTTGGCAAGCATTTGACGAGACCAGTTTATGAAATCCTTAACTTTATGTTAAAAAGTCTATTATGAAAAGCTAAAGAGGAAAGCTTTTAGCTACCACCCATATCGGTTTCAGTCATATCATATTATTATCATAGTTTTCCAAATAAAACAAATATAATCATTATAAGTTCTTGGGTTCACAAAACTAAAAAGTTGAAAAAAGCTTAGGTAGCAAGCTTTGCATTTTTGTATATTACTTTTCTTGTTTACAGAGCAGTTCAAGTTCGGTTCAAATGTACCAAAATATGTAATTGGTACATTAATATCATTGTTTTATAATTACAAGTTCTTTGGTTCGAAAACTAAAAAGTTGAGTAAAGCTTATGTTGAAAGCTAGGAATTTTGTTTATGTAGCAACTATTAAAGATGAAAGACTGAATACTTAGCAAGGATTACAAGTTGCAATTTGTATCCAACTCATTTTCAAAGATCCATATACAAATTCAACAATTATTGCACATGCATTTTGCAGAAAATTCAAACGTCTGGCTGGAAAATGGGTGGTCAAGTTTTGCTCAATTGCTCGAATATTGGAGTTATTGTATGAAGAAGATTAAGTAGCCATTGTCATTGTTTATTGTGCATTGTGCATTGATGAAATCCTTATAGTTATGCTTGCATGGCTTAACTTCCAGTTGTTAACGCCTAATGGCTTAAAATCACATATACTTGAGGCAGTAGGGTGGCCTTTGATGGCTTCTTATGGAAAACTTACAGCTGCCTCCATTATTAATTTGCATTGTGTGTCTTTGAATTTGTAGTACTTATGCTTGCATGAATTAACTTTCAATATTGAGGCAAGTAATGATACCCAATTGATGGCTTGTTATCATATTGTCTTCAGGCCAAAGGCGTTTGGTTAATGCTGTCAAAAGAACAATGCTCTACATTTAAGTACATTTAAGCTACTTATGAAAGCAAAACAATAGCAACTGCAGCTGCAACAATTATTGTTCAATAATCTCTTATCAAAAGCAGCCATCATATGGACATATGCTTGGAAATGCTGCACAAGGGTTTTGTTTCAAAAACTAGTTGCAAATATTAAGGTCTGTTGCTTTAATAGTCTCTGAGAACGACTCGCTTTTACATTCGAATAAACGTAGCCGGGCAAGACCGCTTAAAATGAAACAGATGTTTCAAGTTTCATGCATAACATTTAGTTAATATATTCGTGTTGAGTGTGAGAAGGGTTTAGTCGATTAGTTACATATTTACGCAATTTTATAATTGAATTTTATTATAATTTGACGACGGACTCTTTTGAGCCAAGTTTTCAATAAATATGGCTTGACTAGCGCTATTTGTTGTCAATCTGGAATGGGTAACCATCTCGGGGTGTTCAGGTCATCTTAACTCAGCCCTCTCCATCTCAATTTTGTAATAGCTTAGATACTACTTATAAAAGGCGATATGATCAGTTAATCTTAAAATATAAAAGATTTTAATGGCAGCTATGTTATATTGTAATTATTTTGAATATCAACTAAGTATATGGAATACAGAACTGCTGCGACTTTCACTTTAAGCCAGATTGAGGATATTTTTACGAAATGAATTCGAGCTCAAAGCAAATTTAATTCGTAAAAATTGATCAAGTGTCAGGAAATTTCAAGATCGGAAAAGGGTTTCTTATCTTTTTAAAGATTATCGCTATTTTTCAAATCAGAATCATTAAAAGAATTCAATTTCTCAAATACATATGTGCTAAGCTGCTTATTATTTCTTATCAGATATAGCTTCAATTCAAAAAAAACTATTCTGTTTACACGCCTACACCAAAGCTCTCTCTTTATCTCTATCTCGCGCTCTTTCTCTTTGATGCTCTCTTTTGTTTTAGTTGAAAACATCTGATGTGCAGCCGCATGTTTTCGGTGCTGAAGGACCCAATATTTTTTAGAAAGTTTCGGTGCATGCGTACTGCAACGGAAATTACTCAATGACAACTGAAATATATATATATATATATATATATATATATATACACTCGTATTCATATATATACACATGCTCTTTTGCCTTCAATTCGGCAAGGACATTGTATGTGTGGGTGTTGAAAGCTTGCGTAGTAAAGCTGAGCAAAAGCTTAACAAAAGCGAAGCGTGCTTTAAAGCTTGACAAAGTTGAGTTAAAGCTTTTACATAATTATGTAGTGCTGCTAATATGCGACAGATGGCGCCAGTGTGCAATTTAGTTATTTAGTTGAACTAAACGGAAATTTAAACATAAATTTAAACATAAATAAAAGCAACAAAATAGCATAGACAGCATCATTAATGGTAGAGTGAAAATCAGAGTTCGAGTTCGAGTTCGAGTCAGAGTCAGGCGTTTCCGTTTGGGCAATTACGCATGGCAAACACAAATGAAAACCTAAATTCTAAATGTGATATGAAAATCATGTCCTGGCAACAGCCTGAGTCCGAGCCAGACGTGCGGACGTGATCCACTAAAAGGATGAGCTTCAATTATAAATTGCACATAATCAAATAGATTTTGAACCAAACATAATTTTACTTATTTATAAAGTCAAACAAATGTATCTAAATTTTAAACTAAACACTAGTTAAGTAGACAAAGACAGAGACAGAGATAGAAAGAGAGCTGGGTATCCTTGCAGCTGTACACATGCATATTTACATTTCGTGCTTCAGGACATTGGCGCCTCTGTCAACAAAATGTTTCGAAATCAAATAATCTATAAATGTGTATAGGCCGACAAACTGACAAGGATCAAATCCTAGTATCTCAAGAAACGTCCTGCTGACTTTTGTTGTTGCATGAGTTCGTGCTGAAATCATTATCCTGTTACTTGTCATTAATTCAGCATATCAATTTTAGTTGTTGTTATTATTGTTGTCATTGTTGTTATTGTTATTATTGTCATTACTATGCCGCTCAGTGCGACGAGCCGTTAAATTAGCAGCTTATAAATTATAAATTTGAATTTAATTGGCCAGCCATGTTGCACTCCAGGGAGTTATTGTCCCATTGTTTCGACTTTGTGCGGCTTTAGCTTTAATTTTACTCATTTGCATATTTGTTGAAAACATTAGACTTGAATGCTTGCTTAATTCCTATTAGACGTCTTTTGACATATTTTCTTTTAATTTTCGATTATTTCTGACCTTAATTATCTAAGCACTGCAAATTTGAAGTATATTTTTATGCTCAGCCAATATCACAATTATACTCCTTTGTAATATTTGTAACAAAGAAGCAACAACCAGATAAAAGCTGCTTTCATAACAAAGCAAGCGTCTGAATTTGATTCGAATTTTTAATTTTGTCTGAAGTTCGGAAAAAAAAGTTCGGAACGAAAGACATTTTTAACAGCAGACAGCTGGAACAGTATTTTAGCTTCCAAATTAGTTCGGGAAAGTTGCCATATCCCAAATTCTGCTGCCTAAGTGGACTAGTCTTCTATAAGATCTCAAAAAGCTCCGACAATTCCAATTTCTGGTCAAGTAATAAAAATTGTGTTTTTATTTGGCAAACATTAACAAAATATTTTTATTGTATTCTCCAATAACAATGATAAGCAGATGGCTCCACAACAAAATCAGAAGCTATGTTCAAAGATCTGGGAAATGGAACAGATGATGACCGATCCTTCCGTAGAGGCTAAAGCTGTACTTGTGAAAGTTTAAAGTTTGTCGTGCTAAAGATGATACTCTTGTTAAGTAATAGAAACCAGTTGTTGACAAAAACAGGTTAATACTATTTATCAATAGTATGATATTTAGCAGGACACACCTTAAAAACTTTCACAAGCGCATCTGCAGCGTCAACGAAATGATTGGTCATCATCTGTTCAATCTGACAGATCTTTGGACGTATCTGTGGTTTTGTTGTGGAGCCATCAGCTTATCATTAATATCACAAACATTGGACTGTAGCATATCATCAGCATTTGAATGAATGTATCTGCTTGACTTGCTTTAATTTCTCAGCTCCTCGTCTGTATAATTAGGTTCCTCCACCAATGTGTCGGACAATACCTCATCTGTGTGATGCATGGATACATAGATACATCGAAATTATACTGCGCTATTGAGAATATTTTTATTATAGGTGCGACATTATAGATGGAATATTAGCTGACTTACCCATACTCTCTTCGAAATCAACAAAATTACAAGTATTCAGCAGTTCCAACATCAAAAATTAAGAAATTTTGATTGTTTTTCAGTTTAATTTATTTAGAAAAAAAAACTTTTGAAATCTTAAATTTTTCACTTTAGATAATTTAAGAATTTGTTTTTCTTCTTTTCAGTTTGAAATCTGTTGTTCAACTGAATATTTGCCTTAGCATATCAAGCAACTTACAAAATCCGAGTGACATTAAAAGCATAACTACTACTAGGATCCCATTTTTTTTTGTTTTATTCAATTGTTGAGTTCACAACTTGACAGATATCTCTGAATTGAAAAATAATATTATATTTTCAATTTTCAATAGAATCTACGCAATTCTTCGAACTATATTATTCATATAATACAAGAAGAACCAAAGTAACAGTTGTGGCACGCTCAGCAATTCATTATTGTTTCGAAAAACGAAGTTGGCAAATTTGAAATCTCTCGAATTTCAGTGATCCCAAAGGTTTTTCAAACCAATTTGTTTAAAATCATTGCTGTTTTGTTCATTATTGAACTTCAAATTCTATATACTAGAGTTGGGTCTAGTCGATCTGAACTTTTTCGAATGAATTTGAGGGGAACTTTTGAACTACTCTTTGAATATGATTGGAGTTCCTTTAATAGAAATGCCTTTAATCAAAGTTCCTTCAGTTACTATAGTTATATTCAAAAATTGTAGATATGGATAAAGGAACTTAAAACGATTAGGTCCTATATCCGGAAAGATATTAAAGAAACGATCGTTTATTTTATTCGGAAAGATATTAAAGAAACGATTAGTTCTTTTATTCGGAAAGAAATTAAAGAAACGATTAGTTATTTTATCCAGAAAGAAACTAAAGAAGCTAAAAGAAAGATAAGTTCTGTTATCAGAAAAGGAACTTCAGAACTATAGCCGCAAAAGTAACTAGAATGCACAACTCCAATATATATCCTAATTTATTAACTTGCCTTCATTATAACCTTAATAGCCATATAGAGTAGACTACATTTTTGGCTGCACCTCCTTTTGATTGTTCACTTGACACATGCAAAACTGAATTGCTATTAATTCTAATCGTTTAATAATTTTCCGGTACTCAACTGAACTCAACTTAACACAACTTAACTCAACTGAACTCAACTCGATTGACACAAATGGCGATAAACAACATGGGAAAAGCGAGAAGTGGAAATGCAAATAGGTAAATTGCATTTTGTGGTTGTCAACCGAACGAAAGTTGGGTTCAGGTCAAACTCGTCCCGTTATTTAAATAGCGAATTTGGCTAACAACAAGCAAAACAAGCTAAAAGCTATGGTTGCAAAAACCCAAAAAAAAAGCGAAAACCGTTTTGTGTGTCGTTGCAAAATACTCGCATATTTATAATGCTTTATGATTAACAGTTAAAAATTGCTAACGGAAATGCAAGTTGGCTAACGATAACGATTATGGCGCAAACTGATTTATGCGGCTTTAGTTGCGGTTACGGTTAACATTTTTATGGCCGAAACACTTTAAAGAAATCATTTCGAAAACTCGGAAATACCAACAAATATAATGCATACATATACAAATATATATATATATATATATAATATGTGGCCACTTGAAATCGAAATCAGCTGCAATTGTGCAGAGTGCAGAGTGCGATGGAAAATGACCACAGAAATGCATAAACCGCTTCAATTGTAATTAAACGATTTTCATATATATTGCACCACCTCCCCAAACAGAAATTACAAATGTAACCAACGGCAACAACAATTCGCAAAAACACAACAACAACAACTACAACAACAACAGCTACAACAATGCAATAGCAACCAACATTGTAATATTCATAAAAGCAGGCAGAGTTGATCGGTCAGTTCAGGATGCAATAAAAACAACAATAACAACTATTAAATTAATGCTGAAAACAGAAATCAATTTATTTTGTAGAAAATGACGCACAGCACAATATATGATTGTAGTAGTACACTGAAACAAAAACATGCTTAAATATTTTCTAAAAAAAACTTTTTATGTAATTTTAAAGTGCCTTTTTGTTTTTCAAGCAACTCAAGCAAACTTAGAAATTGCAAGTTTTATTATACGCGGAACATTATTATAAACGAAATGGGGTTTTTTTTTGGCATATAAAACTTTTCAGCAATGTTCCGAATTCGTATTCCGTTCGAAATTTGCGGATTGCTTTTCTGAATTACTCAAAGCGGTAGACTTTTACGTTTTTAAATGAAAAGTAATGGCAAGATATCACAGAAAATGTAAAAAACAAATTCTTAAACTGAATTTTATTATATTTTTCAACTTAATAATAAAATAATTGACTAATTTCTTCATTAAATCAAACTCACCTAACATTTATAATATTATACTTAAAAACTGTTTGTAAAACAGAAACGAAATCGTACAAATGTCTGTTCTCGATTCTGCATATGCCTGCAGATGACATGTTATCAAAACTCGGGTTCGAACGAAGAGAAAACAAGAGCTTTCCGATCGTTCTTACTTTTCCAGAAAGTACGGAATTCGGAAGAGGTTTGATAGTCTCTATTTCTAAGTTTTTTTTTCTAACATCAAATTCATCGTTCTGAATTTGATTGATATTTGAGATTTTCTTCAGATTTTACAAAAATGAAATGAATTATTTGATGTATACTAATCAATAAATGATAACATGTTGATTACAAAATAGCTTAGATGATATGTTATTGTTGTCATATCTTGCTACATTCATATCGGGTTTTTAATTTTGTTGATTAACTATTTTCTTTCAGTGTAAATCTGTATATGTCTGGGAGCTTGTGTGTGTAAGTCCCGCACATTATTTAATGAATAAATCAGACAGCTGCCAGGCAAATAATCAAATCACACAAATTTCAGTTGCAGCCGTTTCCAAAAAAATAAAAAAAATTAAAAGCAAACGGGAAAATATGAAAAAACTAACCAACCATAACAAATTGGTTACATTTTATCTCTTGCCTCAGTCTATAGTCATTAAATGCTTTGTTTTTTTCTTAATGTCTTTTTAAAGAATTACTATTTTTGTTACTTTTATAAATTAAAGAAATGTCCTTAAACGAATGTATGTGTCTTTAACACTCCGAAGAATATACCTGATCTTTTTTAAGTATTCTATTCTTTGTCATTTCTTTAAATTAATTCGCAGAACAAATCTCACCGAACACTTTCAGAAGTCAACAGTTTAATCAATCAACTTGTTGTGAACAAAAACAATAATAACAAAGCGCAATTCTGGCGAAAAAGCAAAAAAAAAAAAAAAAATGTTGCCTGCCTAAAGTTTTGTTGCGTAAATTGATAAATCCTTTAATGTTCCAAACACACACACACACACATATATATATATAAACAAGAAAGCTTAGTAGGATTTTAGGTGTAGATAAAGGGAAGGGGTTGAAAGAGGGAAGTCGTGTCACACGAAGAAGTCAACTTTCGATTTCGGTAGAAATAAATCCACTTTACAGATTGTGGCATAGGGGTGCACTGAGGGGCAGGGCGTACCCTTGGGGAAATTTCTAAGCACAACGACAATAAACTCATTGAACGACGAAGCAAAGACAAATACGTGCTGAAAGAGATGGCAATAGGCAGCTGAATAGAGATGGCGAAACATGTCGTGCTCGAATAATTGAATTCATCAAAGTTAACTCGCACAATTGTCAAATGTTTGCTTTAGAGGCGGGAGGGGGGGGGGGAAACCCCCCGCCCCTTTCCATGCTGACTGCCTACAGCTGCTATCTCAACATTTGCCGAGAGTTAGTTTTATAAAGTTGTGTGCTTCGCCTTTGATGATTCTGGCGCGGCAAACGGCGGCATTTCGCCCAAAAGAATGGCGTATATAAAAAGATTTACGAATTGACAAAGTGCAAGTAGGTTTTAGGGCATGGCACGAACAGGAGAAGGATGTGTCGTAAGGATGAGCCTAAGCAGAGCTCAGCTCAAACTCAGTTCACAGTACAAGGCACAAGGCGCAACGCACAAGGCGCACGAGGCGCACACGGAGGACACGGAGGACATCCGCAGGCAATAGCACACACATACGACAAACAACTTGAAAATCCATGTCAGTGTCACGTAGCAGAGTGCCTACAACAACAACAACAACAACAACAAACGTAACAACAGCAGCAACAAACTTAACAACAACAGTGTGATACACAATGATAAAGGAATAACTGTCATATTCAATATATCGAAGCCGATATACACTTACTCTAAAAAACAAACGATAACAGCTATCGATTAATTAAATGACGTTAACGCAAACTGATAGCAGTAAAATATACAAAACTTTTCCGGTATCCACATCCGTCAAATTTTTGATTATGTGAATATAAGCCTCGAGTGCTTTCACTTTAACAAGTCACAAGATTGTTCGGTTTGATTTCACGTGCTTGAAACAAACGGTAATAACTATCGATTAATTAATTGACATTAAAGTAAATCTTTTCTGGCTGAAAAATTAGATTGATACAAAATGCAAAAAAAAGTCTTTGATTAAATTTTATATCAATATTATGCTTAACTCTCTTAAGCTAGTCTACATACTAAATCAAAGCGTCAGCGATCATATAGGTCCTGAGATATGACACTGAACCACTCTAAAAATGTACTTTATATAAGAAATATTATTTAATATCTTATATGAAAAGTCTGTGTTAATATTTTTGATAAGATATGATGAGATGATGATGAGAGAACTCATCGAACAGAAACGAGAAACTTAGTTTCGTATAGATTTTATCCGCGTTCATAGGACGTTATCTTTGAGGCTTACTTCAAGGGATACAAACAGGCTGACAAAGTTATACAACAGTTTGCTAAGATTTAGATATGGTATACGACTTTGTATCTGCAACATCTATAAAGATTCTACTGTTTTCTCTACTTTTTGGCCTGAGCCGTTTTTTGCTGCTGATTGGTGTCTTTGTTTTTCTTTTAGCTTTATTTGCTGTTGTTGTTCTTGTTGTTTGTTGTTGTTGTTCTTGTTGTTATTATTGTTTATCATCATCATCATCATCGTCATCATCTGGTTCATCAGAATTGTTGTGTGCTTCATTGGCATCGTCTCTTGTCTCGTTGCGTCTCATCTCGTCTCATCCCGTCTCATCGTTTCTCATCTCGTCTCATCTTGTCTCGTCTCTGAATATATTTTGTGCTGGCATTGCGTATACGCCACGTGGCACGCACTTGATTAAGTCATTCGATTTCAATGTTTAATCAATTATGCGACGTTTGCAAATTTGCGCGCTTCACTTGAATATTTCCTTCTATTCCCTTGTGCTACATACATACATACCTACATACCTACATACCTACATCCATGCATTCCTACTATAAGTAAAACAAAAGTTATTTACGCTAATCGCTAAAGCCCCAGCGATTTTCAACGGCATTGTTCTCACAGGCTTAGCTTAGTTAAAGGGAAAACTCTTCATCAACTGCCGCTGGTTTACAACTTACCGCTTTCAGTCGCTATACAAGTGTACTATGGGATGTATAGACAACTTTTTTGGTTGTTAAAAAGTGCAAATTATCTTGTTTACCAGAAATCATATCATGCGTCAGTTTACAAGTAGTTCAACAACAAGTATATTGTTTTAATTAACAATATTAAGTTATCGGAGATACGCACCTTGCTCAACCTTGTGTTAAATTTGGTAACTCTAGCTGTAAAATTGTGGAAAAAACTGCGTTCTTACAGACAGACGGACAAGCAGACGGACAGACAGAAATTTCACATTTTTTTTTTTCTACAAAAAATGAAAAAAAAAGAGTATAAAAGCGATTAATTCTTTTCAAGCTCTTTTTCTATATGAGCATCATCTCAATTCAACAAAATGGTTTGAATCAGCATCAAAGCAAGCCACTCTTAAATTATCTGTATGAAAAAGAGTTTTATTATTAGAGGCACTTATAATTCTCAACTGGTTTAAGCAATCACATGGAGTACTGACCGACTGAACGGCTACTATTTTATGCATCTTATTTAATATTTCAAGTATTTAAAGTTCCATTTTCTTATGTCTAATTGCTTATCTTTAGTGGTCAAGTTCATTTTCTTTACCCATTTAATCTCGCAACCCTTGCAATCTATAAATCCTTCGGGCCTTCGAATGCGAATGGATCATTTGAATCGACAGAGGCTTTCGGGAAGTATTGCTCTGTAAGTAAAGTATTCGGGAAACATTAATTTTTATCGAAATTTGAAACCAAAAATTGGACAACGGCTCAATCTGACGAAAATTCATCACAATCTGATGACTTTATCTTAGTGCTATTATGTTTCGCATTTGTTTATTAAGTTTGATCAAAATCGAATGACTATATCTTATAGCAGTCATAGGAACAATCAGTTGAAATATACAAAAATTAGGATTTCATAAGAACAACTTTTCTGGAAGGGTATGGATCTTCGCCGTAGATAACTTTTCTTTCTTATTATTTATTATAAATTATTGTAAACAAAAACTCAAAAGTGCACAAGTAAAAAAGTAATATTTTCTTTTGGGTTGATTTCAGATTCATTAAGGCAAATGTGTCATTTCGTTAAAAAGCGTTTCATCGACTAAAATCGATTATATATAAATATTTTGAACAAAATGACTTTATGTCTGACAAATCTTCAATTTTGTGTATAGTAAAATGTTACTGTAACTGTTCACTTTTGGACACGCTGCAGGTCATTTTTCATTTGGATGAAAATATTGATTTTAGCTCCAGTTTGGTTCTGTGTTTCTGGTTCTGGTTCTGGTTGTGGCTCTGGGCTAGATGCTGATGCTGATGCTGATGTTGATGTCTGTTTGTCAAGTCTAACGATTGCTCTTGCTGCGGTCCATCGCATATTCATCCATATCGTCCAGGTAGTTGAGCTATAGATACTACTGGCCAAAAGACTTTCGTCTGGGCAGGCAGCCAGAAGGAGATTTATAAGTTCTGCGTGTCAAATGAAATATCGCCCAAGTGGGTCTGACCAAATATTTGGCTGGCGGGTGAGACAAACTCAAGCAAATCAGTGGCAAAATCAGTGGCCAAGTTGGCCAAGTTGCAGCTGTTGTTGTTCAATGTTTAAATATTTAAACCACTGACACCACTTGATGTTGTTGTTGTTGTTGTTGTTGTTATTGGTGGTGTTGTTGTTGTTGGGTGCGACACAAAGTTAAGGCGTAATAAGGTCATCAACGGGCAATGGGCCGGCATTCGATGCGGTTAGTTGGCTGATTTATCAAGTTACACTTGCTGTCGGTTCACACACTCAGAAAAAAACAAAGCGACATTGTAAATATAAAAAAAAAAAAAACATTTTTTAAATATTTGTAAACATTTTTCCTAAATTAGGGATGTAAGCACTGAGTATTTGATCGATAAAATTAGAATCGATGGTGTTTTGATTATTCGAAAGAAAAACATAAGATTGCTTTTTAATCAGATCTGTTCCATTATGATTTTCTCTTAAATGTTGCCATTTTCACTTTAAGCTAGATTTTGCGGATTGAATTCACTTTAATTTGATGAAACATTGAATTAACTTGCCATTGAGATTGGACTCAATATACCAGATCAACAGCAATACGAAAACTTTGAACCTTTCAGTGAATTTGAATTCAGAAAAATGTGACAATTTCATAGTCGAATCAATCCAAGTTGATTTTAAAGAACGTTGCTTTATTTTTTTTTTCGTTCAGTGTTTATAAAACTACAGCTGCGGGGGAGAGAGCAAAGAGAAAAGAGAAGAAGGGCAGCCAGCGCTGCCATGATAACTCAATTGAGGACAACAAGCATACGCCATGTTGTACGCGCCACCTTTGGGTCAGTCTCACGCTTCGCTTTGTGATTTTCTTTTGCCTTCGTTTTGCTTTGCTTTTTATTTGTACTTGTTTGTTTTTTTTTCTCATTTTTTGTTGTTTTTTTTTTTTTTGTATATTTCGGCCAAGCGATTTATAAACGTTGCAAGCATAAATAAACAAGCAGCTGTTGAAAAATTCAGAAAGAGTGTGGATAGAGAAAGATAGAGAGGTGAAGAGATGGACAAGAGCAGAGAAGAGAAGAGCTGAAGAGGAGCAGAGACTGAGGCTGACTGGCAACATGTGCTGTGCCCTTTGCGTTCGTTCGTTCGTTCGTTGTATATTTATTTACTTTTGCTCTTTTATAAAATATTTTTTAATGCAGCCCACAGAGTGTTGCCAATTTGTGCAGATTTATAGTTGAGCCAGTGCAGCATGCGATGTGTTCTGCTGTCCACTCTTCTGTCCAGCATATTTTCTACAGCACAATTCTGTACTGTCCTGTTCAGGGAGTTGAAACGCAAAAAACTGCGCTGTTGACAATCGCCACAGGAACTGTCTGGGCCAAAGGGGTTTAAAAACCTTGTTGCGCTGACTCTTTATACTCTTGCAGAGGGTATTATTAATTTGTGTTGCTTTAATAGGCTTTGTCGACGCTAGAAGCTATATAAATATATGCTTGATCAGGCTGAGAATTCAAGTCGATCATGCTTTTGAATTTGTAATTCAATTTTTGTTTTTAGATATCTTCAACAGAATTTATATTTCAACGTTTTATTCAGTTCTATATAAGTTGATTTCATTCAAAGTTTCATCAAGCACAAGTTAAATTGAATCTTAACTAAATCGAACCATCATCACTGTGGATGTCCGCGCTGGTGACGAAGCTGAAATCGAATTGTTGAAAGAAAAACTTTACTATTTTTAGATTTGTTTCAAACATTTTCAATTTGTTAAGCACAACCTTTGCTTAATATTGTATATTTTTTTATTTTATGATTGATAATGCATAGTTTTTGCACATTTTACGCTCAATATATGAATAGCTATGCATAATTTGTATGCGTTATATTTTTTTTTAAAATAATTTTAAAATATTAATGCTTAATTAATGCATCATTTGTGATTTTGAGTGCACAATATATGATGAATAATGCATAATTTTTGCATATTTATGCACAATATCATAATATTAAAGCATATTTTTTACATATTAAAGCATAATTTGTGCTTATTTATGCATAATTCTTAGTTTTCAATGTACATTTTTTGATTATTTGGGCATATGTTATAAAAATTGTATGCATAAATTACTTCTAAATTCGAAATTCCTGTCTAGTTTTTCTAGGTTCGATTTTATGAATAATTTGTGCATAAATGATGTCTAAAATGCATGAATTTAACATAATTTCTCTCAAAATTGGTTAAGTATAACATATAGCGGACATACGAAGAATCAGTCTCAATTTTAAGGATATCTTTGCAAGAGTATTAAATCTTCGTCAAGCCAACATCAGTTATGCTTTCTTGTTGTTGCTGCTGGGTCATAACTGATTGCTGCAAACACTTACGCCTTTGGGAGAGTTGGCCAGAAACTGGTTTTGTTGCATGGACTGTTGCATGGACATTGCAGCTCAATGCATTGTGGCTGCCCAGTTGCAGCATCCCATTAGGGATAGTCACGAGTGTTGTCCATGCTAAATGTCTGCATGTGTGCAACAGTTTGCAATTGTCAGGATTTTTATTTGCCATGAGTTAAACCTGATTTTTTACTTAGTAGAAGTAGTAGTAAGTCCAAGCGTCTACGTGACTCTCATGCTTAGAGAGTTGCCTCATAAGTAGCTAGTGTCCTGAAAATTTGATAAATTAGTTAACATTTTGTGAATCTGAAAAACCACATTTACTTTTATAAATGATGTTCAAACTAAAAACAATTAGTTAACATTTTTGAGATCGACCTGAGATCTTCGGATCTTCCTTCCGTTTGTCTGTCCGTCTGTTGATATGCAAACTAGTCTCTCAGTTTTAAAGGAACAATCGGTTAGTACTTTTGATCACGTCGAAAATAACTTTTCTTACTTATTTTTATTTATTTAAAATTTCGGATTTTTGGTAAATATCTCCATGGCATAAATATGTTTGAAAATATAAAATTTTAAAACAACTTTCTTGTTAATTATTTGCAATTACCAAAATATATAATTTATAATAAATATTTTCAAAGCTGCACATCAAAACCTAAAGTTAATTTCAAAAGATTTAAACAAAAAACTCACTTGAAACAAGTCATTTTTATTTTGTTTGCTCATAAAGACGTGAGTGCCCCTTGTGATGTGCAGCTGTGTGTGTGTGCGAGTGTGTCTGTGTGTGTGTGCGTGTGGAAAAGAGGGAGGCAAATAAAGAATGGGGTTTTGTCAATTTGACAGGATAATAGATTTAGTATGTTTACAAGTCTGTGGTTGCTTCTGTTTTCAGTTTGTTGTTTTATAGCAATGCTCATATTGCAGTTGCTTTTGTTGTTGTTGTTGTTGCTGTTATTGTTGTTGTTATTGTTGTTGCTGCAATTATTGTAGTTGTTGTACCGTTGAGACTGCAATTGCTGAATTGAATTGCTTTCGCTCCCAGGCAGGATGTGGTGCAATTTGAAATGTTTGGTTGCTTCTGATGTTGCTCCTGTCGCTGTTGTTGTTATTGTTGTTGTTGCTGCTGTCCCTGTTGCGGCTGTTGTTGTTGTTGTTGTTGTTGTGTAAATGGGCGTGACTGTCTGCCAAATATGAGCACCGGAAATTAACACAAACCGTTACAGGCCCAGCCAGCCACTCCCCCCGCCCGCCACCCCTTCTAAAGAATTGAGAAGGGGCACAAATTGAATGGACACTGGGCGAGTGTGCAACCAAACCGTGTAATTACTTTCGTCCCAGGGCACAAATTTGTGCGTATTTGCTTTTAGGCTAAAGGTCCTGTCGTCAGAGTCGCCGGTCTAAATTAACAAAGGGCCGCCAATTAAAGCCTAATCAGCCACTTGACCATTTGCCCCCCCCCCCCCCCCCCCCTCCGCCTTTTAATCCCTAACCCCCAACTCCAACTCCAATTTCAACTGCAATTCCTACGCCAAACCGCATAGTTTTAGAGCCCACTGTGTGTGGCGCTTTGGAGCTGGGCAAATGGATTTATGATGCAATCACTAAACAACATGAGAAACACTTGAAACTTCTCACACGTTTCGTTGCCTCAATGCAATCATCATCCTGGCTGCAAAACGTGGCCTCAACTCAAAATGAAAATCAGAGCCACATGCAACTTTAACCCAACACTGATTCACTTTTTATGCATGACTTTGTTAGAGTATCGGCGGGCATTACTGAATTTCAAATGAAGACAAATTACAAAAATAGTTAAGATGTTGAACTAGTTAACTGGTGTGATTTTAAAATTTTTAAAAAAATTAAAGCGATGATTCTTAATATTGTCAATTGGAAAAACAAAATAGGTTTTTTGATTTTGACAAGACAAAAGCTGCTTTTTGCTTAAATTGATTCCGAATGAATTTCTTATAAAAGAACTTGTCATATTTCTTGGAGAAATATACCTTAGTTTTCTATGAGTATAATTTACATATTTGCATGGTATTGATTCGAAAATGAGATTCAGAACTACAATCCTGAAATGTTGCATAAGATTATAACAAAAACTATAATATATAAGCAATATAATTTTTTTGTAAATTTATTCTTAATTGTTGATTGATGTGTCTACAGAGAATATATGTTGCCATTTTATAGTCCTTCATTGTGCGTATTTCATAGATGATACTTGCTTTACATATGTTTTTGTGAAATTAGTCACAATTCTGTTCACAATTTTTCTTTTGAATCAATTCAACATCAAATTGTGTATTATACTTTGCAGATCAAGATATATTTCATTACCTTAGTTCACTCATAAGTTAATTTGCTTTCAACACGATACTAAAAGTATTCTTAACATATTTCTGTAAAACTAGTTAGAAAGTGGAATTTAGAACAAGCCTTATTATTCATTTATGTCATTATGTCCTGCTAAAAGAAAGATTTTCATACTAATTTGTCATATTTATAGTTTAATTTTATATTGTTTATATTTCTTTATTTGTTTATTATTTGTCTCCTATTTAAAAATGTTATATTTTAATATGTTTTAATATTATAATTGATATGTTTGTGTTTGCAGGGCTTATAAATTTCGATATGGCGAAAAAAAAGAAGGGTTTAGTCCCTGCTTTGTGTTGCCGAGGCGGGTGAAAAATGTTGTGGTTGCACAAACTTTTTCACAAACGTGGCACAAATCGAGCGAGTGAAGCGCAGTCGAAAGAAAGAAAAGGAAAGTCGGCAGGAAAATGGAGGCAAAAGCGTGTAACTTTGCTCAGCTTTTGTGTTGCATACTTTTGTGCGCTGTTGCTGCAACTTCGTTTGCGCCCATTTGAAATTCATAAATGTATGAGCGTATGTGTGTGTGCGTGTGTGTTGTTGTGCATGTGTGTCTGTGTGTGTGTGTGTGTGTGTGTGTGTGTGGCATATATTAGCCTGGCTTGCTGCTGCATACATTTAGGCGCACAATTGCTTATGAAATTGAGCAAACGAAATGGAAATTCAAATGGCAGCTAATGAGCGAGCACCTCTCCTCAACTCTCCTCAATTCAAATGACTGGAAAATTGCCTGCACAGAAGGAAAAACTGATGAATAGTCATATGATGTGCTTGGTCAAATTGTTGTTTCATAAGGTATCAGCCTTTTGTTTAACCTTTGTTCATTAAAACACATCGTTTTGTTACTATGCAAAGTTTTCAAGAAAATCCATTGCATATGAGATATTTAGTAACAACTTCAAACAAAATTTAATTGTATTTAACAACTAAGTAAGTTTTTATTTTATAGATATTTTCAAATTAATATGAACATTTTTCCTAATACTTTTCAGTTTGATTAGTTTTTGACTTTATTCTTTCTTTTTGGTATGTTTGAAAGGTTGTCATTCAATCATTTTATGCTATAATCTACATCAAAGAATAAAATTTTCAAGCCTGATTGTTTTGCGGAATCCAGAATACAGTTCTAAGTTTCACTTTCGCATCAATTGTACAGAAAAATGCTTAGAATACTTTTTAAGACAGAATACAATAACAATCCTTAGATTTCTTATGCATTCATATAATTTTAAGATACTTTCAAGAGTATGCTATGCCTTTTTATGTGAAATTCATTCAGAAGTGGAATTCGGAACATGCCTGATCATTTTGATGTCGAATGATTCGATCGAAAAAGAAGTAAAAAGAAAAGAATTCACAACTGAAGTAATATCGGCTTAGGCTTTTTAAAAGAAGGCTTTAATTGATATTAAACATAAAGATTTAAATAAAATAAAAATATAATACAGTTAATTATATATGCTAAGTTCAAATAAGTACAACAATTATTGATATACACAAAATGTTGCTAAAAAAGTAGGATTCATCATTTTCTAATATATGAAAATGATGTATACACAATTTTTTTTTGCTGTGTGTTAAGGCTGAAATGTGTTAATTAAAAGCTGGCCATAACTAAAATATCCATGTTGTCCAACACACAAAACTCATCAAGAGGCTGTGGGCAGAGTTGCGAGTTGAGAGTAGAGAGTCCACAGTCCAGAGTCAGTCAATCAGTCAACAACTTGAGCCACAAAACAAGCTATTAAAAAGGCGTTTAAAGTGGCAAAAACGGATGCCAAAAGTGTGAGTACAGTGAGTGAGAAAGGACACTGTCAGGACTCGGCTACACCTGATAAACATCGACAGCAGCAGCAACAACAATTTGCCAAACAAGTTTGGGGATGTAGCAGAAAGTATAAAAACTGACGGCGAAATTGAAGGCAAATGTTTAGTGCAAGTTAAGCAGAGTTTAAAAATGGGAGAACAAGAAGAACAAAAAAATGTGTCCCCGGGGCACATTTGGCAGGACGAGCAGCGTGTCCTTGCACACCGTGTCTTTAATGCCAAACTCTCGCACCTTTCACGAGCCACGTGTAAAATGCTGCTTGCGGCTCTTTTTGACCCTGTCTCTCCCTGTCTCTTTCTGTCTCTTTATGTCTATCTCTATCCCACTCTCCGTTATATTTGCTGTTCTTTTGTATCTGTATCCGTATGTCCTTTTATGCTCGCATGTAAATTGAAATGGGGCCAAAATGCCATTAAGAGTGTCGAGCAAAGCAGCTCAACGAGCAACGACTTTATGTGCATTCAATTAAAAATTAACTGTCACCGGGGATATATGTATATATCGAGACGAGCCGAGTCGAGCCGACCCAAAACCGAGCCCAACTGCCAAACAATTGTATTAAAGTTAAAATGAAATTTTGACAGATATATGTATGTATGCAACTCTAATTGAATAACTGTATAGCATACATATGAGCGATTTGGGAAAAGGGCACAAAAGTGCAATTTTGTGGTCTTTCAAAAGTTGCAAGCATTTTTGGAATATATTTTAATTGAGGTCATGAATTGAATTAATTTTTAATTAAATTATAACTTTCAAAATATTAGTTTAAAATATGAATGGGTTATGGGATAAAGGCAGGTGGCAGCATTGCGCCAGTGGCGAGAATACCGCACTCTCCCCTACACTTGAAATAACTAAGGTTTTTCATTTATCTC
Organism: Hirtodrosophila cameraria; assembly: GCA_949708635.1. Classification (NCBI taxonomy): domain Eukaryota; kingdom Metazoa; phylum Arthropoda; class Insecta; order Diptera; family Drosophilidae; genus Hirtodrosophila; species Hirtodrosophila cameraria. The sequence goes on from OX453090.1 coordinate 79,023,975, forward strand.
ATTTAAAAATTTTTGATTTGTAGCGTTTGTAACCAAGTAAACTGAATCGATTTCAATGGGTTATTTGTTATGTATTTACATTCTTATTAATTTTAACAAAATATTTTTGGTAAATTCAAAACAAGTAAGAACTTTGCAGTCCGATACACCCGACTGCGATATACTCCGTTTTCGCCTCATTGCGGAGTGGCAATTGTATTTTTTGTCTGACTATGATATACATATATCAACATGTACACCAAGTTCGGTTACTCTAGCTTCAAAACTGTGAAAAAAACTGCGTTCATACAGACGGACGGACAGACGGACAGACAGACGGACATTTCACAAACCCAATATACTATTTTTTCTTTTTTCAAAAAAATTAAAAAAACCAACGCCAATTTTTTACATTTCCCGGCCGGTTTTGTTCAAATCCAATCTTAGTACGCACTTTTAGCATAAGATTTCACTACTGTGAAAAATTCAGCCTTCTAGCTCTGATGTTCTGGTCTGCGGGAGCGTTGCCTAACAGTAAATGAATCAGGTTGAACAGTTTTATATATTCACATAAGTAGTTTCGATCTTTTATTAGTTGCCAGTCAAAGTGTTCCAATCGCTGACATTGTGTAAACAGTAAAGCAGATTAAGTTTTAAAATATCCTTGGGACTAAGTCCATCACGCTGACCAATTGCAACACCTTGCTGTTTTGGTACAATGGTGGGCTGTTCATTCTTCGAAAAGAATTTGGTACCATAGTGCATAATACTTTTGTAATCATAGCCGACACCAAAGTCACCAGCATTTTCAAAAATTTGAAAATTATTTCTATCACTATCCTTCATATTCTCAAATTTGACCTCGATGAATTCATTACGCTTGGGATCGCACTGCATATGCACAAATCCCAGAGCATGAAGTAACTCATGCTGTACTCTGCCCACAGCCATGCAGTTTTTCTCCAAATTAATTATTTGCTCATTGCCCTCACCCGTAAAACCCAAGCTGGACCAACAGCCTGGAGTCTTTCGCTGTATTGTGACTTGATGTTCCGTGGGATCAAAACTTTGACGAAATTCCACACAGCTCAGACCGGATATATTTGTCATGGCCTCCGAGATGCGCGATATATCACTATCATCTGCGAATCACAAATTATTGCTATAGCTTTTTACAGTTTTAATTGTCTCTCGCTCTCTCTCTCTCTCCCTCTCTCTCTCTGAAATACTTACCAAACTCATCTGTGTAGCTGTAGACGAGTGTGTTATTGGCCCAAGGTTTATCAATTAAAGCATTGCGAAACGATACTTTGCCTTTTAAATAGTCAAACTTGTGTCGCGTCATATGCATATCATCCATAATCACTATCTCATCCGGATTCACGGGCATGGCTTTAGTAAATACCCAAGTGTTAAATAGCAAAGCATAGAGAAAATAATCGTAACAGCGCATTTCGTATATGTCTAAGGAATCAGATTGACTATTTAAGTTATTAACCTTAGGGGCTTCATATATGATCAGCTTGGAATATTTAATTAGTTGCAGACAAGCTATTTGGCAGAGTTGAAGCGTAATAAATGCTTAAATTACCATAAGCTAACAAGTAAGAACGTTGCAGTCGTATACACCCGACTGCGATATACTCTATTTTTAGCCTCTTTGCGGCGTCAGAAGTAGGCGTAGTACTTGTTTTTTTGCTCTGATCTTGAATCTGATTTATCTTGACAATTTGTCTGCCTATGGTATATATCAACATGTATACCAAGTTTGGTTGCTCTAGCTTCAAAACTGTGGAAAAGACCTGCGTTCATACGGACAGACGAACAGACGGTCGGACAGACGGACATTTCACAAACCCAATATACTCTTTTTATACTCTGTTTTCCAAAATGGAAAAAAAGAGTATATTGGGTTTGTGAAATGTCCGTCTGTCCGTCTGTCTGTCCGTCTGTCTGTATGAACGCAGGTTTTTTCCACAATTTTGAAGCTAGAGCATCCAAACTTGGTATACATGTTGGTATATACCATAGGCAGACAAAGTGTCAAGATCTCCCCCCCACCCCCACCCCTTCCCCCACAAACCGCAAAAACCTATATCTTCCACAGTTTTACAGCTAGAGTAACCAAATTTGACATAAAGACTAGTGACCACACCCTTGACCGACCTGCCAAAAAAAAATATGCCACGCCCACTACCACCCCCGCAAATGAGCTAAACCTGTATCTCCTACACCCTTATAGCTAGAAAGCCCAAATTTAGCAGTATGACTCCATTTGAACTCTTCGATAGATTGGAGAAAAAAATTTTTACGTACAGAAAACAGAGTATATCGCAGTCGGGTGAGCTCGACTGCAACGTTCTTACTTGTTTCTTTTTTTTTTTCAAAAAAATTAATTTTTTTTTTCAACTTGACAAGTATCTTATTTTACTAGTTCATAAAGATTTATACTCTTGATCAGCGTTAATAGCCGAATCGAAGTAGCCATCCTCGTTAGTTCGTGCAATCTATTTTCTTATTTCATGATTATCTCTAAACTTTAGAGTCTAAAGTTCTGTAAAAACTGTTACTCTCAAAAACTTAACAAAATTGTATAATTGGTTTGTGAAGTGTCCCGTTCGTCTGTCCGTCCGTTCGTTCTTATGAATGCAAAACTAGGCATACATATTATTACATAAAATAAACAAATAAAAAATAAATCTCAGACAACTGTTTTTTTTGAAAAATTTTATAGAAAGATGTATTAAATCTAGGAAATCTTAATAAATTTTATTGACAATATAGATTATTTATTATTCAAGTTTACAACCCTCTGGATACAACAAGTGCGGCCGAACAGCAGTTTTTCCGTAGATAGCTAAGTAACTTTCTACAGTAAATATCATGTCGTCCATCTTCACCTTACACTTCTTCACATCAGTTGAAATCGCTTGATCAAATCCAAAAATGTTAAACAGGAAAGCCAAAAGAATAAATTGGTAGCAGCGCATTTTGTTAACAATCAAATGAACTGAGTTAGAATAGATGTAAGTTAAAGTTAGTGTTCAACTAGTTAGGAATATATGTATATATTTACCAACTATTTGTACTTACCAAGAAGTAAAACGTTACATTTATAGTATTTTGTTGCGGGAAATAGTTTGAATTTAACAAAAAAAATAAAAAATTAAATTAAAACAAGCGCAAAAATGCAATTTTTCGGTCTTTTTTATAAAAAACTGTATCCATGAAAATTACTAAAACGTGTAACGATTTCAAGGAGATGTCTACAGCTGTCTGTCCGTCCATATGTCTGTTTTTTTACTCCCTGTTCCCATTAAAAATGGGAAAAAGGGAGTTATAAAGTACTGCAAATGTGTGTAACAGACAGAAGGAGGCATTTCCAACTATATAAACCATATATATTCTTGATCAGGATCAACAGCCGAGACGAACTAGCCATGTCCGTCTGTCTGTCCGTCTGTCTGTCAGTCCGTCTGTCCGTTTGAACACACAGATCTCGGAGACTGCAAGAGCTAGAGACACCAAACTTGGCATGTAGGTTCACATATATGTTGTATCAATGTTGATTTCATTACGATCGGGTAAATAGCACCAAAGTTATGGAAGAATCTATTTACCCCGTCTCAACAGGCAGCAACAACAGTTTGACAAGCACTGGAGAAGTTAAGTGCGCATCTTGCTTGTGTTGCCGCTGAACTGCTTGAAATGCAAGTTGGGAGCAGGGAGCATTCTTACTTGTTTTTGTTTCTATGCCAACTTGTTTCTCAGTTCTTAAAGATATTGCAAGCAAGCTCAACAGTTGTAAGTTGTATTATACTTTATATAGTTTGATTAAATTTGATCAAAATCGGTAGATAATATTTTACAGCTGTCGGTTTTTGTTTAAAAGCAAGTTTAACTATAGTTTCTTTATAATATTCTATTAAGATTGCGTAACTAATTTTTTCTAGTTTTACATAAGTATTTATGATTGGAATAATCAAGTAGAATGCAACTTGATAAGCTGTAGTATAAAGTTCAAGGTTCCACTTCAAAGTTGAATAAATATGATTGTTTTTACAACTTTATAAATTGTTTTCATAACACTTAATCACTTTTAAATTAATTTGCTGATAATACAAAAAAAAAAAACACAGCCTGCTACTTAAGTAAAGCTAGCAGGCCCAAGCTGTTCTGCTTCTTGCCACAGCTTGACGCTTGAATCCTTAACAGGTATTTGCCACACGCTTCTTTTAGCCTGTATCTTGTTGCAAGTTTCACTTACATTTGATTTGTTGTTAAGAGTTAAATGCAACATGGCCATTTGCCAACACTCTTGCCCCATGCAGCAGCAACAGCAGCAGCAGCAGAGGCAGCAGCAGAGTAAATAAATTAAATTCCTATTTCAGGTTAGTTGAGGTTTGGGGTTTTCGTAGGCAGCAGCGGGAACAGTGAGGGGAGAGAAGGACCAACGAACGTGTAAAACTTTCAGCATGTGCATAGGACCTTGAACATGCTCCTTGTTTTCCAGACTATCCTTCAGAGTCTTATAGTTGTAGCTATTGTTGTTGTTGTTGTTGTTGTTGCTGTTGTTGTTGTTGCCACTGCTGCCGTGTTGCAATAACAAAACTCATGCTAATTGCTTTGCTAACAACTGGCAACGACAACTTGGACTTGCACTAAGACCAATGCCAAAGCGCAGCAACAACTATAAATATTACTAAAATAAGGGCAACAACAAGGAACAGCAAAGCTAAAGCCATGCACGTAGGCAGCTTTTTCAAATGGGGGGCTTTGATTGATTTTAATAATATATTAGAAAAAAAGGCATTCATTTTGCTTTTGTTTTATTTATATCCAAATTAATAAGCTCCTTTTGGTATTAGCTTAGAACTTGAACAGGCCTGTAGCCATTTCCGAGAACTATTCATTTCGAATCGTTTTGCGATTTTGTGTTCCTGTTTTCGAATGAATTCGAAGTCGTTCTTTCTTTTTAAAGATAAGTTCAAATACTTTACATTATAATCATATTAACATTGTTTTAAATTCAGTTGTGTTTAGTTTCATCTTCTGTCCTAGCCCATCCGATAATGTTTAACAGAAATGATATAAAATATTAATCTTAACATCAATGTCATCATAATTGATTGAAATAGTGCTCGATTGATACAGATCTTGATATTTTTGAATTAAATTGATATTAGTTCTAATAAGTTTTTCTCTGATATGAAAAATATAATTTTGTTTGAATTTCAAAACAAAATCGATTTGCTTGCAGACACTTGCCTGTGTCATGTTTTTTGTTCAGTCTACTTCTTCTTAATTTGAGTATAACTAGCCCCCCTCTGGCTACGCCCTTGCCTAGAACAGTATGATGACCAGGAGCACGCTTTCAAGTAGTGTACTGGCCCGGGGCCACCTTTAATTACGACAGGACAGGACACCGCAATGCCCAACTAGTTGCATATACACACATATATATATATAGAGAAGTGACCAGCGGATACAAGGACGATTGACCTTTGGAGCTTAGGATGTTGCAGTTGTTGCCTTAGGTGGCACACACACTCGCACATACACACACACACACACACACACACACACACATATAAGAGTGCGACAGGTGCGAGCTGAAGCAGCTTGAGCTTATAAATTTGCACACGAACCAGCGATAATTGCTGGCAAATGAAATAAAAATGCAATTAAAGTCGACAACGACAACGACGACGACAACGAGGATGTTGGCAACTTCTCTCTTTAAAATGAGCATTCAATTAAGTTAGTGCCCAGCAAAGAGAACAGAGAGAGAGAGAGAAGAGAAGAGAAGAGAAAGAGATGATGCTGAACCCAGGACACGGCTGTCAGGGGCATACACTTGATGGCAACGGCAACAGCATCGCCAATGCCATCGTCGGCATTTATAAAATGATTTTTATCTTTATCAAATTAGAAAACGACAACAGCAACACAGAGCAAAGACTTGGTTATCCACACCCACACCCACACCCACACCAGCACTCCGGCATCCCACCATCCAATGCCACCCACAAATGTCCACCCAATTCTGACCAATTTTCAGCTCCAGTCAGCCATATCTGCAGTGTCACAGCAATTAAAACTGTGCTGTGGCATTGTCCAGATTACATCGCAATGGAAGCGGAAACTGGGCAGAATCATATTATGTTGAGGGGTAGGGGGAGAGATAGAGAATAGGTACGAATCTGAACAGAACTTGGATGCGTGGGCGTTTTGCTCTGGTCAGTGAACAATAGTTAAATGCTTTGAAGTTTACATATTTTCAAATTTACAAAAATACATCGAGATGTTGTATGGCATGAGAAGTGGTTGTAACTTTTAAATGCTCTTTGCCCCAAGTCAAATTTAAGCAGCAAATATGCTTGAGTTTCAATGACACTAGCTTAAAGTGACTGAACAAATATTTGTTTCAACTTGAAAAACAACAGATGTCTTTTTTTTAATATTGTCTTTACTCTTTACATCTGTGCGGTTACAGCTCATCAAATCTTAACTCCAATTTGTATGTTGTTAAAGCGGTCTTTGGACTATGCAATTCTCAAACTTTTTTCATGCACTTGCATCTTGCATCGTCTAAGCACGCATCTTATCTTGCGCGAAAGTTGGTTCCTTCCAGGTTGCACAGAAATATTAACGATTCTTTCCTGTGCATAAGATTTTCAATTATTATGAGAAATATAAGTTATGCGCTTTTAAGGTAACATCAAATTAAAAAAAAAATTTAAAAAAATTAATCATTTATTTTAACGATTATTCTTCAAAGATGCCGTTTCTCTCGTAAAACTACACACGGCTATTTGTGGTGTTCTTTCGGCTTTTCTTAACGACGTTCTATTTATGTACAATGCTTCATGAGACAACTGTGGTGACCGTGTTAAGGGAAACCGGTTGATATATGCTGCATTTTTTAAAATAATAAATAAATAAGATATAAATTAAGAAATAAGAAGATATTGCTCGACTGAACCTTTCAGTCGGTCTCTACACCATGTCATGGCTTAAACCGTTTGAGAATTATAAGTGAATATAGATTATATTAGAGTGGTTTGCTTTGATGCAGTCCATTTTGTTGAATTGAGATGATGTTCCAATATAGAGAAAGAGCTTGTAAAGAATTATTCGTTTTTATATTTAAGTCTTAAAAAAATAACATATTTTTGACTTCATTTTTTTTACGATTACTACAAAACAAGAAGGAAAAGTTCTTTTATTTAAAATGATGATTATACCTATACATAGACATATGGGCTAGCTAATTGGGATGTGACTGCTAAGTTGCACTTGGCTCGAGTGCTAACCAGATTAAATGCAATTGCCTGAAGTGTGTTTGGTAATCCTCGCTCGTGAGGAACTCCATTATTATGAGAGGTCTACGCATTCCAACCACAATGAAATAATAAATAAACAAGCAATCAAACACGCAGATAAATTGAAAGAATATCATCAAATCAAAAAAAAAATAAAAATTGTTTTGCAAAAAATGTCACAAACATTTCTACTCTGCCTACTTCGTTAAAATATAGTTGCACCTTTTCAGGTTTTTAAAATCGAAAATATATTGAGGTAATATTTTATCATATAAACTTGAGTCTATTTCATTTAATTTAGACACCGTTTATGTTGATATTTATGTTTTGTATTTAATAAATATTTTTAGGGTGAAATTGATATGAAGAAAATGATGTAACAAAAAATGTACTTGTCAATGTACATATCAATTTGAAATTGATATTTATACTCTGTTTTTAATTTTTTTGAAAAAAAAAGAGTATACTGGGTTTGTGAGATGTTCCTCTGTCCGTCTAAAGCAAGAGCAACCAAACTTGTTGTACGTGTTATATACCACATATACCATGGTATATACCATAGGCAGACAAAGTGTTAAGATCAAGATACAAATTTAAATTGATGGAAAAACTTGAATGATTTTACCAAAAATACCTTCTGACTCCACAAATATTCGAAAAAAGAGTATATCGCAGTCGGGTGTATTCGAATGCAACGTTCTTACCTGATTTTTTCTGTATATGCATGTTATTGTAAGTTGATCTCAACTGATTGCAGAAATGTAAAAAGGTAGCAACTTTTCAATATTTGATGAATTATGTTAAATTTATTCGCTTTCAATCGATGCTTGTGGCATTTTTTGCATCAGCTTAGCAAATTGTTAAGTCACAAAGTTATGTCAAATATCTAATAAGAATCGTCTGTATTCCCATTTTAGGAATAGACCAAGAAATTTTTCGATTGGATTGAGATTGGTACTTTGCATCAGCCATTGCATTAACTTAATTTTCTTGATTTTCTAAACATGATTGTGCTTTGAAACTTTATTCAGCATAACAATAAAATATCTAAAAGTTAAGTATGTTTATAAACTATTCAGCATTCATAAGAGCATATAGTTTTATAAAATCAGTCTAAAACAGCAACAAAACAAAACTTTGGCTACACCAAACTGCACTACATATATAAGTATATGTATCTTTTAAATAGAATATCTAGCCTGCAATCAATAGTTACTATTCAAAATGTGTTTTTTTATTCTCAAACCAATCAGTTTACTTTGCATAACCTTCAAAACCTTTTTAAGCCGCTTTGCTTGCCCTTCAATTCTACTGTCTCCCTCTCTTCCTTTCTCTCTCTTAGCCAAAGAACTTGCCTATTGCCTTTTTTTTGTTGTTGTTGTTGGTATTCTTTTTTTTATTATCTTTTTGGTTCTTTAGCTTAAAGTATTTCACTTGGCTGCATTTTGGCAGTGTCTATAGCCGATGGCATTGGTTGGCTTTTCTACTTTTATTTTTTGGTGGCTTTTGGATTTGCCACACCCTACCAAGCTACACCCTTTATACCCGCAATCCAAAACACAACCGCTCCCTCCTCTTCCCTCCCCTCCACCGCTAGCGTCATGGATTATGCAAAAAGTTTTTCATTAATGTTGGATTTAGATATTTTTTCACGCTTTGCAACTTTCGACTTTCAGCAGCGCTTTCCTCCTGCTGCGGCGCGCTTTTTTTTCGCCCGGTTTGCGTTCGCTTGTTGACAACGCAACTTCTGGGGTCCCAGGATACGTTAACTTTTGTGCTGCACTGTGCCGCGCTGTGCTCTGCGCTGCTCTGCTCTGCTCAGCTCTGCTGTGCTGTGCAACGCAGTGCAATGAAAGCTGCCACAAACAACAAACAGTGATATCCAGACAAACATTCAACACTCAACAACAACAACAACAACAGCAAGTAGCAAAACAACAACAACAACAAGTAAGAACGTTGCAGTCGGATGCACCCGACTGCGATATACTCTTTTTTTCGCCTCTTTGCGGAGTCAGTGGGCGTGGCAATTGAATTTCTGCTCAAATCTTTAAAGTTTTGCCATCAATTAAAATTTGGTTGGGCCTGTTCTACAGGTTTGGGAGAAACAAACATTGCTTGATTGCAAGGGCGGGGGTGGGCGTGGCAAAAATATTTTTATCCAATCTATTAAATAGGGCAACAGAATTCAACCTGCAAAATTTGGTGATTCTAGCTAAAGGGGTGGGGGAGATACAGACTTTGCCTATTTGTGGGGGCGGGGGTGGGCGTGGCCGAATTTTTTTTTGCCAGATCAATGAAGGATGTGATAAGTAGCCCTTGTGCCAAATTTGGTTACTCTAGCTATAAAACTGTGGAAGATATAGGTTTTTGCGGTTTGTGGGGGAAGGGGTGGGGGTGGGGGGGAGATCTTGACACTTTGTCTTACTATGGTATATACCAACATGTATACCAAGTTTGGTTGCTCTAGCTTCAAAACTGTGGAAAAAACCTGCGTTCATACAGACAGACGGACAGACAGACGGACAGACGGACAGACGGACAGACGGACAGACGGACAGACGGACATTTCACAAACCCAATATACTCTTTTTTCCTTTTTTTTCAAAAAAGTTAAAAAAAGAGTATAAAAACAGAACAAGAACAACATCAACAAAATAACAGAACAACAGAACACGCAGTGGCTCTTGCCACATGAAAAGCGCATTTTCCTACAAATTCAACAAACGCAAACTTTTTTCGCTTGCCATTTTCACAGCAATACAAAATGAGTTTGCTAAACATTAAAACGATTTTTGGATTGGATTGTCTTTTCCAAGCTAGTTTCCATTCAAGTTTTTCAAATAAATTAAAAATGTGTCATTCGGCATCAAATGTGTTGAATATTATTCATTCGATTAGTTCATATTTATGCAACAATATGTTTTTTATCGATAACTTTTATGCTGCAACTATAACTATCGTTAGTTGCCTACTTGATAATCATTGTTAAATATTTGGTTTTTTATGGCTAAAAACATTTTTTAAACAGAATTCAGAACAGTTAACTAATTCGAATTTTAACGATTTTATCGATGGTTTTACTAACTGATTGTGCTGCAAAACTATCGAAAGTTTTATTAGTTATTAGTTGGTACAATCGAAATAATCGACAGTTTGATATTTTGTCCTTATTTTTCAAATTTTGCATATTAATTCCTTCTCAAAGGCAAAACAAGTTCTATAGACAATCTTCGGTAATCAGAACAGTTTTAAAATTCGAATCCAGATGATTTGAGCGAAAGCGAATAAAGAAGCAGATATGAAAGACTTTAAAAGCATATTTCAAATGAAGTATTACAATAAAATGAACGCAAATATTATGTATTATATATTGTGTTAATATATTTTGTATATATTATATATTTTAAAAACGGTATGTATAAGTAATAAACTAATACGTAGTTTCATCAAAATATTCTATTAAAAATTTTCTTTAAAATTGTGTATTTGAAATAAACATGAGAATCAAACAGCTCTCATTATATTATTTCATTTCATATGATATCATAATAAACTAAGCTAGTTATATAAACTTTAATTTGTATAATTATATGTTATAATAAGCTCCATTTTTAGTTACAAATGTCATTTAACTGTGCACAGCTAAGTCCTTTCCAAATATATCAATTTCAATTCTTGCAGTGTATTTACACATACTAGACTTACTTTTTTCGGTCTTTTCTTTTCTATATACATATATAATTTTTTTTTGTAGTATGATGGTTTCGGTTAGTTTTGGTGGTTGATTCTTTTGAGACACTTTTGGCTGCTTTACAGTGCAAATTGTTGGGGTTTTGCCCGTTATTTTTTTTGGCGTTGGGGAAAGGGGGGGTTTTTGTTTTCTTTTGTGGCGTTTTCGATTTGTCTAGCTACATCCGCTAACCCTGGGAGGCTTTCCCCTCTTCATTTCCTGCGCCCTTTTTGCACATGCTTCAGCATTTATTTGAGTGTGTAAAGTTTTCTTACTTGATTTCTTTTTTTTTTGTTTTTTTTTTAGTTTTTTAGTTTTTTTTCGGGAGGATTTGGCTGTGGCAATTTTACAGTCTTTTCTTTTTGCTGCTTCTTCCTGTTCCCGTTTTATGCCAACTTTGATAGTTTTGTCAAAAGTTTTTATTGCGATTTGTTGCAGTCGTGTAAAAGTAATGCTACCAAACGAAAGAAAACTCGATTCCCAATTGATATTTTTTTAAGTTTTCGCTTTTTTTTTTTTCTTTTGTATGGTGTATGTGATAAAAAAAAAATATGTTCGAATAAACCATAAAGATGTCACCTTAAATCTGTATTAAAGATTTATTAGCTATTTATTTAGCGTAACTGAGTGCGGCTCAGTTTCTATTTGATTATCACAATGCTCTATGACCACCACATCACCATAATTGGGCGGAGGCGTCTCCGGTCGCGTCCCACATGCCACACCCTGCACAACATCCGTATAGAATCTAGCTGTGGCTGCTGGCGGCGTTTCAGGACTGCTTGGCTCCCGATCCCGACTACTAAATAGATTGCTACGACTCAAACGTCTGATCAACGTTGCTGTATTCTGATTAATAGTTCGATAGTATTGGTGTCTTGCCGGTCGTCCGAATAGACGCGACACAAAGTTATCCTCAGGTCCATAGGGCTGTCGTACCAAAGCTCTTGAGGGCGCATTACGAGATCGCTGTGGATTGGAACGACGTGGATTGCGAGTGCGCGGCGGTGACCAGGTGTGAATTGTGGGCAGCTGTTGGGATGAGGAGTCCAACGTGGCTGCGGAAGAATAGAAAGTACTTTTAGTATAGACTATCAATATTTTTAATCGGCTAGTAAATGGAAACGTATGCAGATCAAGCACAAGTGATTTAAATCCATAAAATCTTGTCAAGAAAGTAGAAAAACAGTTGAAAAAATGCACTTGCAAAAATTGTTACCAAAAGTGGAGACCGGAATAGGCCTTATAAAGTTTCAAAAGTATTTCTAGATCTGCTGTTTAAGTGCACAATTTGCTACAAACTTTTTGCCTACTCACATGTATCACCATCAGCCGTTTGTTGCCGTTTCTTTCGCACCTCGCAGCCACTCTTCACACACAAAGCAAAGCTTATGATGAAGATGACCATACACATGCCTGTGCCTGCACCCACAGCAAACGCTAGCTTCACATCATCCTCGTCAAAGGTATGCAGGCTTTGTTGCACCTGGTCAGGATTCTTATCGACGCCTCCGGCGAGAAGCTCATGACTGACACGCTCCAGGCAATTGCGATAACGTAAACAAAGCTGCTCCCGATTGCCCTCACACACATCGATCAGCGTAGAGAGCTCCTCCTCCTGTTCCGCTGAATCATCAGACAAATCTCGCCACACCTCAGCCACAGATTGGGGCTCTTCTGAGCTGCTGCCTGGCTCCAAATGTTCGATACGCTCAAATTTAAGTGTTTCACCAGCTGCGAAGTAAGGAATAGTTTTTAATATTAGTTAAAGTTTCAATTAAAGTTTGCTTACCGTGTGCTTCATCCAGCTCCACATCCAGCGGATGTGATTGCGGCTTCTCCTCCAGGCAATCGCTCATATTAACAATTACTCCACGCAAACTTAGCCAGGTGGCCACCTTAATCAAAGCACGATCGCAATTCAAAGGATTCTCTTCCAAATTAAGTGTAGCCAAATAGCGTGGTGCATGAAACACATTAATGCTGAGCGTGAGTAACATATTCTGGGCCAGATCCAACTGACGCAGCTGTGGCAAAGCACTCAGCAGCTCCGTGCCCAGTTGATTGATCTGTGCATTGCGTAGATTGAGGGAACGCAACGAACTGCTTCTTAGCAGTGGACCATTGCCCAAAGTGGCCAGTTTGTTGCCCTCCAGATTCAGATGCTTGAGTTGTGCATTCGTTTCTAGCAAATGCTCATCCACCTGCTCCAGCCAATTGTAGGAGAGATCCAGGGAGTACAGACGACGCAGCTCCCCAAAAGCGTCCACATGTATTGTGTGTATGGAATTGTGGGCCAGCGTGAGATTAACAAGATGCACTGTGCTCTGTTGGGAATTTAGAATTTAGAATTAAGAAAATACTTTTGAAAACAATTTATTTTGCTTAATAGAACTTTATCAAAAGGACGACCTTATCCGAAGCATTAAAAACCCAGCCTTTGTATTACAAATTTATTCTATTTGATTGAAATCATTTTGTTAAACCGAATGCGAATTTGTGGATTCGAAAGTGAAAGCATGAAATTATAAAAAATCCTGCTCTAATAAATCTACTCGATTCTTGATATGATAACATAACTTCCTTTTACACACTGCGAGAAATTCAAAAAACTCACCTGAAAAGAATCGGCGTCAATGTTGGTGATATCATTGTAGCTCAAGTCTAACAATTCCACAGTTTTCGGCATTTCAATGCTGGCGCTTATCAAACGTTTGGCGCTAACCAAATAGACAGAGAGAGAGAGAGAGGCAGTGTGTGTAAAAAGTAAAAGTAAAACTCTCTCTTGTCATATAAAAACTATCTAATATACGAATATACATAGATAGATATTGTAAAATAGTTAAACTCACCTGCATATAGCACGATTGCGTTGTGCATGTAGATCACAATGACAAACGCTGGGACAGTTGAGCTGTAGTTGGGTCTTACTGCGACAGACCTGAAGAACAACACAGAGCAGCAGACCCACATAGAGTAGGATCTGTTTAAGGCCTAGCCACATTTTGGGTTTGATTACACATTGTAGTGCCATCTATTTCCTTAAAATGAATCACTTTAGTTGTTGGGCATTTTGAAATGCCCTCGTTTTTTATTTTTATTTTTGTGGTTTTTGGGGCTCTTTCGTTTAAACCACCTTTCAATTGTCGACTAACAACTGAATGGGGAATTATTTCCGTACTCCCGAAACATGACTAAGTGCGGCGCTCTTTCCAGTCTATACCGCATATTAGTTGACTCACATTCTGTCACAGTTGTGCATTATAAAAGTTTAAAGCTTGCTTAAATATGCCCAACTGTAGCGCACAAGTTTCCAATGCGATAAGATAAGCGAAATGGAACTTATCGGCACAGTTGTTGGAAATAAATGCATGCAAGTTGTGAAAAGCAGGCGAGGAGGGCTCTTTGTTTGATTTAGATTTGAAATTAAGCGCAGGTGTTGTCCCACAGCTGAGCAGCTGGAAAGCTTTATTGATAATACTACCAACAGTAGACTGCTGATCATTAGGGAATGTGCTGTAAAGATACAATGCTTAAATATGTGAGAAAGTAATCCAAGTTCTTTTTTTTTGTGAATGAGAACGTTGGACTTTTAATATAAGAGATAAAATGATTGATGATTTATGCAGTGTTTTGTATTTTTGTATTAGTCAACAGGCACACGGAAAAAAATATACTTACTGCTTATTGAGTTTATTCTCTTAAGTTTGTTTAAATAGAAATTATGTAAATAAGATATAAATTTTTAATGAGAAAACTATCTATATAATTTCTCCTGAGTTCTCTATAGTTTTCATAAGTTCATGAATAAAATATAAATAATATCAAACAACTGTAACATTGACATAATCATTTTCAAAGCTAAAATTATAAATAAAAAATGTTTGGTACTAGGTAATTTTTCGGAAAAAAGTCGACCAAAACATATATATTTCAAAATCAAACTGATTAAATGTAGAAATATGACCAAAAAGTCATTCCGCATTCAAATCGGTTGAGTAATGGTAGTTGACAATTCATTCAATCGCATTCTTTTGGTGCCTTACAAGTCAAAATTGCTTGGCATTTTGACATGATTTTTGACCGATTTTGGAACTAACTTAGAAAAAATGTTGAAATTGTTTTGTATGCTTATTTTGATATCCGCAACCGATTAAAAGTAAAATTTCCCAATTATATTTTTCGCAAATTTTATGTTTTTCCAATTTTTATTTTTTCTAAATTTTATTTTTTCCAAATTTTATTTTTTCCAATTTTATTTTTTCGTTTTTTTTTTTTTTGCTAGGAAATTTGGATGTTCTTTCAATTTATCTGCGTGTTTGATTGCTTGTTTATTTATTAGTTCTATAATGGTTGGAATGCGTAGATCTCTCATAATAATTGAGTTCCTCACAAGCAGGGGATTACTTCTGGCAATCTGGATTGCACTCGAGCCAAGTCCGACTTAGCAGTCACATCCCAAATAGCCAGCATATATGTCTATGTCAATATAAACATAATTTTAAATAGAAGAACCTTTCCTTCTTGTTTTCTAGTAATCGTAAAAAGAATGAAGTCAAAAATATGTTAATTTTTTAAGACTTACATATAAAAACGAATAATTCTTTTCAAGCTCTTTCTCTGTATTGGAGCATCATCTCAATTCAACAAAATGGACTGCATCAAAGCAAACCACTCTAATATAATCTATATTCACTTATAATTCTCAAACGGTTTAAGCCATGACATGGTGTAGAGACCGACTGAAAGGTTCAGTCGAACAATATCTTCTTATTTCTTAATTTATATCTTATTTATTTATTATTTTAAAAAATGCAGCATATATCAACCGGTTTCCCTTAACACGGTCACCACAGTTGGCTCATGAAGCATTGTACATAAATGGAACGTCGTTAAGAAAAGCCGAAAGAACACCACAAATAGCCGTGTGTAGTTTTACGAAAGAAACGGCATCTTTGAAGAATAATCGTTAAAAAAAATGATTATTTAATAGACCATAAAGACATTTCATTAAGGAAATCAGTCGAGTATTGAAAATGTTAGGCGCTCAATTAGGAAATTGTGATTAAAACCGGGCAACGCCTAGTTATACAAGATAGTTAAATATAATTTAAACAAGTAAGAACGTTGCAGTCGGATGCACCCGACTGCGATATACTCTTTTTTTCGCCTCTTTGCGGAGTCAGTGGGCGTGGCAATTGAATTTCTGCTCAAATCTTTAAAGTTTTGCCATCAATTAAAATTTGGTTGGGCCTGTTCTACAGGTTTGGGAGAAACAAACATTGCTTGATTGCAAGGGCGGGGGTGGGCGTGGCAAAAATATTTTTATCCAATCTATTAAATAGGGCAACAGAATTCAACCTGCAAAATTTGGTGATTCTAGCTAAAGGGGTGGGGGAGATACAGACTTTGCCTATTTGTGGGGGCGGGGGTGGGCGTGGCCAAATTTTTTTTTGCCAGATCAATGAAGGATGTGATAAGTAGCCCTTGTGCCAAATTTGGTTACTCTAGCTATAAAACTGTGGAAGATATAGGTTTTTGCGGTTTGTGGGGGAAGGGGTGGGGGTGGGGGGGAGATCTTGACACTTTGTCTGCCTATGGTATATACCAACATGTATACCAAGTTTGGTTGCTCTAGCTTCAAAATTGTGGAAAAAACCTGCGTTCATACAGACAGACGGACAGACAGACGGACAGACGGACAGACGGACATTTCACAAACCCAATATACTCTTTTTTCCTTTTTTTTCAAAAAAGTTAAAAAAAGAGTATAAAAAGGAAGATTTATCTTAATTGATTTTTATGATAAACTCTGGCCTTTAATTTCTAAGAATTAAAATACACACCTACATAAAATATCATTGAACTAAGATGTCTTATAATCAAGCAATCAAGTTTTTGCATTTTATTAGTTAGAAATTATACGACTCTGTGATAGTATAGTCATTTTTATTTTTATTTGAATTAAATATGTTAGCTGTGAGTTATTTCAAATATAGGTTTGTTTCTTCATTCCCAGCAAAAAAAATATATGTTAAGTTCCTTGAAAACATAAATTCAGCTCCTTATTTTATTGAAAACTGTAATTCAACTTTTTCTTTATACCGGTATTGGACACTTGTACATGGTATTGAGACGATTAATATCTGCATAGCTCAGAGCAAGTCTCTGTCCCATAAGAGTTTGAAAATCCGGTTGCAGGGCGACTATCGTTGCTTCTCCATTGTTTGAGAAAGCCGTTGAACTATAGTGCAATATGCTGCCATAATCATAGGTCGCATCAAAGTCGCTCACTCGATCCTCTTCGTATTTTTTAAAATTACTCTCCTTGCCTTCTGTAATATTCTCCTCAATTATTTTGACAAAATCATCGCGATTCGATGAACACTGTTGATGATGAAAGCCCAAAGTGTGCAGCAACTCATGTTGTATAGTGCCCAATTTAAAGCAACCAGTATCCAAAGTTGCAGGTTTCAATTTAAGTGTCTGTTCACCGCCACGAAAGCCAACTTTGGAGCTACAGCCAGATGTGGAGACGGTGACCAGCATATAGTCGATAGTCTCCTCTCTAGCTGGCACGAATCGTATGCAGGATACACGTTCAATAAACTGCATGCCCAGTTCTATATATGCCACATATGGAGCATCTGTGGAAAGATGTAATCGATTAAATGTATTTAATATCTATCGCTTCAGTAATTTATATACACAGCAAAAAGAGTTACAGATATCGACTGAACTATCGCTAGTTTTTGGAGCACAATCGATAGCATTTGGAGAGCTTAATCGATTTTATCGATAGCCCTATCGATTGTTATGACATTTAATTACATTAAATCCTGATTTTATATATCCAACATCCAAAGTTAAGTTTTAAATTAACTTTAATTTAATTCCATCGATAGTATCGATTGTGCTTTTGATCGTGCAGTTCTGATATCGATTGTTGCGCAGCCCTATCAAACCCACCAAATTCCTCATCGATCTTGTAGTAGACTGTAGCATTGGGCCAATGACGAGCTGTGGCTATTTCTCCATTCCGTTCAAATTCCACCTCCATATCACCCTGAAAGTAGCCAGCAGTCAGCTCCGGATCAGTTTCCACCTCGGGGTTTGTGTAAGGTGCGCCCAAAGCGCCCAGACAAAAGCAACCCAGCAACAGGAAGACAAACTGGGTCCACGCACTATACATTTTGAACTAATCCGCTTTTAAAATTTGCACTTAGTTAATTGCACCTTAATTATTTGCTTGCTTATCACATACATAAATATCAGCAAATTTGTATTTGATAAACGTCTCGTAATCAACAGTTGAAATTGTTATTATTATTTAATCGCTATCAAAAAAAGAAAACTGATTTGATATGTCTTTATAGAATTTTTAGTGGGTATACGAATGACAGCAAGTTGAAAGATACACATCTCTATAGCCTTGATAAGAAAAGAGTAATTTTTGCTGGAACAGCACCGCTTAACTCAAGTTCTTGTTGCCGAGACTTACGAAAAGTTTTATTTATGGGTTTTTTTTAGTTTTTCTTGCACTATAAATGTAATTGAAATTTATGTACAAATTATTTTGAGAAATTAATACAATAAAGCACAGAAATAAAATGAGTTGTAAATCTAGAAAAAAGTTGGAAACTCAACAAGACAAACTTGTTTTTGGTATTTGTAGATTTAAAAAAAGAAAATGTTTTAAAATTGCATCTAATATTTAAATCGATATTTTCAAACAATCAAAAAATTTTTTAGTTATTTTTCAATTTTGTAAAATGATTTTTAATTTTTTTTTTTTAATTTTTTTAAGTTAAAAATAAGAAATTATTATTTTCTGAAGTGAATAAATTTCGAATGTTCAAGCTGAGTTCAAGACTGAGCCGCTCAGTAAGGAAATTGAAACATATAGACTTCTATTATTATAATTATTATATTATAAATACATAAGTTGGATAATAAACTTATAGGATATCTGCTAGTCGAGCAGTTAAAGCATTTAAACAGCTTAGCTTGCGAAATAAGCAACGAAAACAGTCATAAAGAAAATGTGGCTGCCATTGAAGATGAATATTCAAGCCACATGCTATGGTAACATGTCCCGGAATTGCCATAGCGCAAACGTCCTGCCACTTCACACACAGACAGAGCTGGAGAGAAAGAGAGAGAGCAGAGAAAAGCGAGATAGATAGATATTCGTTGGTGGCATGAAACACTTGCATCCGTTGCATCTGCATTCAGGCTATACAAGAAAAGCAAAAAAAAAAGTGAAGCAAGTACATAGGAAGGGATTTTCAAGTCCGGCCTGGAGCCAAGTTGAATACAAGTTGATCGTTAACCAGCACGGCGACGTTGACGCTGACTGCGACGGCGACGGCAACGGCGACGTTGACTTGAGGCTACTTAACAGCACAGCTTGGGCTTCCGCTTCTGCTTAAATCCCTGGCTGAGTTTGGAGTAACAGTTCCAGTTCCAATTGCAGTTGCAGAGCCCAAGATGTAATGGCCGCAAATCCACTTGTCCTCGCAGCATACACCACCAACCCCTCTGCAACCTGCACCTTGCTTCCCGCTACCCACTTCATCCGCCCTTCGACTTGTTTCCGCACTCGGTTTGTTGCCTTTAATTTATGACCATGGTCGGCGTCGTCGTCGGCGGCGCCTCTCGTCAGTTTTGTTGGGCGTGGCCAGTGGTCGCCACATCCGCTGTTTGTTTGGGCCCCCTTCTACGCCCCTCATCCCCCCTTAGCGCCACTGATCAGCACAATGAGTGCAACAAGAAAAAAGTACAAAACTTTTATCCACACACACATTCAGTTGAGTTTTCGTTGCTAAAGCAGCGTCGGAAATAGTTAACTTTTATATGCATTTCAAATCAGAAACTTTTGCATTCAAACTTTATTAAAATTACGTTTGATGCTCGTCCAATTGCGCCTACCTACCACCCGCTTAGCTCCTGCTCCACCCTGTTTTCACCCCTCACCAAGTCATTCCCCTGACTGAGTCTGTTTTTTTTTTTTGCTATTTCTATTGTTGTCCAAAATGTTGGTCGCCAGCTACGTGGCTCGTTTAATGGCCATTTGTTTGGCTCCATGTTTTTTTTAAAGCGTCTTTTATTTAGCTACTCAAACCGTATTAGGTAAGAGACCTGGACACTTTATTATTACTAAAAATATTTCACAAATTTGATATTAGTTTGTCTTCTGCATTTGTTATTATATTCACAATTAACGATAAAACTCATAATTGGTTACTTTGGTCAAGTTGTATTACAATTTTCGACCGATTGTTTTTCAAGATAACTCAATTAAACCCACTTTAACTAAGTTGAAGGACTGGTTATACATGCTGACAAAATTTCAACAAACTCAAACGATTATATCTTATAGCTAACATTGGAACAATCGGCTCAAAATATAATAATATAATAGTATTTTCAACTCTGAGACTTGTGCTCTGTGCAAAAATTGTCAAGTTGTGAACTCAACAATTGAATAAAATAATTAAAATAAAACAAAAAAATGGGATCCTAGTAGTAGTTATGCTTTTAATGTCACTCGGATTTTGTGAGCTGCTTGATATGCTAAGGCAAATATTCAGTTGAACAACATATTTCAAAGTGAAAAGAAGAAAAAAATAGTTCTAAAATTATCAAAAGTGAAAAATTTAAGACTTCAAATTTATTTTTTTTGTAAATAAATTTAAAAAAAGGACTGAAAAAACAATCAACATTTCTGAAAAGCTGCTGAATTCTTGTAATTTTGTTGATTTCGATGAGAATATGGGTAAGTCAGCTAATATTCCATCTATAATGTCGCACCTATAATAAAAATATTCTCAATAGCGCAGTATAATTTCGATGTATCTATGTATCCATGCATCACACAGATGAGGTATTGTCCGACACATTGGTGGAGGAACCTAATTATACAGACGAGGAGCTGAGAAATTAAAGCAAGTCAAGCAGATACATTCATTCAAATGCTGACGATATGCTACAGTCCAATGTTTGTGATATTTATGATAAGCTGATGGCTCCACAACAAAACCAAAGATACGTCCAAAGATCTGGCAGATTGAACAGATGATGACCGATCATTTCGTTAACAATAGTATCATCTTAAGCACGATAAACTTTAAAAACTTTCACAAGTACAGCTGTGGCCTCTACGAAAGGATCGGTTATCATCTGTTCCATTTGCCAGATCTTTGAATATAGCTTCTGATTTTGTTGTGGAGCCATCTGCTTGTCATTGTTGTTGTTATTGGAGAATACAATAAAAAGATTTTGTAAATGTTGCCAAAGAAAAACAGCATTTTTGTTATTACTTGTCCAGCAATTTGTACTGTCAGAGCTTTTTGAGATCTTATAGAAGACTAGTCCACTTAAGAAGCAGAATTTGGCCAATGGCGTCTTTCCCGAACCAATTTGGAAGCTAAAATACTGTTCGAGCTGTCTGCTGCTAATCTTAATGTCTTTCGTTTAAAAATATCTAAAATAAGCTAAGATATATAAATTTTGTTCCGAACTTCAGTCAAAGTGAAAAATTCGAATCAAATCAGACGCTTTCTTTGTTTTGAAAGCAGTTTTTATCTGGCTGGGTCATGTTTGTCTGTCCATCTGTTTATATGCGAACTAGTCCCTCAGTTTTAGAGCGTGATGAAACTTGGCACAAATGTTTCTTTTTTCTGCAACACGATAATATACAGCTGCCATAGGAACAATCAGCTAAAAAAAAAGTTTTTGTAAGAAAATATTTTTTATTTTTTAAATTAGCTCAACAAAACTGGCTAGCACTCAACCATATTATCTTCCACACTTGCTAACTTAGTTTTATCAATATCATGCTTTTATATCTTGAAATTGCCATAGGAACTATCGGTGTACAATTATGACTCTCAGCAAGGGTATGCAAATCTGTTAATGTTTACATTTGCTAATGGCTTACAGTTGCATTTTTCTTTGGACAATAGACCTTTTTAAGTCTTCTCACATCACCGGCACTTAGACCCATTCGCTGACCAATTTGTACACCTCTCTTTAATGGAACTATGGTGGGTAGGCCGTTCTTGGAGCCTGCGTATGCGCTGTAGTGCATTATGCTGTCATAATCATATGGTTCACCAGGAACATCTGAAACATTGCGTTTTTCAAAGTTTGCTATTTTATCAGGTATAATGTTTCCAATGTGGATCTTGACGTATTTGTCTCTGTCTGGATGATTATGCATGTGCGTAAATCCGAGGGCATGAAGTAACTCGTGCTGAATAATGACAGTTTTCATGCAGTATTTGGTCAAATTAATCATCATCACATTGTTCTTAAAATCTATTGATGTATCACAGTTGCTATCATCAACCCCGTATATGATAATTTGAAGCTTCTTGGGGTCATTAGTTCGCTTGAAGTGCACGCAATTTTTTGTTCGTTTTGATATTGTTTTCATGGCCTTTTTGATTGTCATTTCATCGAAAACACCTGTGAAATAGAAATATGTGCATTAGATACTTGAATATTCGACTTCCTCAGCTGCTGTACTCACTGAGTCCCGTTCCAAAGCTGTAAAGGAGTGTGCTATTTTTCCAGACGTAACGATCTTTAAGAAAACTACGCGATGTTGCGTTGCCTCTCTGGTGCTCCAAATCCTTTGCTCTGTATGCCGAGAAAAATTGATCCTGTTCAACTGATATTGTTTGAGTAATACTCAAGGCTTTGAGCAGAAAAACGCAAAGAATGTAACTGTCGCAGCACATTGTGAATGTGAGGATGATGAATTAAAGTACAACCGAGTTTTATACTTTTAGCCATGTCTAAAAGTTAAAACTTTGGGGTAAGCAAACTTTTCAATTTAAACGAAAGCAATTAAGTAAAGAATTCATTAAGAAACTAAAACATATTGCAGGAAATAATTTTAAAAAGCAAAAAAAAAGTCAAAATGAGTAAATTAAATTTAATCAAGAGCCAAAATTAAATGTTTTACTTTATCGCAATGTGTTTTGTGAGTTTAACCAATTTTGTTAAGTTTGATCTTTTTTTTTAACACTATAACTTATATCTTTCTTTATTTTTCAAAAATTTAAAAATAGAAGATAAAGGGTTTGTGCAATGTACTTCCGTCCGTCTGTCTGTCTGCATGAACGCATTTTTTGAAACCAGCGCAACCAAACTTGTTATATATGCATGTTGATATACTTATAACATAGTCAGACAAAGTGTCGGTAGTATCCGATTCCATAGCTTTATTATTACTTAAAACTTATAACAAATTTGATATAAGTTTAACTTGATTATTAACTTTTTATTATATTTATATTATATATATACAAAAATGTTCTGTTCGTTATAATGTATTCCGTTGTACCAAAAGTCGGAGTAAATTTGTTGAAACTAATTACATTTTTCAAAAGTTCTTTCTAAATCACTTCAAAATCTTCTTCCCCTCTTCTTATCTACTACCAGTTTCCCCATGTACTCAACCGATTTTTCCAAGAATGGTTGTAAGATATGATTTAGTCGCTCGATCAGATGATGCTATGTGCCATGCACTGTACTCTATTTACATATTTCGTGACTTAATTAAAATGCCATCTGCAAGGGTATACAAATATTTACAATAGAACTGTCTTAATTTGCGATTTTCATCGGACAATAGACCTTTTTAAGTCTTCTCACATCACCGACACTTAGACCCTTTCGCTGACCAATTTGTACACCTTTCTTTAATGAAACTATGGTGGGTAGGTAGTTCTTGGAGCATGCACATGCGCTGTAGTGCATTATACTGTCATAATCATATGGTTCATTAAGATCATCCGCATCTTTGCGTTGTTCGAAGTTTTTTTTACATTTATCATGAAGGTTTTCAATGTGTATCTTGACGTGATTGTCTCTGTCTGGATGATTATGCATGTGCGTAAATCCGAGGGCATGAAGTAACTCGTGCTGAATATTGCCAGTATTCATGCATTTAGGGGCCAAGGTAATTACCTTTGCATTGTTCGTAAATTTTTTTGAGGTACTACAGTGGTTATCATTATTTCCGTATATGACAACCTTAAGCTCCTCGGGGTCAGATGTTTGTCTAAAGAGCACGCAATTTTCAGTTCGCTTCGAAATCATTTCCATGGCTTTCTCGATTATCAATTGATTGGCATAATCTGTGGAATAGAAAAATATGCATTAGATACTTGAATAATACACTTCCTCAGCTGATTTACTCACCGAGTCCTGTGCCAAAGCTGTAATGGAGTGTGCTATATTTCCAGACATTACGATCTTTTAAAAAAGTACGCGACGTTATGTTGCCTCTCTGGTGATCCACATCCTTTGGACTGTATGCCATGTCGTTTAAGAACAGCTGATCCTGCTTAACTGGAAGTGCTTGAGTAAAGCTCAAAACGTTGAGCAGGACAACGCCAAGAATGTTACTGTAGCAGTGCATTTTGGATTTGAGGATGATGAACTAAAGTGCAATTGATTTTTATACTTTTTGTCATAATGTTAAATAAGCAAAGTTATCAATTGAAACGGAAGCAATTAAGTAGAGAATGCAGGAAAAACTTTAAGCGCGGTATGCATACATTAAAAGACCTACTCAATATATCATTCTATAGGTGTCAATACTTATCAGTAAGGCTGCTAAAGAGTTGAAGCATTGGAACATTCTTTGACAATGTAGTAAATTAAATTCAATTTAGGGCGGAAATTGAATGTCTAATTTTATCATAGATGTGTTTAGTGTGTTTTATCAAACTTTACATATACAGGTATAGTAGTTTGTTTAAATTTAATCTTTTTTAAGTATTATATATTTTAAGCATAAAAAAAAAACAGAATAATATCAACTTTCTATTGCACCACCACCAAAAGTAGAATTACATAATTATTACAAAATTCGGAACTACGAAATTAGTTTTCCTGTTATTCATGAATATTGAATTTGTTATATTTTAGATTTTTTCAATTTTAAATCTTTTTCAAAAACCAGATTTAAGTGCGTAATACCTCTCTGATCTCCTTTCATTATTGTTTTGACTGCTTGCATGATTATGTGGCACGCTTTCTCTGACTGGCTGACTTTAAATGCAACATCCCTTCCCTAAGCATACTCCTACCCGATCGCCCGCACTAATGACCGACATTGCTTCCTAATTACAAAAGTTTTGCATGCACTGGCTGCAGTCATTGCATGATTTTTTTTTATTTTGTTGTTTTTTTTTTTTTTTTGTAACTGAAAAACTTTGCAGTTTATTTGATATCCTTTATTTAATGTGCAAGTGCTTAAAGTTGAGCATTTCATTTGGTTTTTAGCAGGATACACGACTAACTAACGGCTCCATTAACTGGACACTGCTGCAACATGAAGACAGAACCGCGTTACACATGTTTCGCCAGTTAATAAAAAAAAGGAAGAACGGAAAAAGAAGGCTGCTCCACCACGCACACAGACGCATATGTCATGTGACACATGTGGCACAGAGTTCAGGACTCGGCTGCAGGCCAAAGCGAGACGAAGGGACAGACAGACAGACATACAGACAGACAGACAGAGACAGACAGAGGCAGAGCGAGCGACAGTGGGACGGACAGGCACACTTAATGATAAACAATGCTTGCGGTCAGTTTAACATGCCGCGCTATTACCCCAAGCACTAACCATCCCCCCTTCGCCCTCAACTACGCCCTTTAGTCTCTTATACTCCTCCACACATAACGAGTGGACAATTTACACACATGCTGAAACTGAAACTGGACAACAGAGGGCGCTGCTGTTGCTGCTGCTTGTGCATATAGCAAAAAAATGACACAAGTTTTTACAAACTATTTGCAGCGAAGTTAAATATACACTAACAGACTTATATCTTTTTATATTCCCAAGTGTAGTCTATAAATAAAAAAAAGACCAAGGAGTGAAGAACACTATTATATATAGATATGCATTTCGTCAACTTTATATCGACATTGCCTTGAAAATATATTGCGAATCAGTATCGACGTTCTTCCAAATATCATCACTTGGTTCAGTTTTCTCTTTTGGGTTTCTAGTTGAGCAAACACACAAATCTGTCTGAGCAAATACAACTTTGAAGAACCCATTTGCTCGAACTCTCAAAACAAATGAGCTTGTTCAAAGGCAAAGGAACGAAGTGGAGCTCGTAAATGATCAGTTAACTGGTGTGAGAGAAATGGGATGAGTTAGAGAAAGAAAGTGAAAAAGACAATTACCCATGGAAAAACATTTTGGAAAAGAAAACGCGTAAAAGTGTCTTTGCTTGAGCAAATAAGCAAAAGACAGAAAGCAAAATTCAAAGTGTTTTTACGTTCTCTTTAACAGTTTTGGTAAGTCTATTCGAGCTCTGGCTTAAGCTGATACTCTACGAATATATAGATACTATTTATCGGGAATCTCTATACTCTCATTATATAAAATAGAATAGAGCCAACCAAATTTGGTTTGGTTATAGACTTTCTACTTCTACATATCTATTTTGATACATTATCCTTAGGAATTTGCTAACTTAAACATGTAACAAAAGTGTCGAAAAACTAAATATGCCCTGTTTTTCTATAGAGACATAACAAGCTGGCAAGCAAAGCAAGAAAGAGCGACAAAAACAACATGCTTAAAAGAGCAGTAAATGAGAATTTATCCACTTGCTGACCAACGCACATACACAAACACACAGATACGCACACACACACACGCACACACACACATATATACAGAAAGAGTGTAGAGTGGGGGATACACGCACATCGTAAAGTTTTAATCGGATGTTGTCCAGCTTTACATGACGCCATCTACTGGCTTAGAGTGCAATATCCTGTGGCACGCGATAACATCACATACAGTTAGATGGCATCATGGTAAGCGAGGGGATAAAAGAGTAGCTGCAACACACACACACACACACACACTTACACACACATACATACATTTGCGTTGTTTATGCCGCCGTTTTAGATGCCTGAAACAAAACGCTTTTGGCCCTTTTGCCGTTTGACGGCATTCGGCATTCGACATTGCCATGAACTCGAATCCACGCGCAGTGTTGCTGCCACTGCCACAACAGCAGCAGCAGTGGCAGCAGCAGCAGCAGCAGCAACAATGCCACATGGCAAAACAAAGCGCACACAGTCAGACTAGACACACTTACAGCTGGCAATCCAGCACTGCAGCACCCCTCCCCCCTTTTTCCACTCCTGCAACATCCTCCAACCAACAACCAAAGGCAGAGGAACAGCCGCCACAAAGGCTTAAAAAGTACTCACAAAAAATCAGCAGCCAGTGAAATGTGTTGTTGTTGTTGTTCAGCCACTTGCCGCTAGATGCACAGTGGGGCAAAGCGAGCAAACTAGTAACTAAACTACTTAATCTTTTAATTATACATAAATCAATATTTTTTCAACTGTAAGTCAACTTTTCGCTTGTAAATTGCATGCAATTCATGATTTAGTGCAAGTGATTTGAAACCGCAAGATTTTTTCAAAGTAATAATGCGCAAATTGATTAAAAATTAACTTTCACAAAGTACAAACGTAATAAGTCTGTCTACTTATATTTTTTTAAACTATCTTCCACCTGCTTTTTGTCGTTTTCTATAAATTATCTTGAAGTTAGAAAACAAATGAATTTACATCTTTTTACATATCTTAACTAAATATTAAGGCGTGCTCTCAATTCCATTGATTTGTGAATCGAGCATTAAACAGGGATTATTCTGTTGTATTTTAAAATTGTGTTGGACGTGATATAAATTAGTATGTATATAAAAACTATACATAAATCAATTAAATCGATGCTTTTTGGTTTGCTACGATTATAATCGTTATTATTAGAATCGATGAATATCTGTAATCGATATTTTTCACAAAGTATTCTTAATTCATTGTTTTTTGAATATTTTAATTGAATGTGAATTCTGGTCAAAGAAATCATTCGCTAAGTTTGATGTTTAAACAAAATAGAAAATTCAAATAATCGCCAAATCGAATACGTTGAGAGAGAGATCCAAATGTGAAATGTGCCATGAATAACTTGCAATAAACTTCGTATTTCTTCGATTTTTCGCTATAATATCGCATTATAAAGAACAGCATATAGTGTCCGAAATATGCGAATAGGTATGTATCAAAATTTAATCCCTCCACAATTCTCATTTCATCATTTGCCTCCGAAAAGTCGCAGCGACAAAATTCTCTATATTAGAGCATCATCTCAATTCAACAAAGTGGATTGCATCAAAGCAAGCCACTCCAAAGAATCTATATGAACTTATAATTCTCAAATGGTTTAAGCAATCACATGGTGTAGTGACCGACTGAAGGGCTCAGTCAAGCAATATCTTATTTCTTATTTTATATCTTAAACATTTTGTTTTCTTTCACTGCTGTGAGAACAAAAGCAAAAGCCAACTCTTTATTTTTTATAAACTTATTTTAAAATATATTTGAATTGTATATATTCACCCACTCAACGTAAACTTTTCGTTTCTTTTGAGTATATATCATGTATATTTAAAGGTTTAAGGGTTATTCTCTAGCAATATTAATGCTAGTTTTGGCATTTACATGGACAAGATAAATTTATTAATAGATTTAAAAACAAAATTAAAATTGAATACTATTTTGAACATATTGTAAACAATTCCAAGCATTTAGTTTTCTTAAAAATGCTTTGGCAATGTGCCAAGTTGAATTATTTCTACTATGTTATTCATCTTAATTTATATTTCAAGTATTTAAAGTTCAGTTTCGAACTGCTTCTGCGTGGTGGTCTTAACAGTCATTTAATCAAGTAAACAAATATGATTGCTCTCTTTAGTGTTGATAAATATTGGCAATTGGCAAATATTGGCAAAACATTGAAATAAAATCTTCGGCCAGTCAGTCAGATTTCTGATTTGATCCACTGTGCGCATGGGTGTTGTAAAGGGTGTTGAGGTGAGAGGGGCAAACGGTGTTGCTGCTACACGCACACTTGGCCAGTGACCAGTGTCCAGGGTGTCCAAAGTGTCCAGAGTGTACCGCGTCCAGAGTGGAACGTTCAACGTGGTGTGAGGGGTTTGAGGGGTCTGAGCAGTGGCAACGTCGTTGTCATTGTCGTGACAGGAAATTAAGATGAATGTGGCGAGCAAACTGCAACTCCAAACAGGACACGGGACACTGACGGAATGAGGAAAGTGGCAGAGGAGGGAAGGATGGGGAATGAGAGAGGTTAAGGAAGTAAGGGAGTAGAAGTTCGACTTGGGTTTTTTGGTCACTTTTTGCTGCCATGTTTTGGGCATTTCTATGTTATGTTGCTTGTGTTGTTTGTCTCTGTTGCTTGACGGTCTCTTAAAATATTCATAACACAAACTGTTGCCACTATCTGGTGCTGCCAAGCCGCAAAATGTGGACAGGATGTTACCAGTCGTAAGGGTGGGAAGTTGGGGAATAAAAAGGATAGTGCAAAAGGAAGGGTAACAAATGGCATCGTTTGCTGCGAAAGTTGCGCGTTTGAATTAATTGATTTTTATGAATTAGTTAAGTGACTTTTTTATATGCGAACAACAAGCAAAAGGCAAATGAAACAAATGGAGGGTTAAATATGGAGAGTAAATAATGTAAGCAACTGTGGAAGGCACTTAAGATTAGATATATGGTTGTGTATAGTATAGAAATGCGAAACTGGGAGAAAAACTTTTAGAAATATACATAACTTATGGTCGAAGTGAAATGGAAATGGTAAATTAAAGCAGATTTCAAATCTCCAAGGAAAAACCATTCCATTAATAGCAGTTCTGTGTTAAGAAACATTTCTGTGTTGACAAATTTTATCTGAAAATTAAACTTATCTTTAAAATCAAACATTTTTTAGAAACTTCACTAGCAATAATCTACAAAGACCTTGCTATTAATAATATTAAATAGTAAGTCGAAACTTTTGTTATATGATTTATATGTTAGGCTTATAATTGAAATGAATATTTTGTTGTCAATTGCTTGTTTAGCTATTAAACTCACCTAATGTTTACAATTTGTGTCGACTTAATGCTGACAAGTTGGAGAAATCTACTCAAATATTTGAGGGTAAAGCGATTACATTGTAAATTAGCCAACATTTACGGTTAAACTTTCAACTGTTTCCGTTTGGTTGCTCTGTTTGGGGCTAATAACATAATTGAGCCATTGCACGCATGGGAAAGCTCATTAAAAAGTTGGCAACTGTCTACTGCAAAAGTCCTTGAGCGTGAATAGATATGGTATTTGTACGGGCATGTACGTACACTCAACAAATTTTGTTCATAAACTTTTATTGAAAATTGAAAAAAAAATATTGTAAATATATAAATGTAAAAAAATTACACGCATAATTCTGTTAATACCCGTAATATCTAACTTTTAATAGTAGCATACAAATTTGAATATATTAATTGGACTTGTTCTCATTTCAGAGAACTTTCCATTGCGAGTCGTTTTCGAGTTTGTATTACTATTTTTAAATAAAATAAATTTCGATAAAACCTTTTTTAAGATAAGTTCAAATACTTTTCATTCAAGTGTTTCAAAAGCCAAACTTTTTAATACGAATGTTCTGTCTTTGGAATTCAGAACTGCTTAAAGTTCCGAATTCAAATGTTTTGATCGGATTCGGAACTGGGAACAGTCCTGTATATCTGGTTTAAGGTTTCACTTTTGCGGAAGTGAATTTCTCTAAAATATTTAGATTTTTGAGTTATTAAATTGAGCTTCAATATAAAAATGATAAACATACAATGAACAATCGATACATAAAAGATGAAATCGATATGCAGGCGGTGTATCAAAATTAGCAACATATCGAACTAGAGCGATATTTTTCATGAAAATATCGATATATATGAATTGTTTACATAAATTAATCATTCGATAAATCAAATATAATATCGACAAAAAGACAGCGTTTCAAAAGAAGCATCATTCTGAACCAGAGCGATCATTTTCATTAAAATATCGATAATATCGATGTATTTCTTACACTTTCAAAATTAATCAATTTCTTAAATGATGGCGATTTTTCCATATCAGCATAATATTGAACCTGAGTGACATTTTGAATAAAATTATCAATGTATCGATTCCTTTTTTAACAAAGCTGGTCTAATTATTAAAAATGATGAGAATTTTACAATCTGATGTTCTTGAAAATTAAAGAGCAAAATTGTGTCCCATTTTCTTTTTCGCTCAGTGTATTGATGGATGATGTAGTTGCTGTGCTTGTAGTTGGTATTTGATAGCTGGTAGTGCTATATAAGCCATTGTCTACTTAGAAGTCACTTATAGTCCTGATTATGGTTCGTTACGTGCCACGCCTGGCTGATGGCCAAAAGCTGAAACTCTCCTGGCCATTGGCGCTATATCGACTGAATCACATCTTCTGGCCATTGGATCTGAGCACATCGAGCAATTGGCGTCGCTTTGATTATTTGCTTGCTTTCATCGGTTGTTTGATTTTTATGTTGCACAATGATGCGGAGTTGCGTTATTTGCGATATCAAAGGATTAATCTGGACGCGATGCTAACGGGTGTGCCAACATATTTAATTTTGGTTGAAAGTCAGCTGCGCAGTTTGCATGTATTGCGGCATCGTGGACAACTGCAACAGTTGCTGCAACATTACTTCAGCAACATATATGTGAATCGTCAAACAGAACCAAAAGTCTTTGGACAAATTGAGCGCAAGTTAATACCAAATCGCATAGTATCAGGTTTATATCTGTGTGCAGTCTCTGGCTATGTTTTAGCACCGGTTCTGATGATAATACGTGGACGCAGGGACTATCTGTTCTCAATGATACCAGGCTTTAATGATGCACCCATGTATATCTTTGTGCCGTTCACTTTGTGCAGCGTTTGGGTGGCACTTTCCATTGTCTCCATGGTGTTTGGTGAGACGGCTCTGCTGTGCGAATTAATCACGCATTTGAAGGGTCGTTATGTCCTGCTGCAACGTGATATGGATGCATCTATAGCTGAGATTGTGACAGCTCGTGAACGTTCTCAGATGGCGCGACAATTGCGTCAGTTGCTTGTTCGAACGCTGCACCGCAATGTGCAATTGAACCGGTTCGGTGAACAGTTGGAGCAGCATTTCAATGTGCGAATATTCATCATGTTCGCCTTTAGTGCGGGCTTATTGTGCGCCTTGGGCTTTAAGACCTATGCGGTGTGTATATCTATGGGTGTATGTGTTTGTGGTGTTGTTTGGCATATGTGTGTGTGTGTGTGTGTACAAGGATTATATCTAATTTGATTGATTGCCTTGCAGAGTCCAACGGGCGACTATATTTATCCCATTTGGTTTGGTGCCAAAACTGTGGAACTGCTCTCATTGGGTCAACTCGGCTCCGATCTGGCTTATATGGTATTTTAGTTAGTTAGGCCTGTTCCGAATTTCACTAACGCATCAATTTCACACAATTTACAAACGTCTTCAAATTAAATGAAAGTTTTTATTTCTATTTTGCTCTTTAATTGATTCGAAAGTCTACTTCGGAATTGGGCTGAGAATTATAGATTTATATTTTTTGCCACATTGCGTTTATTTCTATATCTTTTCTTATATCTTGCTTAACTTTCTGACTTTTTAGACTGACAATCTGAGCACCATGTACTATCAAACACAATGGGAACAGGTGCTTTATCACTCTACCAATACACGTGAGAATCTACGTTTGCTCAAGGTCGTCGCCTTGGCCATTGAGGTCAATTGTAAACCTTATTATATGACGGGTTTGAAATACTTTCGAGTCAGTCTTCAGGCGGTCATCAAGGTGCCTTAACATATATTTAAACTTGTCTTCTTTTCCTACTTATTAACTATGTCAATCTTTTATAGATTCTTCAGGGTGCTTTCTCCTATTTTACATTTCTTACATCGATGCGCTGAATATGAGTTTTAATATTAAGTTGCTGGCTTAAAATGAAATAAAAACAGTTCTGTTTGCACAGAATTATGTTGCTTAAATTTTGATTTAATGTTACCTAAGAGAGGATAACTTATATTTGTGTAGCGTTGCCAGTTAGCAACATAAATCGCATAAACGAAAAAATTCAATGACATTGAATAAAAACAAGAAAAAATATAAGTATTTATTTTACTGTCCAGAAGCCGTGTCTGGGAAGCTATCTTCGAGAGATGTCATTCGATCTCGCCGGGTGTTAACCCGGGAAGTACCTTTTCAGGCGTCTAGGTTGTGGATGTGACTTGCTCTGATATATCATCATCTCAATTCAACAAAATGGATTGCATCAAAGCAAGCCACTCTAAATAATCTGTACGAAATTAATTGTTTTTAGAGTGGCACTTATAATTCTCAAATGGTTTAAGCAATCACATGGTGTAATGACCGACTGAAGGCTTCAGTCGAGCAATATCTTATTTCTTATTTTATATCTTATTTTTTTATTATTTAAAAAAAATAAGAGTATATTCAGTCCCATGTTCGGAACAGCCAGCAAAGCGTTAAGAACAGCATATAGTGGATTAGCAACCCAAATAGCTAATCAATTCGTTAAGACTTAAATATCGGACAACATCTTATTTTATATCTTATTTATAAACTTATTTAAAACATTTATTTGAATTATACATATTCACCCACTCAACGTTACCATTTAGTTTCTTTTGAGTATATATCATGTATATTTAAAGGTTTAAGGGTTATTCTCTAGCAATATTAATGCTAGTTTTGGCATTTACATGGACATGATAAAATATCTTTATTAATAGATTTAAAAACAAAATAAAAATTGAATACTGTTTTAAAAATGCTTTGGCAATGTGCCAAGTTGAATTATTTCTACTAATTTATTCATCTTATTTGATATTTCAAGTATTTAAAGTTCCGTTTTCTTATTTCGAATTGCTTCTGCTTGGTGATCTTAACAGTCAAGTTAATTTTCTTTACCCATTTAATCAAGTAAACAAGTATGATTGCTCTAGTTATAGTATAAGATTAATCGAATAGCCATTTATTGTAATTTGGTTAAATCGATCATCAAACTTATCGATTATTTCATGCTTATTTGCATCCCAACAAATGAGTTTGATTTTTATTATTTAAATGTCAATTTTAAGATTTTATTTAAGAGTTGCCTCAAAAACTTAATAAATATGCAATGAAAACTACATTTATTAAATGAAACCTGCAGCAGCGTACGCTGAAATTGATACAAAAGTGAAATACAGAACACCCCAAATAATTAAACGTAATTTTTTTAATGATTCATAAATTAAGAATTGAGAAATTTCACTGGCGCTTTTTCATACAAATGATGGCATATTAAAAGTCAATTATTGGTGAATTAATTTTAATTAAATTAAATTGATAAAAGTCAGCGTTCATACATGGCTGCCTGCTGTCGACGCCAGTTGTCTGTGCATGTGTCTGTGTGTGTGTGTGTGTGTGTGTGTGTGTGTGTGTGTGTGTGTGTGTGTGTCTGTGTGTCAGCTTCTCCCGAAAAATATGCAATAAAATATTCATGATTTCTGCTGTTGCATCGAGTGCAAAAACTTGCCAAAAAGTTAATAAAACTTTTGTGGGCTGCGCTCTTCTATCCAAAATGAAATTAGAAGCACTCAAAAACAGCTGATCAGGAGCGCATTGCCATAAATCTTGAACTTCTATCTCGCTCTCTCATTTAATATAGCTATCTTTATCTCTCGCTTTTGCCATGTTTCAATTTCAATTTCCTGCCGCACGAACGTTTTGGTAAATTAATCCATTAAAGTTTTGCCCATGAAATGAACAAAAGTTTTCACATAAAAATCTGTGCATCTCGCTCGCACGTGCTTACCCGTCTCGCTCTCGCACATCATTTGTATAGAAATGGTTCGAACTGCGACATGCGTCACCCTCATTGATAATTAGACGCAACGCCGCATCGTCCCGCCCCATTAGCCAATTTGCACTTCATTAGCGTCGCGTTGTTCCCACAGCTTCAGCAGGAGCAGAGACAAAGTTAGGTGGAAGAGGGGCTAAGGGGACAGAGGCAAGAAGCAGGAGAATCGATAGCTAAAACTGAGTTATTCTGCTCAAATTGGCGCGCTGGAGTTAACATGACCTGCGCTGTGGCTCTAAGGATATCTAATGACTTTTTATATATATATTTCGAGGCTCTGAAAGGTTTAAGTTTAGTTTGAGCTTCAATTTGTGTCACAGAGAGCATTATTTTGTTATGAATAGAAAAGCTTTATTTTGTAATAACTCATATGCTTTGATGCTCACACATGAATAGAGCTGCTTAATACCTTTAATGTATTATAATTTAATACATCTATTCAACACAGTTGTGACATCTGTCAGTCAACTAATCCTCCAGCATTATGTGCCCATGTGTCATTCGTGCGAAGTCCTTCAAAATTTTGATTAATCTATTTTATGGCCATAATCGTCAATTAGCCTTAATAATCATGAACGTGCTTTGTGCTCAGAATAAACTTAATAGAAATGAAAAGTAAAGATTATGAACAGAGATGAATAAATTGAATAGTTATTAACTTTTGGATATAAAAAAGCATGCTCTCATTTGCAAATTTTTGCATGTTTCAGCTGTGGATTGTAAAGTAAATGCCAAAATGTGCATAGAAAAACAACTGATGGTAGTTTTATATTATTTTTAATATTTTCTACAATATTTTGAAATGATCTCAATTAATAGAATTACAACTCTGTTTATCAAGTCTTTCTTAAATAAAATGTTTCTTAAAAATGTACAAATTGCACATATACAAATTGAATGTATAACTTTATTTTTTCCAGAAAGTGTTTGATAAATGTTATTTGATGGATTCAAGGTAAGTGCTTTTACTCATTTCGTACATATTCTGAAATTTTGAAGCAAGCCCAACTTTACTTTTTCTATATTAAACATATCTATGTTTCATTACTTTTTTTAAATAATCTTTTTAAAAACGTATTTGTGAGAAATACAAAACTGTTTCTGGATTCCACTTTCGGTTAAATTCCACTGAAATATGCAAAGCATACTCTTTCGTGCTCCCAAACGTTTTCTGTGAAATTTATACGAAAGTGGAATTCGGAACACAGCTGGTAGTTCTTTATATATTGGATACATTTCAAGAATTTATTATATGCAAATCTTAATCAGATTTAATTTTTTGTCTAAGGACATAAACATTAAATAATATTACAACAGCTGGCAACGTTTATAGCTAAAGCCAATATACGTAACCCTGATATCTGTGTTTTATACAAATACTAGTATGTTATATTTAAGAATGCTTTTTATATAAAATGGATAAAGAATGCTTTTCTCTTTTGATATATTTTTAAGCTTGATCTTAAATACAAACAACTTTAAATAAAAACACCCAATGAGTGTTGAAAACTTTGCTATAAGCACACACACACACACACACACACACACCCCGCATATCTAAAGGATAGCAATACTTTTGCTCTATGTTGTACAAATATAATACGAGTACAATTCCAAAATAGTGTCTATCAGTGACCCAAACTCTGAAAACTTTTTGCAGTGAAAACCACTGAAAAATGTTATATTTATGCTTTGGTGTTGCCAACTGAAGTTGAAAAACAAACAAACAAACAAACACATATAATCATAAGTGTATGTATGTGTGTGTGTGTGTGTGTGTGGGGGTGGGGTTAGTGTGTGTACAAGCAAATGTAGCAAAAGTTTTAGCTTGTAATTATCATTAGCGATATTGTGTCTAAAGTTTTGAAGCCGCGTATTAAGCAGCCTGCGAGACACAAAATGCCAAATGGATGCTAGATAGTGTGTGTGTGTGTGTGTGTGTGTGTGTCTGTCAGTGTGTGTGTGGCGCCCACAGTTATGCTTCAAAAAAGCGCAGACTCACATTGAAACTTTGGCTTCATTTAACTTGGCATTTTGATTTGATTGCACAGACACACTGAGAAATTGCAAGAAAGAGGGAAAGAGAGAACGTTAGGAGTGAAGGAGAGAGATGGCAAGACTCAAAGCGAGGCGTTAAATCAAATTAAGCGCACCAAATAAATGCCGAACCGGGCAGATAAAACTTTTAATTGCAATCGCAATTTCTTTTATATATTTCTGTTTTTTTATTTTTTCCCATTTTATTATTCTAACTAAATTTTTGTTTTAAATTTTTAGTTGCTAAACTTGGCCAACAGGCTGGTCCTTGCAGTAATTTACGTTTTTATGGTATAAATTTGTATACTCTGTATTTTTAAATAGGGCAGTCATTTTGGATTTTTACAAATTTGTTGTATGCTAGATAGTTTTTTTTTTTTATATTTTTAAACTATTTTTAAATAAGAAAAATTTAAATAAAATTTGAAATGGATGTCTTTTTGTATTCCCAATGTTTCTTGATTCCGTGGATCAATTTTGTATTAAAAAAATAATCAATATCAAACAGTCTTTGAAAGAGTAAAGCCATGCAAATTGTTACATTTATATATTATGGTGTCTTTCCTGAAATTTCACAACGATCCAAAAAGAATTGTTAAGCTATTTTCAATGTTTAAATTATGTTTATATTCTTAATAGCAAGCTGATTTTTTGTTTTTACCTTTTTTTCTGGCATTTAAAGTTAGTTGCAGGGTATCTTCTAGTTGCACATACTAAACGAAAGCAATCTTTTTAATTTCATCTTGTCGCCTTGTCCTTTTGCGCGTTGGCAACACGTCGTATGCTTAATTAATTTTAAATGCACTTTTAATAGTTTGTTGCGTAAAGTTGCCAAGTGAATTGCATGAACTGAAATGACTAACACAGAAAAC
Organism: Hirtodrosophila cameraria; assembly: GCA_949708635.1. Classification (NCBI taxonomy): domain Eukaryota; kingdom Metazoa; phylum Arthropoda; class Insecta; order Diptera; family Drosophilidae; genus Hirtodrosophila; species Hirtodrosophila cameraria. Next base: position 79,061,781 of record OX453090.1, read on the forward strand.
TCAACTCAACTCAGCTCAACTCAACTCAACTCAACTCCGAGCGTCCTTTAAAAGGTAGACGTTAATTTTACTTTCGCTTGAGCTAGAAAGCCAGCAAGAACAAATAAATCGCAAAAGGTAGAAAGCAAAAATTGTAACCAGACGAAAGGGGAGAGGGAAGGCAGCCCCATTCATGTGTGACTGCATTTGTCAGTCTCGGTCTGTGACTGTGTCTCTGTCTCTATCTCTATCTCTAGCTCTATCTCTTTCTCTCTCTCTCTCTCTCTCCCTCTCCTGCTATCTTTCAGTGTGTGTGTGTGTGTGCGGCTGAGTTGTGTGTAATTATGTCTGAGATTATGCCCACAGTCATGGAGCTACCGTCTGTGTGTCTTAAATGCTCACACCGCTTGCACCGAAACCCGCTTTTATCTCTATCCTCACCACCCACAAATCCGCCCCCACCACCCGGCGCATCTTGTCCTTGTGGTCGTCCTCAACGTCAGAAGTTTTCTGTGGCCTGCTCGGGTGCGAATCTTTGAGAGTTTCTCGCTTTTGCTCTGATAATGTGCTGATGTCTTGCCATTTGCTTTTGGCTAATGCTTCAGTGACATTGGCTGAAAGTGAATAGACTTCAAGTATGACAGTTTAAGCCATCCAAAAACATGACTTCTTAGAATTGTGTTAAGCAATTGTGTGTTCTATTATATTCTGTAATAAGAACTAACTTCACCTAATGCTTTTGTTTTATTTTATTTATTTTTTTGATTTGACGGATAACTTATATTTGTGTAGTTGTCTTTGACAGTTGGCAACATAAATCGCATTAATGAAAAATTCAATAACATTGATTAAAATCCAGAAAAAAATAGATGCATTTATTTTACTGTTCTACTGTTTCTACTATTTTATTCATCTTATTTGATATTTCAAGTATTTAAAGTTCCGTTTTCTTATTTCGAATTGCTTCTGCTTGGTGATCTTAACAGTCAAGTTTATTTTATTTACCCATTTAATCAAGTAAACAAGTATGATTGCTCTAGTTATAGTATAAGATTAATCGAATAGCCATTTATTGTAATTTTGTTAAATCGATTATCAAACTTATCGATTATTTCATTATTTCATGCATCCCAACAAATGAGTTTGATTTTTATTATTTAAATGTCAATTTTAAGATTTTATTTAAGAGTTGCCTCAAAAACTTAATAAATATGCAATGAAAACTACATTTATTAAATGAAACCTGCAGCAGCGTACGCTGAAATTGATACAAAAGTGAAACACAGAACACCCCAAATAATTAAACGTAATTTTTTTAATGATTCATAAATTAAGAATTGAGAAATTTCACTGGCGGTTTGAACCAAAGCAAGCCACTCTCATATAATCTATATGCACTTATAATTCTCAACTGGTTTAAGCAATCACATGGAGTACTGACCGACTGAACGGCTTATCTTATTATTTCTACTATTTTATGCATCTTATTTTATATATCAAGTATTGAAAGTTCCATTTTCTTATGTCTAATTGCTTATCTTTAGTGGTCAAGTTTATTTTCTTTACCCACTTAATCTCGCAAGCCCTGCAATCTATAAATCTCCGGACCTTCGAATGCGAATGGATCTTTTGAATCGACAGAGGTTCTCAGAAAGTATTGGTTTGTAAGTAAAGTATTCGGGAATTATTAATTTTTATCGAAATGAAACTCCAAAGTATATGAATGTTCATTATCTTATTTGATGAAAATGTCCGTAAGTTTACGAATAGCGGGCTCATCAAAATGTTTCCAGAATAGAAGAAATAAGAATCCTTTATGATGCATATAATAAGAACTCCAGTAAAAATTGGTTTTTTAATTTAGATAAAATAAATATATATATAACATTAACTTATATCAAAGAAATAGGAAACAATTATGTACTCTTCAGTCAGTTACAGAATCTTTTTGTGTCTGAAAGTTTGCTTATAGCTTTAAAAAGCTTTTAAATAAAATGTGATCAGTTAAGAAAGCTCAGGTATCAATGTTAATCAACTTGAATCTTTTGACGTAAAATGTTAGCTTTTCATATTGTGCCAAAATTGTGTTAAATATTTTATTATAAAAGCTTTCAAGAGCTTTTACTTAGAGATGCCATGCTCAAGTTTATGTTTAGCTTGAAGATTAATCGCTTTGCAAAAGTAACATTTTCAGTTCATGTCATTGAGAATTTTGTACGCTGACTGCTTTAAGTGTGGTCTTAAGATATTTTGTTCATATGCGCTGTTCTCCGACTTAAGTATTCTCATTTCCCTTTAGCTGCTTTAGTTATGATTGTTGTTGCTGCTGTTTTGATGTTGCTGTTGTTGTTGCTGTTGCTGCTGCTGCTGCTCTTGCTGCAGCTTGTGCTGTGCTGTGCTGTGCTGCTCTTCTTGTGCGGCTGGGCTTTTGGCTTTTCCTTAACTCGTAAAGTCGCAGGAAGTTATTATCCTAAAAACTTTACCCCTGAGGGCAATACAAACAAAGGCGTAGCAGAGCAACAAAGCGCAGCATTCATGTCTGACTATGAAATGGCTATGCCTGCACTCTCCCTCACACACACAAACACACACACATACACACATAAATATGTTGTGTGTGTGTGTGTGTGTTTTGCCTATGCATGAAAATAGAATGTCATAAAATTAGAACGATCATAAGCAGCACAGCAGGCAACGCAGAGCAAGAACGCATCGTCTCGAGTAAGTAAAAGCCAACAGACACACACACACTGCCACACACTCACACACACACATTTAGAAAGCAAAACTTGGCCAACGCGCTGACTTTTTTACTGCTCTTGGCGAAAAGTTGATGGCCAGGCGTTCTAGTAGCCGCCTTAACCCATTAAATTCTTTCTATATATAAACCTGCTATTATTCTTAACAATATATATATTAAAATACATAAAAATACCCATTTTTCCCTCTGACTTTGCTTTGCGAGTGTCTGAATTATGCAAAAACTTGAATTTAAAATTTAAATTGCATTGCTTGGCCTAAGTGAGAATTAAGTCTTTGAATGCCACTGGAAAAGTTATCAATTTTCTTTTATACCCTGGCAGAGTGGAAAGGGATTAAAAGGGATGTTTCCAACACCATAAAGTATATGTGTTCTTGATCAGTCTGTCTATATGTCTGTCTGTATGCATGCGTCCATCTCAAATTATTAAAAAATATCTTTCTATGCTATTTGCAGATAAATAAACAACACTTTTTATCAATGTTCAGGTATATTTCAGCATACCACTTCGACTGAAATAGCCTTTTATTATTTCAAAACATTTTGAAATGTATTTGCATTTGCAATTAGTTTACAGAAAAACTGTTTTAATTTTACAGTTTTTGTGGACAGTAGATCTTATTGACTTTTTTCACATCAATGGGACTAAGTCCGTCACGTTGACCAATTTGTTTTCCTTTCTGTTTTGTGACTATGGTGGGCTTGCTCTTGTCTATGGCGAAATAATCTGCACCGTAGTGCATTATACTGCCATAGTCATATTGAAAGCCAAAGTCATCTGAAAGTTCGTATTTTTCAAACTGATTTTTCCTATGCTCCAGAATGTTATCTAACTTGATCTCGACGTAATCGTCCCTGTGGCGATCACTTTGCATATGCAGAAATCCGACAGCATGAAGTAACTCGTGCTGTATAGTGCCATGCTGCATGCAGCCAAGGCCCAAATTAAGTTCCATCTCATTATCTATAACCGCCATAGTGCAATGACAGCTATCATCTATTTTTCTCGATATGACAAGCTGATCCTCGGCTTTGTTTTCAGTTTTGCGGAAGACCAAGCAAGTTTGCCTTGATAAACTTGACATAGCCTCTTCGATTAAAATGTGTTCAGAATTATCTGCGGAGTAGAAATCATTGAAGCAGATGTATCTTCGAATATTTGATTGCCTCATCTGGCGTACTCACCAATCCCCAGTCCAAAACTGTAAGGAACTATGCCATTGGGCCAGTAGATTTTGTTCCAATCAAGATTACGTGACTTTACGTTGCCTCTCAGGTACTCCAAATGCTCACGAGTGAAAAGCATATCGTCCACCAAAACCATGTCTGCCCGATCAACTGGCAGCGCTTGAGTAAAACTCAAGACACTGAGCAGGAATACCAAAACAATGTTGCTATAGCAGTTCATTTTGGATTTAAGGATGATGAACTAAAGTTACATCGACTTTTATACTTTAAGACAAAGCTAAAGTCGAGTGAAAAACTTTAGATAAGAAAAGTATTTAAGTTGCGAGCGCGTGGACAGCAGCAATTACGTAAAATATGCACTAAAAATTATAAAATATTGCAGAAAAGAAGATATGCATTAATAAATCATATTCTAGCTGAAAATTCTTATCAGAGCTACATTCCAGTTGGAGCGCTAGAAATAAATAAAATTAGATGAAGGAAATAACTTTTCTAATTTTATCGCTTCGGTTTCGGAAGTTATATATACTTGATCAGAAGAGACTTTTAATGTGGGTATGATTTAATTTTCGATTGATTGTTCCGAATTTCGCCCGATTTTGCCCAAAATTAATCAAACTGTGTAAAACATAATAACATTAAATAATAGTGATTTTGGTTCAGATAAGCAAAAAAGTTTTTCCTCCTTTTTGAACCGTTTGTTCCTATGGCAGCTATAAGGTATAGTGATCTGATTTTGTTGAAATTTTGTAGACATGTTAAGATAATGCTAAGACTCAAAATTAGTAATTATGGTTGAGTTATCTTGAAAAATAAAGTTTCCGACCGATCGTTTCTATGGCAGCTATATGTTACAGTGGCCTTATCTGGACGATGTTGATATAGGTACTACCAGAAAAGCTACTACAAAGAAGCTTTGAGATAGCTTTGAAACTGAAAGACTAGTTTGCATATAAACATACAGACAAACGGACAGAATATATGTACTTGATGGGGTCGGAGACGTCTCCTTCATTTCGTGATAACATTACAATACTCTCTGCAAGGGTATAAAAAAACAGGGTATAACAAAGCTGCGGCACATCGAAGATTGTTGTTCTTTCCTATTGTTTATCAATACTGTATTTCCTATTTTTGATCTTCCCACTTCAATATCTTTGACAAAACTAAACAGAGTTCTATAACTCTTTGATCTTGGTTAGATCTCGTCGCTTTACTAAAACGCATGTGGAACGAGCTGTAAATCTTGAAAGTCTTAAAGGCTTACGAGATTGTCGCGTTCGGGCGTCTGTGGCACACTGTGATATGTAAGTTGAGTTAACAACCATCCTGTTGGCCCTACTGTTAGCCATCCTGTTGGCCATCTTTAGTTGTAACTAAAAACGCAAATGCATTGCCTGCATAAATTAAATGTTTACGACTTCCGTTTTGTGTGTGTGTGGTGGGGAAACGAGGGAAAAGGGGGACTGCAGGTAGCTCAGCTAGTTGGAGATTGCCATTAAAAAGGCAACGAGTCGTGTGCATACAACACCCAGCAGGATACACACACACACACACATATATATATATATATACAAACACACAGATAGCTAGCTAGGATTATAGTATGCATGGCCATGGCTTTTGGTTGGGTTGGAGAATTTGTTGCTGGTGCGCTAATTTTTAATTACGACCACTAAATATTCAATTTTTAGTGCCTGGCAAAGGCAAATGCAAACACTTCCTTTGCCATGGTAGGCAGGGGGTTGTGCTGTGTGGTGCCTTTTGTTTTGTGGATTAACAGCTAGCAAAAGTAACCAGCTACGAAGTGTACTAAAGAGTACGAGAGAGCGAGAGAGCTGAAAAGTGGAAAAGAGACACTTGATTCCTGTCCCATTTGGAATTGCAAATGTTGTGTTTATTTTAAAAGCACAGTATCATAATAGCTTTATTTCAACTGCAGTTTGCAGTTGCAGAGCATGTTGCTCTTTAATAACAGGTAAATCTGTATTTATCACCAGAGATATTATTAAGAAGATATTCTATATTCTTTTTTTGATTACATTTTGGCTTATTGTTTCTATAACACCTAAGCAAATATATACATTAGGTACAATTGACTTAGTTCACAACAAATGGTTAGCCCAAGTCGTTGAATTCTAGGATATTTATACCAAGAAAGCATAGTTCTAAAATGTATTCTCAGTATGCGCTTTTTGAGTAATATCAAGTAAGAATGCTCTAGTCGAGTATGCCCGACTACGAGACTCCCTGCTTCCAATTTGCATTTCAAGCAGCTCAGCAGCAACTTGTCCAGTGCAGGTCAAACTGTTGCTGCTGCCTGCTGAGATATTGGAAATAGATTCTTCAATAACTTTGGTGTTTATTATCCGATTGTAATGAAATTTACACAGCTGATTAACATTGATATAACATATATGTGTACCAAAAATCAAAGCTTTATCTTTAAAATTGTGGCAGTGGGAGTTTCTTGCGATTTGCAGGGGTGCGGGGGGTGCATCCGAAATTTGAAATAAACTTGATCTGCGTATGGTATACAGGAACCTGCATGCCATGTTTGGTGTCTCTAGCTCTTCTAGTCTCTGAGATCGATGCGTTCATACAGACGGACAGACGGACGAACGGACGATCGGACAGACAGACGGACAGACAGGCGGACATGGCTAGTTTGACTCGGCTGTTGATGCTGATCAAGAATATATATATAAACATGTTACATACATATGCAGTACTTTTCCCATTTTTAATGGGAACAGGGAGTAAAAATGTATGTAATACTCATACTCCAAAAAGCTGAGTAAGCTTTTATTAAAATTATTAGAAAAATGTAATATCTTATGATATAAGTTTGATTTTCACCAAAGTTAATTAAACTACATTACTCTTCACTTAATGCGAACCTCAAGGGATTGGGCAGAACAGTTCTTTTTAAACGAAAGTTCGCTTTAGTTCATTTTAAACGAAAGTTCGCTTTAAATGGGTTCGTTAAAAGCGAGAACTACTGTATATAAAGTATGATAAAACAAACAATACACGCTAGAAATTCAATTTCCTTTACTAAAATGTTATTTAATAAATTCTATAAGAATATTCTAACGCTTTCATTCTTTAAAGTACTACTGATAAGTATTGACACATATAGAATGATAAATGGTATAGGTCTATTGATTTATGCGTACTTTCTTTTCTGCAATATTTTATAATTTTTACTGCATATTTTACTTCATTGCTGCTGTCCACGCTCGCAACTTAAATACTTTTCTTATCTAAAGTTTTTCACTCGACTTTAGCTTTGTCTTAAAGTATAAAAGTCGATGTAACTTTAGTTCATCATCCTTAAATCCAAAATGAACTGCTATAGCAACATTGTTTTGGTATTCCTGCTCAGTGTCTTGAGTTTTACTCAAGCGCTGCCAGTTGATCGGGCAGACATGGTTTTGGTGGACGATATGCTTTTCACTCGTGAGCATTTGGAGTACCTGAGAGGCAACGTAGTGTCACGTAATTATGTGAAGAAAGAATTAAAATGGCCCAATAGCACACTTGTTTACAGTTTTGGACAGGGACTTGGTGAGTGCACAAGTTAAGCCAATCTAATATTCACATCTACTGAAATAATTTATAATTCAGATGCTGATGCAGATGCTTCTGAACGCTTAAGAATCGAAGAGGCTATGTCAGGTATATCAAACCAAACCTGCTTGAAGTTCCGAAAGACTACAAATTCCACAGAGCATCAGGTTGTCATAAAGAGAATCATAGCTGGCTGTCATTGCACTATGGAATTTGACAGCAATGAGATGGAGATTAATTTGGGGCCTACATGCATGATAGTGGGAAGAATACAGCATGAGTTTCTTCATGCTCTCGGATTTCAGCACATGCAAAGTGATCGCCACAGGGACGATTACGTCGAGATCAAGTTAGATAACATTCTGGAGGATAGGAAAGACCAGTTTGAAAAATACGAACTTTCAGATGACTTTGGCTTTCAATATGACTATGATAGTGTAATGCACTACGGTGCATATAATTTTGCCATAGACAAGAGCAAGCCCACCATAGTCACAAAACAGAAAGGAAAACGAATTGGTCAACGTGTTGGACTTAGTCCCATTGATGCGGCAAAGATCAATTATATCTACTGTCCAAAACATAGTTCAACTTAAACAAGTTCCATTGTTAACTAATAGTAAATGTTTTCAAATTAAACAAGTAAAAATACTCTAGTCGAGTGTGCCCGACTACGAGACTCCCTGCTCCCAACTTGCATTTCAAGCAGTTCAACGGCAACACAAGCAAGCAGTGCACTTAACTCGTAAACTGCTTGTCAAACTGTTGTTGCTGCCAGCTGAGACGGGTGTAATAGATTCTTCTATAACTTTTGTGCTATTTATCCGATCGTGTTGAAATTTACACATCCGAAAGACATTGATTAAACATACATGTGTACCAAAAATTAAAGCTTTATCTTTAAAATTGTGGCTGTGGGAGTCTTTTGCGATTTGCGGGGGTGCGGGGGGGGTGCATTTGAAATTTGAAATAAACTTGATCTGCGTATGGTATACAGGAACCTTCATGCCAAGTTTGGTGTCTCTAGCTCTTATAGTCTCTGAGATCTGTGTGTTCATACGGACAGACGGACAGACAGACAGACGGACATGGCTAGTTCGTCTCGGCTGTTGATCCTGATCAAGAATATAAATATAGTTTATATAGTCGGAAATGCCTCCTTCTGTCTGTTACACACATTTGCAGTACTTTATAACTCCCTTTTTCCCATATTCAATGGGAACAGGGAGTAAAAGTATGTTTTGGTCGAAATGGACAGCTAAAATAATACAATGAGATATTTTGTTTAAAAGAGTCTGTACCCTGTTAAAAAGATGTGGGCGAATGGCATAGATAGATGCGTACATGTTTATTTTTACTTTTACTCCCTGTTCACATTAAATTCGGGAAAAGGGAGTTATAAAGTACTGCAAATGTATGTAACAAGCAGATGGAGGCATTTCCAAGTATAAAAACTGTAAGTTACTATATAACTAAGAATATATTTTGATCAGCATCAACAGCCGAGTTGATTTAGCCATGTCCGTCTGTCTGTCTGTCTGTCTGTCTGTCTGTCGGACATGGCTAGTTCGTCTCGGCTGCTGATGCTGATCAGGAATATATAGTTAATACAGTCGGAAATGCCTCCTTTTGCCTGTTACATACATTTGCAGTACTTTATAACTCCCTTTTTCCCATATTCAATGGGAACAGGGAGTAAAAACCAAATTGAATATTCTTTTTAAAACTCTACCGTTTAAGTTGCATCAATTGGCATGCTTTCCACATCACAACCTGCTTTTGTACACCCATCAATTTTATTATTCCAATTGTAGCTAATTGAATCACATGCTCTGGTTTCTTTTATTTATTTATATTTTTTTTTTGAGAGAGAGAGAGAGAGAGAGATTTTACGTTACATTTTTGTTGTTCAGCGCATGATTCACAAAACTTGATAACAGGATTGAATGAATAATTATATAGTTTTTACTATCACGCATATTATTATGCTGAGTGTATACTATCAATAGCTAAAAATATAAATTAAAACGACTTTTAAAAGAAGTTTTATTTTGATATATCGTTCATTTAAATAAAGAGATGACTAAGTGTTCTGGTTTTCTTAAACCTTCAAAATTATTTAAAGCCCATTATCGTGGGTTTTAATATTAAACTAAACTGCTCTAAGAAAACTTCTTAAGAAGTGGAAACCAGCGGAATTACTGCATGTTCCCAAAATAAGCACCCACGACGGGCAGAACGAAAAATGATTTTAAAAGGAGCGGGTGGGCGGGTTTCTGAAAAGAACAACAATCTTTAAATGTCAAAAAGAGAATATATGTTCAACAATTAAAAGTGTATTCAGTTTTAATTAAATTTGCTCAAACAATTAAAATTATAAACTATTTTTCTAGCGATTATAGATATATTGAGCCGATATTGATCAAATTAGTTTAACATGTTTATTTTACATTATGCTAAAACTCAGTATGGTCGTGTTATCTGTAAAAGTAAAATTTGTGACTAATCTTTGCCATGTCTTTATGTTCAGTGAGAAACTTATAATATAAACTGCGTGGCAGTAACTATATTTATATATAAATGCATGTATGTATAGTTTATGTGACATAAAGATAGAAGATTTCTGATTATTCTTAGTCTGAAGAACTTACAAGAAATGCAAATAAACACATACTCGCATAGTAAGATATTTATAAGCTTATAAACGAAAGTTGGTTGAACTTTTCATTATCAAATTATAAATAAAGGCGTCTGTACACTTCAAATGGAATGCTCACGAATTGAAAAACTCCATATACATAAAAAAAACGAAATGGAATGCTAGCGGAATTTATTCATGGAATGGCAAGCGAAATGTTAACTTAGCAGCTGTTAGTTTAGCCAAACTGATATTGCCTCTGTTACTGTTAACGACATGGAAATAGGCATTGGACATTATTTCGCTTACACATACTAATGCATCCGTTTAAAACGAGCTAAGAATCAAGAAGAGGAGAACTTAAAAATGAGCGGGTAAATCAAAAAAATAATAAACATAGACTTGAGCTATTTTTAAGGAGAAAAATATCAAGTTCAATGTGAGTTGTGGGATTTGTTTGAAAAGCTACAGTAGAAAAATAACATTAATTGTTATTTTTAGTTAAAAACATTATTATTTAATATATATATATATATGTATACTTATATTTAAAAATAACCGCTGGCACTTAACAGCATAATAATGGTTTTTACAGAACCATTTTGAGTAATTAACATAAATGTTTAATGAAATGAAATAATGCGATACCAGCTCATACCATTTCATTTGAAGTGTGTAGACGACTTAAACATATAAAAATGAGAGGCTTGCACTAAGAATAATGTTACTTGTTCTCCGATAACAAAGAATTGTTTTTAGTTTAATTTCTTAGTTCAGTCGAGCAACTTCGCAAAATGTTTCTACGGAGTTTAATATTATTTACAGTATTGCCCAGCTTTTGTCTGGCACAAAGTATTTGTTTTCATCAGAATAATCGGAATGGTAAAACGACTGTAAGCTAAAAGTATCAAAATTTAACGAAAACTTAGTTAACTTGTATTATTATAAAGATTGTAAAGGTATGCTGTCAAGGCTATACGCAACAGCATGCATCGAATTTTAAATGTATTCCAAAGTGCAGAAATGACTGCTTAAACGGAACGTGCATAAATCCAGAACACTGCAGCTGCACCGTTGGCTATGAAAATGTTGATCAAAATCGATCCAAGGGGTATGTTTTTATATCCTTGCAGAGGGTAATATAGTTTTCTGTAATTGTTAAATGCTTTTGATTGCATCCTTAAGCAACTTCTTTTAACAGTTGTGTGCCTGCTTGCTCGAAGGGTTGTAAAGATGGCCAATGTATAGCTCCAGATGTATGCAAATGCGAAGATGGCTTCCAGTTTGTTGAGGAGCTTCGTCAATGTGCTCCTGTCTGTAGCACAGGTTGTCCAAATGGAAGCTGTGAATCTGCGGAGAAGTGTAAATGCAATGAGGGCTATAAACTAGTTAGTAACCAGAGCTGTGCTCCGGAATGCTTGCAAGGATGTGCGGAGAATAGCTTCTGTTCAGCACCCGACGAATGTAGTTGTCAGGCGAACTATACATTTGATGAGGGGCTTGGACGATGTGCTCCTGTCTGCAGCAAAGGTTGCCCAAATGGATACTGTGAATCTCCGGAGCAGTGTAAATGCATTCAGGGATACAGACAAGAAACAGAACAGGGCTGTGTTCCGGAATGTGTGCAAGGATGTGCGGAGAATAGCTTCTGTTCGGCACCCGACGAATGTAGCTGTGAAGAAGGCTACATTGAGAAGGAAAATCGATGCGTATCTGATAATGCTTTGACTGACCATATAAAACCCTGGATGGTTGAATTAGTAGCTGGAATTCTTGTTTTGTTGACAGTGATAGTACTTGTATCCTGTTTAATAAAATTGAGTAAGTCGAATGTCTATTTGATAGCTGAGCAAGGTTCGTAATATTTGTTGTTCTTAATTTATTTTTATGAAAACCGCACGCTGCAATCTGCTTTAATCCCATTCTGTGCCCTCTATTCGAATATGGTTTTAAACGGTAAAAGGATCGTCAGCAAAGTCAGAACAGTAAGAATCAACCGACTGCTATATACTCTGTATGTTCTAACATTTATTCATTGTTTTATAGACAGATTTACTTACCGGAAATACATGTCCCAGTCGAGAGCGACTTACCTTATCCCAAATCCTTAAATTAAAAGATCATTTGCTGATTTGAATCGCTTAATCCAACTTTATAATCCCTTCAACCCAAGCTTAATTTAACTGGTATGTTTTATATTTTAAAGTTTGTTAATAACTTTTGCCAACAATTTCGTTGAATTTCAGAATAGGAATTTGGTGTTTACGTTTCGAACGATTATAAAGGAGAATTCCGGCCTGATCTCATTTCAAGTACTTAAATAATAATCTTAAATAAACTGTTGACTATTCTGCTTTGATTTATATAATATTTCTTTGCGTTGTTTTATGTTAGTCATCAATTTTGCATTTAATCGCCACTTAATATGTATCACAATCTAATTTTAAAACTAAAAAAATATGATGTAATATTCACTTTCGATTTTTCAGCAATATATATGCTTTAATTTTAAGACATCCTTTGGACTAAGACCTACACGTTGACCTATTTTCACATTATTCTGTAAAGGTATTATGGTTGCTTTGTTATTCTTGGAGAACGCATAGGCTCCATAGTGTAATATACTATTATAATCATAACCCAGACCAAAGTCACCCACATCCTTTGAATTGTATATGTCAAAGTTATGTTCCATGCCAGACTTAATATTCTCTACGGCAATTCTGATAAACTCATTCCGTTTAGGATCATTCTGCATATGCAAAAAAGCCAGAGCATGAAGTAATTCATGTTGTATGGTACCCAAATTCATACAGCCAATACCCAAATTAAGGATCTGTCGATGACCCAGATAACCAATGTAGGACCAACAGCCAGAGTCTGTTCTTTCTATGACCACCTGTGGTTCCGAGGAGACAACTGTGCGACGAAACCGAACGCAGCTCTGATCGGATATACCCGACATAGCTTGGGTTACGAGTAAGACATCCAAGGGAGCTGTGGAGTAAAAATAATTGCCATTACTTTTTGGTTTTTTACAGTTGCAAATGTGTTATTTGAATGGGATAAACTAACCAATTCTGAGTTTTAGCAATGTTTAAACATTTTTACAAAATTTCATCAAAATCAGGTGATATTATCTTAAAGGTAATAGGAACAATCGGTTTAAAAATCAGTTTTTGTATGGAAAACTTTTTTTTTTCTTAAGCTATCTTAACCTAATTAAACTATTCAGCGTTTTAGTATGTTTTTTTATTTCATATCTTAAAATTGGTAATCTATTGTCGAAGTTTTTAAATAACTTATATGACAACACTTGTTGGTATTTTCTATCATTATCGAATAAAGAACATATTTCATTCAAATGTATTCTAAGTAGGCCTTGAAATTCAAATGAAATGCGACTTGCAAAAGCAGCTCTCCAATAATTTCAGTACCTTTTCAGTTTTCAAGCTGTACAAAACACTTCGTATTTTTGTTTATTTTCTTGTTATAATTTTTTTTTTTAAATATAAAAATCCAAATTGACTTTTTATTTCCATCAACTTCTGCTTTACTTTCTCAAAAGTATCTAATTTTCGTCGGACTTTTTTTAATTTTCTTCACAGTTTTCAACTTGTGTAGAACTCATCTCATTTTTATATATTTTTTTTTTTTAATTTTTTTAAACATAAAATATTCCATTTGAACATTTTCCATTTTCGAGTAGCAAGCCGAAGATAACTTTTCTTTCTTATTAAATTTGATGGTGATGTAGCAAATTGAGAAATTTGATCTTGTGAACAAATATTTGAATTCAAAATATTTTGAAATCAACTTTTATCGCAATGAGCTCATAATTTTACCAATGTTCGTTAACCTGAAGAGACTTACTCATTCCCTGTCCAATGCTATAGACGAGTGTGCTTTGGGGCCAATAGTATCCTGACCAGAGCTTAACATTTCTTGCTTTCGCATTGCCTTTAAGGTACTCCAGTTGCTCTGGGGTAAGCCTAATGTCGTCCTCCAAAAGTGTGCTATCCTGATCAACTGGCAAGGCTTGAGTCCCAAGCAAGTTACTTAGCAGAAAAACACAGAGAAAGTAACTGTAGCACTGCATTTTTGTTATGATTTGTTGCGCTGAGCTGCAACAGATTTTTATACGCCAGATATAGCCAGATATAGATAAGCGTAGATATGAACATTTTGGCCAGATATAATTACTTAATAAAGTATTTGGTATTTTACTTATGATAACGAGTTCATTAGCTTTAAGACTCTTAAGTATTGTGTAACATAAAATGCTGCTAATCAATAGATTGCTTAAAAATTCCGTCAGTTTTTGTCAGTTACATTGAATGAAAATGAATATTAAGAAAACTGAACATAAATTTAGCCAAATAATAACTATTTAATATAACAAGCCTCATAATCATTACACATTGTTCAATTCTTGCTAATGTGTTTTATGGTTTTCATATAACAAATACTTCCCTTTATTCCCTTCCGCAAACGTAATTTCTTTTCACATTTGGGCTTTTATTTCGCAACTTAATGATGATAAATTTCATTGCCTTATTGCAATTTACTCATCCGTCTTTCTTCTTGCTGCTGCCCCCCTCTCACTCCTTCTGCTTCTGCTCTTTGACTGAAATTTAATCAGTTTATTGTGTTGACAAATGTAATTAGGTAAACTCTGCGTTGCTGTCATTTGAGTTTCAGATTCATTTTGGCAACGTTCTCGGGTTTACAATCGCGCGTGTTGCCTAAACGATTACGATTGAGATTTAGACTTCCGCAATGACAGGGGTGCTGAGTGAGAGGGGTGCGCATGACTAAAAGGTGTCATAAAAGGTCACAACTGGTTAACCTGCTCAATTCAGCTGATATTTAAGGGGAGCAGTAAAAACAAGCTAAAGTATCTACTAGAAATACAATCTTTGAACTTCCGGTACTCAATTCAATTTTGCATTAGCAGCTAAAAGTAGGCAATCGAAATTTTATTCAATTTCAATCAAAGAGATAAGAAATAATCTATGAAATACCGGGGAACTCGTCTGCTGACATTTATTTGAATAAACGCCAATCTGATTAGATAATATTTGTTGTCAAGGCATGTCAAATCTGGGTTTTGTTTTAAAAGATATGTTTTTGGATATCAATATAGTTAAATACAATGTAAGCATAGGAAAGGAAATAGAAATGTTTTATTTGACAGTGCTCTACTTGGAACTACTATATGCCTTAACTTCTGAAACAAGAAACAATTGATTAATCGAATAAGTCGTGTTTTTTGACATGGAAATGAGCACTCTTAATCGATATTTTTCTGGGTTGAAACGATTAGTGATCATCGATATTTTTCCCAAAACATTGTACAAGATGTGTTGTTTGTGAAATATTGTAAAAGGCTATACAAAAATGAAAAGGAAAGTGCAAAGAAAACCTTGTTTTACTTCTGATTTTCATGCAATTTTTTAATAAACAACTTTTTTCGATATCGATATTTATTTGAAACATCGATTGTCAGTTTATGCTGTGTGATCATAAGAACTGTTATGCATTTGTACTGGATAATCGATAATCGATTGTTTTATGATTATTAATATGTCTAATCCTAAGTTGATCTCACATACATATTGATAAATAATAATCAATTTTATAAAAAAATGTTGCAAATTAAGAATTACTTTATGGTTTTGTTTTTAATAAATAAAAATTTGAATTTACTCTTTTGTTTTTAGAAAATATTTATAAAATCGATATTTTTGTTTAAAAAAGACTTAAAACAATTATGTTCCCTGATCAAAATTGTTATAAAACACTTTTCAATAAATGTTTATTGACTTTGGCAGTACATTTTTCGCAGTTCAAGCTCATCTTTGAGACTAAGGGTGCTATTCTGAGCACTTTGCGTAGCATCCTGGATTAAGACTTTATTAAATGTGCTTTTGTTGTGCAAATCATCCTCGTCTTTTCGCAACACACTGCCGTAGTCAGAATCAGAACTACTATAACTTTCAACATGTTCTTGTTCATTAGGCTGAATGTAGCTATTCCATACATAGCTTTGTCTGTTAGGATCTTTTTGCACATGCACAACTCCCAAAGCATGCAGCAGCTCGTGTTGTATGTTATCCTGTTTCATGCAGTATTCACTGCCCAGATTAAGACGTTGTGGTTTGCCCAGACAGCCAAAGTAGGAACCACAGCCAGATTCCTTTCGCTCTATAATGACCTGCGGTTCTGTAAAGTTTTCAGCTAGACGAAAGCGCACGCAGGTCTTGTCGAACATATCCTTCATGGCCAAATAGATACGCCAGTAGTCATTCAAAGCTGTGTAGTTGAATTTTGAATTAATGATTGCTTTGTTAATGTAACTTACTTACCCAGTCCTTCTCCAAATCTATAGACGAGTGTTTTGTTAGTCCAAGGACTACCAGAAAACGTCAGTTTATACTGATTAACTGGAGTTGCTGTAGTTAAATTCAGACTGCTTAGCACTAAAGTCCATAGAAAGTAACTGAAGCAGTGCATTTTGTATATTAGTTGATGAACTGAGCTATAACCAATTCTTAAGCGTTTAGAAATTAGATAAATGCAGAGTTTTTATAGGTTTTTTTAGGTACTACTCATCATTTTATGATCAATTTTGGCTGATAAGCAAGCTTTGAATTGTCCGATGATAAAGATAAAAGTTAATATCAATGTTATATTTGCATTGTTTACTTATCAAAAACAAAATTATGAATATTACTTAGGAGTGCTCTGTAGATAATGA
Organism: Hirtodrosophila cameraria; assembly: GCA_949708635.1. Lineage (NCBI taxonomy): Eukaryota > Metazoa > Arthropoda > Insecta > Diptera > Drosophilidae > Hirtodrosophila > Hirtodrosophila cameraria. Next base: position 79,078,680 of record OX453090.1, read on the forward strand.
GCTCGGAAGGAAATGATATCATGTTAAACGGAAATAAACCAAGAATAAAAACTGATAGTTATTTTTATATGATCAGGCTTTGCCCGGCTATGCATTTGACTTTGAAAGTCATGCGGTGGCACCCTTGTCGAACGATTTCTACGAAGAACTATAAAACTAAAGCTTGAAAGTATTTGAATAATAACAGCAAAGTTCCATGGTACAGTTTTCTTCAAACTTTCTGTATGTGGAAAACTATTCAGGTTTGAGCGAACCCATCTCTAGTAATTGACTTAAAAATAATTCAAATTCCCCAAACATAAATAAGTACATATAAAAATGGTCGAACTGCAAAGATCTTTATGAGAACTTCTGATAAGATAAAATCTAACGGCGTTAAGCGGTCAATTTCTCAAGTCATAAACACTTGTTATAAATTTAATAATTCTTCTATCATGTGCAAGAGCAATAAATTAGCTGCTGTTCATTAGATTTGATAGCCAATTTGTTAGCGAATTGTATAGCACCACAGTCGCAACTAATCGATTCAGACGGCAACATGAGAGCCTTACCTATTGTGTTACTAGCCTTTGTTTTTATCAGGGGCTACTCAGCAGCCCCAGCACCAGGAGCACGTGTGGAAACAGATCCTGAGCTGACAGCGGGTTATTTTGAGGGTGATATGGTAATTGAGAATAATCAAAGGAATGGACTGATTAATGAAACTTATCGCTGGGAAAATCGAATTGTCTATTATTACATCAATAGCTATATTGGTAAGTTATTATGTAATATAATTATGCATATACTTAACTTTTTTATTGATGTCGCACAGATGAGGAACATCGCAATCACATTATACGCGGCATACGCATTATTGAGTCCAATTCCTGCTTGATCTTCAAGGAAGCTACCACCGATCAGCCCTACTTTATCAATGTAACCTCATTAAACACTGGCTGCCATTCTTTGGTGGGCTTCAGGAATAGAAAGCAACAATTGAATCTACAGAACTATGCACTCGATACGGGCTGTTTCCGTCTAGGAACCATTGTGCATGAGTTCCTACATGCCCTGGGCTTCTATCATCAACAGAGCACACATGATCGTGATGAATATGTTCGCATTGCATATGAGAATATTGAAGAAGGCAAAGAGAACAACTTTAATAAGTATAACAATGAAACAGTGGACAATTATGGCGAGAAATATGACTATGGCAGCGTTATGCACTATGGACCTTATGGTTTCTCCAAGAATGGCGAAATGACCATTGTACCATTGGAAGAGGGTGCGGAGAAGATTATTGGACAGCGTTTGCAAATGAGTGAAGCGGATATCAACAAATTGAATATAATGTACAAGTGTCCACGAAAAGTTTGAAATTATTCTCAATTATATCAAATGAAAGTTTTCAAGTTTTTACTTTCAAAATATAAGTTTAATAAAATTTAGAAATTTTGAGTTGAGTCTTATCAGCTCAGACAGGAACAGGGTCGGAATCCCCATTTTTTTATTTATTTTTTTAACTTTAAAGGTTATGTTTACTTTGTGTTCATTATCAATTTGTCGCTTAGATTGGCATATAAGATAAGATCTCACCTTAGCTAAACGCGCGTTGTAAGTTAACAACAAATTGGTTGTATTTTATTGTGTCGAATAGTTTATACCCTTGTAGATTGTATAGTATTTTTCTGATTGCGATTTGAAACTAGGTTTTTTTGTGAATCATCATATGATTTGATTACTTTCTGAAGACGTAACTTTCTTAGCCAAAGAGTTTATTTTACAAAAACATTAGTTCTTTTGTAAAAAAAGCGTCTTCCATTTATAATTATAATTATATAAAATACACACAAAGCTATATCAAAAGAATACTTCGTGCTAATCAGAATATATATTTGTGTTGATATACAACTCTTTGTGTTTAAAATAAAAGGTATCTTTCAATACGCTACCCATTTCCATTGACAAGATTAAAACACCCATTGCCAGAGGGTATCAAAAATGCAGTGACTTCGCTATAAAGATAAACAAACGCGTTCGTCATATAAACATTTATTAAATTTCCAATGAAATCTTGGACAATTAATCGACTTGAATTTTTGCGATACAGTTCAGTCTAGTCCAAACAACAGAGAACATGAAACGTTTTCTAATTGTTACATTAATCCTTGTGATTTTTAAGAAATCAACAGCAGCACCTTCAACACAATTGGAAACGGATCCCGAGCTAACTGCGGGCTATTTTGAAGGAGATATGTTGTTTGATCCTAAACAAAGAAATGGACTGAGACAAGTGGATTATCGCTGGCCAGATCGGATTGTCTATTACTATATAAATAGTAATTTTGGTAGGTTAAGCATTAACTTAATTGGATTATTCATTTAACTTCAACTTGTATTAAAATTAGATCAGCAGCATCGTGATCACATATTGCGCGGCATCAGTACTATCGAGCTTAATTCCTGTCTGACTTTTAAGGAAGTTTCGAAAGATCATAAATACTATGTGAATGTCACTGCAGAACCGGGCGGCTGCTATACAGCTGTGGGTTTCCTAAACAAAGTTCAGCAACTGAATTTGGAAATTTATCCTCTGGATGAGGGTTGTTTCCGCATGGGCACCATTATACATGAGTTTCTACATGCCTTGGGCTTTCATCATCAACAGAGCACCTGGAATCGTGATGATTATGTGCGCATTGCTGACGAGAATATTATAGAGGGTAAAGAGCATAACTTTATTAAATATGATGAGCATATGATGGATAACTTTGATCAAGAATATGACTATGGTAGCGTTATGCACTATACAGCTTATGGCTTCTCAAAGAATGGCGAAATGACCATTGTGCCTTTAAAGGCAGGCGCCGAGAAGGTAATGGGACAGCGATTGCAAATCACTTCTACGGATATTAACAAATTGAATACCATGTACAAGTGTCCAAGGAATACTTAAAACTTAGTGTATGTTAAGTATTTTTGTTGTTGTATATAGCTTATAGCCATTGATGGTTTCAGAAATGCTATATAAAAGTTGTGTACAAATATATGATAAATAATTCATGTTTTTTATCTTTTCTACTATCTTTTTGATGCAAAACATCCTTATTTTCGTTATGTATGTAATCTGGGTAGGGTAAAATTTGAAAAGTAACGGCTACACATACACACACTGAAAGTATTTGCACTCTCACAAGCAAACGCAACACTGAGAGCGAGAGAAAACAAGATCTCTGCTGCTGAGAGCGTAAAATTATGTTTATTGTTGTTTATTTTTTGTCTTTTTTCGAGTTAGGCTGTGTGTTTAAGCAAAGAAGTTTTTTTTTTTAAATTTTGTCAATGAATTAATTTGCATACAAAGCTTCTGTTATCTACGCTCTTTGATCTAAGTGAAAAGGTTCCGAAGTCATTTTGTTGCACAGTTTAGAAAGAGAGAGCGCAATCACTCGATTGAATGCTTCGATTTGTCTTATCTGTGATGAGCTGCTAATCTTTTGAGAGTTGAGTTTGAAATATTCAGCACCCTGAAGATAGCTTTATTAGTTCGTTTCAATTAAAAATCACTCCTAAAATTATGCTACGATTCTAGCTACTTTATAACTTATCTCAGGCACATGGCCACAGGGTGTTTTAGCTTAAATCATCAAATCAAATATATTGCCACGATTAAAATTGGCGCTTGCAATAATCGTTATCAAACAACATTCCTTAATCGGTCAAATGTTTTATTGGCCCCTCTTCCCTTTCAGCTCACCTTTTCTTAAAGTGAAAGCATAAATAAAATGCCCAACAAAGTTTATCAAAATCTTTCAACAAGAACTTTAATATAACTTTGAAGTGCTTAATCTAGTTGGGTAATACTTGCTTAATGCCGTCATCTCTTATAATATCAGACTGGATTTCGTACTTATAATACCACCAAAGCTTAATATCAAAAACCAACTTAACGTTCCCCAAAGAGAGAGAACAGATAAGCGCCATTCAAGTCGAAAGACAACACAGTATTCACAAGTGTTTAGCACAGCGATTACGCGTGTTTTCGTATCTTGAAATTATCGGGCAAGTATCGGTAGCAAATTACTCATCCCCGGTAATGTACGTAAAGCACAATAAAATTACTTTGTGTATAGCTCGTTGAGCACTTGAAAATCCAATCAAAGCACTGATAATGATAATAATTCTATTTCAATCAATGCAAAAAAAAAAAAAACAAAAAAAAATGTACGTACTGATAGTAAATTATATAGCACATGACGTATGCCCAGTAGAACTTTGAGACTTAATTTAGCAAAGTTATAAAGACAAGAGAAATTATGAAATATAGTATCTTTACAAAAGTAATGATGAGTTAGCGCCGTTCTAATTGTTAAACTGGACAATTGAGATTTTACACAAGCAGATTAGGCGTTATCTAGTCGAGCGGAAGTGCTTGTCGGAAGCTATACTTAACGTGGGTGTACCCTAAAGGGAATCACTTTTTGAATATTGTGTAATCAGCTGTATGGTGTGCTTATAGCTGTTAGATACCCTGTAAAGAATACAACGGTATTAAGTGAAACTCTTTGTCGTAAATATACTTAACTAACGTAGACTCGAAATTTATTCGTAACTTGGGTGCACCTTAAAGGGAATATTTTTTTGAATTTTGTGTAATCTAGAATATTGTGAATTTTTAATTATTAGATACCCTGTACAAAATGCTATGGTATAAAGAGAAACTTGATGTCGAAAGAAAGGTAGACTTAACTTGGATGTACTTTAAAGGGAATAACTTTAAGCATATAGTGTAATCTAAAATATTATAGACCCTGTAAACCATTCTTACGCAATGTATTCCTGTAGAGAGAAAGTCGTTGTCGAAAGATATACAATACTTAACTTGGATGTTCCTTTAAGGGAATCACATTTATAATATTGTCTAATCTAGATCTGTAAAGCATAGTACGGTATTGTGCTTTTTTTTAAGAGAAAGTCTTTGACGAAGATCTATAGCTCCTAATGTTGTGCTCTAGTCGCATATATTGAACCTGTTATGGTTCCTAGAGAATTGTGTTCTATTCAAATTGAAGGACTTGTGAGAAGATTGTGTTCACTAGGGTATAGATAAGGTAGATCTATTGTATACTCGATTAGAAAACATTCTGTATCGCCAAAGGATATCGATTTGAACGCAATATATCAAATGCAATATTGGGACGATATTTCGAATTTTTTCAAAGATGATAACTTCGATGTATCTATAACTTCTGAATATTTCTTGAGTGGTTAGTTTAAACTTTGAAATACTTTGTAATAACTATGCTCTAGTTTTCAGTAAACTGAGGAAGAGGTTTCCAGTAGACTTTTTCATCTAGAATCTAAAGCAAATGGTGGGATAGAAAAATACTTAAAATAAACTCTATAGCTAATATAAAAGTATATTCTAGACTAGATAATGTAGTCACCTCAAGAATACCTATTATAAGTGGGTTGGATACTTTAAGCTATGGGATACTCTATTACAACTGTGCTCTACTTAAGAAGAAGGTGTTTCCAGTAGACTTTTTCATCTAGAATCTTAAGCAAATGGTGGGAGAGAAAAATGCTTAAAATAAACTCTATGGCGAATATAAAAGTATATTCTAGACTAGATAATGTAGTCAACTCAAGAATAACTACCTTTCGAATCTATCATTTAGCAATCGAATTAGATAGAGTGTAAGTACTTTGTAGAAATGTTTCTTCTTCCAGGTTTAGCTAAACACATGAATTCGCACAGCTGTGTTATATTCTACTCTAGCATTATCGTTGCGAAATCAATTGCTTGTATCTAATCTTCGGGTTGAGCTACTAGCCAGTGGTAGTAGTATCAACTATCACCTATTTATGTCCAGTATTCAGCTTGCACACGCGTCAGTCAACGTCGAGCAACGTCGCGAGCAAGATGCAATCCCTACAAACTGTGGTTCTACTTTTGGTGGCAACACAACAACTGTTACAGGCTAGAGCGGTACCGCTGCCCTGGAGTGGTAGAGCGGATCCAGAGGAAACAGCTGGATTTGCTGAGGGAGATATGCAGCTGACGAGAGAACAGCAGCTGGCATTGGAGCAGGGTCCAATGGGTCGCAATGGTCTGATTGATCAAAACAAACGTTGGCCCAATAATCTGGTTATCTATCACATATCGGAGGACTTTGATGCGGCTCATAAGGATGCCATTTTAAAGGGTATTCAAACACTAGAAGAGCATACTTGTGTGAAATTCAGAGAAGCTACGATTGAGGATGTTGGCTATGTGGAAATTACAGCAAAACCAGGCGGCTGTTACACAGCTGTTGGCTATCAAGGCAAGCCGCAGGAAATGAATCTAGAGATATATCCGATTGGAGAGGGTTGCTTTAGACCCGGCACCATATTGCATGAGTTCATGCATGCTCTGGGCTTCTATCATCAGCAGAGTTCGGCGATACGAGATGATTATATCAAAGTTATGGAGGAGAATATTGTGCCCGGCAAGGAGTTCAATTTTAAGAAATATTCAGCTGCAGTTATAACCGATTTCGATGTGGGCTATGATTATAATAGCTGTTTGCATTATCGTCCTGGCGCCTTTTCCATAAATGGCGAGGATACGATTGTGCCTTTGGATAGAACTGCTTCAATTGGACAACGTATGGGCCTAAGCGAAAAGGATGTGGATAAGATCAATATTATGTACAAGTGTCCTTTACTAATTTGAGTTTAAAGCGTCGTATAATTGTATCTAGTATTAAAACAATGTGATATTCCCCTCGATCCCACTTAGGCATTTCAAAATTAATACCATTTTGTGGCTTTATATTTTGATAATCGTTGCCTTGAATGTATTTATAATACGCATTGCATTGCGTAAATTAAAGTTAATATTTTATGATAACTGTGAATGGGTTTTTTTGCTGTTTCTTCTTTTTTTATTGCGAACAATATAGATAAGCAATTGTTGTTCTTATCTGAAGTGCTTGAACAATCGTTGAAAACTTGTTTTAAATGCTGTGTCAGGGCCATTAAAATCTGTGCCATCAATAAGGTCTTTGAGAACTGGAAATGCCTCGATTACCCCGCAGACATACATGCATAATTTTACCTTCAATTAGTTGAATGTCGAATGATTGTGGTTGTGAACATATTGCGTAAAGGAATCTAAAGGATGCACACAGTGCCCTAAAGGATGTACTATGCTCTAACCACATGGACATGTCTGCTTCTCTGTAATTGCGTGCGCCTAATGCGATTTATATGCGAGAGATGCAAATGTCGAGATGCAGCAGTAGCAGCAGCTGCAGCTGGTTCCTTGGTCCTTAGTCCTTGGTCCTTGCTAGCAATCCTAGCCTAGGCACTCAATTCTCGCATTTTGACAGCGCTTGTTAAGACCATAAATTTGATTTTCGTTTCGACGACATGTCGCCGAGGCGACACTGCCAAAATGTCTTTCTCATTCACATTGTTTCATTTGAAATTAAGAAAGGACCCCATTTCACAGTCTCTGCTTCTCTGTGTGTGTGTGTTGTGTGTATGCATATATGTGTGTGTGTGTTTGTGTGTGCGCATGTTGTGCTCAAATTAACATAGCCAAGCATCGACAGAATTGACAAATTTTTCGGATGTTTGTAGTCTGCTGAACGTATTCATCTGTCGATTGTTTTCCAGATCAATGCGTGTTCAAGTTTAAAGAACACAAATGCAGTTTATGAGAATGCGAGTTGAGCTCATTCGTTTAATATTTAACGAATTTTTAGACTTTGAGCACAATTGAAAGATTGATTTTGACTGAGAAACACATTTTCGTAACAGTTTCCTGAATACATTGAGTATTGTTTTTAAAGAATTGTGAAAAACAATGTCATATTTTAAATAGACGATTTGGGAAATTTTTGTTACTTTCTTTTTATAACATGTTATCAGTAATCAAAACAAGCTGTGGTATTAGATGATTAGAAACCACTACAAGGTTCTTATCAAGATTCTTAAGCCTGTTCCCATTTCTGACAATATTTCATTCCAAATCGCTTTCAACCATTTTTCTATACAAAATGATTTCGAAATATTTGAAAAATTGCGTTTCGAGTCCATTGATAAACAGATGTATTGAACCATAATAAAATGTAATTGACCTTAATTTAAAAATAATACAAAGATAGGAGATATTTTACAGATTAGTTTAACACTGCGAACCGCAGTTCACGCTAGTGACGAAGCATCTCAAATGCTGCGAAATTTGCTACGAAGTCCGATCAGATCAATTTATATGCCGATCGAAAGGTAATAATTCAACTAAGAAAGTATTTTGGGAACTCATCTGAAACAGATGATGAAATATGGGGTTGCACGTGGGTTAGGCGAAATATATAAAGTATAATACCAAATATTAAATTTCAATTCTAGTCATACAGATTTGATGCGGCTATAAAATATATCAAAATTTCAAAGGGTCGCAGTTGGCAAACATAGAACTATGGTTTGACCAATTTTACGATAAAGATAGTGGTCACAAGTTTTTATGATGCTTATCAAAGCGCAACTTTACCAACTAATGCTTAGTCAATCTAATAATTTAATGCATTAACAATTTTGTGAAATAATGCCAAGTGAGTCATTTTATGTGCGGGTATAACCGAAAATTTCAGAAGGTAAAGTCCCAATTCTAAAATGATTGATCGTTGTCAAGCAAACTAGACGTAAAATTTAAGTTATTTCCTTTTTTGCTGAAATACTTCAGAAATTTGATTTATTTATTTAGCTTAAGATAGAGCTTTTAATATCGTTTTTTGTGTGTGTTTTGGGACTGAAAAGAAAAGAAAGTAACACTTTGAGCCATTTTCTGCTAGCTAATATATGGCAATGTTTATGGCCATCAAACGATAAAGATTGGTATTTATAAATACATATGGCTTAAATATTGACTGAAATTTGTTGACATTGCAATTGAAGGCGTTTAAAGTGCTTAATTAAGATTTATAAAAGCTTGAAATTTGATTTTGTACTATTAACACTTTATTTTGAAAGTAGATTTAAACTTTGAACATTATACGATTAGTCGAAAGATATTTATGACTTGAACATTTTGTATGGAAAAACATGTGATTCATGTTTAAGTGCGTATTATATGGATGGTTATCGAATATTCGATTGATCTATTTACAATATTACTATTGAATATATATATTTTACCATATTCGTATCATAAATTTGAAAGCAAGAAAGAATTGAAATAATTCAGTTTTATATTGGATAATTTTAAACAAGTCTTAAAGCTGCTGAAAAACTAGAAACATACGCAACGACAATTTAGAATATATATTGTGAAAATCAGTTTAGTTTTATATGTAAGGAATATGAATAATTAAAATATTTTTAATTCTATAAATGAATTAGCAATATTTTGTAGATCTAGATAGTTAGTTAAGTTAATACCAGAAATGCTTATAAAAGTCTTAATTTAACTTGCATCTTAGCAACATTTTCTAGGGTAATTAAGCATTGTTTAAAGATCTGTTTAATTTTCGACATATGCACAAAAGTATGCAACACTTTCTGAAATAAATAGCAACGCTTAATTGGTTTGCGCTCGAAAGTATGCAACGCAAATGCTGCTCGAAACTATAAATAACAAGAATGAACAGGAATATCTTCACAGTGCCGAAGATTGAATACTCTTGAATACCCTTGCAGATAGAATATACATATGGAGCTGTGTTATGAATTCCACTTATGAAACAATTACACAGAAACAAGCAATGCATACTTTAAAAAACGAACACAAATCAAATGAACGTTGAAGGAAACTAAGCTTCTTAATTTTGTAATTCTCCGAAAAGTGTTCTTTATAGTTTTCTGTGAAACTGATTCGACTGTGGATTGTGGAACAGGCCTAGAATCAATTTTAGATCAATAGTTTCTATGCCAGATTAAGATAAAGTCGTCCGATTTGACTTGAATTGCTGTGTTTGGATGATTTTTTTTTGTTTAAACAAGAAAACTTAAAGGCAACCATTTTTTTTTTAAGAGATTTTTGCATTGTCAGATAATAGGTATAATATCGTTCAAATATGTTCTATATATGCGTAGATTAGGTATTTGTGCGTTTTTTTTTTTTTGAGATATCTGAAATAGCAATAAGATCCATTTTGCTAATGATTGCTTCTGTAACAGCTTATATATTGTATTTAGATATTGATCAAATCTTAAAATGCTGCAACACATTTCGTGATAAAATTCTAATACCCAGAGCAAGAGTATAGAAAAGCATTTTGGTATTGCATTTTATATGCAAATCAGGCTTTGTGTTATATTTTTGGTTTGGCTTTTTCCAAAGTGCTGAAGTGCCAATAATAATTCAAATATAAGTTTTGTCGAGGCAAGAAGAAAAATGCGCGCGTGGTTTTTGAGAAAAACCGCAAACTGGTAAATTTTTGCACACATACACACACACACATATATATACATATACACAGTGAGTGTGGCTGCAGCTCAAACAGAAGCAGCAGCAGCCACATGAAATATGAAACAAATTGTGGCAATTTCCCAAAAGGCGTCTCGGACACGCAAATGTGACCAGCCAGGCAGCCAGGCAGTCAGAGTCGACGCCAGGACATGACCTCAGCTCCTTTTGCTGCTACTTCTGCTTCTTCTTCATCTGCTGGCTCCTTTCGACTGCGATTTATTGCTGACGAATGCGTATTCAATTTTAAAGCATGGCATAAATGATTTATACATTTGATTTTATATATATTTTTTGTTGTTGTATTTTTTCTTCTTTTTTTTCACACGCCAAGCTCAGAACTTAGCGCCAAAATGTGAAATCACTTGCTCAAGGACCTGGTCTTAAATCCTGTTCTTTTTTTTTTTTTTGAGAGGCATACACAATATCGCATCGTTCATATTTATGACTATGACGTCGTAAAAAATTATGCTTTAATTTGATTATGATGCTGAACAGTTGTTGCCATGTTGTGCACACACACACACACACACATACGCACACATATGTATGAGTATATTTGGTGTGGCACACGTTGCGTATACGCAACGCGCCTGCTTAAAAATTCGTTAAAAAGTTTATTGACAAGCGCATCGTGAAGCTATTGAACCGTACAGACTTTGTTTCAGGGATTTCAGCGATAAGCTACAAAATCCTGACTTGCATTTTAAGTTTTTCAAAATAAGTCGATTGAGCAGATAACAATTTTTCTCTTTTTTATATATATATTTATTCTATTTATGAACACAGCTGAGCGCTTTGTTAAAAATGAAAGCTCAGTATAAAGGTTTTGCTCTGAAAATTTAATATAATTATTGTATTTTTATGCGCTTGAATAGATTTATATGATTTTGTTAGAAAAAAGAGGGCATTCTTACATGTTTTCTATATTTTTGATTTAATTTTGTATCTTAAGTGTAGCGAAGAGATTTAATTTTGTATCTTTAGTGTAACGAAGAGTACATGATTGTTTCCTATTTGTTTAAAATAAGTTGATATGTTATATATTTATTTTATCTACATTAAAAAGTCAATTTTTACATGCGACTCTAATTATATGTTTCATAAAGGAATCTTCTATTCTGAAAAACCTTTTGAAGAGCCCGTTATTCGTTAACTTACGGACATTGCCATCAAATAAGATAATGAACATTCATATACTTTGGAGTTTCATTTCGATAAAAATGAATATTTCTCGAATACTGTACGCACAAAGCAATACTTCCTGAAAACCTCTGTCGATCTAAATGATCCATTCGGCTTCGAAAGTCCAGAGATTTATAGATTGCAAGGAAAGAGAGATTAAATGGGGAAAAGCAAATGAACTTGACTGTTCAACCCACTAAAGTTAAGCAAATAGAAATAAAGAAAACGGAACTTTAAATACTTGAAATATAAAATAAGATGCATAAAATAGCCGTTCAGTTGGTCACTACTCCATGTGATTGCTTAAACCAGTTGAGAATTATAAGTGCATATAGATTATATGAGAGTGGCTTGCTTTGGTTCAAACAATTTTGTTGAATTCAGATGATGCTTCAATATAGAGAAAGAGCTTGAAAAGAATTATTATTTTTTATATTTAAGTCTTAACGAATTAACATATTTTTGGCTTCATTCTTTTTACGATTACTAGAAAACAAGAAGGAAAAGTTCTTCTATTTAAAATTATGTTTATATTGACAAAGACATATGGGCTAGCTAATTAGGATATGACTGCTAAGTCGCACTTGGCTCGAGTGCAATCCAGATTGCCAGAAGTCTGGTTGGTAATCCTCGCTCGTGAGGAACTCAATTATTATGAGAGGTCTACGCATTCCAACCACCTTCAAAATAATAATAAATTAACAAGGAATCAAACACGCAGATGAATTGAAAGAACACCCAAATATCCTTGCAAAAAATTAATATCAGAGCACGTCGCATCCACAACCTAGACGCCTGAAAAGGTACTTCCCAGATTAACTCCCGGCTAGATCGAAAGACACCTCTCGAAGATAGCTTCCCAGACAGGACTGGCGGATCTGAGGATGGGGCTTCTGGACAGTAAAATAAATACTTCTATTTTTTCTTGTTTTTAATCAATGTCGTTGAATTTTTCATTTAGGCAAATAATGTTGCCGCTACACAAATATCTAATCAAAAAAAAAAGCTTATATTCAACTGTGTGATATGGAAAAATACAATTAAAGTATTTATTTGTTGCATTTAAAAACAATTAGGTTAAAAACAAACAAGAATCCGTAGAAAATAACATTAAAAAGTGTTAACATGCTGTGTTTAATGCTTAAAAGGGTCTTAACTATATCTTCGGCAAGCTGAAAAAGGTAGAGCTTAGTTGCTGTTTTAATATTAGTTATACATAAGTAAGTAGTACTAGAAAGCTAGTTGCTGCTGTAAAAATCTGCTCATCGTTTCAATTAAATTCCACTGGCAAATAAAGTTGCACTAAGCTACTTAGTTGTAACTTAATCATAAAGCGAACTAATTAATTTGCAATTAAATTTTCTTTAGCAACGTTGGAGCTGCTCATTGCCTCTCTTTTTCCACTTCACTCCACTTCTCTCCACTCCAACCTACTTCATCCAGTCTGCCACTCTGCCCCCCTTATCCTGCAGTCGCAGCTGCGTTTACCTTTTGTATGTGCATTAAAATCTTAATTTGAATATGTAACCGCTTGTCTATGCCACTATAATCACTATAATCTCCATTTGTGTGTGTGTTGGTGTGTGTGTTCATTGCGTGTCTACAGTATGTGTGTGTGTGTGTGTTAGAGAGCATCATGTTAATTTAAAAAGGTAATTTCGGCGTTGAGCTTATTATGCTCATTAAGTCATCAGGCAGAGCGCTGGTAAAAACAAAAACAAAAACAGAAACAGGCCAGGGCCTGTACTATACTGAACTGTACACAGGACCTCTGTCCAGGATCTGTTCCATGTGCCCAGGACAACAACATTATAAAGTGCACAGCAGCAGACCGCAAACGTGTGCATTCATTTGCTGTTGTTGTTTAGCCCCAGTTGCCTTTATTGTTGCTCCTGGTGGCACTTCACTTCATTTTTGAATACCCTGTAATCTGAATTTGTGCTAATGGGGTATTATAATATAAACTGAGATTACTCTATGCTCAATACCTGTGTTTAAGGCTTGATTTATGCAAAAATTATGTTTGAAATCGCAGCTAGAAAACCTAAGCATGAATTTCGAACTAATATATGCACAAGTTAACATCAAATGTACATTGAAATAAAGAAATTATGCACAAATAAGCATAAATTATGCATTAATATGCAAAAGTTGTGGTTTGTTAATAAAATATTGTCCATTACAAATCAAAAATTATGCATGAGTACTCATAACTCAGTGTATGCATAAAGATTTGACATTGCAAAGCAAAAATTATGCATAAATAATAAAAACTATGCTTAATCAATTCGATTTTGTGCATAAATATGCAAAAACTATGTTTTATTAATCATATTCAATGGCTTTAAATAAAATGTTATGCAAAGTAAGCATAAATTATGCACAAATGGGCATAAACTATTCATAAGTTTGCATAAATTATGCATAACTAAGCATAAATGATGCATGAATTATTATAAAATATGCATGTCTAACATATATTTTAATAATATAGCTCAACTTTAGCTGCAATTTGAGAAATATATCTAAATGTTATGTTATTTTACAGGGTAGTTGCTAGTTGAACACGCATGTCGAAAGCATTTTCAGCTGTTATTTTTTTTTTTTGCTTTTCTGTTTGTAATGTGAAGCCAGGAGCCACATCAGCGGCTGGGCCAGGACATCGAGCGTGAATTAATTTTTAATGATGTTGTGAACTCTCCTGCGCAGTGAAACCGACTCCCATTTTGTCTATCTCTGCCCCACTGACTGCTGAATGCGTGTCCCGTATAACTGTGTGTGTGTGTGTGTATGTGTTTTGCGTGTGTGTGCGCGTGTGTGTCCTGTGGACAACACCGGATGTAGGTCATTTCAAAAATTGTTTGCTTTAAATTGCATTTGCGTTGCGCCACGTGATGACATGCAGCATGAACCACACACGAGCCACAAGTGTTTTTACGCGCACCACGCACCACGCAGCCAAGCACAAACCATGTCATCAAATGAGAGATGAGTAGGCGGAGTGGGTGGTGGGTGTTGGATTGGGGGAGGGAGAGTTTGGTTTAAGAGGGGGCTGGAACTTACAGGCCGTGCTTGTTTAGCCATTAGTCAAGGATTGCTGCAAATATACGACGAGTGGGTCAACTGCCTAATTAAAAATAATATTTAACTTAAATGCTTTGAAAAGTGAAAATGTGGTAATAGTTGTAGTTGTTGTAGTTGCAGTTGCAGTTGCAGTTGTTGTAAAGAAAATTGCTTCCATAATAAGAGACTGGCACATGGTTTTGCTTAAATACCCATAAAAGCTCATTTTCTTTTCATAAACTTTATTTTATGTGCTAAGGAAATGTAAGTGCATTTCTTAAGAATTAGTCGAAAGTTGTTACTACTATAACTGTTTTTCCTTTCTTCGTGAATAATACCAGATTGTCTTTCTCTATAATTCGTCCTTGGAAGCTACTTGTATGTTGAGGATTCCACTTTCGACAACCTTTTGCGGAATTGAAGTTTCTTTAATGGCTAAGATTTCTTTAATGCTGTTAATATAGTGAACTGCATCCTATCGCATTGGCAAGTATATTCAATCCTAGACCAAATGTGAGTGAGTTTAATCCGCAAAATCTTATAAAACGTGAAAGTTACAAACTTTTCAAAGAATATCACTTTCGCAATTACTTGACAAAAGTAAAAACTACAGGTCTTATTATCAATTTTCTTGTGTTATACAAAAATCTTCTTAAAAGTAAGTGAATTCAATCCGCCAAATCTAACTAAAAGTGAAAATGGGTAGATAAAAGGTAAAATCATTTCTGACAATTCTTGACCAAAGTAGAAACCACAGTCTTTATTGTCTATATTCTTTTGATAAGCTAAAATCTTCTTCAAAGAAAGTGAATTCAATCCGCAATATCTAACTAAAAGTGAAAATGGGAAGATTTAAGGTAAAATGACTTTTGCAATAACTTGACCAAAGTAGAAACCACAGTTCTTATTGGCTCTATTCTTTTGATAAGCGAATATAATTCGCAAAATCTAACCAAAAGTGAAAATGGGAAGATAAATGGTAAAATCACTTCTGCAATAACTTGGTAAAAGTAAAAACTGGAACTCTCTTTTCTTTGACTTACACAAAATTGACTTTTGAATGATTTTTAATCGAAGATTTTCATTAAAACAAATCCTTTCAACTCTTCTTCGACCAAATATTTTTTTTTAAGTACAAAAACTTTTGAAATGCTTTTACAGCGCAAAATATCCAAAAAATAGAATGCTTCTTTAACATTGTTGCTGTAACATTTTTGATGTCTTCCGCATTTACCTGTTTCCGTTAAGCGATTATCCGATTAATTTGCATATTCTTTCAACTGTTTGCCTCTCTCACTCTCTCTCTCTCTCTCTGTCTCTCTTTCTCTTTGACTCTCTCTCATCTTCGTTGCCCTATCCCTTACACATTCATGTATGACAAGCGAATATAAATCAAAAGGAATTTTTATTGAGGACGCCGTTGGCGATTGCAAACAGTTCGTTGGCCATTTTATTGCCTGAGCCTTCGATTATATATATAAATACAATATATATGTATATATATATATATATATATATATTTTTACTGATTGTTCTTTGGCTACTTTGCAACTTGCTGTTGATTCAATTGTATTCATATTCCGACTCACACTCACACTCACATTCACATTCGCACTCCTGTAAAATGGTTTATGCAAATGCAATAAATTACATTTTATTATGAAAATGTTAAGCGTCTGCCGCCCTTTTTGTGGGGCGTGGCAGCAGCAGCGGCAGCAGCAACAACAAGAAGCCATAAAAATCCAATTAATTGTTATTTTATTTGTTTATTGTTTTCTGATTACGCCACAACAACAATAAAAAGAACAACGTCGTCGTCGTCGTCGTTTGGGGCTCATTTTTTTTAAAATATTCTTTTATTTTTTTGTTGCAATTTTGATTCATTGCAAATTTGTATTTATAAATTAATTAATAAATATATTTTAAAATAATAAATGGCTATTAAATGTAGCAAAAAAATATTTAACGACTGAAATCAATATCAGCTCTTAACAAAAATAAAATTATTTAGTCTGGCAAATATTTATTTATTAGCTGCAATCAACTTAAAAATAAGTAAAATGATTCGTTGAGCCGTTCATAATCAAATAATTAATAAATTGTGCACTTAAATAACGAGATTATAACACAAAATTCGGATTTTTGGAAAAATATCTAAATAATTGGAATGTGTTACCAAAAATCAATCTGACACCTATAATAATTTTGTTAAAAACGCATTAAAGAGAGGTCTCAGAAAAAAATCGTATATTCGTGAACAGCAGCAGCAGCCGAGTCATGTCCGTCTGTCTGTCTGTCTGTCTGTCTGTCTGTCTGTCTGTCTGTCTGTCTGCTTATATGCGAACTAGTCCATCAGTTTTAGAGCTATCGTAATGAAACTTGGCACAGATGCTTATTCTTTCTGCAAGCAGTTCATATGTCAGAATCGGCCAGATCGGACCACTTTAACATACAGCTGCCATAAAAACGATCGGTTGAAAACTAAGTTTTTGTATGAAAAACTTTTTTGTTTTTCGAAATAACTCAACCAAACTAACTATGTCTAAGTTTTAGTTATTTTGACACATGTTGGCAAAATTTCATCGAAATCGGACTACTATAACATATAGCTGCCATAGGAACGACCGGTTGAAAAATAAGTCTTTGTATGAAAAACTTTATTGTTTTTCCAAATAACTCGAGCAAACTCACTATATCTAAATAAAAGCACGTTCTACACATGTTGACCAAATTTTATCAAAATCGGACCACTATATCTTATAGCTGCCATAGAAACGATTGCTTTAAGAAATAAGTTTTTTTATGCAAATCTTTTCTGCAAGTGTATATATCTGCGGCACGCCGAAGATAACATTTCTTTCTTGTTGTGAAATGTTTTTAAAAAATAGCTGAATTATATTCTATTTTATCAAGGCACTTTATTTAGCTATTTAATAAATTCTTAGAACTCCAACTCAACCTCCACTTACAACTCCTTTTCTCGCATTTCAAAGATCTTTTTGCAACACATTTCTCATGTGTTTATTTCGTTTTTTTTTTTTGGGGGCATACCAAACAGCGGTACTTAATTGCCAGTTCTATACAAATGATGTGGCTGCTTTTGGTCTACCTTACACACACACTCTCTCTCTCTCTCTCTGTTTCGCTATCTCTGTCTATCTCATTAGCTATGACCAACTCTTGAGTACCTTCATTTGGCTTGTCAGCCAACGCGGCGTTCATTTATCACCGCCAATGGGTCGCTTTGAGCTTGTTTATGCCCTCTCAGCGGCGACAGCTTAGAGCGTATGTGATGCCCAAAGCCCTTACCTCTGTTTCTGTTTCTGTTTCTGTTTCTGTCTCTGCCTATCCCCCTAAACCCCCTACTTCTAACTCATGCACCTGTGTGCCCTGCAGTTTCCTGTTGCCCCAGCAAAGACGCAGGTGACAAGCGAGTAAGATAAATTATTATTTTAATTGCATTTAAATTACATGTTGAACGCAACAATTTTAAAAGCCTGCTTCAAGCTCTTGCATTTATGCTAGCACGGTGGCGGTGTGGGAATCGTGAGGGAGGGGTGGACTGTCAAAGCTCACCCGCTGTTAGATTAAGCGCCACCCATGGCGACCATGAAGCTGACCAAACCTATTTCGAGAACATAGAAGAATGTTAGCACTAAACATTCATAATTTGTGTTTTTTATTCCCTTACCGAGGGTATCTTAGATTTCTTATGAACTGTGCAAGATAAACGTGTTTTTATTAGAATAAGATATATGCAGTATTGATAAGGACATGATTTTATGAATCTTTCTTAGCTATCCTACGAACCTTTGATAGAAAAAAAAACTTGAAAAATTTTGACGAAATTTTATAAATATCGCAACCTTTAGCTTATGGTTGCCATAAGAACAATCTTTTGAACTTGATTTTTATCTGAAACCTTTTTTGTTTCTTAGTGTATCTCAATCAATGTAGTGTAGCAAACCAACATAATCGGTTGAAAATTATTTCTTTTTTTTTATTAAAAGCTTTTTTTGAAAGAGTATAAAAGTGAAGCACGCCGAATATATGTTTTCTTTGCTTGTTTCTTTGGCAATTGAATCGCTTGGGAGCAACCGATCCTGGACTTGTGACTGTGACTGTATGTGTGTGTGTGTTTGTGTTTGTGTATATGATTCACCTGAATGCGGCCTGTTTCGAATCTTTGGCTTATAATTGCCAGGCACCCGCAGCGTTTGGCAACCGACAACAGTTGCTGCTGCTGTTAATGTTGTTGTTGTTGTTGTTGTTGTGGGGAGCCAAGTCAGCAGCAATTTATATTCATGAGTTGTTGTAATGTATTGTGAATTGCTGCTGCTGCTGCTTCCGCATGCTGTTGTTATTGTTGCTGTTGACTCCCTTAAGCATGCTTATTGTTATCCGTGAATAAAGTTCTCTTATCGCGGCTTTTGTGCGCCTCCCACCCTTACTCCTCCGCTCCTTGAAGGTTGTGGCATCTTTGCAGATGTTTTTGTGCTTTGATTTCATGTCTTGACTTGTTGTTGATGTTGCTGTTGTTGATATTGTGGTTGTTGCTGTTGCTGATGTTGATGTTGTTGCCGCTGTGCATATCAAAAGTTGTTATGACCGCACGCAAAATGACTTTAATTGTCAAGCCAGATAATTTAACGTTGACGACGATCTTAGGCCACAAATCTTTTGTGGCCTTAAATTTTCAGTGGCTGTGTCGGAAATAATTGCCAAAATATAAACTAGTTATAAATTATTAGTTAGCATTGCGCATGGATGAAATGGCAGCCAAACGGAGCTGAATGTCTAAATGACAGGCTCCTTACAAGCTCAAGCTTGTAAAGGATAAGCACGTGTACACACAGACACGCAC
The DNA here is from genome assembly GCA_949708635.1 of Hirtodrosophila cameraria. NCBI lineage: Eukaryota > Metazoa > Arthropoda > Insecta > Diptera > Drosophilidae > Hirtodrosophila > Hirtodrosophila cameraria. The sequence continues at coordinate 79,098,233 of OX453090.1, forward strand.
ACACACACACACACACACACACACACACACACACACACACACACATGCATTGAAAGACTGGCATATTTTATAAGTCTGTGTGGTTGAAAATTTAAACAAAGCCAAGCCACAAAATCACACAAGGAGCCTTTTTTGCCTTGCCATGAATATCCTTGAAATACAGCCTCAAGCGTCAGCAGCAAGCTAGACAGTACACACATATACACACACACACACATACACACGCACGCACACACACACACGCACACACTTGGCTAGCTACAATTAAATAAAGTTTGGGGTGCTTTTGAAGTTTATATACACTTACATCAATTTAATTAAATTAATTTGAAATGATCCACAATCTGTGGCTGTTTATGCAAAATTCATCGAATGTCCAACCATTTTATGAGTTGATTATAGCCAATTTATGTTTTCAGCTTTAAATAGGGTATACAAGCTGGCCTATTCGCAATGCTCATTTCTGTAAATTCCTGATATGGAAGTAAGAGCAGCTTAAAAGACATAGGTACAAACGGAAACATTTAAAAGAAAACTCATTTCCGCCAAATCGATTTTCGGATTAAAATCTTCTGAAAGAACAGAGTTGAAGATGGTAACTTTGCAGAGAAAATCGACTTGTTTGTGGATTAAATACACCTGCCTTTGAATTGCGATAAAACTTGCATAATGAATTGAATCTGGTTAGAAGCCCAAAAGATAAAGATGAAAAATAAAACTTTCTTGGGAAACTGTAATCCGCCAAATGGACTTCTTTGCGGATTAAATTCACCTGCTTTTGGCTTACGATTATGCTCACTTATCGAATTGAAATTACTAAGCAACCCAAATGATAAAGGTAGAGATGGAAAAGTTTGAGATACATTCAATTCACCACAATCCTTTTTTTTTCGTTTTAAGTTAACCTGCCCTTGAATTACGGTTAAACTCACTCATCGGATATAGAGATGAAAGCATTCGTATCAAATTCAACTCCGCACAATCGATTTCTTTGCGGTTTGAATTCAGCTGCAGTTGAGCTACGAATGAATTCACTTAAGGAAATGTTATAGCTCAATGCCAAATTAAAACATTAAGAAACCTAATTCCGCAAAATCTTGCTTTAGGTGGAAATAGGAACAATCCTGATTATGTTTATTAAACAAATCAAAAGTCAAGTTTGAAGAAGCTTGGATCTTGAAAGTGAAAACAAGCTTAATTATCAGCTCTGTTCTGAATTCCACTTTCAAAGCAATTCCCTAGAAATATGTAAAGCATTTATGCTTTCAAAAGCGAATACAAATTTCAAGAATGCAGTAAAAAGCTAAGCTTCTTAATTTTATCGTCGAAAAGTTTTGTTTTTTTTTTTTATAATAAAATTGTTGGATATATTTCTGGCTTAAACAGTTTCAAATGCGCTTTAAAAACTATGCTAGTTTAATTCAAAGCTGCTTAATTAAAAAACTTATTTTTAAAACAATACAAAAATTGTATAAAATGTTCGCTACCCTTCGCTAAGAGTATAGCAATCAACAAAAGAAAGCTCTGGGGAAAGGCAGGCGACTATGTTAGCAACATTGCACACCACAGCAACTCCAACCCCAATCCCAATCCAAACCATTCCACTCCACTTCAAAAACGTCGTCAGCAACACATTAAAGCAGCTTCATTGTCCTTGTTGTTCTCTCAGTGTGTGTGTGCGTGTGTGTGTGTGTGTGTGTGTGTGTATAGCGTGTGTATGAGTAAAGTTTGTAAGCAGATAAAGTCATTTGCTTTGATATCTTTTACTAATTATTGCCAAAGCAGCGTCTAAGCCAGTCTTCTACACAGCAGCAACATCAGTAGGAACAGCAACAGTAGCAACAACAGCAACAACAGCAGCAACAACAGCAGCAACAACAGCAGCAACAACAGCAGCAACAACAGCAACAACATTAACAGCAATATCAACAACAGCAGCAACAACAGCAGCAGCAACAACAACAGCAACAACAACAGCAGCAGCAGCAGTAACATGAGCAACAACAACATGCACCGCAGCAACATCGTCAGCGGCAGCGGCAACAACAAGCATAATAAATGACAACAATTCAAGCTAAATGCGGCTGCTTGAATCCTTTTTTTTGTGTGTTTTTTTTGTTGCTGCAAAACACACGCACACATACAGTCAGACCACATCCTTGCCACACACATACACACACACACACGCATACACACATAGAGCTAGAAGAGAGAGAGAAAACATTAACAGCATATTATCCCTGGCATGGCATATACACAAACAAAATTCAACGAAGCGTGGCGCCAAAAAACGCCCTAAAAAGAAGGCAAAATGAAATGTGGGCGTGGCACAGTCAGCAGCTATTGAGCACTGTTGTTGTTGTTGTTGTTGCTATTGTTGCTCGTTTTTAAACAGCCAACAACAAAGTGAAAAATATGATGGAAATTAATTTTTGTGTTTACATTTAAGCGCATTTCATGTTGTTGTTTTGTCTGTTTGTTGTTTGTGTAGCGAAAAGGTTGAGAAACTGAAATGTTTCAGATTAAATTAAAGCTGCTGAAATGTTGTCATTTATAATTTGCACAATTGCCGCTAATCAAATTTTCGACATCCTGTTTCTTTCAGCCACCAAAACAACATCCTTTGGCACAGTTTGGTGCGGCGAGAGGGGGGGTGGGGGCAACAAATATATTTAGATATTTATTTTGCACGCCTTTGCTTTTTAATATGCTATAAAATTTCACTGTCAGTGTATCCGCAAAAGGGGAAAAGTACAACAGGGGGGGGGCGACTGCCTGGCGTTTGCCAAACAACGATAAAATAGACCAAAAACCTAAAGAGCGTGTGGCGTGTGGCAGGAGTACGCATATCCTGCAGCAGGACACCCACAGCTAAGCAGCCATTGTAACAAATCTATTAAGTGGAAATTTATTAAAGCAACCGAGAGAAAAACACACACAAAATAAGCCGTAAAATGTTGCTGTTTTTTCTTGGCCCCCAACAGTAGTACATAAAAAATATTAAAAAACAAGTGGGGAAAAGCTAACTTAAGAAGGCCGAAGATTTTATACTCTTGCAGAGATTTTAAGCCACAAACAATCGTAACTATGAAAAAACAAGTAAGAAATGTTATCTTCGGCGTGCCGAAGATATATACCCTTACAGAAAAGACTGTTCCTATGGCAGCTATAAGATAAAGTAGTTCGATTTTGATGAAATTTTGTCATCATATAAAAACTGTCTTAAAACTGAGGTTTAGTGAGTTTGGTTGAATTATCTTGCAAAACAAAAAAGTTTTTCATACTAAAACTTATTTTTTAACCGTTCGTTTTCATTGCAGCTATATATGCAGCTATAGTGGTCCGATCTGGGCATTTCAACAATAGGTTCTAGCTGCAATTAGAAAAAGCATCTGTGCCAAGTTTCATCGAAATAGCTCTAGATCAAAGTCTTGAAAAACGCATATAAACAGACGGACAGATAGACAGACGGACAGACGGAAATGTCGGACATGACTTCAATACGTTACACATTTCAAGGGTATAACAACTTGTTTTTCAACTTTTTGTGACTATTTTATGATATGTTGAGCTGTTCCACAAAAATGTAAAAGTGAAAAACTTTTAAGAATTAACATATGTATGTTTTTTTTGAGTTCAGTATTTCGACATTTTTGAAATCTTCGATGGAGCTCCAAAATCTGAAGATAAAGTAAAAAAAAACTTTTTAATAAATGTTTCCAAAAATACTTTTTTCAATGCATTACAATATTCATATCAAAATCAAACTACCTTTCGATAGAGTATAAATAAATATACAAAAAATCTTTAAAAAAAAAATCCTACAGTCAATAATAATATGAAGAAGACGCTGTCTTTTGGTATCCTCTTCGTCTGGCGTTGATATTTTTATTGCCGCAGCGGCTTTCGACGACAGCTTTTTGCTCCCCCTACTCCACCCACTTCCCCTGTGCTGTCTTTGCCCATAAAATTATTCCTATGCCCATTGAACGACTCAGACACACACACACACAAAACACACACAGATAGAATTTGCATTCGAGATTTGTTAGAGTAGAAAGTCTATTTCTTCATTTTTATTTTTGTATAGCTTTTTTCATGCTCATATATTGACAATTTAGCAACTGAGCTTGGCAACTCTGGCGTATGCGTAATTTACCGTTTATTGTTAATACATTTGTGCATATTTTGTGGATTTCTCATGCTTAGCATTCTTTACTCTATGTCACCATTTGGCTGTGATTTGTACTTTTGCTAAGCATTTGAATTGTATCGCTTTCTAAATATGGCCAAGTATTGAATTGAGTAAAACGAAAAAGGAAAACAAATTTGAGTGCTTGATTTAATAAACACTTTTAAGCCAATAACAAGATAGAAAAGCTATCTTTGGGTTGATTAAGATAAATACTACAAAATATTGATGAATAGTAGATGACTATAAAATTTAATAGTCTTATGATAATGCAATTTATCAAAACTGTACTTAATATTTATAAATCTTGCAATTGCGCAGATTCGTTGAGATATTTGTACAAATAGAACAATGTTTCTTACCTAAAATCTGTTTTCAAAAGATTTGCCAGACAAAATACACAAATATCAAACATGTTTAGATTTCCACACTCCTCCAACTATTACGAAGTGGAACTTCTTTCAAGTTTTTCAACTTTTATTATTGCTTAAAGTTATTATTATTACACCGGACTTGATGAGATTTTTATAATCTTGGCAGTTTTTTTTTGTCATATTCAAGTCTCTAGTCTTATTAACAAGTTTATAATGTTTCTCAATAAAATATGCATGCTTATTAGAGTTGGGTCAATCCAATCTGAACTAGTTCCAATGACCAGGTTTCTGAATTGAACTGATGAACTATATCTTCCATTATAGTTTCTTAAGTTCGTTCAGCTCCTTTTCTTTCCTGTTTCGATCCATTTCCATTTTCGAGTATGGTTCGTTCGGCTAGTTCTTGTCTTGTGTATGTTGAACATTTAAGTTTAGAATTTTCAAAAGTTTTAAATTTCATAAATTTTAAATATGATACCAATCCGTGAATGCATATGAATAGCCGAACTAAAGGAACCTTAATCGATTAGTTTCTGTATTCGGAAAGGAGCTTAAGATATTATTAGTTCTTTTATCATGAAAGGATAAGTTCCTTCTTAACTAAATAACCAAATAAACTTAGAGAAAGATTACTTATTTCAGGGGGTAAAGATCTACTAAAGGAACTAGAATGCCCAACTCGAATGCTTATATAAATAGAACACAATCTGTATAATGTTACTCAGAACGAAAACCCTAAAATGCATTATTTCATGCTATGATTAGGTATAGATCAAACTGAACTGGTATTTATGAAAACTTGTTGTTTTTTCTACTTCTCTCTTTAGTTTCAGTTAAATCACTTTTGCGTACTTGATGTGGTCAATATTTCTAATATTGTCAACTCAACTGCTATCGATGTTAGTCCGTGAGACAAGTGGCATATGCTGCAGAGAAACAGTGCTTTATTTTTCAATTAGAAAAGAACTACTTCATAAATTAAAATGCACCAGTTTTCCAGGAGCTGATCGTATGCATTATAGCCGACAATATTGTTATACCAAACTGTGTGGGGGATTTAATACACCGACGCCCTGTTGCGGTATACACAGTTGTAATATATTTTGCTGCAACTGTGGAAGAGGATGTTGGCGTCGAAATACTAAGGTTTTGTACGATTTTCAAACCAAATATTATGGTAAAATATATGATGTGCGTGAAAGGTGCACATAGATCATTATATGAAAACTCTTTCAATGAAAACGAAAGTGTTATATGATTATTGATTGTTGATTAAATGTATATTGATTGAATTGAATTATGTATGTTTTACTGTTGAATATCGAGATACTTTTCAGTTTTACTTTATCTATATCTTAACTTAAACTCTCTCTTAACTTATGAAAACACCTGAATATTAGCAAATCATAAAAATTTGATTGAATACATTGAACACAGAAGCTTATCAACTGTCAAGTCATTCACTTCACTACCAAAATATCTTGTCTGGCTCTAATAATAAACTCATCAGACATTTTAATCAAGCTAATTTCCGTGACTCACAACTCACATCACACATTACACATTACACTCCAATTTCAAAATCATGTCTGGGAACTGATAAAGCGTCAATATTTTGTTGCTCATATAAGTATTAGGCAATGCTGCCCTTGGGTTACACTTTTTGGGGGCGACTCTTACATATAGAAGTGAAAATTAAGCAATTTCCTTTGAGGGCTGCACAGACAAAACTTGGCAGTTTTCATCAATCAATAAAATGCTCTGAAAACAGAAATCAGAAATCAGAAATTCAAAATCAAAAACATAGACACAAGCTCTGGGGAAGCACAGAAATCTCCATCTGTCTGTCAGCTCAGCTCACATCAATGCCAAATAGTTGGCAAATTAATAAATGTCTGAATGATAATTGATAATTGGCCAGATGAAGATGAGATTTGATGAGATTGTGCTCGGAATCGGTGCTTGAGTAAACTCGGTTTTAATATTTGCTACGGCAGCTTGCATTAAGTTTTGGGTTGAGATTTATACTTTTTGAAGAGCAGATGTTAGTTGTATATGCTATTTATTTTGTCTGTTTTCATATCTATTATATTTGTATGGATATTTGTATTGAATCTGTCTGTCAGTCAGTGAGTCAGTCAGGACATGTCCTATTCTGTACATAGAATAAATGTATTTATGAGAACACTGAGTTCAATTAGCCTCCATGTATCAGTTTAACTGGCAATGCCAAATAAAAGTCATAATCTCATTTGATATCATTTGATATATTCATTTCATTTCCTTTTGATTTCTCTTCTACTTCTACTTCTTCATTTTCATCTCTCACTTTGTGCTGCTCAACTTTTAAATGTTTTAAGGCCCTTTCCTCGCCCGTTCCTTCGAAAATGAGCATCATTTGCATCATTTTTCTGCATTATACATTTTACTTTTCCCATAAGCTTTAAGTCGACTACCAAAAGGATATCGCACAGCTATGGAGGTAATTTGCCAGGTTCAGACAACAGAGAAGAATGCGGTAGAAAGAGAATACGTTGCTGCAAAAATGGGTGGATAAACGTAGAGTCTGCGGTGTAAGTGAGAAAGAGACAATTAAAAATCCATTAATTTGAGTAGCGGCAACCCATGTAAAGCTACTTATACTTATATCACCCAGCCACGCCCACACTCACGCCTACGCCTACGCCCATAAGCAGAACCAGAACCAGAACCAGAACCATGCCTCCCAGAACCACAGTCTGTGCTGTGTGAATGGAAAATTTACATTACATTATACTCGCATTTAAATAAATTTTTGCAAAATTAAAACGTAATGCATAAAAGAGAGCGAGAACTTTATGGGTGTTATTTGAGTGTGTATATCGAGTGTGAGTATATATATATAACTATATATATGAGTGTATATCAGATATGAGTAATACGGTGGCACTGTGATTGAGAAAACTGAAGCAATACCTGAACCGAGTCTAGTGTATATATCAGTATCGGCCGGATAATCGAATGTAAGTTTTCTTTTTTGTCTTTAGCAGATTTTGAAACCTCTTAATTTCTTATATAGCAAATGCACTTAAGAGTAGTTCAGCAATATTTAATATGGTATTTCATTAGTTATTTTTTTTTGGAATCATAAGACAATTTTCAATATTTTTATATATATAGAAATTCTTTTTACTCTCTGTTCCCGTTAAAAATGGGAAAAAGGTAGTTATTAAGTACTGCAAATGTATGTAACAGGCATTTCCGACTATATAAACTATACATATTCTTGATCAGCATCAACAGCCGAGTTGATATAGCCATGTTCGACTGTCCGTCTGTCTGTCTGTCCGTATGAACTCGTCGATCTCAGAGACCATCAGAGCTAGAGACACCAAACTTGGCATGTAGGTTCCTGTATACCATACGCAGATCAAGTTTATTTCAAATTTCGGATGCACCCCCCGAAATCGGAAAAAACTCCCACTGCCACAATTTTAAAGATAACGCTTTGATTTTTGGTACACATATATGTTGTATCAATGTTGATGTGTAAATTTCATCACGATCGGATAAATAACAGCAAAGTTATGGAAGCATCTATTACGCCAGTCTCAGCTGGCAGAAACAACAGTTTGACATGCACTTTACAAGTTAAGTGCACATTTTAAAATAAGCTTATAATGAAATCAAAATTTCATTCTTATGCATCATTCCCAATCTATAGAATGCTTTTGAATAGCTATCTTAAATGAACATGGACTAAGCATATTGTTTTCTTAGTGACTTTAATATAGGAATAATGCTCATCTCTAGTGTAAATGAGTGTGAGTATATGAGTGAGAGTATGAGTGTATTGTTGATGCATTCACCCAAGCCCAACGTGGTACAAAATTATTTATGTGTCGCACATTTAACTTGTACATGGCAAAATATATTTTGCATTTACGGAATGCACTTCCATCATTATCCAATGTAGAGACAAAGGAGTAAGTGAGAAAGAGAGAGAGAGAGAAAGAAAGAGAGAGAGAGAGATAGAGAGACCAGCTGGCCGGATGCTGGACTTGGCATTGTTTTTTGGACTCCAGACTGAACTGTCGTGGACCTTACTGGATTGTGTTGTCCTGTCCAGGCCTGTCCAGTTGTGTCCAGTTCTGTCCAGTTCAGTCCTGTGCTGGACCGTCCGCGTCTGTGCGGATTAAAATGCATGGGTTCATGAAGTGGTCATCTGTCATCTTTGCGGTAGGAAGAACTTCGCATGTTGACATTGTCGCAACAGTTTATACTTACATACAATGGACGCACCACTCAACCACGCAACCAACCAGCCAACACACCCACACACACACAGACACCCACTCACACACACACACACCCACACACACACACACCCACTCATACCCACTCAGTGGCAGCTTGTTATGTTGTTGTGTTTTTATTCTTTTTCGAGCAGTTTCTGATGCGCACTTCCCCCGAGAAGCCGGATTAAATATGGCTTAAAAGTCAGTTGACACGAGTTGGCCATTTCTCGATGCCTTCGAGCAACATTCTGCACGGCTCCCTCTCCCTCTCTCTTTGAGATAATAAAACATTTATGCAGATAGCCAGGCCAACAACATCATTGAAATTAAGTAAAACACGCATACGCCATGTATGCCAAGGATTGCGCCAACAACTACTCCATCTCCTTCTCCTTGCTTGGAACTTAATGTTTTTAGATGTCATTAAAATTAATTGCAATGCCAGCGACGAACAGACAGACAAACAGACAAACAGACAGCCAGACAGATGAGCTAAGGGCGCAAATAAATGTATCATATTAAATGGCTTAAATGTGAGAAAAGCATGTTTTCAATTGTGGGTGGCACTCTTCAGTTTTAAAAACTATTTCCATTGTTGCGAAGCACTCAGATAATTGATTTAACGTAAACTTGTTAATTAACTTTATTTCATTTTAATTATTTCTTTGTATTATTGTTACTTTCCTTGACTTGTTCTTTTAGAATTTGACTTAGTTTCAAACCAAACAAAAGATTTGAAAAGTACAATCGATTCTTAAAAAAAACAATGCATACTTTATTAAAATCCAATAACAAATAATGAAGTTATTAGCTCTTAAGTAAAAAATGAGAACATTCATTTTTAGTATGACACGCCCTGTTTAGGGGCGGCTGTGAGCTAATCATAAGAGAGGGTAGAACAATTTCTACAAATACTCGGATCTTGTTAATATCTCCAGATTGGGTTTCTTGATTTTAAATAAATTGACTTTTTATACTCTTTTTTTAATTTTCTTTTTTTTTAATAAGAAAAAAGAGTATATTGGGCTTGTTAAATGTCCGTCTATCCGTCCGTCTGTCTGTCTGTATGAACGCAGTTTTTGTCCACAGTTTTGAAGCTAGAGCAACCAAACTTGGTATACATGTTCGTATATACCATAGGCAGTCAAAGTGTTAAGACCTTTTCCTGTACTTCATCAAAAATGTATCATTTTTGTCGGACTTTTTTTCATATTTTTCTTTACATCAAACATTATTTTCGTAACTGAGCAACTTGTTCGGAACACCATTCGTTTTCATAATTTGATGCAATGAACAAATATTATTAGAAAAGTTTGAATTCAAAATATTTTTAAATCAACTTTAATTGAGTTGAGCTCAAATTTTTACCAATATCCTCGGGGACTTAGTCAGTCCCTGTCCAATGCTGTAGACGAGTGTGCTTATTTTATAAAAATCAAATTTTGATTTTGCAAAAATTATAACGTCTGCGACCTCTTATAGTATATATGTTCTTGATCCGCATAATGAAGAATTATCAACTTGAGTACCTTATGCTGTTGCGAATGTAGGGCATTATCTTAGCACGTTTAAAATTTAAACAAAAATGCAACAATAGACACGTTTTTAATTCCAAAAAGGAATGCAACACACTTTTCTATGAAAATTATTGTGATGTAAAAATTTGAAAGAGATCTGATTATAAACTCTTTTTTTCTATAATTGATGTAAAAGAAATCCATGAATAGTTAAGAAATTGTTAGTCAGTTTTCTGTCAATAGAATAAACCTTGCTCAAAGTTTTTATAAGGTTTCAAAGAACTATTACGATTGTACATCATTTAGTGAAACTTTAAAGTACAAATACTAAAAAGCAAAGCAAGCAATTGCACATGTTTAATTTATAATCTTTAAGAAAGAACGTCTGCTAGCTTTTCAAATTTCAATTTAAATTTGTCATGTATGAATTTCTGTTTTGAATCTACTCGTATCTAAAATATTTTCTGCTTTGAAGCCAATTATTTTTTTGTACGAAAATTGTGTGCACATTAACAAAAGCAGAAGGAGAAGCTTTGATCCATTAAGGATCTGCTTGCTATTACACCAGCTCTTTGTGGCAGCTGGGGGACAGTCCTGTCTGCTAGTGCAGCAACCCTGCAACCCTGCAACCCTTCTTCCCCTTTCTCAACCCAGGCATGTTGCACAAATGTTATATTACGTTCTGACATGCAACATGAATATTCACTTTGCACTTTGCGGGCATTGCCCAGCTACGGATTTAGGATACAGGTGTTTTGCTAGTGCTCCCTTTTGGCTGTCCAGGACGAATGTCCTTGCTGCTCATGTTGTTATTATTGTTGTTGCTGCTGCTGTTGTTGTTGTTGTTGTTGTACTTTACCAAAATTTGCATCTTAATCTCTGCCGTCAGCGCCGCTGTTGACATGCAGCAGCAGCAGCAATTGCTTTGCTTACGCATAAAGTTGCAGGACATTTGAGGAGGCAGGACCAGAAGGCTGTGCACAGGACACTGACCGTTGTGGCATCCAACTTCAGGCTACCGAGCTCTCTCTGTCTGTCTGATTGTTGTTTAGTTTTGCAATTTAAATCACATTTTCAGGTGCAATGCTCGAAGAGGCGGCTACGTTGACATATGTACTTGACTAGTACGTACTCGAAAGTCCTGCCCAGGCAGGCGGGTGTTCTCTCTTTCTATCTGTCTGTCGGTCTGTCTGCCTGTCGGCCAGGATAACACATAATTGGGCAGCTTTTAAGTCTGCGGCGACATTGTCATACCCGTCTGTTCGTCTGCATGGGCAATATACTTATCACCCGGGCGAGAGCCCCAAAGGACATCAGCGCCCAAAAAGGATACGAGCAATGATAGAAAATACAGCAGTGCCGCCAAAATGTTCCTTTTTGGGCCAAGTGGCTGTTGCCTTGTTGGTTTTCGTTTTCTTTTTTTTGTATACTCTTGCAGAGAGTGTTTTGATATTGTCTCAATCTTTGATAAAAGTTCTTTCGATGCTAAACAATCAGGACTGTTCCGGCTTTCACTTTCGACAAGATATTGCGCAAGTGAGTTCATCTTTAATGTTTATAATTTCACTTTGAAACAAAACTTCACCGATTGAATTCATTTGTCTTTAATCAAGTATTGAATTAATTTTTTTGTAAAATATCGATATATTTTTCCATTTCTTACTTTAATTGAAAATTTAAAATAATATTGAAATATTAAATTCAATATAACACAGTAAACATCGATATGGAGGCAATATTTGAAAAGCCATATCATATCGAAATAGGACGATTTATTTCATTTAATTATCGATACATTTTTTTAAGCTCCTAAGTCAAATAGACTTCATATTGTTCTTTTCAATTTAATTAAAGTCGAATAATCAAATAGCTGAAATGAAGCCAAGGGTATTAAAACTTCGTTAGCTAAAGAAAGAATTACTTTCTTTTTATGTTGTTGCCCAAAAACAAATGAAATGAAATGTAGATGCATATCCTTTGCCTAAACTAATGTGTATGTGTGTGTGTGTGTGTGTGTGTGCGAGTGTGTGTGTGTGAATGTAAATTGTATAAATGTGCGCATAAATTTTCTTTGGGCAAAATTTGAAATTCCGATTTTCGACCAGATTGGTAAACAATTTATGTAAACAACAGCAACATTAAAAGACAGAGGAGTGAGGGAGAGAGAGAGAGAGAATGAGTGTGAGAGAACGAGAGAGAGACATTGAAATCTGTTTCAGATACGAATATCTCGCAGCTGTCGCTTTGAGTGTCCTTTGGCTTTTCTCTCGCCTTTTTCCGCTCGCACTCGCACTCTCTCTCTCACTCGCTCACTCGCATACTCACGCACTCACTCTCTTCCTCTCGCTCTTGACAACATGTAATTGCGTAACCCTTTAGTTAATAGCACCCTTGAGTACTCGAACATTGTGTGTTGTCATCCTCGTTGTTGTCCCTTGCTTATGGTTATGTCCAAACACGACCATACCAGGACCACTTCTCCAGCATCACTTTTGCTTATCTTAAGTATTTTACTTATGTCCTGATATCCTGTTGTCCTCTGTCTGTCTGTCCATCTGTCTGTCTGTCTGTCTATCTATCGCCCAAATGCCAATGCTTTCTCTGGAGACTTTTGACCATTTTCAATGTTTGCATTTACACATTTTCCATTTTCTATGCTATTTACCAACTGCACAAAGTGTGTTTCTATAAATGATAACTACCCAATTTCGCCTTGTCTTTGCTTTCTGCTTGATAAAGTGATTCCTGGCAACCCATAAAATAGTCAGAGAGGCTGTCTGCTCTGCCTTACTTGTTCTTGTATTGTTATTACTTTGATGTTGATATCCTTGCTGAGGGTATTTGGATTTTATTGAAGGCAGCTCTAACTCCATAAAGCATATAAATTATTAGTCGATATGGTCATGTCTGTCTGCATATCTATGTTAAGTAATCTCTGAGTTTTATGTTTAAGCTGCCTAATAATTAATCGATTGTAATCGATAGTTTCACAAGCGATTGTTTTAGCTAACGATACTATCATAATTGTTTGAAAAATGCTGTTGCTCAAAGTTATGAAATGAACTTTATATATATTTTTAAAAATTTAATTATATAGTTTATTGAATACTTACCAACTAAAAAATATAAAAACTTTATAATTTGAATATTAAATAAATATTTTTTATTTTTTTCAGAGAGTAAAAGCTGTACAGCTGCAAAATTTGGTGAGTTTTTTTCTTTTCAAATTAAATTTAAAAATAGATGGAGTAAAATAAAAATAAAAACAATTACTTAGAGGGTTCTGTGAGAATAAGGATTGCTGAGAAAAAGGCTGAAGTAAATTATGAAATTATTGCAAAAATCTTCAATAGCTTTTTAAAACAGAACTTTACATAAAGTTATCAAATCCACAAAAAAAGGGTATTTAAAGTGCCATAAATGCCACAAAATGAACAATTCAATAAACTTAAGTCCTATTTATATTTGCTTGCAAAGAGTATACAATAAGTTTTAAAGTGAAATTGTGTGGAAAGCGTTTTGAGTAACACACACTTTTGAACATATTGTGCCATTTACAAAACATATTTCTATGCTTCGTGTGTTAGTTTTGTTTGCATTGTTATTTGGTTTTGTTGTTGTTGTTGTTGTTTTTTGAGCCATCTAAAGCCTGTCGAGTTGGAATAGTTAGGTCCGGCTCTGAAGCCGAGTAGCTGCTCAGATTTGTGCTTGTTGTTGTTATTGTTTGTTGTTATTGTTTGTTGTTTGCTTGAACAGCTTTATGTGCTCGACAATTTGCCATTAATTGAAAACAGATTTGTCGCTGAGATTGCATTGTCGACAGCCAACTGATTTCCGTACAAATTAATTATAGCTGCCATTGACAGGAGCAGTCCAGAGTCTGGCGGCTCCTGCATCCTGCTCCAGCTGCAGACTTAACTCTGGCCAAACTGGAATAACTGGGATAACTGGCACAAGCTGGCAGGGGGTAAATCTGCAAAAGCAGAATTTAATTCAATTTTATGAAGCAGCCAAAGCTGAGGCCAAAGTGAAAGTGTACTGAAATCAACTCTCCAAATGGATGTTTTTTTTTTTTTTTTTTTCATACCCTGTATTGCGTTCAAAACGGCTACAATTGAGCAAAAAGTACTAGAGAGGTACTATGTAACAGTTAAAAAAAGCAATCTCTGAAAAAAGTAGTAGGTTTAATATATCAAATTGATATGTTCTTGTCAATATCATTATTCAAATAGAATTGATATGCTCTTTTCATAAATTTAAACATAAAAAAGTATATAAGGTTTGTGAAATGTCTGTCAGTCTGTTTGGCTTTATGTCCGTCCGTCCGTATGTCTGTCCGTCCGTACTTTGATGCGTATTGGCAAAAAATATTTTAAGATAAAAGAGTTTAGAAATAAATGAAAAAGAGTCGAGAGCATCCTGCAAGACGTAAGAATACTCGTCTTCGTATTAATTTTGAAACTTAGAACATGTAAATTATATTTAAAAATATATTGTAGATACCTTAGAAGATCTAACATATTTTCTTATAATTTTTTAAAATATACCTTTTAAAAAAATCAAATCGAAATATGGAAAAAATATATTGATATTTTGAAAATATTAATTTGAACTATTATTTTATGAACTTTTAATTTATTGAAAAAATTGACAAAATGTATCACATTATATCATATTTCCTGTGGATATTCTTTATTATAATTAACAGTCGAGTTGATCTGCCTGTCTCTCCGTACGAAAGCTTTGATCTCAAAGGCTATCAGCCTTGTTCTGAATTTCATTTTCGAAACACTTCCACAGAAATATGTAAAGCACACCTTCAGGACCGAGTAAAAATTAAGCAAACGTGGAAGTTAACTGAGCTTCTTTGTTTTATCGTGCTCTAAAAACTATGCTATGCAGTTTTCTGTGATTTCTATGTTCGAAAAGAGAATTCGAAACCCCACGTATGTAAGGACGATGATGAGTTTTTGCTTAACAAAGCTGGTTACAGAGTATCCCGCAGTCGGGCACATGCGTCTAGAACATGCTGACTTGTTTTCTTTCTACATTTTTTGTTAAATCGCGCATTAAATTTCGTTTGCACAAAATAATAATACAAATCAAAAAAAAAAAACAAAAAAAAACAGGAGAATCAAAAAAGTAAATAATAATAATAACAATAATAGTTGCGACTACGGAAACGGATATGCCAGCTACGGAAATGCGATGCCGTGAATGAGTAAGAGTAGTACTTGAAAGAAGGGTGTGGGTGTAAGTACATATAGATGGGGCAGGAGGGAGGGGATGTGGCGGCACAGAGGTCAGAGTTCAGCGCAAGATGCGTGACATATTAATTGAGCAGAAAAATTGTGCAGTACATGTGTTGAGCTCCTGTATCCTGTTATAGAGAGAATATGTTTGTTTGCTCTGGCCAACTGACCATATGTTTCGACACTATATATACAATTACAATTGCAATTTTATTGTTATTGTCCGCTAATATTTACACACAATTAATCTCGACAATTAACTATTTTTATTGCCTCTGGCTCTATAAATAAGCATTTCGCTGTATATATATATTTATGTGTGTGTGTGTGTGTGTGTGTGTGTGTGTGTGTGTGTGTGTGTGTGTGTGTGTGTGTGTGTGTGTGTGTGTGTGTGTGTGTGTGTTGAATGCGTTCAATGATAAATGTACCATAAATATTATACAAATATTTAGTTTTATTTGGTTGCATAATGGCAGGCAGATATCATTCTGCTTTTTTTATCTCTATAGCTTTTACACTTTAAAAATAATATATGAATAAATATACAATAAAAATTACACTCGCCAATGAACTAAATAAACATATATGTTAAACAGTTATATTCAAAATTGATATTGACAAGGATTGGGTAAGGTTATCTAAGCATATATACAGGTTTATTCAAAATTGAAATTGAGAACAAACTAATTATGGGAAACATTAACTTCGAGCATAACTTGCACAAGGTATATTAGTTTCAATGGAGAATTATACGAAATGGAAAGGACTTAGATTCAACTAAATCTACATTTCTAATCCAAAACTGTTGAAATCAGTATTCTGAATTTGAATGAAGTCATAAAATGATTGAATATTGAATCAGTTGGGATGTAATCGAATGAAACAAATTAGTTGAAATTTTTAGTGTTATGCAAATAGAATTATCATTGAGGCTGCTCACACTTTGTCTATCGTGGAAATGGTATAGTATGGTATGGTATGGATAAGCGGACAGCTTGATGGATAAATAGATGGATGGATGGATGGTTGGACATATTGATTTGTTTGCAAACACCCAGCTTCAAACTTGCCACCCTGAGGCCAAAATGCGTAGACTGAAAATTAAATTGTTTGTTTGACTGCTACACAGTGTGTGTGTGTGTGTGTGTGTGTGTACCCACATGTGTGTGTGTGTTTGTGTTTTGTTTGTGATTTTAATTAAAAATTGATTTAGCGAAATTTGCATAAATTATACATAACTCTACGGTAAGCCAGCGACTAGTGCACAAAAGCCATTTTGCATTTTGCCAGTGTCAATAAATTAGAAAAGATTAATTGAAAAACATATAAGAATATGCTAAGCGAGAGTGCTAGATTTGAAGTTACCCTATACTTATTTTGAAAGTAATCTAGACCAGAATATTTAAGAGTATGATGTTCTAACTTCTATGGATTTGATTGCTATGTTGAATTCAGAGCACTCCTTTTTATAAAATAACAGCTCTTAAAGTATTTAAAAAGATTTCGAAATTAAGAATTTACTTGATTAGCTTATGTTAGATAATCCATATATCAAATTTACTGTTTTCGAACAGAATCCGAAAAAGACAGACGATTATTAAAGAAGTTCAGCTATTGAAGCTGATTAGAAATATATTTGCTAAGTTCAAGCTTTTCGCTAATAAAAGACAAAACTTTTGACAAAAACCAAATTTTGTCAAATTTTATAATACCTTATGTTACCATATTTATAAATATATGCATGATATATAATTATATAAATATTTGCGGGTACATTATAAGCACCAGATATGTACATTTACAGAAACAACAAAAAAGAAACAACAAAATTTCAATGAATGTTTCAATTTGAATTGGAATTGCATTTGCTTTAATTCAATATTTATCATTATATTTGAAAATTACATTAAAAAAAAGTGCATTAACATTTTTTTGTTTTAAATTGCCAAGTTTTAGTTATTACTAGCTAAAGTCTAATATTATTTTATTTAATATTTTATTTGCTGTTGCATAATTAAAAATCATTTAAGTTTGCCCATTGAAATTTTTGCGTCTGTGAGTGTAAAAATTTTACCCAAAATATGCAAAAGTTACCATCAAATAGAAGAGGAAGCGTTGAGAGAGAGTGCGGCGAGAAGTGCAAAGAGGGGGAGGTGAGGAGGTGAAGAGAGCTCAAGTGGAAGTTAGGAGGAGGCAACAATTTATTGCGGTATCGTGAAATATGGCAAAAAGTTTTCAAATGAAGTCAGTCTGGGGCACAAAACCAACAACAGCATAAACAAATGAATGTGCAAGTGAATAAATGAATGAATGAATGAATGAATGACTGAGTGAGTGAGCGAGCGAGCTAGCAAGTGAATAAGTTAACAATTGAAAACTTGTTGTCAGCATGACGAAGTTTTAATGCACTTGTAAATCTATCCACAACAATAATTCACGTTCCAAATGTTTCGAAAAAAAAAATGGCAAAAATAAATTAACATACAAGGCTGCTTTAAATGGAGCTTGAATGGGAATTTTGGACTTGTTTTCATACTTTTTCAGAAAATAAATGTTTAAAAATATGCTTTTTATATTCTTTTTCTATCGCTGTACATTGTCAACTAAACGCGTCATGTCACTTCCTTCTTATTTAAATGGTGACCCCGACGTGATGCCAACTTTTTGTTCCTAATTTATTAAATTAAAGAAGTTGCGGAACATTTTGGGGCTGTGTCAATCTTTGTTATAAAAGCTGAAATCCTTTTAACTAAGAACTAACTTAATGAGTTAAGATCGGATTATTTGGTATCTGGATTATCTTATATTTTTACCCTTATGTAATACAACTCTCAGTAGCATGCAGCAAGTCTCCTGATAAAGTAATGCAACCTAAACTAATGGCATAATGAGTGACCGCCACTTGAGGCGAGGCGGGGTCGGCTGTTTGAATATGTTAGCTTTGGGTTTTTGTATTTTTTTTTTTGGGAGGGGTTTTTGTCTGTTGATTCAATTTGCTTCCTTTTGACGCCTTCCAATTAAGCCATTTCAGTCTGAACAGAAGGAGTCTGCTCGGCTTCGTCCTTTTGCTCGGCTGTTGCTTTTCCCTGCTGCTGTTTTTCTGTTTTCTCCTTTACCATTTGCATTTCATTAAAATTATTCGTTTCGTTTTTTTTTTTTTATGTTTTGTCATACGATTTTATTTTTCTCTCATTTTCATTTGCCTTGCACAAATATTTATCGACACTTTTGCAAGTTGTTTATGCGAATTTTTTTTGTAGTTGAAAAAAATATAAAAAACAACAACACCTGTGGCTATTTTGTGTTTGTGTGTGTGTGAGAGCCAAACACACAAAACTCACACTTGCACACCTCGTCTCGTCGTCACTGAAGCTGTTATATGGAAATGGACTTTGTTAGTTTCAGCCAAACAAAGTTTACGCTCATCGATGCCAAAACCAATTTAAAATCAAATTTTCTTCTACGCAGTGGCCAATAGAAGTAGCAACTGATGGAGCAGACGTTGTTGCAGCTGAGGGGGGAGGTACAGCCAAAAGTACACTTGGCGAAAATATCAAGTTTACGCTCTACAAATCTGCCATTTTTGAAATTTTTTAGGTTTTGTAAATGAAATTAAAACCGAAAATCTGACTGAAACAACCAGACTTGTT
The DNA here is from genome assembly GCA_949708635.1 of Hirtodrosophila cameraria. Taxonomy (NCBI): domain Eukaryota; kingdom Metazoa; phylum Arthropoda; class Insecta; order Diptera; family Drosophilidae; genus Hirtodrosophila; species Hirtodrosophila cameraria. Next base: position 79,117,495 of record OX453090.1, read on the forward strand.
CCGAATTCCACATCCGTATTAACTTAACAGAAAATTAAGTAGCATACTTTTTAGCGCAGGCTAGAGTTGAATACCTTAGTTTGTGGGGAAGCTCATTTACATATATTTGAGACGATCCTTAAAGAAGGCTTTGATAATTCAAGTAAAATTGATTTGAAAGTGTTAAGTAGAACAGCTCAAAATATAAACTAGAATTTATTTGAAGAATTCTTAATTAAAGAACTTTATGTATTCAAGTTTTAGGAAAGTCTTTGATATCTCTACAGTTCAAAGCTTTTATTCGTTATTTTTCTTTTTGATAAAACTTAACAATCTATTTTGATTGAGCTTATAACTTTTTTAAAGAATACTTAAGAATATATAAAAACTAAATACATAAATTGGATTACTAAACTAAGAACAATTATTTTCTCTCAGTGTAGCTTTCGATCCTTAAAAAAGGCTTTAATAATTCGTGTAAAATTGATTCGAAAGTGTAATTTAGAACAGTTCAAAATTTAAGCCTGAATTTATATAAAAATTTCTTAAGCTAAGAACTTGTCTATAACGTTTTAGGAAAAATCTTTGATATTTCTACAGTTCAAAGCCTTTATAACTTTATTAAAGAATACTTAAGAATGTATAAAATAATATCGAAAATTAAATAAATAAATTGGATTACTAAACTAACAACAATTATTTTCTCTCAGTGTAGCTTTCGACTTGGCTACGAGTGCAAATTAAATAAAATCGCAAAGTGGCAAAAGAAAAATGTAGTCCACGGACGATGGGTTCCGTTGGTTCGTTCGTTCGTTTGCACAACAGCTCAGTAGATCCTTCAGACTGGCTGGCATGCCTCTCTAGAACATCACTTGTTGTTGTTGTTGTTGTTGTTACAATTGTTGTTGTTGCTAGCTGGCGCTGATTGTCTGTGATTGATTTTAATCGCCTCAAGTGATTTCACTAAACGATTCAACTTTGAAATTGGTTACTTTGCATTGTGTCTATGTGTGTGGCAGTGTGTGTGTGTGGGTGTGCAAGAGTATATATTTATATTTGTGTGTGTGTGTGAATGTGCTGGTGTTGCTTTACTTTTGGTGCTGACTGTTGCGCTTCCGGCGCATTTGCTAAACAACATTTGCCTGGCTGGCCGCAACACATTTGCTTACGTGTATATCAAATGTTGTTGCGTTAGTTGTTGTTATTGCTATTGTTGTTGTTGTTGCTGCTGCTGACCCTATAAATATAGTATCTCAATGTGTACATATATTAAACATAGAAATTTAACGGGTCTTGCCCTGCTAAAGGCCATTTGACACACCACTTTAAATTTTGACTTTAAGCAAATTGAGTTGCAACACAGAAATAAAAATTATATGTTGCTCAATTTAAATTTTTTTGATGTCAATTAAAAGCTGATAAGATAAAAATAGAATAAATAATATTATTGAAATATTAAAATCCATATTTTTCGATACTATCTGCGTACTTTTTAACTTGATTGTATATTTATACTCTTTTTTTAATTTTTTTGAAAAAAAAGAGAAAAAAGAGTATATTGGGTTTGTGAAATGTCCGTCCGTCTGTCCGCCTGTCTGTCCGTCCGTCCGTCCGTATGAACGCAGGTTTTTTCCACAGTTTTGAAGCTAGAGCAACCAAACTTGGTATGCATGTTGGTATATACCATAGTCAGACAAAGTGTTAAGATGCTGTTTCTATTTCTGAGAACTTTTCATTCTTAATTGCTTTCAATTTTGTGTTCCTGTCTTAGATTATATCAGATTTGACTTGCCAATTCTTTATTGATATTGCTTTTCTGTGAAGAAGTTAACTTTTTTTTTTTATATTTTTAAAGCCATGTGGTTCTTTTTGAAGTCAATTCGCTTGTAGTACAAGTTGATTAGCTGTAAATCGCTAACCGAGTGACACATTTCGCAAGTCACTCAACTTGTAATCCACCCTCGCCCCCCCTAATAAGATTCTTAAGCTGCAGTTGAAGCTGCAGCTGGGCTGCCAATTTTTCAATGCAGGGCAATTACAAAGGCCAAAAAGTTAAGCGCCAGCTGTCAAGTCAGGTGGTGCAGCACAGTTGAAAGTGAGAAAAAGGGTGAGATGGCAGGGGGGAGACAGGGAGCTGAAAGCTGCTGTGGGGCAAGGACGATGTGGCAGTGTTGCCACTTTAATGAAAACTTTTGCTGGGGCGCTTAGCGGTTTGGCAACTTCAACGGTTTGTGGCACTTGCAACAGCAGCAACAACAGCAGCAACAACAGTAGTAACAGCAGCAGCAGCGGGTAATCAGCCATGTTATGGCAGTTTGGCAGCACCGTATCCAGCCATCCTTGCCTCCTGGCATCCTTTCAGCCTTCAGCCTTCTGTGTGTGGCTCAATCTGTGGATCTATGCCGCCTGTCGTGGCCCTGTACAGCGGTTACGGTTACGGTTACGGCTACGGGGATTACGGCCTTGTGATGCACTTGAAATTGTTATTGTTGTTGCTGTTGTTGTTACTGTTGTTGTTACTGTTGTTGTTGCTGCTTTTGTTGTTGCTCTGGCAGCAACAGGATAATCTGCTTGCTGTGCATCCGCATTCTCATCAGCCTCATCGTCCTGTTTGCCTATCTCGCTTCTCTATGTATCTGTGTCTATTTGTGTGTGTGTGTGTGCGTGTGTGTGTGTGTGTGTGTGTGTGTGTGTGTGTGTGTGTGTGTGTGTGTGTGTTTCTATGCCTCTGTTTGTATTGGTTTCGTCGCCTTCGTTGTGTTTGAGTTTTGAGTTTTCAATTTTCCTTTTCTTTGTTTTTTATTACTATACTCTATTTCCAATAAGAACTTGAGCATTTTAAATTTCTAATTTTTCTCGCTTTATTTAATAAGAGTAATCTATCTATGATAGATTTAAAGATATGATATCCTAATCAATACTACTATATCTTTCACAATTTCAAGACTGGTACTAGAAAATACTATCAGGCTTATAAATATATAGATTTGCAATTTTTGCACCCTTTTTTTCTATCAAATTTAATATTGCATCGTCTAAACAAGCGTCTAACTTTGAGTGCAAGTTTCGTGTATCCTTCACAGAAATATAATCGTTTATATTCGGTGAATGAAACCAGGAAAAATTTGCTTTAAGTATTGTAAAACTTGAAGAATCGGTGTTGTAAAACATGCCGAACAAGCCGTTAAGGCTACAAATGTGTACCATAATCGTTGTTTTGCTTCTTTTGGAAATCTTTTTTATCAATGCTGTACATTAAAAGAGTTGCAGATATTGCTTATTTGGCTTTATCCTTAATTGATTTGTTTCACACGCGTATTTCACAGAGTTTGAACTACTGTTTCAAATGGAAAATACAAGTGTTGAAAGACGCTGCTGTGTAATTTCCTGAATGGACATTTACACGAAGACGTTTTTTCAAGATAGATCATGCATGGAAGTTTATTTTATGCAAGGATAAACACCACTCAAGACAAATATAAAAAGACTTTTTCAACGACCACGCTTAACAAAATGATGACAGCGTATTTATCAGTCGGGAACTTTCGACTTCGACTTTTTTAAAACTTATTTTTGCTTTGGTTATTTCGGATTCACCTGCTTTTCACCCACTGCAAAAAAAAAAGAAGAAAAAGTCAAAACTGTGGCGCAAAACTTTGTGCAAGGTTTTAGTCGGTTGCATTTTTCTGGTTTGCCAGTTGCAGTTGTTGTTGCTGTACTGGTTGTTGTTGTTGTTGTTGTTGTTGTTGCACTCGTTGTTGTTGTTGTTGTTGTTATTGTTGTTTTTACTTTTGTTTGTGTTTGCATTGGATTCGTGTTTTGTCGGCCGTTTTGTGGAGCAGCTTTTAGTGGCTTCATTTGTTTTGCTTTTGGTCTTTTTGAACATTTCAAATCGGTTTTCGTTGCGGATAGAACTGAGAGAGGTTAAATGGGAGAGGGGAGCAGGTGCAAAGATTTAAATTAACCTAAGCTAGCTTAATATATATTTATAATCTGCTTAAAGTCAGCTGAACATTTCGACATAATTATGTTGAGCTATTTGTCAGTTTGAGCTATTAAAGTGATTCAAATCATGGTTTATATAATTTCGGGCAAAAAACGTGCAAGCAAAAATAAAAATTTAATGTGTGTTTAAAAACGCTTGAATACTATTTTCAGCATAAGTTCGATTTTCGGAAAACATTTAGTCAAAACTATTTATCAAAATGAAAAACTATGATCATTTTGCATGGGATTTGGAAATCTAGAAAGAGTTTAAATTTCTAACAATTTCTTTTTTTATTTTTTTTTTAAATATTTAACGATAAGCAAAATAGTTTTTCCCAAAAAAGTTGACTAAATTTTATATTTTGAAATGAAAACTTTTAAAATCAAAAATAAATCCAAATGACAAATCCCCGTACAAATTTTGACCTTCGTCTAAAATCAGGTTCACGAACCAAGCCCAGATCTGAGAAATTGGTTTGAAATGTAAGCCAAACATCATTTATTTAGATATGTACAGAATATGTTGCATAATTATCTAAGACTCTTGAAGCTATATGCTCTAAAAAGTAACTAAAATGATGTCAAGTCGGAATTTTGAGTTCAGTCTGAGCCAAAAGTGTCAGCCTTCATTTCATTTCCGGCTGTGCACATTGCATATTATCCTTGACACTTTCAGCAGCCATTTGCACTTTGCTTTTCATCCTTAATTTTGTGTTTGTGTGTGTGTGTGTGTTTTTTTTTCGTTATTTCGCGCTGCTTTTGTTTACTGTATTATCAGTGCGCTCATTACCCGTGCTTCTAGGGGGGCGGCTGGCACTGCGGTGGGCGTGGCACTGACACTGCAACTGCTCAGTGTTGCAGCTTCAGTTGTTGCCGCTGCTGCTGCTGCTGCTGTTGCTGTTGATGTTGATGTCCTTAACCGCAGGCAGCGTGAGCGTGTCCTGGGATTATTTGACATTGATGCTTTGACTTGGCTTTTGCCTGAGCTGTTCAACTTGTTGACTTTTTTGGGCTCTAAGTTGAAATGTGACTTAAGCATTTATCGAACTCCTGTAAACACTGTTTAACAAAACTGAGTGAACAGTTTTCTGTATATTTGGATCGATTACTTATAAATATACAAACTTTAAGACAATTGAAGGATACTCTTTATTATAGTGTCACACTAACCCAACCAAGTCTGATAAAATGTTAAATAAGTGTTTTGAGAATTTTGTTCAATGATTTTGAACTCTGATTATGAATATAATATTGATGGATTTTTCTATGTCAAAAATGTAGCAAGACATCAAGAAAATTTATTTAATATTTTTTGTAAATATATATAAAGTAAAATTATATATTATATTTAAAATCATAGTTAGAAAATAAATTCATTGAAATTGCGACATCTTAAATTATATATATACACAGGAAAAAAACAAAAAACAACATCAACTTGTTAGCGGATGCTCAAATAGATTTGTTATTGCAATGTTAAAATTTTGTTAAGTTGTATAGTTGCATTTAATATATGGGCATTTCCAGAATCACGAACGTTACATTCGCACGCATTCACATTGCAAATGAAATAACAAAAAATATTTTTAAAAAAATATTATTTTTTGTGGTTTAGTTGCATTTTGGGTGCACTATTTTTCAATGTAAAAGTCAAATTCCATAGCTTAAATGTTTTCAGAATACTTAGGACAAAAAAGTTACAAAATATAAAAGTCTCATTTGAGAGTATCTTGAAAAATTCAAAAGTCTGGGAATTTGAATGAAATATTTAATGGAAAATAATTTCAAACTATAAAGAAATAATTTAGTTTTCAATATTTATTTATCATTTTAAAATAATTCGAATAGTTTTTTTTTTTTTTTTTTTTTAAATATACTTTACAACTATCGTGAACGTTACAAGATTTTCATTGACTTTTCACTTGAATATTTACATCTAAGCTTGGTTAAATTAATCGCTTATTATATTTGTTAGTTAGTTGTTAATGTTATTGAATCCTTATGAAATAGCTTTCATCAAGTATCTTCTCATTTGCCAACGTAAATATTAAAGAGAAAACGGTCTAAAAATGAACAAAATAAGAGTAAAAAGCGATTTTTGCAGATTGCAGTCGATTTGTTCATGATAGTTATTGAATTGGATTGTAAATTGTTAGATTTAATCAATTTTTAATAATTTACATCGATATAATTGAGAAGTAATAGGTACTAATAATGTCTTTGAAGTTTTAGACGCTGGTGGACCTTTTTCCGGAAATGCGCATATATATTTTTAGATAAAAATTGGTTCACAGTTTGTAAATAACTTAAAATGTTCATAATTATAATAGTTTCATTTTAACACTGGAATTAATAAACGTATTCATATAAAGCGCTCCAAACGATGAAAGCGCGGTTTTGAAATCAAAGTCCTTTTACTTCAATTTTAGTTTCCAGCTTCGATTAACAATTTACTTTATTAAAAAGCAACTTCAATTTATAATTAACTTTATTGAAATTGTGCTTATAAAAGTTAGAAAAATGTGTTTTATTTGTTGGACACTGTAGATCAATTTATATTTAAGTAGAGGCAACAAATTTTGCACACAGCTAATCAATAAATACGTTCTCCACAGCCATTTGCAACTTTGTTGCTTAACCGGCGAAAAACTATTTTTCAATTTTCGCGCTGCTAAAAGTTTTTTTTAGCCAGCTGCTGTTGCCTTATGTTGTTGCTGTTGTTGTGGTTGTTTTTGTTGCTGTTGTTGTTGTTGTTGTTGTAGTTGTTGTTGTTGCTGTTGTAGTTGTTGCCTTTGCAACGCCTTCGAGTAATGCAACATCCATTAAAATGGACGACAGCAGCAGCGCGAAAGGCACATTAAGCGGCAAGCTGGCAATGTGAAAACAGGACCTACACACACACACACACAGACACACGCACAACCACAGGCCTCTTCCTGCTACCAACACATTGGCAATGCCTTTGCACGCAGCTATTAGCGCACATATCGATTGCCAATATGGCCAATTGATATATAAGAGGCAGGCAGGCAGGCAGGCTGGTTGGCTGGCTGGCTGGCTGGCTGGCTGGCTGGCTGGCTGGCAGGCAGGCAGGATATGCTTTGGCGGCAGACCCAAGGACAACAACAACAACGAAATGGCGGCACGTCCTGAACGAGAGTCGGCTAAAACAAACTGTAGCAGCAACTGAAACTGTAACTGAAACAGCAACTGGAACTGAAACTGAAACAGAAACAGGTAGCAGCTGCCTGCTCCTGACGCTAAAGTGCCAACTTATGCCACAGAAAAATGCTTGAATATAATGGCCATGCCACATGCCCTAACCCCACCCACGTGTAGCCACCTCCCTACCCCCCTTATACAGGGGGCGTGGCATGCAATTGTGCGACGAGGCGAGCACAAAAGGCCGCAGCAAAAGGCGAAGACGACATGCAAAAGTGGAACGTGCAGCGTTGGCATTAAGTGGCATGTGGCATGTGGCAGCAGCAATAGCAGCAGCAGCAGCAGCTACAAGGACGCTGATAATGATGAAAAAATTTCACAGTACACACACACACGCACACACACACACACACCGACTGATGTATACACAATTTATCTGCTGCCTCGCTTGGCACACACTGACGAGCATATAAAATTGCACTGGCAGCCCGAAGACAGTGACAAAAAGCCACTTGCCAGGCAACTTTCAGCCACCCTGCCCTCGGGGCAAGCCTTTTGCACATGTGCTGCGCTGTTGCACCACCTGGACAGAGGCAGCGACTGCGACAGAGGCAGCAGCAGCAGCAGCGGCAGCGACTGAGGCAGTGGCAAACAGCAAACGAAATCGACCTTGACTGACAGCTTGACATGAACTCGACTGCGCTCAGAGCATTGCGGCTGAACCTTATTTAAAGCAACCAACCTGCCACCCACACACACACACACACACGCATACGCACACACACACACACACACTTTGGCCAACATTGGGCTCATTATTTTCGCTTTAGCCGGTCAGCAGGAGCAGCAAATGTGAGAGAGAAATGGCACAGGTAATGGTTTATATACGTGTGTGTATGTGCATGTGTGTTAGTGTGTGTGCATGCTCCTTTAAGCCGCCAAGCCGCAAAAAGCTGGTCGAGGCTGTGGTTAACAGTTAAAACTGCTCTCAGCCAATTCAATTCAGTTTTTATTCATCCCATTCCTTTTGCCTATTGCATTACGTTTTTAAATATTGTTTATTTGCGTGTTTTAGTTTTCACAAAATGAGGCAACAGCAGCTTTATCAACCATAATTTGTGGCTTAATATAAGATTTACAATCTCAATTAAATATATAAATCAAAGCTTAGCTTTAATTAGTTGGTTTTGCAGCATTTTGCATTCGTGCAATTATAATACAATTATATTAAATTATATGAAATTATGTTTTACCAATGAAATGGCATACCAAACTGGTTTCAGTCGTATCAAAACATGTTTTTTTACTCTTTTAGTGAAATGTCCGTCCGTTCGTCCGTCTGTATGAACGCAGGTTTTTTTCACAGTGTTGAAGCTAGAGCAACCAAACTTGGCATACATGTTGGTATATATCACAGGCAAACAAAGTGTCAAGATCTCCCCGACCCTCACCCCTTCCCCCACAAACCGCAAAAACCTATATCACCCATAGTTTTACAACTAGAGTAACCAAGTTTAGCACAAAGGCTACTAATCACATCCTAGATTGATCTTAATTAAAAAAAAATTTGGCCACGCTTACCCCCGCCCCCACAAATGAGCGAAGTCTGTATCTCCCAGACCCCTTTAGCTAGTTTCCTCAAATTTTGCAGGTTGAATTCTATTGTCCTATTAAATAGATTGTATAAAAATAATTTTGCCACGAACACCCCCGCCCTTGGAATCGACCAAAGTTGGTTTCTCCCAAGCCTGTAGAATGGGCCCAACCATATATAAATTGATGGCAATACTTGAAAGATTTGAGCAAAAATACAATTACCATGCCCACTTCTGACTCCGCAAAGAGGCTAAAAAAGAGTATATCGCAGTCGGGTGCATCCGAATGCAACGTTCTTATATTGTTGTTATATACATTTTTTTTCTCAATTATTATTTGACACACAACTCGTAGCAGTATTACAAACAAGCTGTTCACATTTTCTTAGGTATATAAATTTAGACACAAGCAGCATAGCAAAAGCGATTCAAAAAATGTAAGAAAACAATTTTATGCTGAGCACGACTTAATCAAATGAAAAACATTATACGGAATATTGAAAAATCGACCCTCGGTGCATCAATATTATTTTTGTATCATTTCACAGTCTTCTTTAAATCATTTGTAATGCCAGTCTGTTGTTTTATTGTATGCATTTTTTCATTTTTTTTTTTTAAAATTCACATTCACAGCTACCTAGAATTGGAAATCGAACACAATACTTTGTTATTCCCTTTACTTAATAGACTTGGTCAGCAATGCACTTAATATTATTTCTGAACTATATAATGCGACGACCAATGTACTCCAATTTGTTCTTTATATGTGGCTCCCAAAAGTAGGCAATCTTTTTTATGCAACTGTCTGCAGGTCAGCAGCATTGTGTTTCATTGTCTGTGTGTGTGTGAATGTGTGTACGTGTGCGGGATGTGGGACAATGTTGGGGAAGGGAGGGTTGAGGAGCGCTTGAAGCCCGCATGTTACAGTTATCATGTCGTCGTCGTCGTCGTCGTCGACGTTGTCGGTTTGCGTCCGTGTCAAAGGTTCATAAATTGCTTTTAATCCTGCTTTATGGCGACATCACATCGAACATGAACTTTAACGCCGACGACGACGATGACGACGACGACGACGACGACGTCAACGCGACTTCATTTGCATTTAACAACTTCATTTGTGCGGCCAAATGCGAACGCGAAATAAAGGAAATAAAAGAACATTTTCACACAAAACCAATTGGTGCGATTTGTATGTGAGTTAATCTGTGTGTGTGTGTGTGTCAGTGTGTGTGTGTGTGTATTTGCTATAAAATTATTGTTTAATCTTACCAACTGACCGGGGCGTGGCGCCCAAAACACGCCCACTAGCCAACAGTGGCGTATCGTAGAGGGGGCTCGGTAAAAAAAAATGCGCCTACTAATGGAAATGCCATAGCTGCCACTGAGCGCCCGCCCCCTGCCACCCCCTACACACACACACAGTTCACCGTAAATGTCGCGCGACAAGCGACAATTACTGTAAATATTACCCCTACCCCTTCTTGCTGCCTCTGCCCAAAGCCATCCCTCACACGCCGTCTACACTGATTGAGGGCGCGAACCGGAAATGAACATTTGCACGGCTGTCGATTGAGCAAGTCATTGACCCCTTTAGCCCTTACCCTCCCATCCACCCCCTCTGCCTTTTAGCCATTAAAACACGCTTTGATATTTTGTTTTGTGTTTTTTGTTTCAATTCTCAACTAATTTATTTTTATTTTGTCTTTGAGTTTTAGTTTAGTGACACCCTAAAATATAATGTTGTTGTTCTGCTTCTTCCGCTTCAGCTTCTTCTTCTTTTTTGTTGTTTTTTTTTTTTTTTTGTATTCTGATTATTATTGTTAATTACAATTTCTTTTTTCGTTTTCGAATTGAGTTGGCGTTGATTAATTTCATTTCTTTTCTATGCACGTTTTCCAGCCACTTTTTATACCGTTTTTTAAAACAATCTTCATTTTTTTTTATTATTATTATTAATTTCAAAATATATGCTTATTATATATATAAAAACAAAAAAAAAACTTTTCATATCTTATTCAACATTGATTTGATCTGATTCGCAGTTTGCTTAACTTAAATTTCTAATAAAATGTTTAACAATCAAACAATACATCAATCAATCAAACAATCAATCAATCAATGCCTACAGTCTGTGCCAACTCAATTCCACTTAATTATTATTACATATTATTTTTGTATTTTTAATTTAATTTAATTATAATTACGATTTATTTTCATTTTTCTTTTTGTATTATGAGATCGCTTAAAGTACAAAAACAATTTTTGTTGGACTAACACGAGAGCTTAGATATTTTTATTTTCTGGGGGAATTTTAAATAGTTTTTTTGTTTCTTTTGTTTTTGTTTTTCTTAAGGGGGTAGGGGAAGTTTGTCTATACACTTACAATGTGACTGTTAATATGCGTAGCGAGTAGAAAGAGTGGAAAAGTGTATGTGTGTATGTGTGTGTGTGTGTGTGTGTGTGTTTGTGTGTGTGTGTGGTTGTGTGTGAGTGTGAGTGTGAGTGTGTGTTTCTATAATACAACAGAGGGGCTGCTGGCCTTTTGAAGCCAAAGCAAATACACCCCCAGCTACCTAAGCCTAACTATCCAAAATTTTCATATTTATGTTCATAATCTTGCACAGCTTTTTTTTTATAGAGAAATACGTTTAACTAGACAAACTGATTTAATTTAGATATATTTCTTATCTTCAGCATACTTCAAGATAGTTGAGTTTATGAGTCTGAAGATCAAACATAAATCCGATTTCATTTTTTTTTTTCCAATAAGTTGAAATTAGTTCTGTTTTTCGAATTCAGATGCTATAGAATATAGAAAAATGCTATCAGGCCTATTCAGAATTACACTTTCAAGTCACTTCTACAGAAATGTGTGTAGCATCCTTTTTTAAAGCAATATTTACGAAAAATCTTAGTTTTCTTATACGATTTGAAAATGAAATTTAGAACGAGAATATGTGTATGGAAAAAAAGAAGATTTATTTCGAATTTCTTTTCTAAATCAGTTTCACTGAAAAGTGTAAATCATACTTTAAGGAACGTCTCAAAATTAAATTTTAAAATTTAAAGAAAGCTTTTCTTAAATAGTAAATAGTGATCTGATAATAATGCTTTTTTCTGTATAATTGATTTAAAAGTGGAATTCAAAACAGATCGAAATATAACAGATTGGGACTAGGTTAGTTTTAAGGAACAGGATTCTTTTCGAGAGTTGCATAAATTGACTGTGATCTAAATACAGATAATACAAAAAAAAAAAAATATATATTTCTGTTGCTTTGAATATTTTCAAGTTCAAGTTCAGCTAGTTTAAGGATTTTAAAATAGCCTGAACACACTTTTCTTTAGAATTATAGGAATCCGGTTTCGAGCTATATTTCTACTTCTGCTGCAAGATTATGTTCATTCACGTTTCCAGTTACAATTATGTTTTGTTATCCCCTTTTAAAACAATGTTTTTTTTTTTTATAATTATTAAGTTAATTGATTAATGTTCATAATATATACTATATTCAAAAAAAAAAAAAAAAATAGATTATGTCAGCTTCGGCAAGCCGAAGTCTTAAATCGATTTCTGGCTTACACACAAGATTTCGATTAGCTCTTGAAGATATCCTGACCGGGCTGTGGCGAGGAGGCGCCATTGCCACCATTCCCCCCACCATTGCCATCCGCATTCAGACGCTTCAACATGGCATTCCGATGCAGCCAATAGGGCGGCGGATCCGGAGGTTGTCCTGGCAGTAATTGCTTAGCTTTCAATGTGGATGTGGGCGGCTTTGGACTCTGTGCCGCAGATGCTGCATTATACATGACAGGATCAGCCAGCTGTGCAGCAGATTGGCCAATGGCAACGCGCAGTGGCGTCTCTTTTTTGCGTATAGTATCGCAGGTTTCCTTCATCTTGCACAGCTGATCCTGCAGATTGCGATATTCCTCCAGAAAACGTTCCAACTGCGCCGCATGATAATCATACGCAGCAACTGAGGAATTCGCTGCGCCCGCTGCACGATTCGCCAGCGCCGAGAAATCAAGCAGCGGCGTCGCAGCGCTGCTCAGCGAACGCTGATGCTGCACGGGTGAAGAGGGTAAGCTGGGCTTCTGGCCAAAATGATGCTGCTGCATATGCAAGCCACCCTTGTGCACACCACTTTGCACCAGATTCAAGAAGCTATTGGCACGTTGGCCACCACCTGTATAGGTTGTAGTACTCGCATAGTTGGCATAGCTTGACTCCGCCGAATAGCGTCTGCCCAGGCCCATGGCCTCGTTGAGGAAGCTGCCATCGCCGAGCGTGCTGCTGCCATATTTGCTGGAGTTATCCGCTAAAAGCGGCGATTGACTATCGGAGGAATTGCGGAAATATTTGCCACTCTGTTTTAGTTTACGCGGCAGCGTGCAAAGTCCACCATTTGCCGCAGGATATGCATGTCCTTGCGCTGACTGTGCTGCCTGTGCTACCGCATACTTGGCTATATCCAGCAGATCCGGATAGTTGCTATCAAACAGATCATGATCCTGGCCATCACCGTTGCTGCTGCAGAACACCGAGGTGGCCATCTCATCAGCCGTATAATGACTGTAGGGCGTGGCAGTTGCCTGATTTGTCATCGCGGCTTTGGGTTTGCTATGTGGCGATGTAATCTTTGTGGTAGCTATGGGCGTCGTCTTCCAGCTGGGTCCGTGTCCTGCATAGCCAGCGAGTCGAGCAGCTGCATCCACTTGACTTGATATCGAGCTGGATGCGGAATCGGTGCTGTGAGTTTGTTAGAAGTTGAAAGTAGAGAAGGTATTTGATGTATAGTTACTTCGGTAAGAGATGGTACTTATAATGTTTCCTTAAGGAATGGAAAAGTGATGGGCATGTACAAAGATTAGGTAGAAATTGAGACTTGGATGGGAAGAGAATGAGGAGCAACTGGAGGGTAATCTTTTGGACCAAGATCTAATACATTCAAAGCTGGAATGAACTCCCCGAATAAGAGTAGGGTTTAACTTTTAAAGCAGCGTTGGGAACAATTAATGAACTTTGGAATGCATTATATTACCTTTTTTTTTTACTTTACTTTTGCTCTTTTTTTAATGATAATGAAGATATAGTGATATTGTTTATGGGCACAACTCTGGCAATCAGCATATTTAATAATTTCAAAAGGATATTTCTGATATGATATCAGGGAGAATTCGCAGAAATTATGAATCATTTTAAATATTTAAAGAATTCTGTAAATTGAAAGTTAAACAGGACTCAATAAGTCCCTTTGCAAATGCCTTATTTTTCTTAACATTTGCTATCTCTTTAATTGTATTGTCTCTTAACATATAAAACTTTAATAAAGATCTATTTCCATTGACTTTTGTGCCACATGCCACAGCTTCATAGACAACTATTAATAACTTCTTCTAAGAATTGTAGCTTTGAAGCATCCCCTTCTTCTTATGTCGTATCCATTACAACAAACAACAAACAAGAAGCATGTCCTATATTCATTATATATTGCACACGAGTAGCAATTGAAGCACAGTTTGCCCAGGGTCGTTTGCCACCACAGAAGAGTCGCCAATCAGCGAAGGGAAGGCACCCCAAAAATAAAGCACTCATTCGCCGCGTGTGTGGCGCATATTTCGCGCGTCATTAGCACGCGTCCTTACAGTGTGGTGGTGAGGGTGAGGGGTGTACAGCACTCAAGCGGAAAGTGGAAAGTGTCAAGTGTTGCCCAGAATATGAACGGATGCGGATACGAGAGAGCTGCGTGGAAGGCACTCGAGCATGACAGCTCTTTGACGGGGCAAACTGCAACAGGACAATTGCCACTCGAAGTAACGAACCGCAGAGAACAAAAGGGTGTAAAAGGGGGGGGGGGGGGGTGGATGGAAGTGGGGTATGCGTTGAACTTACCCGCCGATGTCAATCAGGCGTGGTATGTGCAAATCCGTTTCCTCAATGCCGCCCACTGAATTATTTGCAGGGATTGCCGAGGAGCAGGCTTTTCTCGGATGTTGCTGCGGGGGATGTTGCTGCTGTGTATGTTGCTGTTGTGATAGTTGCTGTGAGTGTTGTTGAGAGGATCTCTCCTCCTCCTCGTCATCATCACAGTGCGTGGACACATGCAGGTAGTCGCCATTGCGTCGTGTGCCATTTCCCGCGCTCAGATTCACAATTGCTGCTGCTGACGCTAGCTGCAACGGTTGCTGCTGCTGCTGCTGTTGCCCCGCATCGTTGTCATTTAAAGGCGTACGTAGATAGCTCTGCTCCTGCTCGCAGCCAGCATCCTGAAACAAACCCGCGCCCGTCGCGCTGCCACCGCCGCAGCTGGCGCCGCCGCCCAAATCGGGACGCACGCGCGCCGTCATCTCAATTTTTTCATAGCTTTCGCTGCGTCGCACCGGCGGCACCGAGTTCCACAGTCGCAGCTTGCGTCGCCGTCGCAGCGAGCAGAAGCAGATGGCCGCAAAGGAGCTGCCAACAACAAAGAGCAGCGCTGCCAACACGCCCAGCAGCACAATCCTTACGCCCAGTGGCGCCTCCGGTGGACGCCGCGACACGGCCAAAGTAACGCTTGCCTCCACTTTGCCCGCCTTGTTTTCTGCGGCACAGGTGTAAATGCCCGCATCCTGCATGTCTGCCGTGAGTATGGTCAGATTGGAGGCATTCCTCAGCATGTTGACCACATAGGTTTTGCGTCCTTGCGTTGCTGCTGCTGTACGCGGCTCCTCGGTGTCCTCGCTGCCACTTGCCGCACTCAGATTGGCAATCAGACGATTCTTGAGTAGCCAACGCACCGCAGGCTGTGGCACGCCCTCCACATAGCAGCTCATGGTTACATTGCGTCCTTCAACGCCATGTGCTGTTGTATCCGTGGCCACAATTTGTGGCACGCAGGCAAAGTCATCCACATCGAGCTTATCCCAATTGCGTCCAGCCAGCCGCGCTGGACTCTCGCAACTAGGCGGTATGCCACTTGGTATATTCTGTTGCAGCATCCAGGCACGCAGCGGACGCAGGCTGCAGCTGCAGTTCCAGGCATTGCCAGCCAGCTCCAAGCCATGCAAGGAAGCTAAGGAAGTAATGGTGCCACTGCGCACTTCACTCAACCTATTCCCGTCCAGCTTCAGCCATTCCAGACTGCTTTCGAGTCCTGCAAAGGCGCGCACTGCCACGCTGAAGAGTCGACAATCGCTTAGCTCCAATCTAACCAGTTGTGGCACATGACCAAAGGCGTCATCCGGCACACGCACAATAGGATTGCCGCTTAATCTCAACTCTCTTAGCTCGGAGACATGATACAAGGCCAGCGAAGGTATGGCTGCCAGCTGATTCTGACTCAAGTCCAGCTCCACAAGATTGATTAGCTTGCGGAACGCATGTCGCTCAATTAGACGCAGTCTGCATCTGGCCAGATAAACCTTTTGTAGATTCAGAAGCTGTGCGGCGGCAAAGCTATCATCGGGTATGGTGTGTATATCATTGCCGCTTAGATCCAGCAGTTGGGTGCCCGCATCTAAAGGTTCGGGTATGTGTGTTAGATTGGCATTAAGGCACAATACGGACTCCTTGCCGCTCTTCCATTTGCATTCGCAGACTGAAGGACATTCTGCCCGCAGCTGACTGAGGCAGCAGAGCAGCCAGAGTGAGAGCAGCTGGCCAATTGGTATGGGCGGATGTAGTCGCCGCAAGGGTCGCCTATCGCGTCCTTTTCGACGCACCTTCGTTGCCAGCGTCCTTTGTTGCGCACTATTGTCGCTGGCTATATCGCGTGGTCGTGCAGGATCCTCCTCCAGCGTCGCTGTCGCTGCTCCCATCGCATACTAGGAATGTGTGTATGTATGTGTGTGTGCTGGCAACTCAACAATTGCAGCTGCAAGCGGAAGGGATTGACTGGAGTACGGTTTGAATTCAACTGATGTGTTGCCTGCAAAAACAGATTGAGAAAAGAGAAACTGATTGAAATCAATGATTGACAGACATGGGAAAATGTAAAGAGTTGGACAAACTAAGTTAATACTTGAGTGGGATTTGCACCCGGAACTCATGTGTCAGAATGCCTTATTGCAAGGCTGTTATTTATAATCTATATATGGAAAAAACTGTTCAATCTGTTTGGTGACCATCGCACAGCCCAAACCATAAGAAATAGAAAGCTAAATTGTTCACAGTAGTTTCATCTAATGCTGAAAGTGTGTGCTAAGAGCGGTTTTGGCAAAATTTTGAAAATGTAGAAAATTCGCGGAAAACTGTTGTTTGCATCTTTTTTGTTTATCAATCGATCAGGTTCAAACTCATTTTCAAAGATCATACTAATTTTCTGGAAAATTCACCCCCTTTGTGTGGAAAATGGTTGACCACACATTGTATAATTGTAGGGGCAAAACTATAGTTTTTGCACGATTTGAAAAGTTTATTTTTTGAACAACTTGCTTGAAATTCATTTTCAAAGCTACACTTACAAAAATATAAGCAAGAAGATTTGAAAACTTTGGAAAATCCGCCTGAAAAGTTAGAAAATGGTCAAAAAACTGGTCATACGTCGATCCCTCCCACCTAGAAAAAGTTTGATCGACCGAACACATATCTTCAACAAACAATATTTCAATGCTTAAATCTAAGTAGATTTTAATGTTGAAAAATTTGAAATATTGCAATATTGTATACAATATTAATAGAGCTAAGTAAATTTGTCTTTACTTTTGTTGTTCTACCCCTTCAGCTACGCCCATGTGCAGCGTAGTGTAATGCAGCTGCCATAAACTTAGAATTTGTGACATTTTAATAAGCCTTACGTTCTTGGTGTACTTCCATCATAACTGTCACTTGGCGCAGCGACATTAAGTCATAACAACACCAGGCCAACACGAGCTCAGTTCAGCCTAGACATATAGTGTATATATAGGTATATATGTATATATAGTGCTCGTAGCACTTGCTTCAATTTGTACCCCTCTCCAAACTGTTAGTTGACTTGCTTCGTTTTCTTTTTTTTTTTATCGTGCGGCCCCGCGGCTTTTATTTGACTTGTCTGGCAAGCCCAAAGTCCCAAGTCCCCCCTCCTTTCCTCTTTCCTCTTTTGTCATGGTTTGTGTTTGCGGCATGTTGCAATTATGGACGAGCAGCATGCAAGTAAAGTAAGCAAACCAAAGCAAAGCAAAGCAAAGCAAAGCAATGTAAAGCAAAGCAAAGCACACTGAGCCCCATTGCTGGTTAATATATAAAATTTGCATGCAGCCAACGGGGCGTATGCACAACATTTAAACATTTCCGCTTTAATATTTCAACTCAACTGCGCAAGCCAAAAGGCTTTCACAAACTACACAAATTACTTTATCATAGACCAGATATATATTAAGAAAATATGTAAATTAAAATAAAAAGAAACTCTTTTTATCTACAATGTATTTTATATTGTTTCAGATCTACGTTTCACCAAGGAGACAGAATTACAGTATACGATTGCTAAGCAGCTGAACGAAGCTGAAGAGATTAAGCAACAAAAAAATAGCATATCAAAAGCCTTTAAAGTGATAAAGAACAAAAGCTTATGTCTACAAGAAAAAAAAAACCTTAACAAAATGCAGAGATTGAGTTTGATAGAAGATGAACAGAGTAAAGATGACTAAAGCAAAATTTGTGTTAACCTGTTAAGTTAACTTTATAATGAAGTTATAGTCAAAGAGAAAAGCGAAAATTAATCACTTGGGATTCAATATATGTGTCAACAAAACAAAGATTAAGATTACATGAAAGATGATAATGTGCAGAATAGAATAACAAGTAACATACTTCACAATTCAAAGGAAATTCCTAATTCAAAGTGCTATAAATAACATATTTTCAAGCGTTTGTCAAGAAAACGATGCAAAATGAAGCAAAAAGTGAATAAGAAATAAGAAACTGTTTATAAAGAATGAAAAGTGAATTCAAATTCAGGTTAGTTGATAAACCACTTAAATTTCTTTATCAATTTAATAATACTATAAATCTGCATCCTTAAAACGAATACCCCACCAATATTCTGATATATATTATAAGTAAGACCGCAGGCATTTTAATCACTTAACTTAATTTGCATATATAATAAGTGACATGTGCCCTGGTTTGCCCCAGCCTTAATTTTCTTTAATTAATACTCAAACCTTGAGCTACTTAAATACAATGATATGGTATTTTAAAAACTGTGCAGCGCGTTAATTGAAAATGTTTGTCAGTTTGTAAGCGAAACAAAAGGCTTAAATTTAAAGTGCAACTTTGGAAAAATTCGGTGGCAACCCTGTGCATGACTAACGGTACCAGTTGTGCACTTTGGGCTGGCAAAACAACAAACAGAAATATTTTAAAGCGGTTATGCAGTTATCCGTAAAACGGATTCGAAACAAAACCGGAAGCCGCAAAGCAAACAAACGCTTTGCAAAAACCGCGACAAGTCAACGAGGGTACTAGCAAGGGGTAGAGTAGGAGGGGGGGGGGGGGTGGGAAGAGGCAGTTGCGGTTTGAGTTTGGACGGGCTTGTGTCTAATGCACATGTGGGCCGTGTTTGAGGGTCAATACACTGGACGGCGACGTCGCCGGCGCATGAAATGAAGTTTTTGCATGTTGCTAAAATACTCAGCCGCATTTTTCTGCGCCACAGACAACAGCAGACGAACGGACAGACGAACGGACAGACAGTTGGTCGAGGGGGGGACGGGGGGCAGAGCTGACAGAGAAGACAGACAATAGAGGCACATGTGTGCGGCATTGTCGTTGCCACAGTATGCCGTTTATCATATGAGCATGACGACACCGTGAAGTATGCAACATGCAAAATGCAGAATGCAACATGCAAATGTTGCACCCTTCCTTACTGCTAGACCCCCCTTCCACCCAACTCTTATTCGTTGTAGCCTTTGTTGTTGCTGTGCATTTACTGCAGACACTAATCCTATTTATGTTGCATTGCAGCGAGGTTAATAATTTTATTTGCAAACTGCCAGTGGCACGTTCAATGCAGTTGCCAGTTGCCAGTTGCGAGTTGCGAGTTGCCAGTTGCCATTTTTGCCATTTGCCACTTGCTTGTTGCAAGTTGGCTGTCCTTAAGCTTCTGCTGCTTATGACACACGATACGTGCCCAGAGTTCGAGAAACTTTTTCTGCGCTTGTCTTCAAGATTTGCGCAAGTCATTGACCGACCAACTTCGTCTGAGCCTAATGAATTTGACATTAATATATATTTGTGCCTAAAGAGCATACTAGCACATAGCTAAATATTAAGTATATGTACTTATTGAATCTATTGAATCAATGTATGTATAAAACAAACAAATATGATTTCATTTAATGTCAAACTTGCTATTAACTGCTTAGGCACTCTCGTCTTCAAAATAAGTTATGCGACTTGAATAATGCTCTGTGTTTGAGAATAATCTTGACTATATCCACTTTTTATATGTGTTCAATCATTTTTCTAATCAATTCCATAGAAAAGTATATAGAATCCTTTGAGCAAGATACAACAAACCTTAGTTTTCTTATGGATCCCTTTACATCCCTTTCACTTACTCCTAAAAGTATGCTTTAGTTTTTTATATGGATTTCATTCCAAAGTGAATTTCTGAATGGGCGCCCAAGGTGGGACTACAAATGCTTTATGCGTCTGCAGTAATATTGATTTGCACGTTCCTTAAGTAACAATTAAACGCAAAGCAATTACAAGCTGCTGAATTAATTATATATATTGGCGCACAACGTGAGGCTCAAGTCTTTTTTTATATTTTTACAATATTTCATAATATTACTTTCGTTTCTCAGTAGTAATTAACTGCAGCGTAATAACAAATTTGTGTACAAGTCGAAACATGTTGCTACAAGTGCTTGAATGATACTTCCTTTTGCATAATATTTCATTTTTTTGAATAATACTTAAACGTATTACAAAAAAAAACACTTACAAGCTGAGACCAAGGTTACTATACTCGTTATTTTGTGCTATAGAATTACACATAGTTTTTCATAAACTATAATTTAGTTGCTCAGTAGTAATTAGCTCTTGTGCCTCCTTTTGATGCATTTATATTTCCATTGATTGACACTTTTATTTTTATTATACTCAAATTTCTAGTGTGTGTCGAGTTACTTTGAAATAGCTTTGCAAATTACAAATGAAAATGTAAATAATTATAAATGGCGTGCAACGTGGGTATTTTGTTACAAATTTTAGCTCGTTAGCTTAATGAAATGTTTGTATAATGTTAATTGATTTATTTAAGCAAAGCTTTTAAGTAATATAGTATGCCCTGCATATGCCACAATTATAGGGCATAAAAAGTATTAAGTGACAGCTGCCAAATGTTTGCTGACGTTGCTTGGGCAGAACAGAACAGAACAGAGCTACTTCTGCCACAAAAGCTCTCTCTTCCTCCTATCAACTTTGTCCGTTTGGTTTGTTTTTCCTATTTTGCTGCTTTAATGTAAAAATAATGTCCTTTCAGGCCGCATTGATTGCAAATAAATTACACACATTTGGCAGCAGGCAGGTTGGGGGCATGTGGCAGGCACAGGAGTTTCCCGTTTCCCGTTAGTTGTTGGATTGACTAAGACTAAGAAACTGAGCATAAGATTGGAGCTGTAGATGGAGCTGGAGATGGGGATGGAGATGGAGTATAGAGTATAGAGACGTGATACAGTGCCAGTCAGATTAAGTGCCCAAAGAGCCGAATGTTGACTTCATAAAGAGCAACAATAAAAACAAAAGAAGCAAAAAAGAAAAGCGAAGGAGCTGTGTAAGAAGAAGCAGCGTAAGCAGCAACAGCTAGCAAAAATTAAAGAAGCTGAAGGAAGAATAACAAAAGAAGCTGGCAAAAATGGCCAACGCCATTAATTTCACTTTGGCGCTGATGCCGTTGAAACTTTAATTAGAAAATCCTGGCAGAGATTTTCGTGTAATTTTCTTTTGATGCCGCTGCCGCTGCCGCTGCGCTGCTTTCGACTGCTGCTGCTGCTTGGCCACTGATAATGAAGTTCCGTTTCTTTTCTTGTACTTCTCTTGTTTTTGCGTTCACACTTCCGGCTTCATTATGCGCAAATTATTTTAAATGCACTTTTGGTCCAACCTGCCACTCCCCTACTGCCCCTACTAGCCCTACTACCCTCTACTTGCCCCAAGGCTGTGCAAATATTTGCACTTGCTGCAGCCACAGCTGAGACTTTGATAGCGAATTCCCTTGGCCCAGGTCCTTAGCGAAAAGTAATCTACCCCGCCTCCTTTCCCCACAGTCCACTTAAGCCCCACTCCATCCCCAGCCCCAGTCCCAGCCCCATCCCCATCCCCCATCCTTTCGTTTCAGTGTTCACTGTCATTATTCATTTTTGTGTGTATTTCTTTTATGCTGTGTAACCTTTGCCGCATTGTTTCTAGCCGCTGCCGCAGCTGTAAAGCAATTTTCGTAAGCATAATAGACTTTCCCAGCGTAGAGTACTACTGGCCAGCGAAAAAGGCAAAAAAAAATCCAGAATGGAAAGAATTATATATATGTATATATAGGTACATATATAAAGAAAGCAAACAAAATGCTATAAAAATGACTGAAGCACAGTAGGGGAACTTTAGGTAAAAAAAAAACAAAAACAAGAAAATAAAACAGCAGCTAAGCGTTATTTCTCAAGGGGGCACAAAAACCTGAGGATTATGTCGAGGGCTTAGCTGACTTCTTTCACTCTCCCTCTCGCTCGTACTCACAGCTTGCTGGCTTGCTCTAACGCTAGCAGAGTTGCGGTCAGTTACCGTTGCAGTAACTGAAACTAGGCTCAGTTCTTAGTTGTGCCTGCTTATTTGCCAGCATTTTGCATATTGTTTGCATCCTGCATCCTTCATCCTTCATCCTTAGAGCATTCACTTTTAACTTCCCCTCGCTCTCATTTTTCAAGTATGCACTTCAGTTGTTGTTGTGCTTGTTGCTGTTGCTCTTGTTGTTGTTGTTGTTGTTGTTGTTGTTGTTGTTGTTGTTGTTGTTGTTTGTTGCCTTTGTCAACAATTCTATTGCCATTTGTTGTTGATTTTAACTCTGGAACCCTAAATGGAAACTCTGCTAAAGCATTTGATTAAATGTTCAACATGGCGTATACTTATCAAACATGCTGCCTCAAAGTATGCTACATTTTTTCTTTTGCAACATTTTATACACTATTTCAATTGCAATTTTTATGCAAACATCACATTTGGGCTAAATTCTGCAGCTTGTAAATTTAAATCATTTCATACATACAGCCTGAAAGTATGCTAAGCTTTTTAAACGTGTATTCCTTTTGAATTTCCATTTTAATTGTAAAGTAAATACATTTTATAAATTTCTTGCTTACATTTAGCATATTTTTCAACCAAATTTGACATTCCTTGTCGCTTTTATATACACCTAAAAGCATATTTATGGCTTAAACAGGTCAACTCAAACGATACAAAAAGAATATTATCAAATTCAATATTGAATATTTGTGGACAAGTTTGCATTTTGCACGGCATTTGTTGTTGTTGCTGTTGCTATTGTTGTTGCTGATGCCAATAAATCACTTGAGTAGCATTTTTGAATGCATTTTTGGCAACCAGTCAACAAGTCGTTGTTTTGGCCTGGTCAAAATCTCAACATAAATATATTGAGCATAAACAAATGCTATTCATATCGTACACATTTTAATTTATGGCCCCCCCCCCATCGAATATCACGAAAACTTTTGTCATTGTTCCCAAACATGCGCTCTATGGCAAACTTTTCGGTTTGGCTATTAAAATAACGTTTATCTTGTGCTTCATGTCTGTTGAAACACGCACATAAAAAGAAGTATGTATATCCTTAAGTGGTACTCAATATGCAGCTCGATTGCCAGATAAATTAAACAGCCCTCAGCTTCCTTGAGAGCTGTGTCTCTCGCTATTTGTCTGTGTGTGCTTGTGTTTGTGTGTGTGTGTGTCTTATTGAGCCATAAATATAGAAATAAAAGTTAAATTATATTATTATCAGGCCATAGACTACCTTTTGGCTAAATGCTCTGTTCTGTGTCCTGTTTCTATCCGTGTCCTGTCCATTGAATTGAGAGCTATCCATTCAATGTATTCCCCGCAATAACCAATAATACCAAAGCTAATAAAAGTAAACAACCCGACAAAACAAAAGACGAATCGACCACATGCACAAAATGCTTTGGGGCACCCGCATTAACAGATACACACACACACACACACACACACAGACAAACAAACACGCACAACCAAAAATATACACACACACAACATACGCATACGTTTACAATTTCGAAGCATAAATATCACAAATACTGTGGGTGCTTCAATTTAACGACAAGGACGACAAGGACGTTGAGAACCTGCTCGTCTTTTTGACTCAAACGTGTTCAATTGCCGCAATAAAACTTCTTGATAATATGTGAAAATCATACAAAGCACAATATTAAATTAGCTCAAAAGATCTGAATGGGATATGGCTCTCTCTGTGTGTGTGTGTATAGCTGTGTGTGTGTGTGTGTGTGGTCGTTTATGTGTATGTTTGTGTTTGCCAATAAAATGACAAGCCACACAAAGTAAAAAAGGAATGAAAAGAACAGGCGCTTGAGTAGGCGTGTCATTCAACGCCTACAATAAAATATATAAGCAAATGCCTGCCTAGAGCTGGCATAAAAGACAAGAAATTATATCTATAAAATTTAATGAATTTGGATAGTCATAAAAGTACTTATAAGTTAGCATTAGAAACTAGAAACTAAACTTGGGGTCTCAAAGTATTCAATTCCTTTTACAGATATTTTTCAAAACTTAGGAGTTACATATTGTAAATATTTTAAGTTATCTAGCCATTTATGGTTTCCATAAAACACTTGTTTATTTATTATTTCCATGATGGTCGTAGATCTCTCATTATAATTGAGCGGGGGATTACCAACCTGATATAAAAACGAATAATTCTTTTCAAGCTCTTTCTCTGTATTGAAGCATCATCTCAATTCAACAAAATGGATTGCCTCAAAGCAAGCCACTCTAAATAATCTATACGAAAACAGTTTTTTCATATTTGCACTTATAATTCTCAACTGGTTTAAGCAATCACATGGTGTAGTGACCAATACCAGTAGTATTTTAAAATATATTTGAAAAACCAAACTATTAACAATTTGTATATGTGTGAAAATAAAAAATATAAATACTTGTAGAAATTTGATGTTGTCTTGACAAATTCAGAGTTTTAGCATTAGCTGAACATGTTTAAAAAATTTCATCAAAATCGGACCACTATATCTTATAGCTGCCATACGAACAATCGGTTGAAAAATTAGTTTTTTTGTATGAATAACTTATTTGTTTCTCAAGTTATCTTACTCAAATTTTAAGTTTTTGATAATATGTCAATACAACTTGTTAGAGATCTGAATACAATAATATGTAGCTGCAATGGAAATGAGTTGTAAAAAAACAAAGCTGATGTCGAGAAACATATTTTGTCGTTCTTTAAAGTTAAAAT
The DNA here is from genome assembly GCA_949708635.1 of Hirtodrosophila cameraria. Classification (NCBI taxonomy): domain Eukaryota; kingdom Metazoa; phylum Arthropoda; class Insecta; order Diptera; family Drosophilidae; genus Hirtodrosophila; species Hirtodrosophila cameraria. The sequence goes on from OX453090.1 coordinate 79,142,711, forward strand.
AAAGCTCTTAAAGTTATTTTATTATCAGCCTTGTTCTCAATTCACTTTCACAACGATTCCACTAAAAATTGTCAAGCATCATTTTTGAAGCTGAACTAGTTACAAAGTGTTTGCACTCTTGATAGGTTATTGAATTTTCAGAATATCCTTAAAGTAAACTTTAAAAAATGTATATGGATTTGATGTGAAAGTGAACTTGGAAGAAGGCTGCACCTTTTTAGAATTCGAACACAAGTTTTAGCAAACTGTCTTAGTTTGTTTTAAAATCTACTTACGAATGCGTTTTTCTTCAATATGTAAAGTTTATTTTAAGTATTGTTTAAAGATTTAAGATTTTTATTGCATCCTGCTACAAAACGGTAAGCTCCAAAATTGTCTGTGGAATTGATTCGATATGGAAATGGATAACTATCTGATGATTGTGTTTTCTTAGCTATTTTGTGAAAATCAGTGTAAAAAAAAAAACTTAAATTATATTATTATTGTGTGTTCTAATTAGATTTCAAACTCTTTACTTTGGAACAGTCTGTCAGCTGTTGATTTGAAATATTGTATGCCGTATGTGCCATGTCAAACGATAAAGCCAAGTTCATATTCTGAAACTCAATTGAATTCATTTTATTTGGCATTGTTGTTGTTGTTGTTGTTGTTGTTGTTATTGTTGTGTGTTTAATTAAATTGAATCATTCAAATATTGAGTTATATTCGATTTGATGCATAACATAACACAATACACAATGCCATTTCACTTCACTTTCTCTGCCCGAAATTGTTGCTGAGGAGAGAGAGAAAGAAATGCAAACGCCAATCAAAACAAATGAAAACAACGCATCAGTTTATTTATTTTGTCGAGTGTTTTGGACACAAAAGTTTTGCTTTTGGCCCAAAAACTTTTGCACCAGATAGCGCTGCAGAATTGAGAAAGAGAGAGAGAGTTGCCACTATGAAAGAGATAGAGATAGCGAGAGTGTAGCAGCAGGAGCATCGCTTCAATTGTGTGACAGTTATTGATTATTTAGCCAAACTTTGGACGATGTCGCTGTCCGTCATGTAGAGAGCAGCTGCTGTTGGGAAATCAGCGAAATTGGAGCGCGTTTTTGTTGTTGTTGCTTGTCCAAAGTCAGTTTCTAATTGTTCAGGTACTGTGAACCCTGTGGGTAACCTTGCAACCCAGGGTTAAAGCTGCAACATTAATGGCGAACGCGAGGCACTTGAAAGGATTTGAGATGAGCTCAAAACTGAAAACTGAAAAACTGAAAAACTGAGCTTTAAGGCAACGCCGGAAATTTGATTTGCTTATGCAACTTGAAACTTGCAATCTGCTCAGCAACGCGAGCTATAAAAAAAAATCCATTTGATGTCAACATTTTGCAGCATGCAACATGGCAAAACTGGGTTGCCGCTTGGAGCAGAACACAGGGAACAGAGAACAGAGAACAGGGGGGCAGAGGATAAGGAAGTGTCGTGGCATCCACTCCGTTAAATGCATTTCGCTGTATTCTAAGGATTTTGCCAACTTTCGTTGCTTTCAACCTCGTCGCGCTCGCATAAAAGCTCAATAATAATACTTATAATAGATTCTCGTCTCGCGAATCCTTATGGCGTTCTTCTTAAACGCGACGTTGACTCGATTTGCACTTGAAATGCTGCTAAAGGGTTGGATTGTGGAAAAGGATAGGCTAAGGATAAGGGGTGTAGCATTGGGGGGCTGGTATTCATACCATGAGAATGGCGCTTGTTTACGGCTGATTGGCTCGTCAGCGAAATTCCAATGGCATTTTTATTTCATTTCTGTGTGCAAATATTTGCAAAATGCAAAGTTACACAAACTATTTGCAAAAATAGAAAAATTCTGATATATACATATATATATATAACAAAAAAATCATTTTTTTCTTTATTTCAGTTGCAACGATTTTAAAATATGCTTGCATATGTATATATGTATATATATATATTTCTGTTTGTTTTTTTTAATATAGAATATTAGTGCAATAATAGTCATATCTGCAAATGTTACAATTGCCTGGAATTTAAAATATGCTTGCAAATATATTTTCGTTAGTTTTTCGAATATTGTTAAACATTTGATTGAAGCAATTGATGTGTAGTGACAGATTTTTAATAGTTGTTTAAATGCCATTCAAACGCTATTTTCTGTCAAGGCTTCATTTTACATAGCATACAATTAATTTAAATGACAGCTAATATTTGCATTTTTACTCCTTGTTCCCATTAAAAATGGGGAAAAGGGAGTTATAAAGTAATACAAATGTGTGTAACAGACAAAAGGAGACATTTCCGACTATATAAACTATATATATTCTTGATCAGGATCAACAGCCGAGACGAACAAGCCATGTCAATCTGTCCGTCTGTCCGTATGAACGCACAGAGCTAGAGACACCAAACTTGGCATGCAGGTTCCTGTATACCATACGCAGATCAAGTTTATTTCAAATTTCAGATGCATCCCCCCGCACTCAAGCAATAGCCAACTGTAAATAAACTTTAGTGCATTGCAAAGGTATAAAAATGAAACAACAATTTCATTTACACATTCCTCACGTGCAATTTTGCTTTTTATTGCTGTTGCTTTGTTGACTTTTTGGTCTGCTGACAACAAATATTTCATAATTGTAAAAATGTTGCTAGCATTTTTGTAATTTGTGCTATGGAAACGCAATAACTAAGAGATGATGCAATAATCTTGTAAGAAATCTTGTAAGAAATCTTGTAAGAAGTCTTGTAACGAATCATGTAAAAAAATCTTGTAAAAAATTGTATAAAGACAACAACAGGCAGAGGCAGAGACAGAGATAGAGGCAGTGGCAGCGGCAGCGGCAGAGGCTGTGGCTGTGGCTGCCTTCAGCCTGCCTGATTGCATTTCCTTATCCTTATACACCTGGCTGCTGTTTTCAATTTCCCTTTCGCCCATTTTCGTGCTGCGCGCGTCTTTAAGAAGACAATATTGCCGCTGGCATTGAAAGCAGCCGTTGACTTTTCCAATTGCAACAGAGTTGCAAAGCTGCACAGACGTCGTCGTCGTCGTCGTGAGCTGTGCTTTGGAACTGCTGCCTTAGTTGATTGCTTCGGGAAACTTTGAAACAACATCTCTTCGAGTAGTGAAAGCTAAACTAACAGATAGACAGATGGATAGATGGATGGATAGGTGGGTGGCTTGGGTTGCTTTGGGTTGTTTGGCTTTTAGTGTAGAAAAAAAAGAGCGGAAAACAAACCCGTCATGATTTCTTTTCCATTTACACTTCTCGCTCGTTGTCGTGTTTTCAGTTCAATGACAATAATCAGCCATGTGAAAATCTTTGTTTATTAGCACTGCGTTGATGAATCATTTCCCAGGGCTTAATATTGAGATAGGTCGTCATCTGATTGATATCTTTCAGCTTTGTGACTAATGAAATGTTGACACACTTTTCTGCTAGTTGTAAACTTAAAGGGTTTTCTCTAACGCACATTAAAGCTCAACAATTAATTAAGTTATTTATTTATAGTTTGAGAGATACTTGAGTTGAGGTACTTGTTAAGCATATAAAATGAAATTGAGAATAAACATTTTTTCAAAGTTATTTTTGCATTACAATCTCTTTCATTGTAACATCCATTTGATTAAAATTCCGCTTTAATGCATAACAAAAGCATTACGAATATTGTTTTATGAATTGGTTAAATTAAATGTAAATAATGAGTATTGCACTCATAATTAAAATTGGCGCGGATCAGAGAATACAAATAAATTGAATAGCTATATACCCCCGATACAAAGTACATTTCAATGGATTGGCCATATCCCAGGCGACTTTATCAGAATTATTATTATGCTTTTTTTCTGTTCTTGTTTTTTTTTTTATCATTACTTTTTATGGTTGAGTTCTTGTTGACCCACATCATATTTTGCAGTTGTTAGCTGTAGTCAATTAAATGCAGCGGATTAAAACAAAATCTTTGCGATTTTAAATAAATATGTAAACATTTGCATAGAACACACACACACACATACACACACTTACACACACTTACACACAGATTTGCATAAAAAAAAGAGAGAATGAAAAAAAGTGTTTTTCCCTATTTTTTTTTCTCATTGTTTCCATTGGCCACAAGAGCCATTTATAATAACTGGCTATTTTATGGATTTTATAGCGACAATCGACAGGATAAAGCTAAAACATTTCTCGACAAGAACTAAGCCCGCATAAACCTCATTGAATAAGGGTGAGCAGAGCAGGGGCGGGAGGCATAGCTAACAGCAGGGTATAAAGTAATATATTAAATGGCATTAGTTTGGCATAAATTTCAAGCCTTGTTTCCTACAATATTTATGCAGAATAACAAAGCGTACTGCGAGACTATTTTCAAATGAATCTGATACACACCACAGGCATTTCAAATATTACAGTGAAAGTTCTTTTCAAACACAACAAAAACCAAAAAAATCAATAAAATTTATTAATTTTAAATAATATTTAAAGGCAGCCTCTTCAATTGTTTCATTATTTATTAAAGTTGCATTTGGAAAGCAGCTGACAATTGACATTTCTTTGACTGACAGTTGCACTTAGCAAGTGTCCACTGTAGCTGTATTCGCTTGATATATGCATAAACCAATATATATAGCACAATTTTTAATACCTTTGCTGCTCAGGCACAAAACTGGCGCACACCTGGCCATATACTATAAACAACAACAACAAATAGAAGAAGAACAACAACAACAACAACAACAACTGGTATATCACTCTATCCTATAACCTTTACAGTTGCCCGCACCTTTACTCTTTCCCTCCTTTCCCTTTATTCATCACTCACTCGCTTCTCTCTTTGTTTCTGTTGCCTTTTGCTCACTTTTATCGCATATCTGCTATTGTTGTTGGCTTTTGTGTTGTGTTGTGTTGTGTTGTGTTGTTGCCTTGTTATTGTGAGCCTGTTATTGAAAAGCATTTGGTCATCAAATATGTATACTATATATATGCTATATATATTGACTATAAATACACTGTGCAAAAAACAAAAGATATCGATATCCATTTGTTATGTGTCCCTCAAATTGATATTTTCTCCATTATTCCCATTTTTCACATTTTTCTGCAGATACTTTTCATTTTTATGGAAATTCAAAATCATATTTTGTTTAATATAATATTATTTGTTGGGTACATCTTAAAGATATTCTGCATTCCGTTTCTGTACGAATTGATTGCTGTTCTGAATACCTCAAAACGTTAAACTTTTAACTTTATTAAAATTTCAGCTATTTTTTAAGGAATGCAAATTAATTTTCCGGCTTGCCAGGATATTCAAAAAATAAATTCTTAAGCTCAATTTTCTTATATTTTTCATCTTATCTAGGAACGAATTTCTACATTTATTTTAAAGATTGATGTCAAATTAGACTTATAAAATTATTTTAAAAAACTATCTAGAAAACAGAAACGTAAAAGTTCAAGCAAACGTCCAACGACTTATTGCTATCAAAACTTGGGTTCGAACTCGGTTTAGAAAAAGAGAAAAAGAAGCCATGTGAATTGGAAATCAGAACAAAAATACGAAATGCATTCGGTATCCATTTGTTTTTGCTCTTCAAAAACAAAATTCGAAACGGGCCAAATAATTTGAATCTAAAAAAAAAACAGTTTTAGCGAGTTTCATAAAGATTTTAGTAGTATGTGCTAAAGCTGCAATAGGAACAATCTATTGATCAAGGGTATTTTCTATTTTTGGTAAAACCCTTTAAAAAGATATCCTTGCTTAAAATAAGATCTTTAATAATTAATTTTTTGTTCGGTGTATATATGTATATAAAGGTATATATTTTGCGGTTAAGCATTCAGGTCAGTAGATCAAAAATTGCAAAGACAACTAGCAAAAGTGAAAAAACATTCGAGGCTGTTGCAACAGAGACGTGGTTCGAGCACAGTTGCTGTTCGTGTGCTCCACTTTCACTTTATTTTTTGTTTGTTTTTGTGTGTGTGTGGAGCTGTCAAAGGTCAAGCGAATGAAGCAGCAGCAGCAGCAGCAGCAGCAGCTGTGGCTTGGCTCTTAACTTGGCCCAAACGCAGCATTTACCCTGACCACACACAACGTTCAATTTGAGCCAGACACTAAAAGGCTTTAAATTTGTGGGTAAAACGATAAAAGCCAAACCAAACTTGCAGCTTGCATTGCCAATAGCCAAATAGCCAAATACCCCAATCCCCCAATCCCGCCATACCCTAATCCCCTAGTCCACAATCCCAATACCAATTCCGATCCCAATCCCAATCCCAATCCCATTTCCCTATACCAAATTCAATCCCATCACCATCAGCATCCATTCTATGCGCATTAGGAACGAGCTGCTCTGCTTCACAAATGAAATGCATTTTGTATGCATTTTTGCCTTTCACTTGCCAAACAGCGGCTCAGCAGCCACATTAAGGGTGAAAGTGTTGTGCATGCGTGTATGTGTGTGTGTGTGTGTGTGTGTGTGTGTGTGTGTGTGTGTGTGTGTACGTAAGAGGAAGGAGGGATTGGCTGCTGTGAAGGGTTCCATATGCCATTATGCAGCCTGAGCGGGCGTTAAGTGCTTTTTCTTTTGCCCATGAAATAAGTAGAAGCGCATTGTTTATCCATTATGCGGTGAGTGGTTGCAGCCAGCTAAGCACTGACGGGGCGGTGGGTGAGAGGGCGGTTTTATGAAGGGTGACTGCTGTTCAAAATATATAAGAGTTGACTACTTAGACCGCGGTCTGCGTCTGCGGCTGCCCTATTCACTGGGGTCCCTTCAATATGCCTAATAGCTGTGTCCATGCTTTTAAAAGCCACAAGGGTAAAAACAGAAAAGGTGAACAAAAAAAAATATATTAAAATTGAACACTTTGCTAATCGTTCTTTATAGATTAGCAATCAAAAGAGTAATAGAATAAGCAACTTTTCGCTTTTACCGAACCTCTTTTTAGACCGATCTTTCGCCTTAAAAGAATCAGTTTCAAAAGAACGCGTAAAATTGCTTGAAAAATGTTGTTGGTTTTTCTTTAAAGTTTTAAAGGTCAATAATATTTTTGGTTGTGATAATTTGATAACTTTCAAATGTCGATTCATTTAAGCAGGTTATCATGAACGAAATAGTATAGCGTCTTAAATTTAGATGAGTTTTGTTAAGGATAAAAATACTTAAGAAGCTTTTTTTAAATAAATTGAATTTAGACACAAGAAGTTAACTTGTTGATAAATTACGCACAGGAATAACACAGAACGGGATTAAAAATAAAACTATGAGCTTAGAGCTATGCTAATCATTTGCGAATATATTTAAGAATCTGTGCAAGCGGCGACAACAAAACATAACAAAACAAAACAAAACAATAATAAACATATACTAAAAATGTAATGTGTGTGGGATTTAAAGGGAATTGAAAGATTTGCTTGTGTGGCATAATAAAAGCCACTAAAAAGAGTAAACAATTTGCGTGGATAAAAGCCGATGAGTAAACATAACCAAAGCCCCCTAAAGAACCGAAAAGAACCAGGGAACGAACCTATGGAGAACCTATGGAAACCAGAAGCAGAAACAGAACCAGAACCAGAAACAGAAACCGAACAATGCAAATAAAACAAAAGCGAGGCTCGCCGCTCGCAACAAATGCAAACAGATTCAAAGCCACACACAAACACACACACACACACACACACACACATACACACACAAATGCAAACACACACACAATGATATCATAGGCCGCAAGGTGCTTTGTTAGCTGTTGTTGTTGTTATTATTTTTGTTGTTGCGGTCTTGGCTGCTTTAATTTGTACATTCCCCTCGCGCCACTTTCACATACGCCCTGCAGGCAAATCTAACAATTTTTAATTATGATTATGGCCAAACAAATAAACACACACACATACATATACACACACGTGTGTGTGTGTGTGTGTGTGTATTTGATTTAATTTCTCGTGCAAATTTACAAAACACAGCGCAAAAAATGGCGAAGCGCGACAAAATTTGTTCGAATTTGTTTTTCATAAGCAAAAACTGGAAATAATCAAACAGATAAACACAATTCAAGGTAACACGTAAGCCTCTATACAAATACTCCTACCTCTTTACCCTATGCACCCTGTGCACCCCCTCTGAGCACACTCTTAACACCCTCGGCACACTCAGTTATGCTTGCGCGTGCTATTTTTAATTGTCTGAATCAATCCGCGCTCGAAATTTTAATTAAATATTTAAATTAAATGTGCAAACAAACAAGCATTAAATAAACACACACCAACACACCAACACACACACACACACACACACACATGCATATTATACAAAAATGCAGTTATTTCAGTGCCCAATGGTATTCATATGAGTGTTTGTAATGAAATTTAATTTTTTTTTTGCTCTGCGCATAATAAATATTTTTAGTAGTTACGCGTGTTGTTTTTGCTTTGCCATTCATTTGCATTCATTAGGATTTTTCCTCTTTCTATGTGTGTGTAAGTGTGTGTTTATGTGTGCGTGTGTGTGTGTGTGTGTGTGTCAGCAATTAAACTCGTGAGGAGTGAAGGGAACACGGTACACGTACGCAAAGTCAAGGACAATTTTCACATTACACGTGCCACGCACAAACACACAAACACACACACACAGCAACAGGAGCAAAATCAGGACAATCAAATGGTGCCAGTGACATTGTATATGTGTCTGTGTGTGTGCCAGAGTCCTTTTAAATATGCATGGCACTGCACAGAAGGGTAAAATGCAATTCAAACGAGCTGATTAAACAAACGAGCTGTAATACTTTGCAATGCCCTAACTGAGTTCGTATATTAAGAGCTACCCTAAATGTTACAGCACAGATATACACGTCAGAGACAAAGTACCTACTTAATGTAATAAACTTAATGTTTTCTGCTCACTTCTTGAAAACTAGTTGGCGCTGAACGAGGGCTAAATTTGCAACATGCATATAAGAAACTAAACAAATTAGACATTACCATATTAGTTTAAATAACTTAATTTCATTTATTTAACATTTCTTTTTATCAGGCAGTTACTTTTAGACAATTGGGCGCCCAACGTGTGTGCTTTGCTAATGACTGCTCGTAAACCAAATATAATAACATACCATAAAGTTACAAAGTCTAACTGATTCTCAGTAGCATTTGAAGTTTTTGTGTAAGCTCACTTTTGTGGCTTAATACATTTTGGCGCCCAACGTAGGGCTTAAAATGGACTGCTTGTTTTTCACAAAATATACACTGAGCGATTAAATGAACAGCTGGTTAGGGTATCCAAGCCATTATAGCTTGTCATAATTTAAATTAATTTCTAGGGAAATGTTATTTGAACAACATTTTTGTCCATGAAATATTTATTAGGCCATGTGATGTAAAATTTTGCACTTAAATAAGCTTCACACACACACACACACTCACACACACATGCCCCGAGCAAATATAAATGCGTATTAAGCAATATTTGCTGTTATAATCCCATCTATGCTTTTGTGTGCTGAAAAGAACCTTTGTTATACTTTTTGTTGCTATGTAACATTTCTTGGCATATACTTTCTCGAAGCTTAGAGCCAATTTAGTTGGTTAAAGGTCAAAACCAAATTCCAGGTTGTCACGCTCATACAATTCAGCACACATTTGCAATTCCCAATGGCAGATGTTGGCCTAATTTCACTCAGGCAGCAAACAGCTGCCATGTTTAACCTGTGACCTTCTGCCATTCTATCTAAAATCTGCCCTGTCATGATGCGGCACTTTAATAAACGCCAAACAGCTGACCAGCTGACCAACTAACCACCTATCTCCAACTAACCTTCTTCAGCTTTCATTTCCATTTCCATTTCCATCGCCATCGCCATCTCTGGATAGTTCTAGCGAAAGTCAGAGCAGCCGTTAAAGGGCAACCTGCAGACCGGATGGCAACTTTTGATTAATGTTTGTTAGTTTGCCTTGACGGCAAATTCATTTGTTTTAAACAAAATGCAACACACATGAAGCATACAGCAACAAAAAGACACAAAAGTGAGGGAGAAAGACGAAGAGCAGGAGTTGAGCTAAAGTCCACACATGTAGGAAGCTTCATAATACTCGGGCTTTATTTTTAGTTTTCGTTTTTTTTTTTCTGGCAGTAACTTGCTTTTAACTATACCACGTTATTAAACTATAGAGAGGGTTTTTGTTACGTTATTTCAGAAGAAACCTCGAATTAAAACTTTAAAGGAACATATGCATTCCAAGGAAATATCTATTTCACTTTTATGTTTCAATTTAAAGTATATTGATAGCTTTCCTAAGATGTACCAAGCCATTTATTTTAGTTGGTTTGCTAGTATCGTATGTAAGTATCGTATGTAAGTATCGTATGAAAGTATCGTATGTAATTATCGTATGAAAGTATCGTATGTAAGTATCGTATGTAAGTATCGCTGTTGTTAAAGAAGTTGACAATTTAAGGTTGTTTTTTTCTAGATTTAAAACAATTATATAAGAACGCCATCGTCTTAAGTTTTTGAAGTGCTGTTCAAATAATTTTCATCCTTTAAACTCAAATGCCAAACATGCTTAAGCCGAATATTCAATTGCTTTTCAGAATTCAGATTCAGAAGAGCTCATCATTTGAAATTCAAACATGCGTGAATATTTTAACGTGGTATTTGAAAGTTGTGCAATCTAGGCCAACATATTTTCAACATTGCGTTTTTATTGCCGTTTTTGTGTTTGTGTTTGTATTTGTGCGTTGTTTTTGTTTGAGTTTATACTGCTGTGCTACTCTCCCCCCTTCTGCTGCCGACTGCCAATCCCCCTGTCCCTCTACGCCACTGTATATTTGACTCTTCCCAACAAATTTTATACGTTGTTCATTCATCTTTGCATTCAGCAAACGCGCCAAATATTTTTTTGATATATTGACTTGCAAAATATTTTGGCTTTACACGTGTCTAAGCACACACACACGCCCAAACACACACACACACACACACACACACACACACACACACACACACACACACACACACACACCCACACACATATACAAACGTTTTGCTGTGTGTGTAAGTTTTTGGATATGGTTTTGGTTTCAATTTTTTGTTTATTTTATATATATATTTTTTGTATTTTTGTTTATATTTGATATGTCTATAGCGTTCTATAAAAAATCAAACGACCCTCACACACACAAACACCCATACACATCCAGTATACAACTGTGTGTGTGTGTGTGTGTATGTGATCTATTCAAGCGTAAAGCAAGAGATTAGAATTTCAAGCAATTTTTTGCCATTTTTTTTTTTGGAATTTGGTTACACGCTCTTCTTCTTGTTGTTGTGCATGTCCAATTTGTAAAACTAAGCAGCTGCCAAGATGAACAGCAACTGGAGCGGGAGCAGCAAGAAGCCAGGGCCCAAAAAAGTAGGCAATGAATTTTGTTTGCCTACTTTTTTGCTAGTATTTAAAATGCCATTATCAAGGTTCTTGCTGAGCAGAAGGAGACGAAGTGGGGAAGCGTAAGTGGGAGGGGTTTGTCAGCAACTTTAATGCGCAAAGCACAAAAATCTGTTTAAAGCTGAGTTTATTGTTGTTATCCGTGTTGCTGTTGTTGTTGTTGTTGCTGGGATACGTGCCAGGATAATGGCATTCAAGCTCCCAACTGTCTTAGCCCCCAGGAGAGGTTAATGAATGCGCCACACGAGTCACGAGCGCTTAGCCTGCGGCCACTTAACCCATTGTTGACCCCCTAGCACCCTCGGGTAGGGGCAGCCATTATATGATTGCGTGTGGTTGTCGGTAAAGAGCAAGAGCCAGCCTTGGCACAACATTTTAAATAACAAAATATATATAAGATAACAATTCCAAATAGAATTTATATAAATAAAAAGTTGTGCGGATTTTCTATAGCTTTAATGCTTCTTTCTTAATGCATCAAGGAGTGTGTAAGAGTTGTTAGCTGTCATCGTTTGTTATAATGTTTGCTATTAATAACATCAATCAGTAAATATAGCTTTTAGACAAACAACAGTTGGCTATTTTTGGTCAACGTTTAAAATACACTTATCGATTGCAAATATCAAGAAGAGTATATAACTTTTTCTGAAGCAGTTTGTTTTTCGGCTAAATATCATACCAGAAGGCAATCGAAAACAGATTTGTAAGAAATTGCTATTCCCAGTTCTTAAACTTCGAAAATTTCGTCAAAGCGGGTTCAATTCAAAGAAATTTTGACTTGAAAGAATTCCAACTTCATTGGAAATTCTCTTCCCAGATATTTTGTTGCCATTACTTTAGCAAAATTAAATGAATTTGCATTGTAGAATATGTTTTTGGTTATTTATTGTACAAGAAAAAAGAACTGCATTTTCAGTGGCTTAAGCTTCTATTTAGGCTTAAGTTGACCTACTGACGATAAATTAATATGCAATTGATAATATCAATGATAGTTAGATAACTCAAGTGTGTGTAATGAATGTGCTGAAGAATTGACAAACCACTGTCAAAAACTAAAAACTAGCAAACGCAGCATTTGCATGAAGCATTCGTGTTGGGTTATTGGTTTGGGTTTGGGTTTGAGTTTGGGTTTTTGAGTGCGACTTCCATTGGGTGTCATTCGAAAATTGAATTGAATAGCAAATTTGCAAATGCAAACGAAGCACGCGAAAATGTCAAGTTCACACTGCGTGTAAAGCGGAATGATGTCAGTCGCGCGGGGTGTTAAGGGCAAGCGAGAGGGTGTTAGAGAGGAAAGAGGGGAGGGGGGGGGGGGGGGAGAGGCGATATATATAGCAATTCAGACTGACTAATCAGACGCAACGTTGGCATCGCTGAGTTGTGGCGCATGTAAAACGATATTTCAGCTGTCAGTTTATGCTTCAACTATTTCAAATCAAATCAATGCCAAAGGACTTCACTCTCAATGTGTGTACGTGAGCAGTGGATAGATGTGTAAGTGTGTAAGTGTAAGGGATGCAATGGCAATGATTTATGTTAAAAGGTTTACTCACACGCACACTCACACTCATACACAGAAAAACAGACACACCTTTTTGCGAGGCCATGTAAATGAATGCGTAGTGTAACAATAACAAAAATAACAACTAAAATAAGAAACAGAATATTATACGAGTTAATATTTTTGTAAATGCCTCGAAGATGAAATACGCTATGATAATAGAAACATTTATTATAGTTCTTAAGCTTTTATAGATATTTTAATTGTCAATTGAAGAGCTATGCTTAAAATTGCTAAAATAAATTATTTTAAATTATCCAAAACTAGCTAAAATGTTATATTTTCAAATGGAATAAGTTTGATTCTTCAAAGCTGTCTAATAATATTCCTTCCCTCATTAATATAACGCCTTTTCAATCGATAGACCTTCAAGGATGCTGTCAATAGCTGGACATCTTAAAAAATCATGTGCTAAATTAAGTGTATTGCATAAGAGTATGCAAAACAGGACTCAGCTTTTCATTGTATCGTGCCACGCTCTTTGTAGTCCTTGTGCTCATACACGTCGTGTGAGTTTTTCCACCATAAATTCACAAAAATGAATCTACATTGCAAATGCAAGCAAAGTTGACTACGTGTGTGTCTTTCTGTGTGTGTGCAAATGGGTGGGGAAAAAAACAAAGCATAAATGTAGCTCAACGCATTTTGCTGCACACGAAAGGCACTAAAGAGAATGGAAGGGGGGGGTGGTAGCAAAACGGGCAGCTGAAAATTGGTAGCTGGGTGCAGCTGGAAGCTGGGAACACAGCGAACAGAAGCTAACGAAGCGTAAAGTTTGCCAAGCGGCTGCCATTTGGAATGGCGAGCGGACCAAAGCGGGGTAGGAGGGCAGGCAGAGAGACAGGACTCTCTTCTTGCCCCACTGTGCAGCATCCTCAGCCACTCAACCACAATTCCGTTTTCAGCCTCTCAATGTTTGCCTTGTGGTATTTTTTATTAAATATTCCTAATAAATTATGCAAAATTCTTGTATTGCATGCAGAGACAACGAGAGAATGTTAGAGCAAGACAGAGAACAAAAGAGCAAGAGAGAGAGAGATTGTTGGATTTTTGGTCAAATCAAAATGTTTGCCCAAGAGGCAGCAAGGAGCAGGGGGTACACTGTGCGTGTGGGCGTGCCATAACTATCAATAAATTCTTCTTTATTTTTTTGTTTTTTTTTTTTTTGGCTAAAAAGCCAAGAGCAACAATGGATTCGGTTCGATTCAGGGGCGATTGTCGGGATTTTAATACAATATGAAAGGCAAAGGATGCGGCCAGAACTTGTATCTGTATCCTTTAGATACATCTCTCACTCTCGCTGTCGGTGTGCGAGCATCGTGTATTGCGATAATAAAATAAAATTGAAATATGGTTGGCAATTGACTGAGCGCAATGAGTGGAAATTGTTGAATCGCTTTCGTTATGACAGCGTGACGGCGGATAGTAGCAGTAGAGAGAGAGAGAGGGAGCGTGAGAAAGGGGTATCAAGGGGTAGTGGATAGGGGGCAGGGGGGGGGCACGACCGGGTGTTCATGCCATTTGGGAATTTGTGCAGAATGCTGAAAACTGTCGTGTGATGAATGCCCCAATAAGTAGGCAATGGATTTTTTTATGATCCAGCAGCAGATGTTGCGCTAGAAACCAAAATATGAAGAATAAAAGAAATATTATTTTGATGGTTGCGTAAAAATTGAAGAGCAGTCAAACAGTATGTCAACTAAAATACATATAGTATATTGAAAGTTAATCGCTGGCAAGATATTAAGTTGAATGTGCGACAGGAACTTAGTTAATGTGTGCGGCTAGCAAATAAAAAATGCAATTAAATGGCTTTACTTTTTACGTTTTTACAGAGCTTTAAATGAAAATAAATAAATTGAAATTATTAAATATTAATTTCAACAGAAACCAAATAAATGCAGTCATTTTAAGATTATAACTTGCTGCTCAACCTTAAATTATGCTTTAACATTATGTTTACACATAAAATGACAATATTCAGAGTGAGATGTTTAAGCTTTATGATTAATTTGATTACATTTAAGCTGACATTAATCTTACTTGAAGCTTTAATGTGCTTAGACTGAACTAAGAAGCTTTTGTGTGTTGATTAAACAAAAGTAAGCTGCTCAAAGCTGATAATAGTAATTTTATTATTTTAATTTTAATTTTATTTTTTTTTAAGAGTGAGTGCGAATAAATCTTTTGCATGAGCTTAATTGTGCTTTATTAATCCACATAATTTCATTAAAAGCTTTAACATGATTTTGTGAATTAAATAAAAGCAGTTTGCACAGCAAATCTTTGAGAATTAAAAGAATAAATTCAATTGCAACCTCAATATTTCATAATAAGCTTAAATGTTTTTTTTTTTTTTTAATTTTTTCAATATATTTTCCATTTGATGGCATTACTATGAATAATGAATGCTAGGAAATTACGAATACACTCAAATACAATCAATGAATCCGTTTTGCGTCCACACCTGCTGAGATGAATAAGCATTGAAACGAATGAATGCATTCAAAACGCAGACAAATTTATGGAAAAATTTCTTCATTTTTGTTTGCTAACCATTCAACTGAACATCGAACTGTGCATGAAATATGGAGTAGGCAGGGGGGTCGTTAAGCGCAGGGATGAGCGAGCGGGCGCTTTGGTGAGTCAAATCAGCCGCAATCAAGTTGCAATATTTAAGCAGAATTCGCCTTTTGTTTTTCAACATATTTATTTGCTTTGCGCATTAAGGCAACTTTTATGATAAAGAATTTGTTGAACAAGCAAATGCGCTTATGAATAAATAAATACACGCTTCATATAAAACATACAAATATATATATGCACATTTAAACATATACATACATACATACATATACACGCTAGCACGCACACATACACAGATTTATTATGTGAAACAAATCACTCATACGCCACATTGTACCCGGGCGTATATATTTCGCGTGCTTCGTGTGCTTTCTGTTTTGTGTGTGTTTTGTGAAACATGAAACATGAAACGTGAAGTGACTGTCAGGGATTTTCACAAGAATTTCGCTTATTTTTGGCCCAGCAACGAAAACAGCAACAACAACAACAAATGTCTTGTTTATTTGAGCTTCAGTTTACTGAATGCCAGCAAAAAACAGCAACAACAAAAATGTATACAACAAAAAGAAGAAAGAAATTAAGTTGCCGCCTGCAGCTTTATAACACCAGCAAATGCCACGCCCCTGCAGCAAACCCCCAGCTTCTCATCACTCTACCAAACAAAACCGAATTAGAAAAATAATCTTAGAATTTTCGAAAACTTAATACTCTTATTCAAGAGATTCTCAGCACAAAAAAAAAGTAAATTTTCGGCCCTCTGAAAACTTTTTAATTATTGTCATCTAATTCTGATCAAATTTGTCTAAAAAATCTATATTAAGTCAAAATATTTATATAAAGATGTTTTTCTTGCATTAAATTTTTGATTTTTGATTTTTTAAATTAACACTACTCAGTTTATTGATGTAAATCTTCAACTTTCTATTCTTTATCGAAACAGGATCATATTTTTCATTAAACTAGCAACATTTTCTTATTCAATATACCTTTTCAGGCGTCTAGGTAGTGGATGCGACGGATGAAATAGATTTCTTGCAAGGATATTTGGGTGTTTGGTATGCGTAGATCTCTCATAATAATTGAGTTCCTCATGACCAGGGGATTACCAACCAGACTTCTGGCACTTCCACACCCCAAATAGCTATGTCTATTTCAATATAAACATCATTTTAAATGAAAAAACTTTTATTTCTTGTTTTGTAGTAATCGTAAAAAGAATAAAGTCAAAAATATGTTAATTCGTTAAGACTTAAATATAAAAACGAACAATTCTTTTCAAGCTTTTTCTCTGCATTGGAGCATCATCTCAATTGAACACAATGGATTGCATCAAAGCAAGCCACTCTAAATAATCTATACGAAAAAAGTATTTTCATATTTGCACTTATAATTCTCAACTGGTTTAAGCAATCACATGGTGTAGTGACCGACTAAAGTGTTCAGTCGGACCGCATCTTATTTCTTATTTTATATCTTATTTATTTTTTATTTTAAAATACTTTATTCTTTATTATTATTTTCTGTTTTCATTTCGCGAGTCACAGCACATTATGCGTTGTACATAAATAGAAAAAAAATATGAGTATATATTATTAAAAACAAAAAAAATGATTCATACAAAAGCTGAACTTTTAGAACTTTTAGCTACTTATTTGGTTATGTGTTACAATCCAACATATTCTGATTATGATGAACACTTAAACAGTCTGAACTAAACTGAATAAGATATCTCTTTTATTTCTAATAAAACAGAGATTTTAGTTGGCCAAGAAGCAACCTGACAATGGCTAGAACAAATCGGCTTTTGATGCTGATCAAGAATATAAGCATATATATACGTTTTGTGTTCGTTACATATTTGTTGACAAAATTCAAATACTCTCTGCCAAGGCAAAGAAAGTAAGAAAAAAAACAACACCCACACCAAAGTAAGAAGAACAACAGCAAAAATGTTTATCTGATTTAAACGTTGCCAACACTCGCCCTTTTTTTTCTTCTTTTTGCTACCCTCAGAACCCAACCACCCACCCCCACCCTGCTCTACGCTAGGGGCCACGTTTTGCGTGTCTTTGCCTTATTGTGGCCCTCTTTTGCCAGCTACTCTTGTCGCTTTTTGGGTAACCTGCGTGCTTGGCAAACTTATGCTGCCCGTCGTTGTGCCCAGCTTAATTTTCACTCTGTGGCAACTTTAATATTAATCATACGACCCGCATGCCCAACAAATAACAAACACACACACAGAGAAAACTCGAGCATGTTGCGGTAGGACCTGCTTGTTGAAGGACCTGAGTACCGTTAGACTGTTCTATTGACTCACTGTAAGTTGTGTGGGGTGGGATGGCTGGTTGGGAGAGAGAGAGAGAGAGAGAGAGAGGGGGGGTGGGAGAGCCGCAGCGCCAAACGCCAAAAGTTCTTAGTTAAATTCGTCGTTGGCCAAAAGTTTTCTCAAGTGGCTCATTGTGGTTAGCTGTGAAATGTTGACCCACAGACAGACAGAAAGAGACAGAGGGAGAGTGAGAGAGAGAGTGAGATAGAGATAGAGATATAGTTAACTGTGGCGACACTTGCTTACTTTTGACAGGGACACGCACAAGGACAGACAGACAGGACAGCAACAACATCGTCTCATGCTCTTTGCGGTCTTTAACGCAGCAGCAGCAGCAGCAGCAGCAGCAGCAGCAGTCGCCAAAAACTTGACTAAAACCAAAAACAACTAACAAATGTTGCTGCTGCAACTTACAACAACAACTTCGAGTAACAACAACAAGTACAAACAGTTAAAATCGTTGGCATGCAAAAACTTTTCGGATGCGGCAAAGAAAACTCAAATGATTAAGTGCGTCGTGGCATAATTCAAGAGGACAACATTGCAGATGAGACATGAGATGCGACAGGGGAATATACAGAGAGGGCTCTTCTGCCAGAGACGGCGTATCTAAAAGGGGCCATGAGAGGGTGTGCTGAGGAGGGGCGAATGGGAAGTAGGAACAACATTGAGTTGCAATTGAAATGACATTCGTTAACTTGAAAGATGTTGAGAGTTTATGTCTACTGACAGTTTTCTTTCTGTGTGTGATAGAGCGATAGAGATAGCTATACAGCATGAGAAAGAGATAGAGCGCTCTAAGTAAGCGAATGGAAAGTGAAGTGTTTGTGATGGAAACTCAAAGTTAATGGATTGCTTGGCTAAAAGCTTTCGGAAATTACAATAAAAGTAGTTTGCTTAGACGTTTAGAGCAAGATTGCGTTGGCTTCAAAATGAAGATACTAATCTGATATTGCATTGGAATTGCGAATGTGATTAAAAAAAAACTAGTTTTCCAAAATGCTGTACAAAATTAAAAATCAAAATCAGTCTTAAGTTAATAGCTATGCTTAAAGCAAAACAATTTTAAAAGCTGCAAAAACTTGGAAAGAATGTTAAGCAAAAATAAGTGAAAAAGCCATTTTAAACAGGTTCTTTTATTTACAGATAGTATATGTCCAGAATTAAACGTTCTTGATATTATAATTTCTTCAAAATGCAAAGCAAACAATCCTCGAATAATAACTATATCATTCTTTTCATTCAAAATCGTTTTGAATTTTTTTATTTCTGTTTCGTTTTTTTTTTTAAGATAAGTTGAACTATTTCTTACTGCAGTTTCTCAAATTGCAAACTTTTTAAACCAAATTTTTAAACAGATTTCGGAATTCTGACTGTTTTGATCGAAGTCGGAAATTATATGATGTTTCATTACATTAAATTCTATTATCTTTTATGCTTTACTGGCCTATTCTATTCTATTTTACTTCATTTTTATTATAATATATTTTTTTTAATTTTTATCATTTATTTATTTATATTTTCTTTTATAATTTTATTCTTTTATATTGTATCATTTTTCATTTTTTTTTTTTTTTTTTTACTAAGTAACTTATATATTTTCCAACACATTTTGAGTAAGTTTTTTTGACAGTTAGCTTCACAAGATTCACGCCCCCTTCTACGCCGCCACTGAGCGCAATCTAAGGATTTTGAACTGATTCTCAGGCAGCTCACATCTCAGTCCCTTGGCGCTTGTTAGTTTAGTTCTTTGGTTTTGGTTTTCGGTTTGGTTTTAAGTTTGGTTTGGTTTGGTTGAGTTTTCGTTGGGTTGTGTTGGGTTGCTTTGGGTTGGGCTAGGTTTACTTGGGTTGTCTTCTACTGTTTGGTGCTGTTGCCATGTTTCTTTCAGATTGCAGAACTCAGGCCATTTGTTAGTGACTACAGCAACAACAACAACAACAACAACAAGCAAGGCAACAACATCAAGTTTTGCTGTTTAGCATTTCAACACACAAAAACGCACAAAATGTCGTTTGTTGTTGCTGCTGTAGTTGTTGTTGTTATTGTTGTTGTTGTTGTTGCCTGAGCATAACAGCAATTAATATGTATCTCTTACTTGGCACGCTTTATCACTGCTGTCTTCCAACTTTCCCCTACCCCCATTGCATTCAGCACAACAACACGAATTTTGTCTGAAAACAAGAAAAGTTCTTTTAGTTTTTCTTCATTTTTTTGATGTTTTTGTTTTTTTTTTGACCCAGCATTTTGCACGTTGCCATTTTATTTGGTGCTCAAGCATTTTGCACAGTTACACATTATGACCACGCCCCCTTTTTGCAGAGCAGCTGCCCTGGCATATTTTGAGGCAACTCAAGTGATTTATGACAGCAAACTGAGGTTAGGACTGCCTGGGGTTGGGGGAGCTGCACAGTGGGTGGGTGGCAAAGCTGCAATTGCATTGCGTATACTTGATATTATGTGGCAGGCGCAACGAATGCGCCTTTTAAATCAAAAGTGGCTTGAGAAACAGACTAGCGAAATGGGAGCACAGACACGGAAAGAAAGAGACAGAGACTGAGGAATAGAGTGAGATGGGAATAGAGATAGTGACACGCGCTTGGGCTAAAAATTTAATTAAAATGCACATTTGTCCTTGACAGCGTTTTATATTTTTGCTTAATTGGAAGGCAGCAGCAGAAACAGCAACAGCAGCCAAAGCCAAATGAATGCGACCAGAATGACACACACACACAACAAACACACACACGCACACACACATACACGTGCTTTAGTTAAGATGCGGTTAGATATGCAAAATGACGAACGCGACACAAAACTTGGATTGCTCCAAAAACGCAAACCAGCCACGCCCCCCTTTACAGCCGCCCCTGTTCCACTTAGCTAAGCAACTAAGCGTACGACACGCACCAACTGCACATGTGTGTGTGTGTGTGTGTGTGTGTGTGTGTGTGACTAAATGTAGTTAACTAGAAAGGCCAAAAAAGAGACAGAGCGAGACATCAAGTGAAAGTGAGAGCAAGAAAAAAGAAAGCAGTTGCCTTCTGCGCTGACACAAAATTTGAAAGTTGATTATGAGGCAGAAAACCGAAACAGGGCTAAAAATGCTTCCCTGGGGAAAAAGTAGCTGTAAATCCTGACAAAGCGCTAATTGAACTGTGTTCCTGGCTACAAGTAAATATTTTATTAGGCTACCTGTCTGCAGCTCTGTGTTAAAGTTATCCTACGACGATAAAGGCGTTCATTTCTGTGCAAATGAAATTAGAAACTAGCGCTGAGTTCAATTTAGTGTTGGCTTAAAAGCATTTTTAGTCGTTTAATAGATCAGCTGATTAGTTAAAACAAGCAATTAGCAAATTTCAATTAACTGCAAATTAAACAATTTATCGATATTGTCAGCTTGACAATTTTTAGGTTAAATAAGTTATTTGTACGTTATTATATTCAGGCTTGTTCCAGTTTCACTTTTGGCAAGACATTGTGAAAGTGAATTCAACTTAAGTGTTCGCATTTTGATTTGTGATAAGAAGGAAAGATTTCTTTTGGATTTGATCTTGGTATACATTGTCTTGCCAAGTGACTTTCCCAAGAATAAAAATGAGTACTTAAAAAATCTTTGATAATAATGTCAATTATTCAAAAGGAAACAAGTAAGAACGTTGCAGTCGGGCTCACCCGACTGCGATATACTCTGTTTTCTGTACGTAAAAATTTTTTTCTCCAATCTATCGAAGAGTTCAAATGGAGTCATACTGCAAAATTTGGGGTTTCTAGCTATAAGGGTGTAGGAGATACAGGTTTAGCTCATTTGCGGGGGTGGTAGTGGGCGTGGCATATTTTTTTTTGGCAGGTCGGTCAAGGGTGTGGTCACTAGTCTTTATGTCAAATTTGGTTACTCTAGCTGTGAAACTGTGGAAGATATAGGTTTTTGCGGTTTGTGGGGGAAGGGGTGGGGGTGGGGGGGACATCTTGACACTTTGTCTGCCTATGGTATATACCAACATGTATACCAAGTTTGGTTGCTCTAGCTTCAAAATTGTGGAAAAAACCTGCGTTCATACAGACAGACGGACAGACAGACGGACAGACAGACAGACGGACAGACGGACATTTCACAAACCCAATATACTCTTTTTTTCCATTTTGGAAAACAGAGTATAAAAAAAGAATTGAATTGTTATTTGAAAGAAAATAATTAATTTTTATAAATTCTATGCTTAATTCGAACAGCTCTAGTTGAAATAAAAAATAAAAGAAAACTTGCTTTTAAAGTTTTGTATTTCTTAATTTTATTCTTATATTTCAGGTTAATTATAATAGCAACGCCCCAGTTTATGATTGGAATCAATTAAAAGTGATCTAAACTGTCATTAAAAAACTTAAGATTTAGGTTGACGTAAGTTTTTAATGTTTTTGCTCATAATTTTCAAACAAGGTTTTGTTTTGTTTGCACTTATGGCCAGATAGAAACTTGGATTTATCAGAGAGAGAGAGAGAGTTTTGGGGAGGGGGGGGGTATCAAAGGCAGGACTCAGTACTCGCCTAATGCATAACTAACTAGAAAGATGAAGTGTCTGATGTGAGCTCTGTGACAACTAATATCCATTTGTGTGTCCTGATGTCACGAATCCTTTGGATGTCCTCTCAGTCTCCATCTCCATCTCCGTCTCCGTCTCTGCTCGAGTCGAGTCGAGTCGAGTCAACTCGAGTCCAAAACAAAACGCATTAATGCGGAAACGCATTTTGTGCAACTCGAATTTGCATATGAGTTTGAGCTTAAGACTCGCACGTATTCATATTTACCTAAGGAGACTGAGATAGACTGAGATAGAGTGTGTGGGATGAGCAAGGGGATATATATGAAAGAGATAGAGCTAGATATGGCAGCATGTTGTGCTTTTTATGATGGCATACAAAAATTTGTACTAAAGGACTTTTGCTTACAAACGAGCGAGCAGGCAAAAAGTGCGGAAGAATTGCATTGTTTTTCGCAGTCAGCGAGGGCAGAAGGATACGGCTACGGCTACGGCAGCAGCAGCAGCAGCAGCAGGCATAAGCCAGCCAGGACACAGACATACTGGCATACGTGCATGGATATGTGCATGTGTTGTCTTGGCAAGGATTTGTTTTGCTTGCTGCTCATCCTCATCCTCATCCTGCTCTCCTCTCCTCTGCTCTCCTCTGCTCTCCTCTGCTCTCCTCTGCTCGCAATGGCAGCAGACAGCTGCAGATGATGAGCCTCAGATTATATGCACTCACAAGCGATGCTTTGTCTCCTTCTGCCTCGTCCTGTTTGTCGTCTTTGCCAGGACATGTCTTGTCAACCACGGCACCCTGCCGCCTGATCCCACCCATTCGTTCTGGCCCTTTGTGTGGTGCCAACAGGACATGCATAAGTGGCCTGTCTCTTCGTCCTGGCTCAACAACTTTGCTGGGTTTTTATTTATATTTACTCTTGATTGTTGCAGTCGCTCTTCTGCTTCTTCTTTATCTCCTTGTTCTTCCTTGTCTTGTTGTCCCTGTTTATAGTTGTTTCCACTGTTGTTTTTTCCAACTGCTGCAGACAACTGGAAACAACTACAAAACAAACAAAAAAACATGGCTGCACTTTTTCTGCTCTCAAAACAATTAAATACAACAAAGTTTTCGCGCCTCCACCCACACTCTGCTCCTTCTGTTTCTCTCTTTCTCTCTGACTTTTCTCACTTGTTTTTCCTATTTTCAGCTGCATTTTGTATGTGCCAACTGCCAAATTTACTTGGCCTTTATTTTTATTCTGCTGCTCTTATTTTAGCCAATTTTTAATGCAGTTTTTATATATGTATATTTTTTTGTGTTTGTTTCATCTTTGTTGACGTCAGCCGCTGTAAAATTAACTGTCACATTGGATACTTTTTAAAATGGACGTGAAACGAGTCCTGTCACTGCCTGAATGATGTTTTAATGGGCTTTCCATATGCCTACGAGCCATGTGTCAACGTTTAAGAATGAACAAAACGGCCGAGAGACAGCAGAACAGAGATATAGAGAGAGAGACAGAGTGTATGAAGTAAAGCAGGATGCAAGGTGGGAGTTGGGAGCTGGTTGAGTGGCCTTTGCAAAGGTCATATAGTATATCAAATTTCATAATCAGAATATCAAAGTTCAACTAAAACCTTTACATTTTTGACAATTTAATTTGGCGGCGGTCAAAGCAAAATTTTATACGGAAAATAACGAATATTAGGGACTATTCCTAATTCCGATCCCAATCGCAATTATTGGCTGTTCTGAATTCCGAATATCGATAATAAATTCGAATTGAACAGTTCTGCTTTCGAGATGAGCTATTTAAAGTTATTTATAACACGAAAGAACGTTTGCTTTTTCATTAGAAAACAACTTCAAAAAATCAAAAAATATTCTAAGTGAAGGTTTTTCAAATTGATTTTTTCAAGTAATTGAAACTTTTTAGTATTTTCTATGCTTTTAGTAATATCTTTTAACACTCAAAACTCAAAAAGTTCTTGAAAAAGGTTTAACGATTTGAGCTTTCAACTTGTAAAATTGATATCAGAAGTTTTTGACAAGGACCGTAACGATTACAATGTATATACAGGCCGGTTCTGGTTTTCACTTTCGGCATCTCAATGGCAAGCTTATACAATCCTTGATCAAAAGAAAGTGAATTCAATCCGTAAATATCATAGCAAAAGTCAAAATAGAAAGTCCAATTGGACTTTAGTTTCCCGGTTTTCTGAAAAGATCTTTGACGATTCTTCGATCGTTATATGCCTTATCAAAAAAAAAATACACTTTCACAAAACCCAACTCGCAACATAATTAACTCTTAGAATAAGTATTTGAAATTCAGTGAAAATTGTTTGGGAAAATTCCATACACATTCGATTTGTTAGCTGCCTGATTTTGGCATTTGGCTGCAATTTAATGCCAGCTTCGCGTTTTTGGCTCCACAAATACCATTTGTGTCTATTTTAGTGTAATTTTCCGCCTAAACGATTTCCCCCCCCCCCCCAAGTCAATGCCTAAAACTGAAAAAGCCGAAACCCATTGAGAGCGAGAGAAGTGCCAAACAGCTGCTGGAATCCTTTGGAGCCTGGGTCGACTGGGTCGCCTGGGTATCCTGGGTATCCTGGGTATCCTGGGTATCCTGGGTATCCTGGGTCGCCTGCGTCTGGCAGCCACCAAAAATGGCAACTTAAAATGAAAATTATTGGTTTTGCGCTCCGCTCGAGTTATAAAAATAGCAACTGACGGCCAACCAAAAAAAAAAAAGAAAGCTAAAAAAGCCAAAAGAGCCGCAAATTGAGTTGAACGGTTTTTCTTTTTTGTCAGAGAAGGGGGGTGGGGGGGAAATAGTATGAATATTGTCAAGGGGTTCAATGGCAAAGGCGGCGGGGGTCGTCAAAATAAACGCCCCCATAGTTTTTTTCTATGCTTGTACATTATTCTTTTGGCTGCTATCGATTTCAATTGTGTCATGGCGATTGTCTACCCATACAACACTTGCCCGCACCTACGCCCCCTTACGCCATGCCCGCTCATCGGCTTCGCGGCAAACTTCAAAGCGTGCAATGAAATTGACACCCGCAGCGCTGCCAACGCTCGAAATTGAAACTATGGGCGAGAAAATAAATGTGTAACGAAATGGAAGCTGCAACTTCACCCCCCACCGCCAGCCACCCGCAAAACTCTACCAAGCAACTAACGAAAACCAACCGAAACAGCTCCCCAATGTGGCAATAAAACCATTTTAATGAGATTCAAGCTTTAAATTTCGCGCTTTATTTACGTGAGTGGCGACAGGCGGCATAAAAAGCAGTGGCGGCAGTGGGGTTAGGGGGGGGCAAAAAGGGAAAACTCGCGCCACAACGTCATAGTCCACAAAATATAAAAACAAAATATATATGTATATATATATATATATATATATATATTAAAATAAAAGGAGTTAACTTCATTATGTAACTCAAGGGAAATTTTAATTAAAAGCGTGCGAAAGATTTAATTGATTATACCCAGCGATGCAGCGCTGCTAAAGAGGGGTAGACAGGGGAGGTAGGCGGGTGCTAGCAAAGGTAAAAGAGCTGAAAGAGTTAAGCGTAAATACGTAAAACTATTTCCCTTCATGCCTTAAGACTTGTGACATTAAATATGTTTTTTTGACTTGTGCGTTTTAATTGGTTAAATTGATATTACAAAGGTTTAAAAATGAAGTCAGAAACAGCTCGAACACAAAGTTCCAGGGATATTTATATATATTAAACCAATACCTTATCGAGTCAACCAAAAACCGAATCAAACTATTGTTTTATACAAAATTCAACGTGGCCAATAAAACATTGCTTCTTCGTAATGAAAAAGTGTAGCATACTTTTGAGCGCAGAATAAAACAAGAACGTTTCTTTCAGCAAACCAAAAAGCTGAAAAAAGTGCAGAATATACATTATTATAAATTTTCTTTTAAATTTTTTTTATTTTGAATTATAAAATTGTTGCACAATTTCGAAAGAGTAACTTTTCAAAAATGAAACTTATTAAAAACCAAAAAGCACTTTAGAACAAACTTCAAGCAAAAAGTTATGTCACATGGAAGTAAGTACGCTTTTAACAAACAAATGTGAGTGGAAAATGTATCTGCTCACAGGGTATGGCTTGGTCAATCAATTAAAAAAGTTGTTTGTTAGTTTTTATTGTGCATACGCCGCGTTGCACCACAGGAAACTGCAAACTGACCAAGCTGGCCAATGCGGAGGAAGGTTGCTTAGCAGCGACTTGGCAAATATTTTAACAAGTTTGTTAAAACATTTTATGAAAATTGCGGCCACAGTTTTTTGTTTTCGTTTTTTTTTTTTTGTTGTTGTTGTAGGTGCTCTAAAATAAAAGTTTACACAGTTAATAATAAAACCATTTACTATGCAAATATTTTATCAGTGGTGGGCAAGCGGGGGTATGGCAAGTCGGCAGGGGCACACTTTGCCAGTTGACCCCAACTCAAGTCATTTTTCACGCTTAACATATGAGAATTTGAATTTGGAGTATGCAAAATGGCAGCTGGACGCAAGACAGCAGACTGAGATGTGAGATGTGAGATGTGAGACATGAGATGGCAGCTAAGAGAGAGAGAGAGAGAGAGAGGTTATAACTTGTAACTGGACTCAAAAAAAGAAGAAAAAAAAAAGAAGCATATCCTCAATTCAGTCCAACCCTTATCCAAACCCAAAAACTGAAGTTGAGTGCATGCAAATGTGTTTGCAATGGGTTAAATATGCTCCACAGACCTCCAGCTATATATATACTATATATATATATATATATATATATAGTACTATATGCATATGCATTGTGTGTGTGTGTCCTAAACCAGCCTCCACTTCCCTTCTTTCACTTACCCCCTGCCCACACACTCACCCAACTCTTCAACTCCGCTGACTTTTTGTTTGCACTGACTTTGAGTGAATGAAGTGCAGGCTTGCTGGCTGCGGGGTAGGCAGGGGCAGCGGCAGGGGCAGAGACAGGAGCAGGGGGAGTGGGGCAAAAGACTTCCAGCGAGGCAGCCATGAAAAATTAAAAAGGGATTTTGGTGCGGCAGCTGCTGAAAAGCGTTTGAATACTAACTTGAACAACATTTTTTTACTTATACACTCTTTGCTGAATGCATTTTAATTTTGTCACCAAATGTGCAACGCATTCGAATAGGCGTTTCCAAAACTATTGAAAAACTATTTAACTATATACATATATAATAATATGCTTGATCCAGGCATGTTCATTCGCCCCTCTCTCAGTTTTTTGTTTGTTTCAAATTGTCTTTTTCATTATGCAGCTTGGCACTGCTTTTTTCACTAAAGATTCCAATTCTGATTTAGAACTGGAATTACTAGTTTTTCTAAATTCCGAACACATCTGAAAAATTTGTTGCTTTTGAGAGAGTGCGATGTATTCAAACTTATAATTATAAAACTTTGCATAAAAGATTTAAAAATCTAAAAATCAAAAACAATGTGAAGTTTTTGGAAATGGGAACAGGCTATTATATCATATATCATAGCTGTCAAAAGAACAAACGTTCAAAAGTTAAGATGCTTAAAATGTTCTTAAAAGCTTTTCAAAAGACTAGACACAACTAAACTCAATATTTTCAAGCTTCATTATGCTACTTCACAAGTGGATTGAATTTTAATGCAAATCTTGAAACTACATTTGTATAGAGAATGTTCTCATTCTAACATATGTATATCTCAATCAAACTCAGCAATTCTCCGTTTTCTTATACTATTTAAAGATGTGCCAAATTCGAATCGAATCGAATTATCCTTCAAAGCAACAATCGAAGGAAAAGGCTTTTTGTATGAACACTTTCCACATGTTTTTCAAATTTAATTAAAACACATTGATATGTAGACCTGTTCCATTTTCTACATTGGTCATTGTTTTGCGAAATTCAAGATCCCTGAAATTTACAATTTCATTATTGCTGTTGATCTAGTGCATTGAATACGATCTCAGTGGCAAGTTTTGTTGCATTGAACTAAATAGAATTCACAAAATCTTAGCAAAAATGAGTGTTGCAGCATTTAAGAGAAAATTAGTTTCGCAATCTATGAACAAAAGTGGAAACCGGAACAAGTTTTGTATGTTATATATATGTCAAAGGAAAAAATATTGTGTTTGGCTTAAAATCTTGATACTTGTCATGGCACACAGCTTGCAAGAGCATCAAATCTTTGTCATGCCAGTGAAAGCTATGTTTTTCTGTCCTTTTTTTTTTGTGGGGGGAATGTTAGGGTGTTGAGGGGGTTCTTAGAGGCGGACAAACGCCTGTCAGCGTTTTTCGAAAGTGCCTCCTTCCATGAACACACACACAGCGAAGTTGAAAGATGATATAAGCCAAGCACATTGGACATGTGCTTCCAATTCAAGAGAGCTATACCAAAGTGGCCCAAAGTTGCTCGGTTGCCCCAACTTAAGTGTGTAGTGTGTTAGAGTGAGATAGAGTGGGTAGAAAGAGAGAGCGTTACTTTGGAGAGCAAAGTTGAGGGTAACATTTAATTGAGTTGCTTGCTTTACATAAAGGAATAATGATAATGAAGATTTGTAGTATAAACAGCTACCTAGAATATTAAATAGCTTTTGTTTTGCTAGAACTTTTTATGTTTTTTATTTTGCTAGCATAATAGCCATTGTTTTAATAGAACTCATTACAGCAACTAATGTACAACTTTTTCTTTTGGTAATTTTGAACAATCCAATTGAGTTTTTTGTGTTTTTTTGTTGCTTTTGAACAAGTTTTGAAATTTTAAATCCAATAAACTGCACTCGAAAAAGGCTGCAGCAAATGACAAAAGCAAAAACGGGGGTAAAGAAAATGAAAATGAAAATGAGAATGAAAAGCTTACCTGCTGCAATAATGAAAATTTCGTTGTTCAAAGTAGTTGGCAACTCGTAAAAGTGTTGCCAATCGTTGCAGTTTTTGGCTTTAGCTTTCGTAACGTTTATTATTATAGCTGCTCTTGATGCTTTGCTGTTTGTTGTAGCTGTTGTTGTTGTTGTTGTTGTTGCTGTGAATGTTGCTGTTGTGAATGTTGCTTTTGTTGTTGTTGCTGCTGTTGCCAACTGCGATTGCTGCTGACGCTGCTGCTGTTGATGCCCAGCATTGTTTTTGTTATTTTAAGCAAACGTTTTGATGTTTTTGTTTTTGTTTTTGTTTTTATTGTTTTAGCCACTTGTCAACGAACGATTTTAGCCCTTTTTGGACAATTGCAACAAATACTTGCGCGGGGCTTAACCCCCCCTTGCCTTTTATTGTTTATAGGCTTTGTCAAGTTTATTGTTTGCTTATTTGCTTAACTGAAAAGTGTCGACGAGAATTGTGCCGAAAAAAATAAAATAAAAGATTGCAAACAATGAAAATTTAATACGCATTTTTTCAGTTCGTTGCACGTGTTTTTTCTCTGCCCCATTCTCAACCACTTCACCCCACCCTCTTAAATCGTTATGGCATCGCATATGTCAAAAGATTTATGACCATACAAAATGGCAGGCAGCTTTCTTGTTACCCCCTCCCCCCTCTGCACTCCCTTGCCCTGTTGCTCACACTCCCTTATGGGTAATGAATTATGCAATGAAATTTGTTTCATTTTTCCAGCACACTCAACACACTCACCACACACACACACACCATAGACACTTGGCTGAGGCAATTGAAATTTTGAAAGATTGCGCCTTCATCATTTTTGTTGTTGTAATAAATTTCAGAAAAAAATGATTGTTTAATTTATGAAAAGTATTTGAGGATTAAGCCAGCACTCTGCAAATTCGCACTTGAGCACACGCTCAAATTTCAACAGAAATACAAAAACAAAACCACATGGAAAATGTGCTGAGTTTTGGATAGGGAAATGGTTGCAACTCATTTTAGGCTGTCCTGCAATTTTTATCTCTGGTCTGGCTCAGGCTTTGCACTCATTTGGTGCCTCGAGGTCGTCACTTCCTTTAGTCCTTGCACCCCTTGCAGCCTCACATCCTTCTGGGGGCGACGCTGTGCTTCCTGTGAAACGACAACGACGATGAGTAGAACGTTGAGAACGATGAGGACTATCATGAGGGCCAAGCTCAGGCGCTTGAAGGATTTCCCTTTAGGTTGGGGCGCTACACTCTGACTGTGAATGTGGCTTCTGGCTTTGTCGTAGTCTCTCCCTCTAGTCTCATAACCTCGACCCCCTTTGGCAGCCCAAAAGCCCCATCTCTATTTAGCTTTGGCATCCCCCTTTTTCACTTATTAGTCTGCGTTTTGCAAATATTTGCATACGAGGCACGTCTCAGTCATTTTTCTTCAACTTATTCTTTTATTTTTGTTTCTTAACGTTTCCTTCATTTTATTATTATTACTCTTGTTGTTGTTGTGTTTTGCCTCTTTTTTTTACTTTTTTTTTTTTTGGTACGGCCTTCAAAGTGCAAATGCGAGATTTCTTAGCACCACATTAAAAAGACGACAGCAAATAGGAAATACAAAAACATACAAGAAACAACAAAAAAATGTTTGAAATTATGGAAAATGAAAAATCGTTAAATGTTTGTCGTTTTAGCTTTTGTTTTGTTTGCGACCAACATTTGGGTTATATTTTTCAGAATTCTTTAAGACGCTGAGAAGTTAAATATGATTTGGTTTCACAAAAATATAGTTATGGGCATCTTTAAAAGTGCTTAAGCTAAGCTGAAGCTTTGAATTTGAGTACACAAATTCAAGATAAATAGAATATTTTAAAAAATAAATATTGAAATTAGGGCACATGGTTTTTGGAATAGATATTAAATTAAGGCAACTATCTGTTAATATTTTAAGTTATTTATAAATGTGACTAAATCTGTAGTTTAATGGGAATTAATCGAACCGAGTTAGTTCACATTTAAAGCAAACGATTTCTTGTATATCAGAATCAAGATATTTATAAAGCAATATTTAATTTCTAATTATTTTATTGTTTGGATTTTATTCAAATTTTTCAAAATATTTCATTTGTGCCTTTGTCCTGTTACAAATTCCACTTTCAAATAAATTTCACAAAAAGTTATAAAGTTAAGAAGCTTAGGTTTCTTCCAAGTTCATTTAATTTGCCTTCTTTGCTGAAAGTACGCTCTGCATATTTGCGTGGAATTGATTCAAAAGTGAAATTCCAAACAGGTCTAAGCAAAACTTCATTTTATAAAAAAAAAAACACAATTTTCAATGCATCAAATATTTTCAAGAAACTACAATTTGTGAGCATAAATATTCCAAAAACTGCACAAACATGTAAAAAAGATTTAATAAATTTGAACAAACTCTTAACAAAAAATGAGAAAACATTGAATGCGCCTTCAGCTAATAATTGAATTAAAATTATTTTGGCAAATTTCAGCTTCATTTAAGCTAATTTAATATGTGGAAAGGAAACCATTTGAATCACTTGAAATACATTCAGCCGATGATCTTCTTTGCAGAAGCTCAATTTGTATGCCATTCAAAAAAAAAAAAAGAAAAAAAAAGAAACAACAAATTCATTTATCAGGCTTTGGCCCCGTTTTTGGAGCGCCTTTCTCGCCATCTCGAAGGATGCCAGCCTTCTGTCTACCCCATCAATTTGTAATTTGTGGAATTAAATTGCTTTTTTTGCAGGCCTCCTCTTTTTTTTTGTGGTTCCCCAATTTTGTTTTCCCTTTATTTCTCGTTTTTTTTTTTTTTTTTTTTGCGTAAAAATGCAAATTTATCAAATTGATTTAAGGTCGTGAATGTTGATGTTGGCCAATTTAAATGCCAAAAATTAATTACACATGCCAACCACACACACACACACACACACACACACACACACACACATGCACACAGAGACACACACACACATGCACAACGAGAATTGGCAGCATCACATGTTAAATAATTTGTTTCTTTAGCAGTTTTTACACCTTTACATTTGATTTGAACACACACTTTTTAACATACACCTTCTTCAGCTTCTTCTTGAATTGTGTTTAATATTTGATTTGTTTTATGGTTATATTTGGAAAAAAAAAATGTTTGCCTTTTGGCCATCAAATTTGATATTCGGATACGGATATTCGGCATCTGCCAAAGACGTCAACACGGACACAGAAAACAAAGTTGGTTGGCAGTTGGGAAACGTTTTTTTGGCTCTAAACTGCTTACTGCCAATTGTTGGTGGCCAGGCTAAAAGTGCCGCAACGAAATTGCCGCAAAACGAACTTGGCCACGTTTCCGAGTTGACTGATTTGTACTTTACTTCTGGCCAAAGACACGAGCTCAGCCCACGAGTACTAGCACCTAATACGAATACAACGAGCCATGGCCAGAACCGAAGCCTTAACTCTTATCACTAACGATGCCCTTATTCGTGCGCCCTCGTGTGTTGAGTTCTCGCTTCGGTTTTGGCCACACAGAGCGCAACGCAGCAGCCCCCAATCCAACGAGAGCGAGAGAGAGTATCGTTTCGTTTCGTATTGTATCGTATTGCCGGCTTTTGTTGGTGTATGGTGAGTTTTCACTGTGCGTACGCATTGCACTATGGAACAAATGAGACATTTTTTTGACAAAACTAATCTGGAGTTGTCAGCCTAAGTTTTGAATGAACTAATCTTCATACTGAACGTGTGAAGTCAGTCTTGGTTTATCATTCATTATTGTTATTTGTGTCCCATTATTGTTCAGCTGATTCATTGAGGTCCCTCGTTCGAATCGTTTCTTCGAGTCGTTTATTTCCGATTTATCTTCGATTAATCGAGTATATCAAACAGTTCGTTTGAGAAAGATAAATTTTATTGTTCATCAGTGTTGTTATCAACTAATTGGTTTTGTATTGCATTTGACATTTCATTGGCATTGAAAAAAGTAATGCTAATGAAAAAAAAATTCTTATACAAAGGAAAAAGGAATCTAATAAAAAAGATCATAGCATTCGCATTGAAAATATTTTTGATAAATATTACAAAAATAAATGAAATGCTAATTTATGCCAAGCATTGAATATTTGAAATGATTTTAATTTCATTAGCATTATAACTCATAATTCTAAAAAATCAAAAAAAATTTCAAAAAATATGGAAAAAATTATATTTTGGAAAATATTTATAAATGTTGTTTGTTGGCGACCTTTCTACGTTTTAAATAGAGTAGTTTAGCTGGCTTGAGGTCATTGTTTTGTTGAAAAAAAGAAAAACAAAAGTTTTTGTTTTTTCTACCAATATATTTCGGCAATCTTCGAAAGCCGTCTTCAGGGCATAGATTTTTACACGTCCGCTCTGTGTGGCGTGGAGTTGTCAACTTTATTATCACTTTCTAATACGGCTTTAGAAATTCACTATTTTTTTCGAAAGCACCAAATACAAAAAAATACTAACAACTGGTATTTTTTTGGTACTTTATCAGTATTTTTTGAATTTTTCGGTATGTAAAAAAATCCAAAAAAACGACAAAAACAATCAGGAAAATTTCAAATGTAAATATATTAAGTATTTTGAATTTTCAAAAAAAAAAATACTGAAATTCTACAGAAAATTTTTTCAAAAATTAAGTCGGACGGACATTTCACAAACCCAATAAAGGTACTATGTTATTTTGATTTGTGAAGAATAACGTTTTTGAGCTCTTAATTTTGGCCAACAAAAGTGGTCATTTGCCCCATAGTGCATTGGTGTATGCTTGTTGAATGTTGCATGTGGTAAGTGGCAAGTGGCAAGTTGAATGGCACCCAAACTACAATTCTCTTATCAGTTGTGCCTCGCACGCACCGTTGCAGGCGACGTTTTATCGGCCAAAAACTGAAACTGTGCAACTGCCTGACGGCCATATTGTTCAACTCGGACAGATACGAGTATACGACTATACGAATATACGACTATTTGTCGTATACTCGTAGTCCTATGCAAGCAGCTGCCCACGAATAATTGCCTAAATTCATAGCCAAATGTCCTTGTGCTGGACAAACATATCACTTGGCTCCGTGTCCTCCTGACACTTAAGATTGCAAGAATAATGACTATAAAGTCAGTGCTAGCTGAGTGCATTCTTGATATAGTTTCAGAAGAAGTTGCAAGTTACGTTTGATATAAAATCAGCTTACAGTTTAATTTTGATTTATTTCTTATGTTTTTTTTGTTCAAATTTTAATTTGAAAATCAATTAAATTTTTAAAACCCGTGTAACCTTTTCAAAGTTATCTTTGAATAGTTTCCAATTCAACTCTCAAATCAATACCACAAAAATTATAAAGCATACTTTTGAGCGCAAACTGAATTATATTTGTGTTTATTTACTTTGGAGAAAATGTAAATATTTAATGGGGAACAATATCACATTATGTCGATACCTAAGCTTAAAGTGATAATATAATAAGCTGACTTAAATAAAAAACATTATTCAACTTCAATTAATATCAAAATTAAGTTAAACTTGACAAGCTGATAATCATGCTTTAGAGATAGTTATATTTACTGTAATAAACACTTTTCACATTGCTCTGTTTAAACGCTAGGTGTCGCTTTGATCCTTTAGGATGCTCTTTCCGGTGTCAGTTGAGTTTCTCCACTGTGAGATTGAAAACTTAGCAAGTTGGGCTCTTTTCTAATTGATGGACTGCCATCTGGCTTGGTTCAACATGTCCATGTCCTGTTTGTCAACCACAATGGCAACTTCCGCTTCAGCATCGTTGTTCTACTCCTGGTCAATTCTCCCTCTCCAACTCCAACTCCCTCTCCTCTCTGCTCTGTGCTCTCAGTTTCTCCCTTGCTCTGCAACGCCTCTGTTGCTGTCACTTTGGTACATTCATTTTGACTTTCATGCGCTTGTCAACTGGCGGCTAAGAGTGTTTTGTTTTTGGCCACTTTATCGTCCTTGCTCGTCCTCGTCAGCGTCATCGTCATCGTCAACCAACTGGCATGGACTGTAGAGTGCAGAGGGGCACTCGCTTGTTGTTGTTTTTATGGTCTTGTCATCGCAAACCGAAGAAATTCGATGCATTTACTCGGCGTATCAATGTGCCTGCCTGGCTCTGCCTGCTTGGTTGGTAGGATGGTTGGTTGGCTTTCCTGCATTGGCTTTCCTCGTCGTTAAACAGGCCAAACTAATTACCTCGCATAATAAATCAGAGCTGTCATAGTTTGCCATTAGTTTGACACCACTCCCCCCCCCCCGCATACCCCTTCTTCTTACCCATACCCTGCTATTTTATTGGTAGCATTTATGCAAATTGCCAGCAAATATAGCAGAGAGTGAAGAGAATATAGCTCAAGTATCGAACTGGTGCTCAGTGCATGCCTCGGGTTAGCCTTTTGCATTATTAATTGCAATTTGTTAGCATTTTTCCAAGAACTTGCTTTGGCTTAAACCTAATCAGAGACAACATATGGCAAGTTCTAACCATATATTGCATATTTCTACCCCAGTTATACTTACACTTTAAGAAAAACAGATCTTTTAAATGTAAGCTAAGCATTGACGGTTATCTATATACAACGCTTGCACAGCCCACACTATAAACTATAGATAGCGGAAATTTTAACAGTAGCTTTATTTTATGCTGAAAGTGAATACTAAGAATGAATGTAAGAAAAAATTGTTGGGAAATGTGCAAAATTTGCGAAAAAGCCGTTTTCAAAGATTTATATGTTAATTTCACAATGACTGCATATCAATTTTTCGGAAAATTCACCACGCTGGTTATAAAATCTTCGGTCACGAGCGGAAGATTGTGATCAGGGTGACAAGCCGCTGGTGTTAATTAGTAATTTCTAAATTTAAAAAAAAAAACATATTTATAAATTTAATAAATTTCAAAGTTGTTCGAAAATATAGCTAATGTTTTAATTAGTTTTTGTTAAAAGTACGTTCTTCCAAACGACTCCAAAAGTAAAGCGTTTGTGTTGGACATATTTGTTTTTCTTTGAGTGTAACTAGACACATTTTCCATGCTGACAATCGAGTTTATTTATGCAAAATTAATTGATTTCCATTGAAAATAGAGCACAAAGTGCAACTGACACAATTTACTTAGGGGCGGCCAGTTTGTGCTAGCATAGGGTTAATTTATAAGTGTAGACGGCAGTTGGGTGGTTATAGGGTTAATTTGTAAGTAAGGCTTTTAAAAAGAGCACTCCTAGCGTGACTTCAATTGATGATTGAGCCAAATTGCAACAAATTGTCAGGAAATTAGCTGAAGAAAGAGTAGCATGACGAGCTTCAACTGTTATTTGAAAAACTAGCAGAGCTTTGTTCCGAATATCAGTCTCAAATTGGTTTCAGAGTAATTACTACGAAAGGGAATTTGAATTTTGGTGGCCAACAAAAACTTTTCTTTATTTTCCTTTGCATTTATGCTGCATTACAATTTAAAATTTGGCTTTCAATAAAGTAAAAATGATTGATTCCTGTGTGTTGAAAAAGGAAATTATATTAACTTAAAAACTTTCGATATTCGAACTCACCGCATCTGCCTGAAGAAGTTGACTTTTTTGCGAACCTCGGGCACATCATGCATATGATCATCTAGAAACTTGTAATAGGTGCCCGTATTGGGATCAAAATCGTTTTTGGGCAAACGGTTAAACATAAAGTCGGGTGTTCCACCCTTCGGCTCCAGCGGCTTGCAGCGATTTGGAAAAGGCTGTGTAAACTCACGCATATAGCCGGATCTCAAAGGAGGTTCCACTTCCTCCTCATAGGCAATTGGACCATAACGTGGACTATAGCAAACAAAAGTTCGAGTTTAGTTGAATCAATCACAGCTTTTCTCAATTTCACTTACTCATCCATATTGAAGGACTGAAAGTTGACCAACTTGTGTTCTGTGGTGCAAAGTGTGCGTTGGGGCCGAGCACCCTGCTCCAGCATG
This sequence comes from Hirtodrosophila cameraria, assembly GCA_949708635.1. NCBI lineage: Eukaryota > Metazoa > Arthropoda > Insecta > Diptera > Drosophilidae > Hirtodrosophila > Hirtodrosophila cameraria. Next base: position 79,180,017 of record OX453090.1, read on the forward strand.
ATTTGTGTGGTTGTCTTCATATCTGAAACGTCACTTGGCTGCCACAGCCGGGTCTTCTTTTTGCAGGACATGCTGAATAAGTGAGAACAAAATTTAAAATATTTAAATATAATATATATTTTGGAAAGTGCTTTTCAGTTGTTGTGTTCCGAATGCGAAATAGTTTTCATTGACTTTTATTGGGCAACTTGAAATTTCATATTTGACTCTATAGTAAAAGATTCTATATTGGAAGAAAAACAAGTAAGAACGTTGCAGTCGGATGCACCCGACTGCGATATACTCTTTTTTTCGCCTCTTTGCGGAGTCAGTGGGCGTGGCAATTGAATTTCTGCTCAAATCTTTAAAGTTTTGCCATCAATTAAAATTTGGTTGGGCCTGTTCTACAGGTTTGGGAGAAACAAACATTGCTTGATTGCAAGGGCGGGGGTGGGCGTGGCAAAAATATTTTTATCCAATCTATTAAATAGGGCAACAGAATTCAACCTGCAAAATTTGGTGATTCTAGCTAGAGGGGTGGGGGAGATACAGACTTTGCCTATTTGTGGGGGCGGGGGTGGGCGTGGCCGAATTTTTTTGCCAGATCAATGAAGGATGTGATAAGTAGCCCTTGTGCCAAATTTGGTTACTCTAGCTATAAAACTGTGGAAGATATAGGTTTTTGCGGTTTGTGGGGGAAGGGGTGGGGGTGGGGGGGAGATCTTGACACTTTGTCTGCCTATGGTATATACCAACATGTATACCAAGTTTGGTTGCTCTAGCTTCAAAACTGTGGAAAAAACCTGCGTTCATACGGACAGACGGACAGACGGACATTTCACAAACCCAATATACTCTTTTTTCCTTTTTTTTCAAAAAAGTTAAAAAAAGAGTATAAAAACGTACTTTCATTAAATGAAGTTATTTTCGACTATCCATCTATCTGACTGTTCTAAGTGAACTAGTGTCTCTTTAAAGGTATTTTGATGAAACTTGGGCACAGGTGCTTCTTTTTGCTGCACGTTGTACATATGTCAGAATCGGCCGTATTGGATCACTATAACATATAGCTGCTATAGTAATAATCGGTCGAAAATTTTGATTTTCGAGGGAACTCGACCAAATGTTTATCGAAATCGGACTACTATATCTTATAGCTGCCACTGGAACAATCTGTTGGAATATAAGTTTTTGTATGAAAAACTTTTTTTTAGTCGTAAGTGTATTTTAAAACAAACTAAGACAGTTTGCTCAAACTTGTGTTCGAATTTGAAACAGATGCAGCCTTGTTCCACGTTCACTTTCACATCAAATCCACATACATTTATTAGCGTTTACTTTTAGGATATTCTAAAAATTAAAAAACCAATCAAGAGTTCATATATTTTGTAATTAGTTCAACTTCAAAAATTATGCTTGACACTCTTAAGTGGAATCGTTTTGAAAGTGAATTGAGAACAAGTCTGATAATACAATAACTTTAAGAGCTTTGTTTAAACTTTAAAGTATGACAAAATATGTTTCACGACATCAGCTTTGTTTTTTTACAATTCATTTCCATTGCAGCTATATAATATTGTATTCAGATCTCTAACAATTTGTATTGACATATTATCAAAAACTTAAAATTTGAATAAGATAACTTGAGAAACAAATAAGTTATTCATACAAAAAAACTAATTTTTCAACCGATTGTTCGTATGGCAGCTATAAGATATAGTGGTCCGATTTTGATGAAATTTTTTAAACACGTTCAGCTAATGCTAAAACTCTGAATTTGTCAAGACAACATCAAATTTGTATAAGTATTTATATTTTTTATTTTCACACATATACAAATTGTTAATAGTTTGTTTTTTTAAATATATTTTAAAATAAGTAGATAAATAAGATATAAAACAAGAAATATAAGTAAATACAATGGATACTGCACCAAAATGGGCAGAATTTCATTTCAGTTAATTCTATTTCTGAAAAAACACATTGCATTTTATTTTTTTAAATAATAAATAAATAAGATATAAAATAATCAGAAGATGTTGTCCGACTGAACCCTTAAATCGGCCACTTCAACAGGTGATTACTTAAACCAGTTGAGAATTATAAGTGCAAATATAAAACAACTTTTTATATATTTAGAGTGGCTCAAACTTTTTTGTTGAGTTGAGATGATGCTCCAATACAGAGAAAGAGCTTGTCATGCAGTTTAAATTTGATCAAAATCGGGCGACTATATCTTTGAGTTGTCAAAGAATCAATCGATCGAAAATTAAGTTTTCATATGAACAACTTTTCTGCAATTGTATAACAAGTACAATAACTTTTCTTGTTTGTTTAATAAATAGTTCACATTTGTTTAATGTTTATTTACTATCTGCCCAGGTGACTGATTAAACTATTATGCTGTTAACATATATGCTGGATTAAGATGTTTTTCAATCTTAAATCTTTAAATGTATGTAAGTATAAACAATATTTTTAGCATAACACAATGAAAGTATAATCGATGACAAAAATTTTATCAGTGACATAAAGTTGAAACGGGCTAATAAACTTATTAAATGAGATCATTAAGCGACCAACTGTCTGTCTGTGTGTGTGTGTGCGTTAGTGTGTGTGTGTGTGTGTGTATTTGTGTATCATACAAATCTCGAGGGGATTTATGGCAAGCTAAATAGCCTGATTAAACAGGCAAATCAAATGAAAATTTGAATAGTCAGTGGGTCAGTGGTTAATGGGGATATGGGAATATAGAAAACGGGAGCAAAGCGAAGGGTACTTTTGGGAGGATTGTTGAGGGGGAGTTGTGCTATAGATAACAACAATTGCAACAGGATTGGAACAATTGTCTATAACAATGGTTGCATGCTTCTCATTATGAAATGTCCCACCTTATTTGCTTGCGTCGGCATTAATACGGGCTAATTAAACAAATATTGTGTGTATGTGTATGTATGAGTGTGCGGGTGTGTGTGTGTGGGTGTGTGGGTGTGTGTTTATGCATATCATATGGCTTATATCAACAATCAGCATCGTCATCGACATCGATGACACCAGAAAGCAATGTTGCAACAACATAATGCGATAGACACGCCACACCGCATGCAACACGATGGAGAGAGAGAGGGTGAGTGAGACAGTGTGTGTGTGTGTGTGTGTGTGTGGCATAAATTATGTGCCACAATTTTTGCATGCGTTGCATTTTGCAGCGCATAATTTGCATTTTTAAGCATTTTCATAGTGCATTGGGCATAATTAAAAGCAACGCCAACTGCGAAATGCAACTTGCCAGTGCAACGTGCAACTTGCTGCTGCAACTGTGCAAAAGGCAAACGAAATTTTGCATCATTTTTATACCATTTTTTTTTTTTGGAATAGAATGTGGTGTGTACACACTGAAATGCAATTAAGGCGACAACAAGGCCAGCTGAGCAGAAATAGAGGCGTGGCAAGCTCAAGTTGCTCACCTTAAAGATTACACAGTTGACTGGGCTTTGCTCAAAGTCTGCGGGAAGGGAGCTGGAGGATTGTGGCAGATACAGGTGCGGGTGTTGCAGGTAGCCGTGGCGCACTTAACAAATTAATGTCAAGCCACAATAAAAGTCAACAGCTGGTTTTTGCTTGTGGGGCAGCCAAAGGCAAAAAGGGGTGGCAGGCAAAGCAGGCGGCAGGACGAGGCGCTAAGGTGAAAGCAAAGTTGAGTGCAATGTCATGCTGAGACTTGGTGGGGGTGGCAGCTACGAAGGGGCAGGTGTGTGTGTGTGTGTGTGTGTGTGTGTGTGTGTGTGTGTGTGTGTAGAGGGGCAGAAGCAGAGCGCGTGCAGCCAAGAATGGAAAACGGAAGCAGCAACATTTATAAATGCAGACACATAGATACACACGCAAACAGAGGCAGAGTAAGAAAGAGAGTGAGAGAGAGGGAGAGGGAGAAGGGTAGAGGCAGGAAGAGAGCGAGATAGAGATACATTCGCAATGTTTAAGCGTTGACTGCCTGAGATTTTGCGCTTGACATATAATTTTTATGTCGCTACTCGTCCTGCTTAGCATGCGTGTCTGTGTGTGCGTGTCTCTGTGTATGTATGTGTGTGCGTATGTGTGTGCGTATGCCTGCTGCAGCGTTGTGCATCCTGCGCAAATGGCAAAAGTTTTTTGCCCGCCACGCAGCACTTGCCACCAGCTTTTTTGATGGCTGAGGTGTGAAATTTACGAGCCGCATTTTGCAATTCGCGCAGCCAAATAGGCATATAATTATTATACGCAACAGCAGCCAAAGGATACACACACACACACACACACACACACAGACAGGACAGGATAGTCATGAAATTGTTTTGCTTTTAAAAGTGCAACACACGCACATTATTTCAGTCAATATCAATTTAAAGTTATCTAAAAACCAACATTAGAATTAAAAGTACTTGTTATCAAGGGAATCAAACTGTGGCACTTATAAAATGCAGATTCCACTTAAGCTTCTAACAGCGTGTCTGCTTATCCATTTAGATACCGATATATATATATATATAGCTACACAGTCCAAGTTGAGTCTAAGCTGCAAAAAAAAAGGCGAGAGTTAAAGCAAACTTTTTGTAAAGTCTGCTGAGTGGAATTTCATGAGCTTGGCCTATTTTAACTAACATTCATTCATATGCTCCGACTACTGCTGCTGCTGCTCCAAATGAACTTCCTGGCAAAGCAGCAATGGGAAAAAACAACTTCACGGCACTTGGAGCCAGCAACAACAACAACATCAACAACAACAGCACTAAGCAAAACAATAACAAGAGCCAGCTAAAAAAATGCAGTTAAATGAGCGGAAATGCAAAATTAACTCGCCGCGAAAGCGTAGAACAAACAAAGAAATTGTTGTACAACTAACAAAAAAAACAACAAAAACAACAAAAACAAACAAAGTAAAAGCAAAATGAAGAGGAAATAGAGAATGAGTAAAGTCGCTGCAAAACGGAAGCAAAAAAAAAATTAAAAAAAAAAAAAAAAAAAAAAAATGAAAATAAACGTTGCCACTTGGCCAAATTTAATGCAAATATTTGGCCAACCACAAAAGAAAGAAAAAGCCTCGTACATAAATTTCATTAATAGAACTTTTATTTCTTTTTTTTGAGAAAATTGCTTAATTTAAGCAACTGAAAAGCAAAGAATTGAGTACTGCTTGCACATTGATAAGCATAAGGTAAGTAAAAGAAAAATAAAGAAAATGCCATCGATAATATCAATCAAGGCTCTTCATTTGCAACTAAATTTCGAAGCACTATTTTCGATTTTCAGGCAACCAAAAAGTTCTATTCTTTATTGTTTTAATTTCAAAAGTATTACTTTTTCAACTGCGTAATGAAAAGCTATTGACAGATTACATAGAAAATTGAAATAACAAGTTCTTAAACTTAATTTTAGTATATATTTAATCTCATTTAGAAATGATTTAGCTAATGTATTCATTAGATTGAAATGATTTTACATTTATAATATTTAATTAAAAAACTGTCTGTAAAACTTTAACAAAACGTGACGTGAAATAGACTAAAACTCGAGTTCGAACTCGGTTTCAAAAACTGTGCAAAAGAAGTCATTCCGATCGAAAATCATAGCATAGTAGTTTGTAAATAGTTCGGAATTCATTCGTTTTGACGAACGTGCGGAACTTGGAACAGATCTGATGTCATCTAACACATTTTTGGACAATGCTGTCAATAAAAGAGCTGCATCAACTCGTTATTTGATCAATAATAGTATTTTATTTATTTGTAAGTGAATAATAACAAAATTTACAAATTACTCGTACTTGAATTAATTTTATTTTCAGCATTTTGCAGCTCTATTTGAAGATGCCAAATGAATGCTTGCTTCTGTGATTCCGTTCTAAACATGGTATGGAATGTGCACGTCTCAGATCCTGCGAGCCATACTGCTATTCCAGTATATATCCTTTGCTTGTTATCTGAGTTTGAGCCAAGGTAAGGAGCACTTTTTGCCACCCACACACAATTCGCAGCGACAATCGGAGGAGAAGAGCAAACATTTAAATCGGTCTCCCTATCCCGTTGGGTATTTGGGAATATGCTTAAATGTTGAGCTTGATAAATAGAAAATGAAAATGAAAATTGTAAATGATTTATCTTTTCCGCTTACTTTGCCTGGTTTTCTTTGCAGCTCTATCTCACTCTCTCTCTCTCTCTCTCTCTCTCTCTCTCTCTCTCTCTCTCTCTTTCTTTCTTTCAGTTGGTTTGTGACGTACTTTTAAGTGCGTGTATCTCAACTGGGCGAAAATTATATTTAATTGTGTTGCTCGCTGTTTGCAATTGCTACTCGTAATTGCTGAATGTAGCGAATGAAGAGGGACAGCAAGAACGCAGGAATGAAGGAATGAAGTGTAGCTACAGATATGGTGAGCATTAAATTAAACAAACATTTTCGCAGTGTGCGCAATGAAAATGACAATAAAAATAGCATCAAATTTATGGCATACCAAACGAAACGATGCGAACCGGAAGTCGAACAAGCAGCAGAAGCTGCTGTCTTGGCCATTTTATTATTATTTTGCACTTGCAAGCCCAACCCCAACCCCAACTCCCTCTCCGCCCACCCACACTTGGACTTGGCACGCAGCGGCATCTGCCACTTGGCACTGACTTCTGCCTGGCAGGAGACAAGGAGCCAAAGGAGCCACAGGAGCCACAGGAGACGTGCAGCTGCCAGGGGCGACATTCAGTCGCACTGACTTTGCACAATTAATGGCGGCCAGGACATGCCACACCCCCATCTACCCATCTACCCACCGCTCACCACCCACCACCCACCACAAAGTCTCGCGCAATTATTGCGCCATTGTGTGAGAACCTTTGCCAAGTGTCTGTGTCACCGCTAAATTTAACATAATCCTGGAACGCCAAGGACCTCGACGTCGCCACTCATTTAATGCTGCTCCCATTTCGGCAGCTGACGCGGCACAGCTCCTGCCACACCATACCACCGTACCACCTTCCCACCCCCGCCTTTTCAAAGTCTTCGCATGTGGTGTCTTTGTCCTGCGGTAAGCCTTTCTTTCTTTTGCTTTTGCGCATAATTAATTTCACGTTCCTGCCAAAAATATGCGCCAGAATCTGGTCCGCTCTGCTCCACTTTGATTTGCTCTGCTTGGCTGCCTTTTAGGCTGCTCAATTTGTTATTGTTGTTGTTGTCTTCTTCGTTTTTGGCAACCGCCCTCAAGTCTCAGGCAGCCAACTTGCCCTGGCAACTGCCAATTGGCATTGCTTAGTTGGCCCAGACAACCTCAGCTGACAAGAATGGGATAATAGCATCAAGACACAATCATCGTCAGTTTAATTCAAAACATATTTTATTTGATTTAAATACAACATGCATCCAAGCAGCGATAATTAACTAACAAATGTAATAAAACTTCACAGCTACATATATATGTATTCAACAACCTATTCCAAAATAAATACAAATTAACCACTCATGTATGTAAACTTAGCATAGATAAAAGTATTTAGTATAAATAACTACATAATATATTATTTGAATTCAATTGGAAATAAATAAACAATGCTACATTGAACTATTGTTTTTTCTTTGGAATTTATTGTAAGAACCCTCTAAAGTATGCAGCTTAACTCAATTATGGCTTTTGTACTTTCATCCTAAAAGTATGCAGAACAAAAAAAAGTAATTACCAAACATTACTTGCGGATCTAAAATGTGCATCCTAAAAGTATGCAATGCAAATTTCAGTCTGTGAGGCGAACGGAAACGTGTATAATACACAAAATCCCTTTTTACTCTATAACTACAAGGACGATCAGGATGTCCTTTGGCCAGTTGATAGTCCTGACTAAGACGAACTGTTTGCATACTTTTAGGAGTCCTCTTGTTTACTTAAGGATATGAAAAATAGCTCTAGCTCGGCCATATCCTTGCGAATTTGGCAGAAACTCATGGCGTTACGATTGCAAGGACCAACACCACCGATTGGCATTCAAGGATAATGGGGTCATCTAAGGACCATACACTTAGAAAATTTCAGTCTAGGAGCGAAAGGAAACGTGTATAATGCACAAAATGTCCTTTAACTCTTAAGCTACAAGGACGATCAGGATGTCCTTTGGCCACTTGATAGTCCTGATTGAGACGAGCTGTTTGACATACGTTTCGAAAGGATCAGCAGGGATGTGGCCGAGATATAGCTAGTTTTCTGTGTACAAAAAAGTCCTTTTAACTTGGTTCCTTTAAGGACTATCGTCCTTTTCACTACGTTTTCAGGTTTTGCATGATAAGGACTATCTTTTGGCCAAAGGACATCTAAATCGTCCTTCAAATGGCCGAGATACAGACGATTTAGTGGATCTTGGTCATTTTTTCTGAGTTCCCCCCTTGCAAAAAAGTAAGTGCAAATCTTATCTAAAAAATTGCATACTTTTAGGAGTCCTTTTGTTTACTTAAGGATATGAAAAATAGCTCTAGCTCGGCCATATCCTTGCAAATTTGGCAAAAACTCATTGCGTTACGATTGCAAGGACCAACGCTACCGAATGGCATTCAAGGATAATGGGGTCATCTAAGGACCATACACTTAGAAAATTTCAGTCTGGGAACGTAAGGAAGCGTGTCTAATACACAAAATGTCCTTTAACTCTTAAGCTACAAGGACGATCAGGATGTCCTTTGGCCACTTGATAGTCCTGATTGAGACGAGCTGTTTGACATACGTTTCGAAAGGATCAGCAGGGATGTGGCCGAGATATAGCTAGTTTTCTGTGTACAAAAAAGTCCTTTTAACTTGGTTCCTTTAAGGACTATCGTCCTTTTCACTACGTTTTCAGGTTTTGCATGATAAGGACTATCTTTTGGCCAAAGGACATCTAAATCGTCCTTCAAATGGCCGAGATACAGACGATTTAGTGGATCTTGGTCATTTTTTCTGAGTTCCCCCCTTGCAAAAAAGTAAGTGCAAATCTTATCTAAAAAATTGCATACTTTTAGGAGTCCTTTTGTTTACTTAAGGATATGAAAAATAGCTCAAGCTCGGCCATATCCTTGCAAATTTGGCAAAAACTCATTGCGTTACGATTGCAAGGACCAACGCTACCGAATGGCATTCAAGGATAATGGGGTCATCTAAGGACCATACACTTAGAAAATTTCAGTCTGGGAGTGAAAGGAAACGTGTATAATGCACAAAATGTCTGTTAACTCTATAACTACAAGGACGATCAGGATGTCCTTTGGCCAGTTGATAGTCCTGATTGAGACGAACTGTTTGACATATGTTTTGAAAGGATCAGCAAGGATGTGGCCGAGATATAGCTAGTTTTCTGTATACAAAAAAGGCCTTTTAACTTGGCTCCTTTAAGGACTTTCGTCCTTTTGACTACGTTTTCAGATGTGGCATGATAAGGACTATCTTTTGGCCAAAGGACATCTAAATCGTCCTTCAAATGGCCGAGATACAGACGATTTAGTGGATCTTGGTCCTTTTTTCTGAGTTCCCCCCTTGCAAAAATATTTCGATAATTTGTGCATATAAAGAACTGATTTCATAGCATACTTTCAGGAGCTTTTTTTATAACCTACAGAAAAATAGCTATAACTCGGCCAATTTAGGGCTACACAAACTGAAAATCCTGTAGAATACAGACAAGTTGGTACTGCGAAATAAGTTTTGCTTTTCAACAAATAGCTGTAGTATTTATTTATTGAATTTATTGATGATTATCATTTTGAATTAATTACAATTTATATCAATAACGTACTATTGCTAATGCAAAAATAAATATTTATGTATATAAAGATCTACAGCGGCATAAAGAATAATGATATTCAGTCACGTGATAGCATCCAGACGACGTCCCAACTCTTAAAAGATGACAGACTGCTTTCTGAAAATAGAAAAAGAAAAACATTGTTATACATTACCTAAAAAAAAACATAAGTTTGTTTCTAAAAATATACTTTATACAATTTAGAAAAATCTGTATCTTACGGATTCATCAAAATCTATTTGATCGTATATTTTAAGAAAACATTTATATCCTTAAATTTCATTGAGAACTTTTTTGTCTCCAAGATTTATCTTGTTGTCCAACAGGTCTTATTTGTAAGTTAAAGATACGTTTGTTTGAGAAGATACATTTGCAGTTAAATATCTCAATTGTATTTTTTGTTTGTAGCACAGCTTCAATGTTTTCACAAAGAATTTATTCATGTAAGAAAAAATACTTTTTAATATCAGATTAATTTGTATCTCAAAGATACTTTTGTTGTTAAATGTGGCTATATTGTGTCTTACACATGCATTTATAGGTGACACACCATTATCTCGATATCTTCTTTACCAAAAGAGCTTAAATATGTATTCAAAAATATCTAAAAATATTTGAATAAATACATAGAGCAAGTGCAAAATATAATCACACTTGAATCGCTCGATTCACTTCATTCGCTCCATTTGTTCAGTGTGCATTCATAATTGTTTCACAGCTGCAGTCGATAACAATTTAAATCCATTGTTGTCAGTAAACAATTATTGCAATTCCAGCAAAACAACAAAACTCACAACCCCAAACCCAAATCCACTCCAACTGTCTCCTGCTCTCTTTTGAACTGAGGGAGCACCATTTGCCACAGGCGGTAGTCGGACAGGGACAGGGACAGAGACAGGACATAAGCGGCACAGAGCCGCGGCCTAGACCAATGCCAATGCCATTGCCGAATCGCTGAGCTTTTTATCTTCATAAAAACGCCGCCAGACAAGGGGACGGATAGACAGACGGAGAGACAGACGCAGTCCCAAACGAAATTCATTGCAAAATGTTCAAAAATGGTGCACATAAAAAAAGAAAAGAAAAAAAATAACTAGCATGGAAAATTGAATGGAAATGAAAGTGGGCAAGTGAGACAGAGAGAGGAAAGTGGGGAGGGGGAAAATGATAGAAGGGGTTGGCCCGAAAAAGTCATAGACAGCCCAACGAGGAACACTAAATAAAGTTGCAGTAAAAACTATTAGAGGCGGCCGCGTGGCAAACAAAAAATTCACTTAAAATGCCAAAAACAAAAACAGAAAAAAGACCAAAAAAAAAAAAAGAAGAAAATTTGGCTATATTTGCAATTGGGGGAAAAATGTTGCAACTGGCCGATAAAAGAGCAGGCTGAACTGAACTGAAGCCGACAGCAATCGGAGAAGCTGCAACTGAAACAGGAAATTAAAAACGAATCGTATGAGTGTGTATCTGTGTGTGTGTGTGTGTTTATATATATGTATCTGTTTGAGTGTGTGTGAAAGTATCTTGCAGATAGCTGGGCATCAAGAGACACTTTTGAGGCGAGGCGGCAATAAGTAGACCAACACACAAAGTGTTTAATTCAATATGAGCCCAGGGACAGTGGGCAAAAAGGAAAATGGCCAAAAGGGCAAAAGTACAGTGGAACGCAGCAAAATGGGGGCATAACAGTCAAAACTTTGCCCTCTTACCTTGACTCTTGAATTTATGTGCAAACTTTTAATGTGCGTGTGTGTGTGTATGAGTGTGTGGTTGTGTCTGTGTCTGTGTGTGCGCAAATTATGCAATTTTAACGCATAAATTTCACGACTTGACTCAACTCGACCCGACGGCCATTTGGAGAGCAGCGTCCTCTGTCCTCTACTCTCTTTCCTCTCTGCCAGCAGTCCCATAACTTAACCGACTTCACGACTGTCTAATTAAAGCCCGTTCAGTGGGCGAAGCCCCTTAGTCTACCACTCCTCCTACTACTCCTCCTCCAGCGCCCCTTTCCCTTTCCTGTCTGCTGCTATTCAAAGGCCTTCCGCATACCATTTCTGTGAGTCTGAGCCTGTTCTAAACTATTTTATTAAGCTTTGTTGCCACGCAAAAACTTCTTAGCCAAAAGCCATACACAAACTAAAGAATAACTATAGACTTAAGAATGAATGAAAAAATGCATATCTATTCTATTTTATATATAATTTATATTAAAATACATTATAATTTCAAATAAGGCCAGCACAAGGCTGGGTGTTAAATTAAACATGTATTTCCATATATATATAAAACAGCATAAAGTTCCATAAATGAAATAAGATAAATAATATAAAATTTAGTAATTATCTAAGATTTAAATTAATTTTTTAAATTTTATTCTTGAATGTTTCAAGTCTAATCAGGCCTGTTTCCAATTGAGCTTTCAAATAAAATCCATACTAAACATGTTAATACAAAATTTTATATAAATTGTGTAGCATACTTTTCAGGGGCAGAATATAATTCAAAGCCTTTGTTTGAAACTATTCTAAAATCATGCTACAAAAAAGACTACAACTTTAGATAATGAAGACGAATAAATAATATATTGTAGAGTATATAAAGTTCGTTACCTTTTTTGTTTTTTTTTGTGAATTTTGAAGTTTCTTTGGCTCTTGCTCGTAAATATAAAAGTTGGCAACACTCCCCGGAGACAAATCAGTTTGATTTTGATTGCATCTTTTACGTCCCTTTGGCACCTTATAACGCTTTCTTTTTTTTTTTGTTTGTCGTCCACCTGAAGCTGAATCGCCTATCGCGAAGCAGCCAGCTGCTGGTGCTTGATGCTTGAGAGTTGCTTTTAGGCCAAGTTTGATAAGTTGGCGGCTGTGTTATCCGTCTGTTTGTCTGTCTTGCATGCTATAATTCTCGCAAAGCAGTTGTTATGGTTCTTGGTTCTTCATTTGTTGGCTGTTGGTTCTTGATTTTCACAGTCAACATTATTGGCACGTGTTTTTGTATGTTTTCCGTCAAGTTCATCGCTCGCTTTTATAACTCAGGATAAGCTCGTAAAACTTTTGGTAAGCCAGCAGACAACAACAACAACAATAACAGTGGCAACAACAAAACAATAACAAAACCGAAAACCCTCGAAAAACAAACTTGACTCGGTTTTTGTGGCTGTTGCTTTTATGCGTGCTTCGTGCCTTGAAGTTAGCGCAAGGTGGCCAAGAACAGACTTGGCCAACTTAAATACATATATATATATATGTATTGCCCAACAATTTAATGAGTCATAAGGTTCAAAAAACAGGGAAAGCCCACAACAGGCTGCTTAAAACAAACGGCGTGACAACACAGACATGAAATTATTTAACCGCATTCAACAAAAATGCCATCAAATATATGTTATGTGCCAGGCAATTCTCTAAGTGTAGCGAAACTCACACTTGACTGTTTTTGGACATTTACTCCTCTTCCTACTCCTACTCTTCCTCCTCCTCCTGCTGCTGCTCCTCTGCCTCCGCCTGTTTCCTGCTCCTGGTTGGTATGTGACACACAAAACGCTTTGCAATTGAAATGTCAATAATGTTTTATGACATTGTAGCGTAACGCTTCAAAAAACTCGTACTTTTGGCCTGTACTTTAGATAGCTGCACTGCAAGAAAACAGCATGTACATTATTTTCATTTCAAGTTTAATTATTTTATTGAATTAACTTGTTCTCAATCTCACGTTTGAATGAATTCAACATAAAAACTTAAGGCCTTTTGAATTTTCTAAAAAATTTTATGAATGCCTAAGAAAACTATTGATTGTTATTGTATTCTGTTCCATAAAGTATTCAATACACTTTTCTGTGGAATTGATTCGAAAGTGCATTTCGAAACAGGTTTAAGATTCTAGTTAAAGCCTAAATTTAACTTTTCAATTAATTAATTAGTTATCAAAGGTATTTAAATTGTTTTATAATTTGTTATTTTCAAAGCTTTATTTGTGCAATTGATTTCTTTATTTTTTTGTAATAATTGAAAACTGATTTGTTTTCTTCTCTGTTGAATTCCACTTAAGAATCAAATTAGGAAGTTTTGTGGAATTTAAAACAGGTCTAATTATTTTTAGAGCGTGTTAGAGTTAAAGCTCTAGTTGGTTTTTTGTTCAAAAGTGAAGACAAAAGGCATGATTTAAAATTGGATTTGAGAGATGCCAATTAAAATGCATTCGCTTTTTTTTTTTGTCAGTGCAACAACAACAAAATATTTTCATTTGTCTCGCAAATCTTTGACATGCAACAGCAATCAAAAGCGATGGGCGCTGGGTGAGGGGCAAGGGCAGAGCATACAGGACATGGGCCTGTGGCTGGTTGGTTGTTGTATTGGTGGGTTGAGAGGCAGGGGGTGTGGTAGAATAAGGGAAACAAGTTAGGACGCTATTTTGTGGCCTGTCTTGCGGTGTCGCCTGAAATTGGCCAGCAAACAGGGACAACAAACAAGAACAAATAGAGAAAAGTGGATAGGTTAGGGAGAGGGATACGCAAAAAACAAAGGTCGAAATCCAATTCAAAATGCCATCAGGCATTCTAATTTCATTCATTTCTCAATACAATCAACTAAAAGGGGTCGGGTCGGGGTAGTGGGAGAGGGGTAAACAAGATCCAAAACTCACTTGCTTATGTCACATAAATTCTGATTGTGATAAAGCGGAACAGCAACAATCACAATCACAATCACAAATGACATGACAGTCTCGTCTCGTCTCGTTTCGTCTCGTTCTCTTCTCGTCTTCTCTCTTCTCTTCAAGCAAACAATTCTTGAGCGGTCTCTCTCTCTCTCTCTCTCTCTCTCTCTCTCTCTTTTTGGCATAAATTCAGAGACACCAAATTGAATTTCGGTCTTTGATTTTGATTTTAAGCCCCATATTACTTAAATGTATTCAAAATTGTCTCAACTTGTGTAACGAGTAACAGCTACAATGCAAGTATTTTACGAGTCCTTTGCACACTGCCAGCTCTTTGACTTTCACTTGAGTATTTAAAGTTTTACATTGCGTATTGCAAAACGACAGTTTCATTCAAAGGAATTTCTAATTTATCCACAGGTACTTCAATCAAATCCTCTAGTCGGAAATCTCAGAGTCCGTAGCAGTAATGAGAAGACTGAAGAGAGTCCATCCTTCGGAGGTTGCTTCGAGACTCATTTAGTCTCAATAGTTTAATAATATGTACATTTGTAAATACATAAATACTTAAATATTCCTAGCACACCCACTTAAAAAACCATCAATCCCTATAAAAATCGGAAGGCTCCAATAATACCATGAGAGTGTTTTCCATCAACCAGCACTTTGGTCAGTATCAAGGATTCCTTGCGGGTGCCAATTAACTGAACTCATTACAAAAGCGATAGCCAAGATATCGATATATATTCGTGATCAGCATCAACAGCGGAGTCATGTCCGTCTGTCTGTCTGTCTGTCAAGACTTTGTTCTAGAGCCATCTTGATGAAACTTGACACAGATGCTTCTTCTTATTGCAGGTAGTACCTATAGTTGAACTGGCCAGATCGGACCACTATAACATATAGCTGCCATAGGAACGATCGTTTGAAAATAAGTTTCTGTACGAAAAACTTTTGTGTTTTTCAAAATATCTTGACAAAACTTAGTTTATCTAATTTATAGCGTGTTCTACACATGTTAACCAAATTTTATCAAAATCGGTACGCCGAAGATAACATTTCTTTCCTGAAAGAAAAACATGGAATAGGAAACAGACATCTTTCTTAAAACCTGGTTTAAAAGTTCGTATTTTGAATACAGACTAACAAACAGTATGGAAAGTGCATAAAATCACAACTATACTTAAAAAATGTTGAATTAGATACATATTAAAAGTTGCCACAGACTTGTTTTAATAGTCTAAGGATCGTTTATAATCGATTGAACAATATATATAACAATTACCAAACCTCTATAGAACAGCATTAGCTACTTATTTGTTTAAAGAACTTATTGAATATTCTGTCAAACGTAGTACCAAATTAGGCTTTGCCATTCCAAGCGCAGTTATCCTTTTGGATTTGCCTTTCAAATATTTTTCAGCAGAGTTCTAATAATAAAGCAAGCCCAAAAAACACTTGGCTCGCTTGAAAAGCGAATGCAAAAGAGCCATTTGGGATATATTTTGGTGCAGCTGTTGGCATTTGAAGTGTCTTTAGTGTGTTTTTCCCGTCTCCCGTCTCCCGTCTGCTGTTTCCTGTTGCCCCGACTTGCCCCGCTGCTGTCGTGGCTCATTTTTCGTGCAAATGGGGCAAATTGTATAAAATAAATATGAATTGGCTGTCACAGGCGAGCCAAGGGGAAGGGAAGAGGTGGTGTGTGTGTGTGGGGAGGGAGGGGGGGGGGGGGAGTTAAACATAGCAGTCTTAAGTGCAATTCCCGGAGGCTCAATTTGTAGTTTGGCTGCAGCTTGCGCAGATTTGCATTTAAATTTTGATAGCAAATGGGACACAAATTGAATTGCCACACAAAATGTTAATTGGGCTCATAAAGCAGGGGGACTCAAGACAATCGACAGCGTAAATTAATTAAAGTTGCAGCAACAGCAGCAGCAGCAACAAAACAACAACAATTTGCAACAATTGAGGCAGCAACAATGCAAAGCCATTGAAAATAGCCGAAACGCGTCTAAAATGCAATCAGAAATTAATTTGGGCAATAATTGCCTTATAAATAAAGCTAAACATGCTACTCTCTCTCGCTCTCTCACTCTGCCTGTCTCTCTTACTCGCTGTGGTTATGTCAGGTGTTTAGTTGTGTGTGTGTGTGTGTGTGTGGTATTTATGTGACTCAATGCTAATGAAACGGCAGTTAATCCGCCAGACAGCCGGCAAGTTGATTTAAAGCCACAGCCAACGGCGCGTATGATTGATTTATCAGCATAGAAGCCAGTCGAAAAAGGTGGGCGTTTGACTGTATTACTAAGTATGTATATAGTATATATATGTATATATTTGTGGTCACTGCTTAAGGCGTTGATTTCTATTTGCATAATTCAATAATTGATTTCGATTTGCATTGTTGTTTTCAGTAAATTTCACTCCACTTCTTTAATAGCAACTCCCACGAACTTTGAACTTTACCAATTCCATATCAAGTAAGCTGTTTAAGTAGAAATTATTAAGGCTTATAAAGAACAGTATAACAGTAAAAAGATCTTAAAAACACACCTGTTACAGCTAAGAGCAGCAATAGTAGCGGCCAAAAAGCAAGTTCCCTAAAAGATTGCCCGAGATTTGGCAAAAAGGAACATCTTTGGCAACAATCTGCACACAAGGGTTGACTTTTGTCTATTACGCTTTCAATCAAATTCACCGGATAGTTCTCCATGCCAAACATGCGACTCAATTCTTTACTTTCCACACAGTTCTGCAATGTTATGTTTACCACTTTTGAACGTGCCTGTGTCCAATTCTCAGCTCCATCAGCTTCCTCCGTTTTAATCTTGTGTTTCACTGTCAACGAGCAGGCTGCAGGAACTTGCTGGGTGGACTGCATCTGTATGGTCAGCGCAATGGTATCGAAGCCAGGCACCTTGCCACTTGGTGGCAACACTTGGATAAGTGCCTCATTGCTGATCTCAATATTATAAATCATGGGTTGACCGCCCAGATTGAGCAGACTGAGCTGACGCTTTTGGGAATGTGGAAAGGGTGCTTGAAATTTGATATTCGTGGGTGAAACAATTAACACGTCCTTGCAGGCCATTTTCTTATTCACAAAATATTTTGGTTTTTTTTTTATATAAAAATTTGTATATACTGCAATTTTGATTCTAACTTGTTACTAATAAAATTGTGAGTATTGAAGAAACATTTAACTGTTTTCAAAATTATTATTTGACACAAAACTCTAACATGACGAAAACAATAACCAAATTAGTTTTCAAAACAGAATTTTATCAAAAGGAAAACCGACGACAAGCTTTAAAAAAAACCAAACCTTAGAGCTTTATTCTAAATATAACAGGTGAGAGCAAGTTTAAACACCGCTTCATAAAAGTTTAAGCACATTTTGAAAACAACTTTAAGCAGCGACCTGAATTTATTGCACTCAATTCAAGTTAAGCTAATTAAGTGTAGAAAATCATATCCTATAAGACCTATGAATGTTAGTTGGAGTAAAGCCCATTTGGCTTATCCATAATGCCCATTGGGCTAAGTTCCTTTCTGACTGTCTCTCTCTCTCTCTTAAGTCCTTATGTAGATTGCATTGGGTTGTAGTAAGTATATTTTTTGTATTTGTCACATCGATAGCATTATTAGCAACAAATGCCCAATAAACTGCTCTAGGGCCCAATTCCAACTACCGCAATTTTGTCAGCTTGGCCAATTTGGGACTACCCTCGTCTTATTTTCTGCTTATTTTTTTTTGTTTTTCTTCTTTTTTTTTTGTGTACGCACAGACACAAACTAAATGGCCAGCTTGAAGTATGTCCTGTTGGTCTGGTGCTGTTGTCCAATGTCCTTGGTCCTTGGTCCGCTGTCAACAACATTTGTACAACGTATTTTTTCATCTTTTATTTTTTTTTTTTTACAGATTTTTATGAAAAAGTAAAAGAAAACGTTAAGGACGAAGCGTAAAGCAAGCGCATTGTTATGCCAGGAGGCAGCCGCCAGGACGAAGCCAGCCAGCTAGCCATCCAGCCAGGACACTCGTTGACAGCAGCAACAACTTTGGACAAAACGTTGCGTAGTTGAGCGCAGCTGCTTCAAAAATATAATAAATAAATAAACATAATTTATAAGTAGCAGATTTTTTACGTCTGTGTTGGCATAAATGCTTCAACACACACAGATACACACACACACACACACACACACACACTTACACACTTCTTCAACAGTTTTTTTTTTTTGTCCTTCTTTCATTTCTCTGCATTTTTCTGTCTGTCTGAATAGCTGGAGATGAATGCGTTGCCATCTTTGAAGGTATTTACTAGACCAGAACCAAAACAGAACTGAACAGAAACAGAAACAGAAACACAGAAACAGGACAAAGATAAAGACAAAGGCGCGATAACAATGAAATTCTTGTGGAATCAGCTCAATGATACAACGTAAGCATGACGTAGCACATTTACGTTACGTTACGTTACAATCCAAATACCACAATTGCTTCTTGTTGCATTCAATTCAAAAGTAAAAGAGATGCAACAAGTTTTCGTTGTAATTTACAGGAATTTGCTGTTCCTAATTTCACTTTCGAATTAAATTCACATAAATTAGTAAAGCATACTTTTAGGATTGCATACAAAATTAAATTAGGGTTTGGTATTCTACCCTGCTCCAAAAAGTAATCTACACACTTTTTTGTCGAATTGATTCGAAAGTGGAATTCGAAACAAGGCTGATTAAATCTTATTACTTATGAAAAATCAATGTAATGATGTAAAATTCAACGATGTTTCGACGCATTGAATTCGATGTTTACTTTGGATTTACATTACTAATAACAAATAAGTTTTTACAGAGATTAACACCAAATTAAGTTTACAATTAAATCTTTTATTTGATTTTAATAAAGTGCTCTCAAATCACATAGATTTTGATAATGAAATGTTGGTCCATTTAAGCGCGCACTGCGTAGACTTCATATTGCACTTAAAGTTGTCAAAAACATGAAACACTTCATTCACGCCCACCCTTGAGTGGAGACCCCTTCCACACCGCCCACTGCTTTGTGCCCCCGCATAAAAGAAGTCGAAATGGAAAACAAAGAATTTTCTAGCCGACTGGCTAACCGGAAGTCAAAAACACAAACGAACTAAAAGCCGCGCACTCTCGGCTACAGCCTAACAAACATATATACATATATTGTATATACATACAAACATACTTAAAAAAAAATATATATATATATATATACCTATGTATATATATGTATATGTATGTCTCCACATTCCAAGTGCCACACCCACACGCTCAGCGGACTGAGGGGCTGCCACATTCAAATGGTTCCATATTTCTTGACAATTTAGGACACCATTAGCGAGAAATTATTACTGTACGGCATCAGTAGAGTAAAGTGGAGATGCGGTGCGGGGACTTGCGGGTAGGTGGAGGTGAGTGAAGGGCAGGGAAGCAGCAACCAGGCCAGCCTAAGCACTGAACAACGCATAGCAACACTGGGCGAACTACTTGAGTGGGGAAGAGGGGATAAGAAGGGGGAGAGAGGCGCCATTTGCCGATTTTGGCGGGCAAAACGACAACACAGTGACACCCACACACATTCACTAACAATCACTTCCACACACACATACACATACACCCATTTTCGACGCCTCCAAAATGTGATGAGGGGGGCTGAAAACGGCTGAAAAAAAAATGAAAAATAAAATGAAGTAAAGTTGGGCGGCCGTTTTTGGGTTTTTCTATTTTTATATACTCTTTCAAAATGTATTTTAATAATGTCAGCCCATTTGGTAAGCGAAGTCCTTCTCTAAACTGTATCTAGACGTTGCGATCCTTGCACGAAATCAACTTTTAAATCAACTTTCTTTAAAGTATGTCATCGTTTCAACAGTGAACTTTAAAACTGATCTTGCATAGTTTCATGCAACGAATAAAAACATTTCTCTGCCAGTGCAAGATGCACGAAACGAACTTGCGCGCAAGAAAAGACACGTGCTTAGACGATGCAAGATGAAGATGCATGAAACAGCGTGCAAGATGAAGATGCAAGAAACAGCGTGCAAGATGAAGATGCAAGATGAAGATGCATCAAATAGCGTGCAAGATGAAGATGCATCAAATAGCGTGCAAGATGAAGATGCAAGATGAAAATGCATGAAACAGCGTGCAAGATGAAGATGCAAGATGAAAATGCATGAAACAGCGTGCAAGATGAAGATGCAAGATGAAGATGCATGAAACAGCATGCAAGATGAAGATGCATGAAACAACGTGCAAGATGAAGATGTAAGATGAAGATGCATGAAACAACGTGCAAGATGAAGATGTAAGATGAAGATGCATGAAACAACGTGCAAGATGAAGATGCATGAAACAGCGTGCAAGATGAAGATGCATGAAACAGCGTGCAAGAATTGCAGCATCTAAACCCACATACACATATGATAATTATATTCCTGATTAGGTCAAATGGCACAATCGATTTATATTTAGGCGTTACCTAGCTAGGAAGAAAGGAAGGAAGCTCCTTAGTTAAAATTCAAATTTTACAGTGTGAAAAAGGCTATTCGGTACTTAAAGAGTTTCACTCTACGAAAATGTCAAAGACAATAAGCTATAATATATTTTTTGTATCATAATTTGTACCTTTATTGTAATAAATTAAGGAATTGATCAGCTTTTTTTTATGCGACTATAAAATAATATCTAAATATCATTTTTTTTTATTTTTTTTTAATAAAACACATTATTACTCTTTCGATAGTTTTTTTACTTCACATGAAAAAGTTCAATACCACAAAATTCAACAAGTCAACAGAACTGTTAAAAAAAAAAAAATCAAAAATAGCATCGCACAGTGGCTCGTTTTGCCGAAGTTGGTAGCAAAAATCTATAAATTTTAAACTAGGTGAGATATTGGGCTGAAATTTGAAATATATATGCTCAATACTTTAAATCAATTTTGTAAAGAAAAACATGAGTACGCTTAGTACAGAAAAGGGCGTAAATTAAGGGCGTGAACCCAGAAAAAAGGGTATTTAAACTTCGGTACTTAGAACAAAACTGTTTTTTCGTATGTTCCTTTTTTTTGTCGTTCTGTTTTTGGGAGAACGCGCGGTAAACTTATGTGGGTTCTGGGTTCTAGATTCTGGGTCCTAGCTGCAGGGTGCAGGGTGTTGGGTGCTTAAGTGAACCATTAGCGCCGCGCGTCATTAAGTTGTTTCCGCTTCGCGCATTTCTTCTACTGTTTTCAGTACAATCAGCGGGTTGCAGGGGCTGTAAGGGTGTGTGTGTGTGTGTGTGTGTGAGTTACCAACTCTAGGCCTAGGGCCCTACTCTTCTACTCTAGGAGTGCTATGAAGTCTAGGGAACAGCGACTGCGGCATTGAAGCACGTACTCGTGCGCGTATTGAGGCTTGTAGGCCACATCATTAATGGTTATAGACCAGACCGGGCCAGACCAGACCAGATACGATAACCAACCCTACCCAATACAGCCCAGGCATTGACTTTGACTGCCTAGTTGTGTGTCCCTTTTTTTTTTTTTTTCCTTTTTTCTTCTTTTCTTCTAAACACTGCGGTTCATTGACCAGCCTCCAAGTACCAACCCGTGAGAGCGTCGTCTTGATTTATGCGAACCACCAGAGTTGTGTCTTTGTGTTAAATGGCAGCTGGCAATCATTTTAAACAGCCTCAACCATGGTTCGAATCAATATCTTAGCTCTCTGGGTTAAGTTCGTGTAACTGGTTTTAAATATTTCGTAAAATTTAAACCTATTTCAATGAACATGACTTATTATCCAGATTTATTTTGCATTTAATTTCAGAATATCATTTTGAGCTGACTTTTTGAAAAGCAAGCACACATTTTGAAAACAAAAAAAAACTTCAAAATATAAAAATCTTGATTTGATGCTTTTAATTTTAAGACAGTATTAAATGCTATTTTCAAACTTGTTCAAAAATCGGTCAAAAATCTTGTCAAAAAATCAAAAGCTTTTGCGCAAAACAATTTTCTGCTTTAATTTTAAACTCCCATAGCTTTGTTAAAATTGAAACGAGTTTTGTCTTTTTGGACACGATTTTATCATTACGATTGATTTTGCATTCGAGTTTTTATTGATTTCATTTCAAAAAAATTTAATCAATATTTTGATGAAAAATTACACATTTTCAAAAAATAAATTTAGTAAACAAATTTTTTAAAATAATAAAAATAAATATAAAATGGTGTTTTAAAACATTTTTTGAGTCAGTTTAAAAATCGTTCAAAAATCATGTCAAAATGAAAGGTGATTTAGACTTTTTAGACTACCCATAGAAAATGTTCTTTCTACATTTTCAACACATTTTGAACTTGAAATTGAACTGATTTTCATGTAGAATGTCTTTTTGATCATTAGTTGTCAAATAGTCTAACTTTGCATTTTGATTGATTGCAGAAAAGAAATTTTACTCACCTTACACAGTTTGGGAATACCAAAAATGCTAAAAAGTAAAATCTCAAATTTTTACTTTAAATCAAACACAAATGCTATAAAATGATGTTTGTTAACTATTTTCTTTTAATTTAATACAATGACAAAAACTGTACAAAACTTGAACTTGAATGTTGTGAACTCATGTGTTTCAAATAAAGAAATCATCTTCACAAATTTCGAGCACAGGTAACTAAATCAAAACTGATTTGATTTCCAGACGGAAAATATCATCAGTCATGTTATTTCTTCTATATCCGTTACGAAGCCAAAACAGAAATTTTGGCATTCAACTGGTACAACTCAGAGCCAGTTTTTGCAGGCTTTGGGGCTCTAACATGTTTCAGCTGTCGAATCGCTTTTGGCGCAATTAAATGAGTTTAGACCGAGTTGATGGCCCAAAGTGCAAGTTGGCCAGCTTTCGTAGGCCAACACACACACACGCGCGCACACACGCGCACACACACACCGAAAACATCAGCATCAGTGTCAAGCACAAAATTCAATTAAACGCAAATCAGTGCAAAAATCACATGAACATGAACTCAACAATTCCAGTATCCGCTGCAGTCTGCCGTATCCCGTTCCACTCTCTCTCTCTCTCTCTCTCTATCTCTCTTTCTAACAGTGGCATACAACAAGCCGCAGGCAAACAGCGTCAACAAACGAGCAGCAGCAGAAGGACGACAGGACTGCAGTACTGGCTATCATCGTGCTGTTCTGCTCGTCCTAGCGTCGTGTCGCTGCATTGCACCTTTGGCTAGGCCAAGCGGCACTTAAACGCCACACCAGAAGCACACACATACGTGCACTAAAAGAGAGAGTAAGAGAGACAGAGAGAGAGAGAGAGAGAGAGAGAGAGGGATTGCCACAATCAGCTATGCAACGGTGCAACGCGTCGTATGCGTGTTTTGCTGCTAGTTCATGGCAAATAAAAGCAATTGCAGGGATGTAGATTGTTGGGGAGAATCCAGGATCTGTAGCCAGCGTCGGCCATTACCAGTTTAAGTGGATTTGATGAGCGTTTATGTGTGCACGCTGTGGTGCAGGGTGTTGCAGGGTGTTGCAGGGTGGTGCAGGCTGGTGCAGGGTGCTGCAACGTGTTGCAGAGGGGTGCTGCTGTGCGTTGTGAGCATAGCATGTTGTAATTATGACAACGTGGCAGCCAGAATGAGCTTATCCTGTATTGGCTCTTGTAAACGCTTTAGCCATCATATCAGACAAATGTTTACGTAATTGAATGTCATTTTTAAGCAAATTATAATATTATGCTTAGCACATAAGTTTATGTTTCAAATAACAATCTGCTTTTAATATTTACAATACTAATCGTTGTCTGTTGAGACGTTTGAGAAGTAGACATCGGTATGGGCTATCGCTTTCATTCGCTATTTGGGTATTATTAAACTTGTTCTTATCCTTGAAACAAAAAAGAACCAGACCTAAGAAAACGCTCTAAAAAACAGATGGAATGTTAATTTTTTTTTTTTTTAATAATTGCTAAACTTAAAAGATTTCTCGTAAGAAGAAAGTCTGGTGCTTAACCGTAGTTTTTTTCTATGGTATACACCAACATGAATACCAAGTTTGGTTACTCTAGCTGTAAAACTGTGGAAAAAACCTGCGTTCATACGGACAGACGGACATTTCACAAACCCAATATACTCTTTTTTCTTTCTTTTTCTGTCAAAAAAATTTAAAAAAAAAGAGTATAAAAATTAAGCAGTGCGAATTGTTGCAATTTGTAATATTACTTGTACTTTGCCATTTGAGTTTTGACTTTTGACTTTTGGCCAAAAGTAACAGCTTAGCCAACTGGCCAAAGTGCTTGGTAAGTACATAAAATAATCTTGAGGTTAATTCATGGCTTTCCTATCGCTTATTGTTGTTGTAGTTGTCGTTGATGTTGCTGCTGCTGCTGCTGCTGCTGTTGTGGCAATTGCCACAGTTGCACACTAACAAATTGGCTTATCGGACATCCTGGGCACATAGGACATGCCACGCCCACTGAATTTGCATGTTTATTGTGTGGTGGCTTTATGGCTGCAATAGCAATAATTAAGGCTTATTTACAAGCTCACAATCCACGACGCACAATGCACGCACAACAGCAACTGCAAGACCAACAACAACAACAACAACAGCAACAGCAACAATGACGACAACAATTAGAGAGCTTACAACAGCAACAAAAACAACAACAACAGCAGCACACCTGTCCGGCAACATATTGGCAAACAGTGTAAGCGACACAAATTTACCACGTGTATCAAATCCAAATCTAGTGACGAAAGCATACTCAAACTTTTAAATGACTGATGAGGCATATTCTTGCTAAATTCGGAAACCAATTTGAATTTTTAAGATAAGACTGAAAAGAAGATTTGTTTAATAAATATAAAAAGTAAATATCAAATATACTTTATTGTAGTAAAATTCATGTCACATTATAAATTTTCCATAAAATATTAAGTGAAGTATTGAAGCTAATTATAAATGTATAATTATATTTGAAACAACATTTAAAAAACTTCAAAGCATTACAATTGCAATATAGACCGATGCGCCGCAGAGCTGGATATATCATCTAGAAACCAGTTGGGATTGGCTTCCCCAAGAAAATGTATTTTTTTAAGAAGACTCTAGCAGGCAGCTGTTTGAACTAACTATAATAATTTATTTATTTTTCTGTATACACCTCACTTTTATAATCAACAATAATAGATTTTGTTACACTTTAAATCTTTAATCTCGTTGAATATCATACATATAGTACCTGCAAGCCATTATGGTGAAGATAATCTCTATAACTGAAAATAGTAGTAAAAATAAAATTGACAGAGCTTCTTGCATATCGATGTTATATGTTATTCTACTTACCTAAGGGATATACTAATATCCAAAAGGCAAGGGGGAATAACCAACTTATTACGAGGCCCGTCATAAACATAATGGGTGCCTCCTAGTAAACAGAAAATTATAAGAATTCGTAATGAAATCGTAATCGTATCAGCTATTTACTTGAAAGATGCTCAATAGTATCATGATTCCAGCGCAAAGATGTATAAAAAAACACCAGAGCGCAAGTATGTACGTCGTGTAACGATCTATGGCAGTACGTCTAGGATTATCTGCGTAAATGTCTTCTGCTATCTCTTGGGTTGTCATACTTTTGTCTATATACGTATATGTAAAATAGTTTTGATTCGATCATCATTTCCATAACACTTACCGATCATCCAAATTGCAAAACAAGCTATAAAACAAATTAATCCGTGAGCTGTGACGAAACAGCCCAAAAAAACTGATTTCCATTTATTTGAACAACAGCAATTATCCAAAGCCTCACACGAGTCCTCTTCACACATAATGAATTTAGATTTTGTATTTTCGCAAATGTAAGTAAACAAATTATATTTTTATAAATTATATTTTTATTCGTGTTGCTCGAATAGTTTAGAATTTTGGAAAGAGTATGATGTATTTTAAATAAATGTATCACATATGAAGCTGGTTTTCAACGCATACTGAGAATTACTTTATAGATTTCAATTAACAATTTCTCACGTCCCTCCCTGTTTCTCCATCATATTCTCCAAACATGTTGTTTTATGAAACGCATGTTTTCATTTATTTATTGTATACTATATCAGTTAATTCGTTCAAATATTGTATGCCAATATATATGACATTAATTATAATCTTCTGCTATTAATCTCATTATCTTAAATATCAAAGAAAATGGATGGACAATTTATCAAAAATAAGTTTTCTTATATATAAAAGTATATCATAAAGCTGAATTTTTATCAATCCCATTCTACCCACCTCTCAACTAAACCTTACCCTTCACTCACCTCAGTTATATAGCTTTCGAACGACACAAAGTTTGATCTATCGTAGCAAATTGTCCACTCTTCCTGTACATATATATTTGCATCATTCGTGATGCTTCGTCACTAGCGTGGACGTGATAGAAGCAAGCGCTCTATGTATGTAGGTATGTGTTTATTAGAGTTGTAAATTGTACAGTTGAGCATAGTTTTTGCTGAACGAACAAGCCAAACATATGGTATGTTCATTTACTTTGTTCTTTATTTCGTTAGTTCGTGAATTGAATTAGTTCCCGTTAATTTGTTCGATCTTTTAGTTCGTTGGATTATTTGACTTTTTTGATTTTTATAGTTAGTTAGTTTCGTACATATAATTTGATGATTCAAGTTATTCCGATTCATTATTTACTTGTATCAAAACATTTTTTCGATTGTTACTTAGTTGATCTTTTGGAAATGAACCAACTTAATGAAAAACAATCAATGACATAGATCTTTTAGTCGTTTGATCAAACACTTATTCTGAACGAATGAGAAAGCGACTTAATTGAACTGAACTTATTGATAGACTATTTAAACGAAAAACAAGAATGCATTCGTTCATTTATTTAAGTGAGTTATAGTTCAATTGAACGATTTGATGCAACTCTGGTGTTTGTATCCATATGACGGCTCATATTGGTAATTATTTGCATATTGCCAGAACGCACAACAAAGAGAGGCAGACAGAAAGAGAAAGAGTGAGGAGAAGAGTATTCAGGTGTTGGCCAGGCTGTCAAATGCTTTGATTAGCTGCGTTGTTCAGCCGGTTGGAGGCAGTAGCATACGCAAAGGACCTGACCATTTGCCGAGGGAGCTGCATTCCAATGCAACTGAAACTGAAACTGAAACTGAACTGAACTGAACTAAACTCAACTGAACAGAAAAGAAGGGGAAAGCAAGAGAAGTGAAATGCGTTTGCTTTTAGCAGCGAAATTAAATGAAATGAAATGCTTTTGGATGGAGGATTGAGGATTGGTGGCTTGAGGATTGAAGCATTGGTGGATTGTTGGATTGGAAAGGAAGCTATTTGGTTTATATCTTTTATGGGGCAACAACACAAACAATTTGCACGTAAAAGCAATAAAGTGTGCACATGATTTGCCCCTTTTGTGAAGTTGAGTGCCGAGCACCTGCAAAATAAAATAGAGCCACTTTCACAGCAAATGGCAGCAGCTACGGCTACGGCTACGGCTACGGATACGGCTGGGGCATGCCACGTGTTGGCTGCAGCCGGAGTAGAGATGAACGAGACTGTTATTGTGACAAGAGTCACTGTTACTTTCATATACCAGTGAAAAGTCTGTTAGAATGTGATTAGACTTCATCGATGCATGGTGAAAACGCACTGTTAAAAATGTATTTAAACTTAAATTTATTTAAGCGAACAATGATTGTTAATAAAAGAGCTGTAACTTTTATCAGGAACTGTGACTGTTAATAACAACTTTTAACTTTTATCAGGAACTGACTGTTAATTACATAGCTATAACTCTTATCACTATAACTCTTGTCACTGTTAATATCAGAGCTGTAACTTTTATTAGGAACTGTGACTGTTAATAACATAACTGTAACTCTTATCTGGAACTGTGACAGTTAATAACAGAACTGTAACTATTATCATGAACTGTGACTGGTAATAACAGAGCTGTAACTTTTATCAAGAACTGTGACTGTTAATAACAGAACTGTAACTTTTATCAGGAACTGTGACTGTTAATAACAGAACTGTAACTCTTATCAGGAACTGTGACTGGTAATAACATGGCTGCAACTTTTATCAAGAACTGTGACTGTTATTAACAGAACTGTAACTTTTATCAGGAACTGTGACTGTTAATAACATAACTGTGACTGTTATTAACAGAACTGTAACTTTTATCAGGAACTGTGACTGTTAATAACATAACTTTTAACTTTTATCAAGAACTGTGACTGTTATTAACAGAACTGTAACTTTTATCAAGAACTGTGACTGTTATTAACAGAACTGTAACTTTTATCAGGAACTGTGACTGTTAATAACATAACTTTTAACTTTTATCAAGAACTGTGACTGTTAATAACATGACAGTTATCTTTTATCGGGAACTGTCAATATTTTTGGAACGGTGACTAGTAATATCAGAATAATATTTGTAACAGGCTGTGACTGTGACTGTTAATATCAGAAACTTAACTGTCATGAATGAATAACTAGTGATTACGCCTTAGCGTCCCATATTCTGTTAACTGCACTGAAAGCGTAATCTGGCAAATGAAACTCTAATTCTTTAGTAGTAACTTTTTATCAGCAGACTTTTTTAAGCAAAATTTTGTTGATTATCAGCATCAGATATATCGGAAGATATCGATATTGCTTTGCGATATATTGTTCAAGTTTGCATCGATATACAGTCGCCGGCTGACTTTAATCATAACTTTGACGGTTATTGTTACTTTAACTGTTAATATCAGAACTGTGACTGTTACTAACAATAACGGACTGTTAACATCAGGACTGTTTGCGAAAGAAAAGTTGAAAAAAATAGAAGAAAAAACTAGTACTTCAATATCGAAATGCTGTTCACGATTTTTCGCTTAAATTTATGTGAATTTTGCCATATCTTTAACGAATTTCTCTAAGCCGAATTTCGTTCATTCAGTGACTCAGTCACAGTCACAGTGGCTCAGTCACAGTTACAGTCACAAACGATATGGCTCATGTCTAGCAAATAAAGCAAGTCAAAGCCAAGACAAGCCAAATAGAAGAGAGAGGTGGTAAGGTACGGAGCATGGAAATGAGTGCGATATCATTTCAAATTGTTTTCAATCAAATGTGACTTGCATCTGTAATTTGTATGCAAACGAGAAGCGATGTCTGCGTTGGCGTCTTCGTCGACGTCGTCGTTGTCTTGTCTGATTTGTGATTGACATCACACTCGCAGTCTGAACGATATCCGGGTTAAATTGTCGTCGTGGGAAAAACGCTGATGCAGAGGCTAAAAAGAATGGAGTCTTTGCTTAAATCTTATCGTGCTGCGTCTAGTTGATTCGATTTTTAGCAGCTTTTTAGACTTTTTCTTTTGTAATTTGTAACGTGCAGCATGGAGAAATAGATTGGATTGTGATCCGTTAGCACAATCAAGCAAATGCAATGGTCATTGTAAATTTAATATATTTATTTTATAGTATGTATAATTTCAAATATAATAAAAATTGTATAAATTAATTAAATGTAATAAGAAATGATACGGCAGCAAACGTAGCTAAAGACCATTTAACCCGTCTACAATAAACAAGAAACAAAACTTTGTCAAGTAGAACATTTGAATATAAGTTTCTGCATTTTATATAATTACCATGGTATTATTTAATGTGTATCTTTCTCCAATATTTTGTTCGGAAATCGGTCAAAACGTTAAAATTTCTCTTCCAACATCCACCACGGCAATTGCAACAAAATAAATTACATTGGCGGACACCGCAACACGGCGTCGGAACATTAAAATTTCCACAGAGCTTTGCATAGCAGTATCTATTGCTCATATGAGAACTGTAAGCATGCGGAAAACTACGGCAGGTATACTTTTTTACAAATTTCTCCATAATATAAAAATGTATAACTGTTTCTGTACAGCATTCCCCATTTGCCTGCCATACTTTCATCACTATCAATTGAGTAATGATTACTGATATTACGTCTAACGTACGCATCACGTACAAAAGCATCTATAGAAAACAATATTCAACTAGTATTTAATAGGTACACTTAGCTATATAAGTAACATATGGCAACAGCTGCTCTCAATTTGTCAAATTAGACACATGAATGTACAAATGTTCTGCTAATCATAAATAATATTTAGCTCTACTTATTTAAGTATAACCAAGACTAAGCCAACAAACTTTCATCGAAACAGTTCTCCCGTTCTCAAATTAAACACTTATGTATACATAGCAATACAATTTACAAAAAAATCCACAAATTTGTTTTAAGATGTACAAAAATATGCTACAAATATAAGAGTACATTCAAGTTATACAAGGTTTTTCAAAAATTTTAACTAGAAGTGAGATCAATTTTCGGAAAACTGTTGCATGAAACTCATATTTCATCGATTTCGCAATCTTTAACTTCAAAAACACTTTCAACGCTTACAAAAAAATGCATATAGAAATCTGTCATAGGAATATCTCTTTGATATCTTCTGATTAGCTTCAAGCTCTATCTAAACAATCATTATTTTTGTGGATGACCATACTTTGACAGGCTACACCGGTTCATAAAAGCTAAACTAAACAAGACTTTTGGAATAGGACATTTTTTGGTGTCGATATCTGTGACTGTGACTGGTTAGTTGAAAAGGTAAACATCCTTTAACGACTTCTATTTTGACTAAAATACAAAGATTTTGTCAAAATTATTGTTTATTTAGTTTGCAACGCAGCATTTATATATTGTAAGAAACTTGGTAAAAAATATGTTATATTGACATTATTCAACATACTCGTTGCGATCTAGTTATGTGTGAGTGGGTTGATTTTAGAGCATTTAGATTGATATTTTTGTGGTTTTCTAAAAAAGCACAGAAATGATTAGACTATAAGTAGTTAAATAATGAGAAAATCTATAAATATATTTACTTGATAGTGATCCGAACGTCACGAACGTCAGTTATAATGCCCCAATATTTACTGCGGAAATCGGGCAAAACCCTTTCATTTCTAGCCCAACATTTGCAGTTGCAACAAAATATATTACAGCTACGAATGCCACAACAAGGCGTCGGTCTATTTAGACCTCCACAGAGTCTGGTATAGCAGTTTCTGTGGCTGAAAGTCTTGCCTCCTGTAAAACTGTTGCAATTTAGCTTGTTAATGTACTCTTTTCTGATTTGAAAATAAATCAATGTTTCTCTACAGCACTCGCCATTTACTAGCCACACTTGCAACGAGAGCAATTGAGCCAAGATTATTATTATAATCGACGACATGTTATGGATAACTGTTTACTATACAAATGAATCAAATGAATAAATGTGTCTAAAACTGCACCTGATTCAATGCTTGTTGTATAAAAAGAGTTCCAACAAGTTAACAAAACGATTTCTTCAGAACTTTCCAGTCGAAGTATGGCAAATCAATTGTTCCATACAATCTCAAGTCAACTAAATCATACTTTCTATTTGTTACACAAACATATATCAAGAAAAACAACCTAACTAACTGACTGACTGATATAAACTCAATAAAAAACAGAGATAAACTTATCAAAGCAGTTTCCTCTTTTTACTGTTTTCGAAATATTCAACTTGTTTTGAAACAGCAAATTAGATATGCAATTAAGAATTTGATTTTTGATTTCAAACTAACTTTCAATTATGAATTTTTTAAAACGACATTCAATATCGCGATTACCGATTTTGTAATATACATATATAATAATGTGTTGATCTTGTTTAAAACTGTTGCATTTGTACTTGTTAAGACAATGATGCTTGTTTCTTAAATATATCAAAATTTCTCAACAGCACTCACACTCACCCCCACAAGAGCAATTGACTTAAGATCGAGCACATGTTGTAAGGAAAGCATAATGCAACTGTTTTCAATATAAATTAAACAACTACAATATGCCTAAAAAAATCAACTCATTTCAATTAATACTGTGGAGAGTTGTTATTGATTCCAGTCGCATTATGGCAAATCAATTACTTCATTAGTCACACATATAACTAAAGTCTTAACATGTTGAAAAACAAACAAGTTACAATTTTTGGCATGTGTCATAAAAAAACAAGAAAAACAAGTAAGAAGGATGCACCCGACAGCGATATACTCTTTTTTTAGTCTCTTTGCGGAGTCAGAAGTGGGCGTTGCAATTATATTTTTGCTCAAATCTTTCAAGCCAAAAATGTTTTTAAACTCCCTTCTAAATTTTTTTGAAAGAAAAAAGCTGAGGCACTACTTTGCATATAAGCAAACGGACAGACAGACAGACGGACATAACGGACATGACTTGGGTGTTGATGCTAATTACGAATATACATTTTTTTTTTTTTCTGAGACGTCGTCTTCAATGCGTTACACATTTCGTGACAAAACTATAATACCCTCTGCAAGGGTACAAAAAAGAGTATATTGGGTTTGTCTGCCTATGGTATATACCAACATGTATACCAAGTTTGGATGCTCTAGCTTTAAAACTGTGGAAAAAAGTAAGTTCATACAGATGGACAGACACACATTTCACACATCCCATATAGGTACTTTTTTTTCATTTTGGAAAACCGAGTATTAATATTTATACTATATATATCTATCAATATATATCTATACTCCATTTTCGTAAAATAAACGCCCTGGCTGGAAAATGTCAACGAAAAGTTCTAAAGTTATTATTTTAATCCAAACAGGTTCAAAGTATTTTCAAAGCATTTCTCGAAATGGTGTTTTTTATCCTTTTATTTTCCGCGCACGAAAAATTTGTGTAAAACTGTGGTCTGGAAACTATTTATTGTTTTTCGATTGGCTTTAAGCCCATGTTCAGTCATACCAGCTGTCTTATAATGTCTTTGTCTTCTACTTGTGCTTAAATACGGGTTTTTTTCTTACGGATGCAGATTGATTTCTTTTGGCATAAAAAAAAAGGAAGAAGAAAAAAAGAAATGGTTAGTTTTCAAGTAGAAAAGTGATAACAAAATCGATTAGAATAATTACTTTGTTTTGATCCTTGTTTAACGCACGTCTGCTAAAATGCCCCAATATTTATTTCGGAAATCGACCAAAACCTTATCGTTGCCATGCCAGCATCCTTTGCTGCAGTTGCAACAAAAAATATTGCAACGGAAGACACCGCAACAGGGCGTAGGTTGCATAAAATTTCCGCAGAGTTGTGTATAGCAAACCTTATTGCTGAAATGCATACTTTTGCCTTCTGGAAAACTGTTGCATTTATATTTATTATAAAAACGAACTGCTATTGTAAAATGTATCAAAGTTTCTCTGCAGCACTCGCTATACGACTGCCACACTTGCAGCGACAGCAATTGAGCTATTATTATAAATATCCACCACATGAATTACGGATCGGCACATCTGGAACTGTTTACAATAGAAATAAATGTACTACTTTGTGTCGAAAAGATCAACTTAGTTTTATAAATAGTGGCTTCAGTCTGATCCATAACAAATTACAGCTGCAACAAATTAGCCAAATTAAAATAATGAATCTAACAATGTATGTTACAAATGCGTCTTTATATATACGATTATGCATGCATATCTTTGACATTTAAAACAGTATGTTTCTTCCCTAGTTTGACTAAACTGTGCTTATAATCTGTCAGTACGATGAAAACACGATGAGAAAACCGAATTGTTTTTATCACGGTTTTATGGTTCTGTAATCAATATCGTTTCGGTTGTTAACTCAAACGTGGAATCAGCCAATAGAGAACATTTTGAAATCGTATCAAAACTTGGAATTGGTAATCTAATAAGCCGTTAGCTTTAATCCGATAACTTTAACGCTGAATAGGAATTCATATAAAATACTCACTGTCTGCATTAAAAATAACATTTCGATACAAGTTTTATATAAATGACCAATTTAAATTTATGGTTCAAGTTTTAGTTTTAGCAATTTTTTGAAAACAGTAGAGAGAAGTTTTGTTGAACCAACGGTTTTCCATTTTGGAGTTACAACACTTTGTCAGACACCTGTGAAAAAAAAGAAACAGCAATATAAAAGCTAGAAAAACTCTCAAAACTGAAAATATTTACTTCTTTGGTGTTTTTCATTCGCAACTGAGTTGCGTTGGCACCATATGTGTCAGTCCAATATTTTATAATATCTCCCTCGTGGCAGTTGCAGTTACAGCAAAATATGTTGCAACTTTCTTTGCCGCAACAGGGTGTAGGAGGCTTAAAGTTGCCACAGAGTCGAGCTACGCAGGCTTTATCATTAACATTAGTATCATTGTATGGACTACTGTTAAGAAAATTGTTGCAAGTACGTTTTTTATCGATATGAAATATCAGTCTTTGTGTATAGCAACAATCGCCATTTGACTGCCAAAGTTGCAACGACAGCAGTTGCAGTTGCAGTAGCAATAATATAAACTGAAACATGTTGCACGTGCCACCCCAAATCAAACAATAAAGACACTAAGGTACAGTTCCGGATTGGATTGTAGAAACAACTCAAGCTCTATGGCTTCTAGGGGTTATTTATAGCGTTCAAATGCAGCGCGACGATCAAATAAGCAATTTAGTTATATAAATGGAGCAAAAATCTGAAATGAATGCTAAGCATACAATATACATACAAAAACCAAATATTTTAAGTAGCAGAAATCAATCAATCAAAGAAAAGAATGCAATCTATACTGAAAAATAAGATATATTTGTTTTTTTTTTTTCAATCAACTTGACTTTGAGCAGTAATCAATCAATCAAT
The DNA here is from genome assembly GCA_949708635.1 of Hirtodrosophila cameraria. Lineage (NCBI taxonomy): Eukaryota > Metazoa > Arthropoda > Insecta > Diptera > Drosophilidae > Hirtodrosophila > Hirtodrosophila cameraria. Next base: position 79,215,238 of record OX453090.1, read on the forward strand.
CAGTTGGTTATCATCAATAAAGTCATAAATGAATGCTAAGCATACAAAATATAGCGAAAAACAAAATATATTTGATTTTTCAATCAACTTAACCTTGAGCAGACAGCAATCAATCAATCAACTGGTTACATATATGTACCAAAAGTCAGAAACGAATAGAAAAGAATGCAAAATATACTGAAAAACAAAATATATTTGGTTTCTTTTCAATCAACTTGACTTTGAGCAGAAATCAATCAATCAATCAATTGCTAAGCATACAAAATTTAGCGAAAAACAAAATATATTTGATTTCTTTCAATCAACTTGACCTTGAGCAAAAATCAATCAATCAATCAATCGAATAGGTTATCATCAATAAAATCATAAATTATAAGTTCATATGCTAAGCATACGAAATATATTTGCTTTCTTTCAATCAATTTGATCTTGAGCAGACAGCAATTAATCAATCAGCTGGTTACATAAATGTACCAAAAGTCTGAAACGAATAGAAAAGAATGCAAAATATACTGAAAAACAAAATATATTTGGTTTCTTTTCAATCAACTTGACTTTGAGCAGAAATCATCAATTAATCAATCAATCAATCAATCAACTGGCTATCTTCATTAAAATCATAAGCAAATGCTAAGCATACAAAATATATTTGATTTCATCAATCAATCAATCAATTTCAGTTTGAAAATATATGCTATATGCCAGGCTCTAAGCAGAACCGATTCGAATCTGGAATTCTACTTTTTGTCCAACTGTACTACGAACTTTGAACTAACTAACAATAGTGTCTTAAGTTGAATACAGCCTTATAGCGACTTTTTTGTGATTTAAGAATCGAAAAGACTCTTAGTCAAGTCATTGATAGTTATCATCATTCTCGTAAGAGCTACGATACTACGCATTTTAGAACGTGCTTCATGGTCTGATCCAGCCAATGAAACCGTTATTGTCTTGACTTGGCTGTTGGGCAAATGTTGTTTCAGTTGTATTCGAAAGAACCGATGCCAGCAAAGATTATATATATAGCCATGAGATAAATGGCTGACAACTGTACTTAAAATGATGGCTTCCTAATACAGCTCAATTATTTATTTGAAATGTTGTTGATCGTTTTGTTGCATAATATGCACTTAATGCAGCGGATCAGCCGTTAAATGTTCTAAGACTAATTGCGACAAGATGCATCAATGTCGTCTTGTACAATTCCTAATTTAGTTGCAGAACACAAGGTAGGAAGTATGGAAGGGATGAAGGGATGGAGACGTGTGAAGAAAAGTCAAACTAAAGTAAATATCAAAAGTGAAATATAGTGATTTAATTGCGACATAAAGTTTAGAAAGGATTCTCAGCCAACCCAATTATAAAATTTTATTTTTTTGATTCGTCTCGAAGTAAACTTTTTGACAAACTCCTCCAACGGACTGCCTTCAATACATCCGCCTACGCAATCACAGCCGAACACGTTGCAACCAAGGTTGCCACAATAATCCAAATTTGGTGGTCGCCCATCATTGCATATATTTGAAAAACAATCTTGCTTTTTATACGCACTTTGCCATGCTTTATCGTAATAGGCACAAGGCGAGTTTCCTTTGACTATTGTAAATTTGACCTTGCGTGGTAGGCAGCAATTTGTTTTGAGACACGGGCCTTTAGAGCAATCGTTAGTGATTCGTGGTTTTACGACCTCGTCATCGATTAAAGCCTCTAAAGCTTCTTTGGAGATCACAGTCAAATTTTCAGGCAACGGCTGTTGAGCAAAGGCTGTTCCAATCGTATCCAGCGGACCGATATTCAAGGCACAGAATATCAAAACAATCGATAGATACATTACTCTGGTGCTTTACACAAGCTGGCTTTTTTGAATACAACTAAAGTTTCGTTTTGAAACTTAGTTATAATATGCAGATAATACGGAAGAACAGGTGTTCATTAAACTGAAACTAATTGTTATATAGATGCTTATCGAATGTTTTTCAGCTCTCAAGCGAGGAATTGGAGTGCCACGCAAAAACCTTGAACTGAAACACTTTTCGAAAACATAGTGTCAACGGAGAAAGTTTAGAAATTTTTCTATTTTTATTGACTTTGAAGAAGACGACTCCGATCCTTTAAAGTACGTTTACTCTTAAGCAGCATCAACAGCCAAGTCGAACTCGACATGTTTGACTATCCATATATCTAAATGTGCTATCTGAACTAGTCTCCTTTTAAAGCTATGCTGATGAAACTTGGTACAGATCTTTTTTTTTTTTTAGCTGCAGGTAGCAAATATGTCAGAACCGAACGGATCGGAGCAGTGTAATATACCTGCCAAAGCTGTATGAAAAACTGTTTTGTTTTTCAAGATAACTCAACGAAACTCACTTTATCTTTATTTTAGCACTTTTAAAGCATGCTGATCAAATTTTATTAAAATCGGGTTACTATATCTAATGGCAGCCATAGGACAAATCTAGTTATACTCTGTTTTCCAAAATGGAAAAAAAGAGTATATTGGGTTTGTGAAATGTCCGTCTGTCCGTCCGTCTGTATGAACGCAGGTTTTTTCCACAATTTTGAAGCTAGAGCAACCAAACTTGGTATACATGTTGGTATATACCATAGGCAGACAAAGTGTCAAGATCTCCCCCCCCCACCCCTTCCCCCACAAACCGCAAAAGCCTATATCTTCCACAGTTTTACAGCTAGAGTAACCAAATTTGACATAAAGACTAGTGACCACACCCTTGACCGACCTGCCAAAAAAAAATATGCCACGCCCACTACCACCCCCGCAAATGAGCTAAGCCTGTATCTCCTACACCCTTATAGCTAGAAACCCCAAATTTTGCAGTATGACTCCATTTGAACTCTTCCATAGATTGGAGAAAAAAGTGGAGTATTTATATTTGGCTCGCCGAAGATAACATTTCTTTCTTGTTTGAAATTCATTTGAGCTTCGTTGTAGGCAAATTGAACTGTATATGATATATTAGTATTGCTTTCATCGAAAATAGTACATTTTAGCGACTGTATTGTGAGATAAGATCATGACCATTTTTTGCCAATTCCAAGACCAATCCAAGGATGTTTTGATACTTGTTTTATGCGCTTCGTTGTATATAAGTTCCAAAATGATTCCAAGGGATCTCCTTCAATGCAGCCACCTTCGCACTCACAACCAAGCGCGTTGCAGCCGTTGTTGCCACAGTATTTAATATTTGGCGGTCGTCCATCGCCGCATATCCTTGAGAAGCACAAATCTCTAAATACCTTACTTTCCCACGCTTGGTCATAGTAGTTGCATCCTTCGTATCCTTTATTCACTCTGAAGCTGATACTAGTTGCTTTGCAGCAATCCTTCGTTGTATTTATATTACATATATTACTCAGGCATCTTTCCTTTGTAGATCTTGGCGTTATAGCTGATCCGTTACCATCCGCTGAGATGGCATCGTTGAAAACATCCAAGGCTTCATTTGAGAGCGCTGTAAGATCGTCGGGAGTCGGCTGCTGGACAAATGTTGTTTCAATTGTATCCAGCAGAGCCGTATCCAAGATGCAGAATGCGAATATCAACGTTAGATACGTTGCTGACATCATTTCGAAAACAGCTAAAGTTTATTAATTTTACACTTTTTTATAAACATTTATTTCATATTATGCACTTTATGCGGAACAGGCGTTAAATCTGCTGCAACTAATTGAGCCAAATGACAAACAGTTGTGGGGGGGGGAGGGGGGTGAAAACGGCATGGCGCTAAAGAGTAGCGGTATTAAACTATCGATAGTTCAACATATCGATTATTTGCAGTATTCAGTTGCCAAAAACAATGCAAAAGATTTATATTTTTCATTAAAATAGTTGGACTAGCCAATTGGATTTCCAAAAAAGAAACAATAAGACTGGAATGGGTTAAAGTGCAGCGAACTCATGCCGGCCAATGGGGCTGAAAGCGAAAGGTTGTAGGTCATTGGAGGTCATTTAACAGTTGAATTGCAAGTGGCAAGCACAAAGCAGCTAAAGCAGCTAATGGAACAAAGGCCAAATGAAGTGCACCCTTTGACACCACCTGAAGGGACACACACGCTATAACACACACACACACACACACACACACATAGAAGCACATCAACATACAGCAGCACAATTAAACAGCAGCAACAGCAACAACAACAAAAGCAAAAGGACATCAACGTCAACATCATAAACAGTAAATGCGCAAAGAAAAAAGAACATTTTATTGTCAACTGCAGCACAATGCACTTAATGTGTGTGTGTGTGTGCGTGTGTTTGTGGGTGTATTTGTTGGCATATTCCCATTCTCACAGCAAGAAACCTGCACCCCTCTGCCTGCCCCCGAACTTTGCTTAATTGCATGCTGGCATTGTCGACAGTTGCAATGCATTTAGTTTTTTGTCGTGGGGGGTGGATGGGAAGCGGGGGGGGGGGGGGAGTTATCAAATGTTGCTTGATTAAGTTCAACATTTTTGACCATTTTTATTTCTTAAACAAGTACAAGTACACCCGACTGCGATATACTCTTTTTTTCGCTTCTTTGCGGAGTCAGAGAGGAGATCTTGACACTTTGTCTGCCTATGATCAACAGGAATACCAAGTTTGCTTGCTCTAGCTTCAAAACTGTGGCAAAAAAAAATGCGTTCATACAGACGGACGGACAGACGGACAGATGAACGGACGGACGTACATGTCGCAAACCCAATGTACTCATTTTTCTTTTTACTCCCTGTTCCCAGGGGAGCCATAAAATACTGCAAATGTGTGTAACAGACAGAAGGAGGCATTTCCGACTATATAAACTATATATATTCTTGATCAGGATCAACAGCCGAGACGAACTAGCCATGTCCGTCTGTCTGTCTGTATGAACGCGTCGATCTCAGAGACTATAAGAGCTAGAGACACCAAACTTGGCATGCAGGTTCCTGTATACCATACGCAGATCAAGTTTATTTCAAATTTCGGATGCACTCCCGCAAATCGCAAAAGACTCACAATTTTAAAGATAAAGCTTTGATTTTTGGTACACATATATGTTGTATCAATGTTGATCAGCTGTGTAAATCGGATAAATAACACCAAAGTTATGGAAGAATCTATTACCCCCGTCTCATCAGGCAGAAACAACAGTTTGACAGGAACTGGACACGTTAAGTGCACTGCTTGCTTGTGTTGCCGCGGAACTGCTTGAAATGCAAGTTGGAAGCAGGCACACTCGACTAGACTATTCTTGCTTGTTTTTTTTTTTGCAAAAATATTAGAAATAGAGTATAAAAAGTAAGCGTGTTGTAAAATTATCAAATGTTTTCCTCAAAGCTGCCTAAAATACGTATTAAATATTTTAAAAGAAGTCTAGAAAACTATAACTAAATATAAATTTATGCAGCACACATTTGTATGTCTGACCTTTAAATCAATATCTATTCTAGAAATCAATTATATAAGGTTTAAAGCTTATAAAGCAAATCTCGTGTATATAAGTACAAGTTTTTACATTTTACCGTTTTTCTGTGTGTGTGAGTGTGTGTGCGTGTAAGTGTGAGTGTGTTTGACTGTGATTTGTGCAGTCAATAATGTTAATTAAATTATAATGCGCGTGTTAATTACTTAATGAAGCGAATTGTTGAAACTTTTGTGTTGTTGTTATTGTTGTTGTTGTTGTTGTTGTTATTGCTGCTGCTGCTGTTAATGTTGCTGCTGTGCATGTGTCACTCACATCAGCAGCAGCAACATTATCGTCATTTGTTTGTGCATTGACAGCACTCAAAGCAATTCTCACAATCAAATTTTGATGGACAAGCAAATGAAGACTCTAGCTCTTATAGTCTCTGAGATCGACGCGATCATACAGACAGACAGACGGACATGGCTAGTTCGTCTCGGCTGTTGAACCTGATCAAGAATATATATAGTTTAAAAAGTCGGAAATGCCTCCATCTGTCTGTTACACATACTTGCAGTACTTTATAACTCCCTTTTTCCCATTTTTAATGGGAACAGGGAGTAAAAATAAATCTAAGTTATGCTTATAACATTGACAGCAAAGAATATGATTTCTTGTGACTTATTTATGTTTTTCTTGAAAACAAAACGAAGATATTTATGACAACAGTTCATGTTCGCTAGAATTTCAATTACACTTAAAAAAAAATGAAAGACAAGTACGCAATGAAAACAAAAATAGCCCACACTTATTTTCTAAGAAACCGTTGCAAAAGCAGCGCAAAAATAAAAGAAAATTAAGTTAGCCACCACAACAGCAATGTTGCCAAGAAAAGCAGCAAAGAAAAGAAAAGAAAAAATAATATGTTTTGCGGGAAAAGAAGCAAAAGGAGCCCACGCACCGTTTGATTTTTCCTTAAGGCTATTAAGGGTAGTCACGGCAGCAATAACAAAAAAAAAAAAAAAATAGAAATTGACGAGGGTTCACAGCACACCGCACATTCTATACGCTATTAAAGGTGTTTTTAAAAATGACAGACTTAAATTAAGATTTTAGCCAAAATGACATAAATGACTTAAGAACTTAAAACAAGCAGGCGTATACATAATATTTATTTTGAAAATAAATTTTCTTCGTAAAGCATTAAGAACATGCTTACATTATCATACTGCATATAGAAGTGAAAAGTCCTGGCTGTGTTCCAAATTGTATAATACTCTTTAAAGGATTAGAAAAAGCCAAAGCGTGCGTAAAATTGCATTAATGTTATTACCAACAAAAGAACACACAAAAAATGTAAGAAACAAAAAAGGACACATTTTCGTTGAAGGCTTAATTTCAGCTACCTCTTGAGAGCTGCTGCGACTGTCCTTTGCTTTTGTTCTTCGTGCTTCTTGTTGTTGTGGTTGTGTAAAATGTACTTACAAAAAAAAAAAAATAAAAAACCCCTTCTTCACTTTTGCCATTGTCCTGCAAGGAGCGACCCAAAAATCAAAATGCTCAGCTTACCAAAAAAAACCAAAAAAGAAGCAGCAAGTTTTGTTTTGATGGCCATAAAATGAAGTGAGCAACAATCAAAGAAAATGACACAAAAAGGCAAATTCGAAGAATCTAGTCGCTTTAAGTCTTTAGCTGGCCAAAAATATACATAGTATATATATATATATACATATATATATGTATATAGTATGAGATTCATAACTCAAAGACTCGCAGTAGCAAAAAGCAGACGCTCACGTGCTAAAGTAAACACAGATAACTGTTTATCAGCGCCAAATTCACCTGCTGCTGCTGCTGCTACTGCCACATTTCTACTTGCCACATTCAACATACACCTACGGCTTACATGTGTTGCCACGCACACACACACATACAGAGCGAGATAGCGTGAGTTAGAGTGTGAGAGAGACAGAGCGAGCGTGGCAAGAGTCGAAGAGTCCTTTTGCCCGAAATCTACTCGCATTTTGTTGATTTAGTTTGCCACTTGTTGCCGGCTAACAAATTGTTATCCTTTATTTATGGCGGATTTTTGTCGCCATGTTCCTGCCCCCTGCCCCCTGCCTACCGTGCACCTACCCCTTTGCCCTCGCTCAAAGCTCTAGCCAAAATGTCGCAACAAAGGCGCTAAGCGCATTAGTCGACTCCATCCGCGAATGTATGTGTTTTTATATGTGTGTGTGTGTGTGCACGCCTCGGGGTAATTTATTGAAAGTGTGCCGAGTGCGGTGACAATGCGCTAATGTGCGGCATAAAGGACATAAATTTTCACTCCTTACTGCATTGTCCAACTCTTGGCCCTGGCAGTGTATTCTTTAAGGACATGGCCAAATCCACTCGATACACGCTTATGCTAATGACACTAGCTGAAATATATTGGCTTAAGCTGCAACTTAAGTACAGCAATAGATGCCAGAGACATGCTTCAATTAGTTACGCGTGAGAGATTAGTTGTAAAAACTGTTCAATCAGTTCATTGAGCTTTTCTCTTTAAGTAAGTGTTGGGCACAATTAATGCATTTTGCAATGCATTATTCTTTTCATTGACCTTAAAAAATGTAAGTGTCATTGGATTTGAGCAGTTTTCACCACACTTGAATTTTTCCATTCAAATGAAAAGCTTTTTCATTATATTCAAATCAGTGTCGGGCACAATTAATGCATTTTGCAATGCATTATTCTTTTTTAATGGCCTTTAAAAACTTCAATTGAAGTAAGAAGTTCCATTCATTGATAATTGAACAGTTTTCAATTCAAATGATTTTTTTTTCTATATTTTCAAATCAGTGTTGGGCACAATTAATGCATTTTGTAATGCATTATTCTTTTCATTGCCCCAAAAAAAGTAAGCGTAATTATAATTAAACAATTTTCATTACATTTGAATATTTCCTTTCAATATTCAAGTTCAAATTTGGCACAATTAATGCATTTTGCAATGCATTATTCTTTTCATTGGCCTTAAAAAGTCGAATGCAGTAGTAAGCAGCATTAGTCTTAAAAAAAATTCTAATTATTATTAAGGTTGAATCTAATACAAATGTATGTTATTATTATTACTAATTGTTTATAATCAATGCAATCAATCTATCCGAAAGCCGTTTAGAACATTTTGAAGTTGTTACAATTAAGTTAACACTTTCGTTGAACAAGTATTAATGCAACAGTTTAAACAGCATGATCGCAAACTAAGTCGCAAGTGACATCGAGAACTTTCATTGACAATTACAAATTGTTGTTGCAACTAAAAGCTTGCCCCTTTGCTGTAGTTAAGCAAGTTGACGCTTAATATGTGGCAACAGCTATGTAGCACGCACATCCAGTTGAAAATACTTGAACAGTTGCGAAAGTGCAGGATATAAAGTTGTATAATTTTATGGCAATTGCATTTAAGTCTCGCACGGTGGGGCACACGTTGGTGGCAGGCATGCAGTATGCAGCATGCAGCAAGCAGCATGCAGCAAGCAAGCAACGGTTGCAACATACAAATGTGCAACGTGGCGTATACGCAACTCAGCTCAAATGAAGCAACGTCGTCACAGAGGTTTGAGAGCTGCGAATGCCGTTGACATGGCAACGTGATGCGGATGAGAATTCAGTTGAGACTTTGGCAAAAAGGTGCTACGTGCCACAACAGACGCACACACAAAGGTGCACAGCAGACAAATGCAGATGGAGTTGCAACAGCAACAAAAGCAAAAGCAACAGCTACACCAGACAAATGCGCATTAATTTCGCATTTAAATGCTGGCAAATTCGAAAAAGCAGCTGCCAAGACAAAACAGAAAGACAAAAAAAACAACAAATAAAAAGCAAATCAAAAACTTAACCAAATCCAAAAAAAAACTCTAAAAACAAACTGCGCAAATCGAAATCTGTCGGCGATATATTTTTAAATCAAATCAAATCAAAATTGATATGTAAAGTTATTTGTTTTGTGTGCAGTTTATAATAATTACTCAATGTATTTATTAATATTTTTTTTGTTTTTCTTTTTAGTTTCAATTACACTTAATGTAATGGGAGAAGTTTAATCAACTGCGGCTTTGTTACATATTAAATACACTTTGCATTGATTTGAAAGAGAGTAAGTAAGAAAAATATTCAGGTCTGTTCCGAATTCGTATTCCGTTCGAAATTTGCGGAAACGTCAATCGTTAACGTTTTTAAAAGTTTTCCTCTTCGCCTGCGTAATGAAAAGTCATTTTCAGATTACACAGTTATCCTGAACATGCTGAAGATATGTATAAGTATATACCCTTGCAGAAAGTTATTCATATGGAAACTGAATATTCGATCGACTGTTCCTTTGACAGCTATAAGATATAGTCACCCGATTTTGATCAAATTTGATCAGCATGACAAGAGCATACTGAAACGCAGAATAGATAAATTTGTTTAAGATAGTTTGGAACACTCAAGGTTTTTATACAAAAACTTATTTTCTTTACCGATTGTTCCTATGGCAGCTATAAGATATAGTGATGCGACTTGATTAAAATTTGGTCAACATGTGTAGAACATGCTATAATTTAGATATAATGAGTTTGGTCAAGATATTTTGAAAAACACAAAAGTTTTCATACAAAATCTAATTTTTCAACCGATCGATCCTATGGCAGCTATGTGTTATAGTGGTCCGATCCGGTCGATTCTGACATATATACTACCTGCAGCAAAAATAAGCATCTGAGGCAAGTTTCATCAAGATAGCTTCAAAGAGAGGCCAGTTCATATAGAACAGTTAGATGGTTGGATAGTCGAAAATGGCTAGTTACACTTTCTGAAGTTGAAGACGTCTCCTACAATGCGTTACACATTTCCTCACAAAATTAAAATCCCCTTTTCAAGAGTATATAATCTATTGCGACAGTTGTACTTAAAAGACTTCAATTTTGACAAAATGAGAGCCACTTTAAGGTAGGGTATAAATATATATATATATATATATAACATATATACATATTTTTAAGCTCTGCATAAAAAAAATGTGTTGTGACAGGGCGCAATTAATAAATATAATATGAAAGCCACATAATTAATTAATTGCTGTGCCAACATTATTATAAATTTCATTAATTTTTTGTCAGACACCCAGCCCTAAAAGTGGGCGTGTCATGTACAAAGAGTGGGAGTTAGTTTATATTCAACTTTTGTGATGTGACATTTTTATTGGAAAACATATGTATATAGTATATATTTGTTATTATTATGTGCAATTTGCTATTAGGGGTGCTTATTTCTACACCCCTTACCCACTTTACACCCCTGCCTATCCGTGACATCCATCAACTGTCAAACGACAAATTCATTTCGCGTCTGTTAGTTTCGGATTATGCCAAAAACAACAATAACAGCATAATATATATATATATATACATATATATATAGAATAGTCTGTATTCTATATTGAATGCAATTCGAAATTCGTCTGCCTGCCAAATTGCTGTGCAAATAAATGAATTGAATTGTTATTTGTCGTTCGTGTTATTTGAAAATTGCATTGTATGGCATCATTTTGGAGACTGGTTCCTTAACTCTCCTACGCCATCCCCTATCCTATTACTCCATTTACCTCCCAACATGACAGCTAGATAGATAGATTGTTGTGGCACTTAATTATATATGCATATGCAATTGATGTTGTACTTTCAAATTATGACTAAATTATGTTTAAGCTCCTTTGAGTTAGCTTTAGATTATGACTGAGCCATACATATTATACAAAATACAAATAAAATTAAACTGATTAGACAAGTGCAATAGAAAATATACAATTAGCCAAGTATTTGAAAACTTTAAGCAATAAAGAACAAAGTTGAAGAACTTACCCTTGTTTTTTAAAGCTGCAAATATAAAGAAATTGTTTCGATTTTAATTAAATTTGAGCAAACTTATGAGTAATAAAAAATGTTAATATTAAGTTTCTTATATACAAAGACTTCTTTATAGAACAACTTGCTTTTCAACAGATTTTGATCAAACTTTTGAAATGTTAATTATGCATTAAAGTACTTCAATTTAATTCAAAATTGCTTTATATTAAATTGAATACTTATCACTTTGTCTGCCTATCCGTAAAAAGAATAGAGTTCATAGAGAGGAATGGATATGAAGATAGACAAAAGGACATTTCACAAAAAAAAAAAGATTATAAAAATCGCTTAATGTGCCGTATGATTAATTGAACCAAGCAATTAAAGCATTGAAAATTGTCAAAGGCAGTTAAAAAACAAAAAAAATGTTAAACTGTTCCGTTTTTCCGCAACGGTTGCTTTGGGAATAATCGATAAATTAATTGAAATAAAAAAAGACCTTTTACTATGAAAACTCGGCTTCGAACTCGATTTCGATAAAGAGAGAAAGGAAATCAGAACAGCAATTCGTAAATTATTCGGAATTCATTCGTTTTTACTTTTCAAAAACTGAACTCGGAACTGGCCTGGTACCCTTTTTTATCCATTTTTGGAAAAGAGTATATAATGTTGAATCGAATACCATGTCGATATGGATTTGATACATCAAAAGCAATATTTAATCAAGCCAGGCGATTTTTTTCCTTAAAAGTATCGATATATTTTTTAATTTTTTGTAAAGAGCATAAAAAACTACCAATTTAGAAGTTTTGTAAAGAAAAACCAAAAAAAGTTTCAGAACTTACTCTATCGCTCAAATTTTGCGAAAGACAGAACAAGACGGCATTTCACCGAGTTTTATACAGAGCTCGTTGACTGAATACTGTTAATTGAAATGAAGATTCTTTTTTGTAACCAAACATAAAATTTAAACCATGAAATTAGTTTATTTTGAACTGAAACTAAAACTAAGCAAGAAATTTTGCTGTGCCGTGTTTTCAAGCCATTTTGTGGTTTATCGCAAGAATCGAGCAAATATAACGAGAATTATAAATTCAATCGTGAATGGGCCAATTTAGCTATCGTCATCGTCATCGTCATCGTCGCGTGTGTTTTTATATGAAACGGATTGTAGATTGTAAGCCATGCAAATTGCCTGAATAAGGAATCAGGAATGTATCGCAATTAAATATTTAAAATGCAAGTGCGCTCATATTTTTTGTGCCAATTTTCAATTGCTTTCTCTTCGTTCTCTTTTTTTTTTTGGTTTTTTTCTTTACCTTTTTTGAAGAACATATTTGTAAATGTATTTTATGTTGCTGTTCGTTGTTGCGGCTGCGAATCAAATTGAGGCTACCAACTGTCAGTAATTTGCATATTTGAGCTGAAAATTGCCAGCCACATTGTGGCACACACACACACACACACGTACACACGTACACACACACACACACACACATGTAGAGTAAAGATGGTGAGCAACTCTATCAAATGCTGCCTGAATGATTGAAGGCAGCTGGCTGCAAAGGGGGGCGGCATAAAGGAAGGGCAGGAGTTGTGGGCGTGGCTCATAGAAGTATAGCTTTGCAAATTCATAGAACTCAAAATTGATTTATTATGCGGTAATTGTTTTGGCCCAGTTTGAGCCCTGCATATACAATGAAGGCAAGCAGCCGCATAAATGGTTCGCTTAATGACTGCACCGCTTAGGAAAGGGGGCTATAGTAGTGGCTGAATGGAGGGGGCAGGGGGCAAGTGGTCACCCCAATAATTTTAGGTTAATAATAAGACATACGGTCGAGCATTAAACTAAGTGGCTTAACAATTGGCAACAGAACAAAAAACAAGTTGACAACAAACTCGACAAAAAAACAAAAAAACACAATTCCTAAAATTGTTAATGTCAAATGACACTAGCTGAAAGCGACACATAAATAATTGATTAATTGTTTATTAGTAAAATAATGATGAAAGCACATTAAAAATTCAAAGCTTAATTATTTAATCGAGTTTGTGTTTTTATTGGGCTTGTGAAATGTCCGTCTGTCCGTCTGGCACAGCTTTGTAGCTAGACAAAGTGCTAAGTTCAAGATGATAAAAATAGAGTATATCGCAGTCGTGAACATCCAACTGCAACATTGTTACTTCTTAATTAAAAATACATTTCTTCAATGCATTGCATCTTGCACAGAAATAGAAACGTTGCTATTCGGTGTATGAAACCATGCAAGATTGGACTTAAGTGTTGTAAGATTTGATGAATAAGTGTTGTGAAGTACGTTGAATTGGCCTTTAAAGTTTGTTTTTGGTCAAATTAAAAAGCTGCAAATATTTTTCATATATATATACTATATTGATATACGATATGATATTTGTATTTTACAGTATTATATTGAATAAGTGTTGAAAATAGAAAACACAAGTGTTGTAAAACACAATTTCATGCACAATTTCAAAGATTTATTTCATGCAAGAATCGCATTATCCAAAAACCGCTGAAAGCTGAAATTTCAATTATTTTGAACACTAAACGTATTGTTCGTGTGTCAGTTTCAGCTAGTGGCATTGGCTCTAAACAAAATCAAACTAACATATGCTAGTCTACTATTAAAATTTGCTTAAATTAAAAGCACAACTTTCATTCAGAAGTTGTTTAATCTTTTCGTTTGAAAGCTCAACCGTATGCAATGGCCATTTTCATTCCTGGCCAAAACAGAATAAAACAGAAGAGAACTCAACAAACCTCTCAGCGAGATATGCTGTGTATCTGTGTCTGTGTCTGTTTCTGTTTCTGCTAAATGTTAAATGCTAAATGGCCAACAATTATGCACAGACAACGCAAATTTCAATGAATTCATTGTGTTGTGGAATTTATGGTAGCCAGTGTCAAAAGAGGGTGAATGGGGGGAGTTGAAATTATACTCGTAAGTTAGACCAACGTGTGTGTGAAAAGTTGGCAGACTGCTGCATAACAAAAAATAGAAATCAACATGAAAGTAAAGTTTTATATATTTATCATTCCGATGTAGTTTAACAAATAAAAGTCGTTTTTAGGAACTTGCTTCTTTTTTGAATGCCGGACATTAAAGTTTAATTTAAAGCTACAAATGCGAAGAGGTCAAGTTGCCCCTTGTGCAACTTGTTCTTGTTGTTGTTGTTGGGGGCACTCTTTGCTAACATTGTCCCATTCAATTTGCATTTTTCATTTCGCTTTTATGGACAGTTTTAGCCAGAAAGTGCAGCCAAAACAGAAACAACACAAATCCAAAACAAATTTTGAAAGCCCCAACATTCCCCCACTTCACTTCCAGCGTTGTCATTCAATCCGAGATCAATTGCTGTAAAAATGACAAAATTATGCCGGGCAGACCAACAAAAAAGGAATGAGCAATGAGCAAAGTGGAGAGAGGAGCGAGCAGCGAGCAGCGAGAGGAAGCAAAATAAATGGTTAAGAGTGAAGAAGTGGCCAAAACAGCGGAGGGTCGAATGAAATTTGTAACCGCTCACAGCTTTGCTCGATTTCAATTTGGCTTAATCTGTTTAAATGACCGTTGGGCGACAAAATACAACAACAACAACAACAACAAAACACACACAAATAAAAAATAAACAACACCAAAATAAAAACAAAATTACCAAAAGCTTCAATTTGACAGATTCAATTTGTAGAGCGTTGGACGCTAAGCGGAAACGGCCATTTCAGTCACAACCAATGAGAAATTGGCCAAAAGCGACGCGTTTGGCCAAAACTTTTATATAGTATAGATTATATATGTATATAGAGGTATATGTTATGTATTTTTGTGTCAGCTTAAAGTCAACTTGTTGTGGCCTAAGCGAATCACAATTTGTGTTATTTAAGTGCTTCAAAATTTATCAAGCGGCAAAACACTCAACAATATCGATAGTCATTAAGTTCAACACAAATATAAATATTAAAAAAAACAATGCATTTCAAGCGCACATTTTGAATTTGAAAATTTTCAAAAAAGAAAGATCAATTTTTAAGCTGTAATTCTAACAATTTAAAATCCAGACTTTTCAAGCAAAATATCGTGTTCGAAAGTACTATATAACAACTGAACAATGAAAGTTAGTTATTTCCAAAGAGCTATTTAGTATCGATGTTGTGGACTATCGATTAACAACTATCAAAACTATCTAGTGGGGTAACTATCGAATGCTTTGAAGCACAACTAGAAGCAATATATATGTTTTTGAAATACAGAAGCAGTACTTTACCAAACTATTTAAAGCTAACATAGTTAGGAGCACCCTTTCGATAATATCGAGAACCCTTAATATCGGTACCCCAATCGATGTGGACTATCTAATACCAACTCTCAAAACTATCTAATAAGTTTATCTATATAAAACAGAAACAGTACTTTAACAAATTATATAGTTACACAGTTAAGAGCACGCTATTTTTAATATAGATATCCCTCGATATCGATATCAACATCCCTGTCGATTAAGACTATCAACGATTAATAATCAAAACTATATTGTGGGATAACTATATATCTGAAATTTGAAATAAACTTGAACTGCGTATGGTATACAGGAACCTGCATGCCAAGTTTGGTGTCTCTAGCTCTTATAGTCTCCGAGATCTGTGTGTTCATATGGACAGAAAGACGGATATGGCTAGTTCGTCTTGGCTGTTAATGCTGATCAAGAATATATATATATTTCACATTTTTAATGGGAACAGGGAGTAAAAAATGGGAAAAACAATTGTTAAGAACCTTAGAAAGGAAAAACTTTATACACAGCATTGAGAGATGGCCCTTATATATAGTTTATATAGCTTTGCAGTAGTCTATCTTTATTATCGATAGTTTTGCAGCAGTCTAGTGCCATAAGTAATATAGTAGTACTTCATATCCAGGCAGTATTCAGCTATTCAGCTGCTGCGTGCATCTGTCTTCAGCAGCTGTTTCAAAAAACACATTTTGCGAGCTTTTCGCTGACGAGCCCCAGTTTCTCCTTTCTGCTTTCTCCATAATTTGCTGCTGCACATCAGTCGAGGCTGAGACATTATCTCTTATCTTATCTTATATTATATGTATATATATATATATTTTTTTGTTGTATTTAATGCCTGCCGCCAGCTAAGTGCCAAAAGATGCAGCAGCAACTGAAGTTATCTACTTCCCGCTCTAACTCGCGCTCTGCAGCTATTGTCTCTTTCTCTGTCCCTCGCATGGCAGCAAATTAGAGCGTTCTTAAAGCAAAAACTTTGTTGGCCTTAATGGCTTCATAACATGCAACATTACTGGGCCATAAGCACTGGATTTGTGGGCGTGGCAGGCGGCTGCTGTTGCTGCTGCTGCTACTGCTGCTGCTTTTGCCTGCTAATATGCAACTATATATTATGCGAATGTCTCTATCTATCTCACTCTAACGCTTCTTTTCTCTCTCTCACTCTCTCTCTCTGTCTGTGTTGCGTACTCCGTCTGTGTAGCTGTTTTCGGGTTGTTCGCCTTTGTTGACTTTCGGTGGCACCTGGCAGCTCCTCGACAACAACAACAACAACAACAGCAGCAACAGCTGCTTTCCACTATCAGCCGTTAATAAATGTTATAGTTGTAATTATAATAAAACTTGACTTTAAGCGCTCACATACCACGCACACACGTACGCACACACACTCTAACACCCTCACACACACACATACACTCTCCTACAGCTGTCAGCTAACGATCTTAGAGCTTGTTGCTGGCGGCCATTGACAAGGATTTGCCAACTGTTCCACATACATCCTTAGACTGGAGCACATTGGAGCCACATTGGAGCACATGTTGTGTGCCAGACGCGTTTACAGTTATTTCTCATCCCCATTCCCATTGCCATTCCAATTCCCATTGCACTTTAAGGCTGTCGTGTTACTAATACCCTTTCAAAGTACATATAGCATAAGTTAGTCACTCGCATAAAGTGACCATTGAGGTTAGAAGGAGCAGAATAAGTAAATCACATACAATGCAGTAAGAAAATATACACTAAGAAAAAATAGCACATATTTAACTAAAGTGTAATGTACGAAATGTTCTTTAACGAAGACCAATAGATTTGTGAAATTCGAACCGCGATATTGAAAATAAAAGCCCCTTCTTCCACACTTAGTGAAAAGCAGGATAACCCTACTATTGATACCGTTTGTTCTTGATTTGGGCACATTTCGTTCTATATCGAATGGTTTTTATACTCTTTTTATTTATTTAATAATAAATAATTGTAAATTTTTTCACTTTATTCCGGCTTATACATTTGATTGAAGTCTTGTTATTCAAATATATTTTAAAATAAGTAAATAAATGAGATATAAGATAAGAAAGAGTTCGAAAATTCGAGGAGAACACATCTTATTCCATCGTTTTTTGTTTTGAAAAATAAATAAATAAAATAGAATATGAGAAATAAGAAGATATTGCTCAACTGAGTCCCTTAGCCGGTCACTACACTATGTGAATGCTTAAACCGTTTGGGAATTATAAGTGGCATTCTAAAAAAAAACATTTTTCATATTAATTAGAGTGACTTTGGTGCAAAAACTTTTGTTGAATTGAGATGATGTACCAATATGGAGAAAGAGTTTGAAAATAATTATTCGTTTTTATTCTCTTTTTTTTTAATTTTGTGAAAAAAGAAAGAAAAAAGAGTATATTGGGTTTGTGAAATGTCCGTCTGTCCGTTCGTCTGTCCGTATGAACGCAGTTTTTTTGACAGTTTTTAAGCTAGAGAAACCAAACTAGGTATACATGTTGATATATACCATGGGCAGACATATCGAAGATTACACCCGATAAGCTGTACCCAAGTCGTTTCGAAGTCACGAAGATCTTTTCGTGGGATGAATTAATAGGGTTGATTAATTCCGAATCAGAAGTTTAAGCATTGCTTTGCTTTTCTTTTGTGCTAGACCCATTAGGTATTTTTAAAAGCCATACTCCAATGTTATTCCTGGCTCTATTGAAGAGCCAACGAACCCTCTGCCTCTGGACATCAAACACCTCGTTTCACCACTTCTTACTTGATAGGGTTTGAGGGTCGTATTTTTCTCCTGGGAGGAAAAAGAGAGAGTTAAATTCGTTGCTAAGTTGATTAGCTCTCAGAGCCATAAAAGCTTTAAATACAACTCCATTTTTTTTCTGGGGCTGTTGGATTTGGTGTGAAGGACCTGTGGTGAGCTGTTAGACTGACATCTTTGCGAACTGTCCATCCATTAAAGTCGAACAAAGACCTTCTTACCGAAGTGATATCTCATAACTCGTAAATCATAACGTGGATTTGCACCTCTTTTTTGCAATATCTAATTGACTACTCAAAATATATTCAATAAGGCAGTCATCTCTTTTCCCTAAGGTTTCACTAATGCCTAAGAGT
The DNA here is from genome assembly GCA_949708635.1 of Hirtodrosophila cameraria. Taxonomy (NCBI): domain Eukaryota; kingdom Metazoa; phylum Arthropoda; class Insecta; order Diptera; family Drosophilidae; genus Hirtodrosophila; species Hirtodrosophila cameraria. The sequence continues at coordinate 79,233,929 of OX453090.1, forward strand.
TATGCCATGAACATAGAGAACAATTGAAAACTATAACCTGAGATAAGAAAATAAACATGATTGTCAACCTATTTTAAAAGCCAACTGAATATGAATTTGCGGTATATAAAATGCTTGTGTGGAGAGCACATTTGCACTTCGATATGAATTTAAGATATGGAAAGCTTTTATCAAATGTATTTAAGCAAGTTGTTAAGTTAAGATTCGGTGTACCGTATGTGGCTTTTGGTTTATTGTTGGCAACGTGTATTGCTGTTCCACGTTGTTGTATTTCTACTTGTAGTTGTATGTAGTTGTAGTATGTACGAGTATGTTTGCTGTTAACTTCCGGTTTCCTCAGCGCCATCTTGGCCAGTCTTTCAATTTAAGATTGAATGTGTCTATGTGTGTGTGTTTACGTGTGTGTGTGTGTATGTGTGTGTGTGTGTCTGGCATTTCTATTTGTGGCATGCGGGAAACGTTTGGCGCTGCTTGAGCACACGACAGACGTACTTGAAAGCTGCGATTGCCGTGCTCTTTGAAAGATCTTTCTCTTTCCCTTCCTTCCACTTTCTGTCTCACTATTTTCTTCTGTGTGTAATTGTCTAGCGTTTTAATTAAAATTGTTCCAAATAGTCGCAGCACACACACACACACACACACAGAGAGAGAAGAAGCAGCTGAATAAAAGTTATGCGCGAGTGCAGCGCGTGCTGAAAACTTGGCCAAAAGAGGAGACCCAAAATGCCAAACCCGACAATTTATGGCCAACAAAAAATCTGTGCACAAAAACTCTCTAAGCTGCTGCCTTGAACGAAACTTTCTATATGCCGTACTTTATATATATATATACATACATATATATCGATGGGCATGTGACCACGCCTACATTTCCACCTCCTTCAGCTGTGACTCCCAACTGGGCTAATGAATATTTTCGATGTATTCGTAGATATGTAATGCCAATGAAGCCTGCGGTTCTTTCTTTGTCTCATCTCTGTCTTTGTCTTTGTCTCTCTTTCCCCCACACCTCTAACCCCCTTCCCTCTCTCTCTTATGGTCCATTGGGCGCTGTCCGCCCGCGCCATTAATGCCAAATGCCAAACGCGATTGCAAAGGCGTCGAAGCATGAGCTGAAATGCGCCTGGGACATTTTTGCCCAGGACCAAACCGCAACAGCAACAGCAGCTGAAGAAGCATCAGCAATCCATACACTCAGCGAAATCAGGAGACATGCATAATTGAATAGAATTTTGATTGAATAATACCACTGGAGAAACTTTCTCTAATAAATGCTTCAATTTTATAATATATTTTATGGTTTTCATGCCGAGTGCATTTGTCGTACTTGATACTTAGAAACCTGGATACTAGGGCTGCAATTAATCATAAGACAATCGATTAATTTGATTATCGATTTTACAAAATTGAAACCAACGGTGTTTCGATTAATCTTATAGCATAAATCAATGAGTGCTGGATACTAGGAAGTCAAATAATCATTTAATAGTCGATTAATTCGATTATCGAGTCGTATAGAATTAACCGATAAGACCTGGATATTTGGGCCATTAATAGACATAAAATAATCGGTAAATGAAATTATCGATTTTGAAAAACTATAATCAACAGAATTTTGATTAATCGCATAAATCGAATAGTCAATGTTTTCGTCAATTTAAAGTAAAAAAGATACATTTAATGTCCGATTAATATAATTTATTATTATCAAGCCTGTTCCGGTTTTCACTTTTGGCAACAATTTGCGAAATTGAAATTTCTTTCAATGTTCAAAACTTCCTTATTGCTGTTTATCTAGTAAATTTAATTCTTTCACAAAGACAAGTTAATGCAATCCTTAATGAAATTCAAGTGAATTTAATCCGCAAAGTGCATTTAAGAGAAATTTACTTTCGGAATATCTTAACGATAGCGGAAACTAGAACAGGCCTATTAGTTTAATGCTATATGCATGTTATAAGGAAATGTTCTTCCAAATTTGTTTACAGTTCTTTGCTATTTTTCAAAATTAGGAACTACAATTCACAAATTAATTAATAAATTTCGCAGTCGATTTCATCAATTTCATCGATTAATCGATTGTTTTACAGCGCCACTCGATGTTCTACAGTTTTTTATGCATTCTGGACAACTTTTTCACTCATTCAAATGTTTGTTTTTTTGAGTGTAGTTAGAGCGGGCGACAAAGCCGCGCAATTGATGGCATCGATGGCAGGCAGGCGCTGGCAGTATCCCCAACCTTAACCCGATTCTCTATGCTCCACCTCATCCGCATCCCCATCCCCATTCTCATACTCATACTCTTACTCATCCTCATCCGTGTCGATGTCCATGTCGATGTCGATGTCGACTGCTGCTGCGATTTGAATCGCAATGGCGCATCGAGCGCAAAACCAAATTGAAGTTTGTCCTGTCGCTGCTACAGATTCTTCTACAGCTGCTCCTTCTCATCTGTTCCTGCGACACATACTCCGGCTCCCCTTTTCCTGTTGCTTTGTGGGTTATGCATTTTTTGTTGTTGTTGTTGTTGTTGTTGTTCTTGTTTCTGTGTCTTCCAGCGCGTTTTTTAACGCTCATTGGTTCTGGCTGCCGTGGCTCATCCTTTGCTGCGCGCTGCTTGTTGCGGCTGCCGCTGCCTCTGCTGCTGCTTTGGCTTTTGACCAGCCATGGCTAAGAGCATCTAACGTTTGCAAAAAACCCCCCTCATTTTTTTCCCTCTATTTTTGTTTGGCATATCACTCTACGCTTTAGTCGCTGCTCGGTCGTGCAAGTCCTTCTGTTTGACATTTGGCCTCCAGCCTCAAAGTTTAATTTAGAGGTTTCACATACGTCCGCGGCTAAATGGCCGCCTCCTTTTAACTGTTGCGGTTTCCGCTCTTTTCAGGGTTGCGTATATGCCGCATTATCATTTCATTTTAACGCAGAGTCCTAGAAACGAACTAAGTTTTAAGATGTTACTGACGATACCTTGGAGTTTAAAAGAGTTTGAATTTCCAAGTTTCTCCAATTGACATGCAAGTCGTCAACTTAATATTGATATTATATTGAAAATCATCAAAAAGATATCGCTAGATAAACAATGTGTTGAAATGTTAAAATCAAATTGAAATTTTTCTTGAATTTGCTTTGAATTTGCATATTGAATCATCAATCAAGTGGGCATAAAAGAACTAACATTCGATGAAAATATATATATATATGTGAAGAAATATCAAATCGAATCAGAGAGATCTCTTTTTTTTTTAAATAACGATATATTTTGATATCCATAAGATATAAAATTATAATAAAATTCAATAGAAATAGCTATAGATATAACTTAGCTTGGTTTTTCCCAATCCTGACAACAAATAATGGACCTATTTGTATTACATACATTTATTTCCAGGTAATTTTAATTTTTTCATATTTTCAAAAAATTTTATATTTGTATAATTTTTTATATTTTTAAAATTGTATTATTTCTAAATTTTAAATTCTTAAGAATTGTTTTCTTTCGACTATTTTTAATTGACAGTAAATAAATAACATAATAAGAACGGTTAAGAGCTCTACTTTGAAAACAAATTCAAATGCAATCAATACTATCGATATTTTAAATTCATTGAGTATTTTGAGTATCACCAACTTTATTAATGGTGGTAAGCTTTAAAATTTCATTACTAATTGATTCAATACGAGGCTAAACTTGCGTTTAAAGTTATAAAACGATCAATTCTTTTCAAAATTATGATTGTTCTTAGATCTCAGCATAGATATAATATAGAATAAGTCTCACTTATAGATTTTAAAAGTGGCATAAAGATTTTTCAAGTAGTGACCCATTCGAAGCTAAATGAAAATTATATATCGACTCTTTTGAACAATCATCATCTCAAGGTAATAGCTATACGATATAAAGGACCTATACAGGATTTAAACGTTGTACACAAGTATTTTCAAAGTGCTGTATTAAAAATGCCAAGTATTCAACTTTGGGCAACACTAAACATGTATAAAAACAAGCAATTTATATATTTGAACAGTCAACTCCCAAAATGCAGTTAAACTCTAAGCTATTTAAGCTCTTTCTATGCCTATAATGCAGCCCTGATTTTTTTAGTAGCTCACCTGGTGTTGCTGCTGCTGCTGCTGGTTTTTCTAGCTGCAGCTGTAACTGCGCACTTCAAGCTGAAACTGAAGTTGATGCTGACGCTGAAGCTGACCGCTGGCAAAGTTTTTTTTTTTTTTTTTTGTTGGCCGCGACTCAGCCATTAAAAAGGCCGTAAAAAGGCTAAAGGGAATGGCGCTGAAGAGGTGCAGAGTTGCAGCGGTGCTCGTAAAGTTTTTTCGGGGCGATACGAGGCGAGGCTGGTGTCTAAAGTTTTTCAATTCGCCGCAGCAACACCTACAAAGCAACACCCAAACGCACATACCCAACCACACACACACACACACACACACATACACACACACATACACACACACATACAAACACACACGGTCGTAAGAAAGTTTTTTGTGCTAGTCAGTTTTCAGTCAATGGCTTCAAGTTGAACTTCTCTTCTTGTTACACCCTGTACATATTCAAAATGATTGACAGGGATTAATATAGTGCAGCAAAAGCGTGTAACAGGTACAACAAAGGTATCTCCTACCTTATAAAGTTATTATTCTTGATCACCATCATCAGGCGAGACAATCTAGTCCTATCCATGACTAGAAAATAGCCATTTTTAGTTACAATTTCCAATATGCAGCCTTTGTTTTTATCAAGCAAGATGCTTGCCCCACTGTTAATCTTGGGTGTAAATTTCAAACCGATCGGATAATAAATACTCAAGTTATTCCAAAGACCGTTTTCTCCAAGTCCGAGGAGAGCAACTGTAGTGCTCTACAGCTGAACTGCTTGAAGTGCAAATAATGCTCGACAGTTGAACTGCTTGCTGTACACGTAGTGCACTGCTTGATGCGTATGTGTATATATGAGAACGAAGACATATACGGAAATTACCTTGTTAAGTATATCAATATCTATCGATTTAGTGTCAACAAAATATCGATATATCGGTAATGCACAAATTCTAAAAAAAAAAGTCAGCTTTTATTGAACTAAATTTACAATTTAAAAAAATTAATATTATATAGAAGTTAGTGTTAATGAATTATAATTTTATTTTATTTTCAAAAAGTCCATTTGTTTAAAAGTTATACTCAGCCCTGTTCTGAATTTCACTTTCGAAAGGACATCGAAAAATAATGCAAGCAAACTTTCAATGTCGTCTAAAAACAACAAGAACGTGAAGAATGCTAAGAAATTGAATTCTTTTCTGCTTCAAAGAGTATGAGGCACATCATTCTGTGGAATTCGAAAGTGGAATTCAGAACAGGTCTGCACAAAGTGAATTTAAATCGTTAACACAGAGTTAATATTAAAAAGACAACATACGATATATTGAAGATAAAATCGATATGAAGGCAATATATCAAAATGAATATCATAACGAATCAAAGCAACATTGTTCAATCAAATACCTACATATATATACTTATATCAGGCCTGTTCAAAATTCCACTTTGGAATCGTTTTCACGGAAAAGTGATTTGATTGTGATTGACTAGAATTATAAGATTCTTCAATTGTTATACTTAAATATATTTTTTCGATTAATCTAAAAGTGTGCAATACATATTTTAATGGAACTGAATCGGAAGTGGAATTTGGAACACCCTCTTTTTCGCAGCTGATTACAGGATATAATATAGTCGGGTCACATGCTGGACTAAAGCATTCTTACTTGTTCAACTTGTGAACCTGAGAAGAGCAGAGAGTCGCTTTTATGGCCACAGAGGAATCTGCGCGGAAGGCGGGGGGCGTGGCGGGGCAAAGTCTCGTAAATAATTTTTAAGTGCAGCTTATTTTTCTCATCTATTTTCAGTTTTGTTTTTTTTTTTTTTTTTTGTATTTTTTGTAGTACTATTTTCGCCGCTGCCTTTTGCTGCTGCTGCTGTGTTTTGCAAAATGAAATTGTTTCGCCGTCGCAGTTGCCGTCGCAGTTGACGTCGACGTCGTCGCCGAAAAACTTGTCGGAGCAACGAAAATTTAATTTGTTTCTATATAAATATTGTGAAAGCGAATTTTAATCGCCCTGCTTGACTTTTTCTCCTTTAGTGAACATTCTTTGAAAATTGAAAACAATTTCCTTGGCACTTTTCCCACTGCCGCTGCTCGCTGCCTCTGCCTCTGCCTGCTGCCTGCTCTGCCGCTGCTGTCGATCTAGCAGAGAACTGCGAACTGAGAACGGGCTGAGCAGCAATGGGTTATTAGTTTTCCATGCTTTTTGTTGTTTTCTAGACCGGAAATTGGCTTTTTAAAAATCCATTACTTTCAACGCAGATGCTCTCTCTCGCTCCAGGACATGCCAGGACAAGTCAGGACGACATCCCTGGCGGCTGTGATTCCACTTGCTTTTTTCTCTCACTGTAACAGGATCTTGAAAATACCTGCAATTTAACGAATCCCTCAGCTGTGTTCTTGACTTGTCCAAATTGTCGCCTAATTAGATGCAGGTTTTCTAACTGCAATTTTCCAAGTCTGGGAAAATCAACATAATTGCTTCACGGTTTTCCTTCTTCTACTATTTTTTGTTTCTGTTTTTGTTTTTTTTTTCCAACAAACATTTTTTCGAGCAATTCGTTCAAAAATTCTGGCAGCGCGCAAGCATTTCGTGTTGTGGAATTTTCTTTTTATTGCAACTGCTCTTGTTGTGTTTGTAGTTGTTGTTGTTGTCGCTGTTTTTGTTGTTGTCGTTGTTGTTGTTGCTCGGCAATTGCATTTTTGCCTCATTGCGTTTGCCTGCGGATTTCTGACTCATCTCTCGCATCTGACGCTGCCTCCGCCAGCTTCAGCTGCACCTTCTACTTCATCTAGAGAGGAGAGCGTGTTGACTTTTTTTTTTCAAGCAATTCATTTCAATACTTAAAAAAACGATGAACAAATTTTCATGATTTTTCCAAAAACGTATTAAAATAAAATTTTGCTGGCCAAGTTTTCATGATATGTTCCTCATTCTGCAAGTGTTTGTTATATTAAATATTAAATTTTTCCTTAAAAATATATTGAAAAAGATACTAGAAAATTATTTACAACATTTTTGAAAATACGCAAAAAAAAATTTCAGACACTAACTTAGCTAGAATAATGTTATTTTCACTTTTACCAAAAGTTTGCCGTTTGACTTCACTGGCTTAAATAACATGTATTTTCCACTTTTTTATAGAATTTTCGGATTAAATTCACTAGACGTTAAACAAGGATTAAGTTCACTCGCTGCCGAGCTAGATTGTAAGACAAAATCCATTTCCGTTTCTGCCATTTCTGAATCCACGTATTCGTATATGAATTGACAACTTTATTAAACTAAAAACTTTGTACTTTCTTCAAGAATATGCGGTTTGAATTCACCTGACTTTAAATAAGAAAATGTTCCCTAGCTACTCTGCTAGATTTTAATACAAAAGCTCAATGGAAATGTTGACAATCAGCTACCATTTCTGAATCTATGTACTCGTATACGATTTACTATAACAATCTTAACTAATTTAAAGACTTTAATTTTCTTCAAGAATTTGCGGTTTAAATTCATTTGAAAATAAACTAGGACTAGTTCACCTGCTGCTAAACTACATTTGAATACAAAAGCTCAACGACAAAGATGACAATCATGTTCTATTTCTGAATCCACGTTCTAATTCCACGTTCTAATTTTTAATAAAAAGTATTATATATATTAAAAATTATTTAAGAAGAAAGTCTGTTGTTTATCTATAGGAATTTTATCATTTCGTTGACTGTCTTAATTACAGGCCTCAAAAGATCAAAATGTTGACAAATTTGTTTACTATTTCCATTGACAAAAGAGTTCTAAGCTCTGGGAATCAAATAAGCAGGGATTGTGAGCTGTTCTGAATACCGAAATTGGATTGAATAGACGATTTTAAAAGTATTGGCAGTAAAATAACAATTTGAACATAGCTGCAAAACCCAAATGCGTTTTAAAATGTGTAATACATTTGATAATTGTAACAGCAAATCATAAATGTTTCGGAATTGAGAACAAGCCTTATGGTGTTTGTCGTGTTAAGTCATGTCGATTCGCACGACACTAGCGCAGCTCAGCCTCTTGGCTGCCCCCCTTCTCAATTCCCCTGGTTGCAACACGGGTTGCCTTGGTTGCGTTGCCTGATATCGGTTGCATCGGTTTTTGGTTGCTGGTTGTTGGTTGTCGGTTGTTGGTTGCCACACGACTGCAATCGATATCAAGATACACTTACAAAATTAACTATCGTCAACATACGTGCTTGGTAAATGCAATTACTTGACGATTGACGTGCCCCAGGATGAGCATGAGAGGAGCAAAAAGGATGTGGATGTGGATGAGGATGAGCAGCAGCGGCAGAAGGCAAAAGCCAGAATATACCACAGACACACACACACACACACACACACACACACACACACACACACACACACACACACACACACACACACATACACACAGAGCAAGGATGTGCGGCCTGAGAATGTGAATGTGAACGGTAAAGGATGCGCTCTGTGGTAGTATCTCTCTCTCTCTGTTTGTGTGTGTGTGGCAGGACAAGGTCTGTTGTGGGGTCTTAAGTTGAGATTGCATAGTGCAGCATACAGGGTACAGAGTACTGCATCGCAATTGCATTAAGTCTTGAAATGTTGTCTAATGAATGAAACAACATGCATCATCATCCTTGAACAACTGTTGCTCTTAGCCAGACCTAATGAGTTGAAAGAATTCAATTTGCATTGTAAATTAACAACATGAGCGTAAAAGTAGCTTACAATAACTAAAAATATTGAGTGTATTCGCGTTTTAAGCTTAATAGTGTAAACAACACATGCAACTTTAATTCAACCCAACTTGAACTTTTTATAGTTTAGAAATACGTTTACCTTAACAACAACAGAACTATTTTTGCCTAAAAAAAAAACAATGACAAATGGTATTACAAAAACATAATCTATGAGTTTTAAGAGAAGTTTTTCTGCAGAAACTATAGCTCTACAATAAAATCTTACTCATTTTGCCAATCGACGCACAACATTTTTAATACAATTAACTTAAAAGAGAATAAGTAAATGAGATATCAGTGTGGATGGCAGTTCACGCTAATGACGAAGCAATACAAAAAGTGTGAAAGGCGACTTACCTTATATATTGCAAGAATGAAAGCTTTTCTGTGAATGTCCGATCAGACCGAGCTATTTACCGATCTAAAGGTATTACTTTTACTAAGCAAGAGTAAACATACACAGCATCTCAACATAACTAAACAGCTGGTTGATCAACCACCAATAAGCTACTATCTTAAAGGAAAGCAACTCTACTTCTTTGATGGAGGAGAGTAGATCTCTTGCCGAGCAAATTCTAATTAAAGCAGAAGTTACAAAATCACTGCCCAGATACTTCCTCCTATCCCAGACCAAAGTTGGACATACACATAGAATGAGCTTTGTGGTCTTGTCTTCCTTTCTGCAGAGTCTACACTCTGCGTCAGAGAACAAACGCATTTGGCAGAGATGCTATCTGCGAAATCTCAGTTTCATTCTGCAAAACTTTTGCAGATCTTTAAACTGATTTATTTAGGAAATGAGAAATGAGCTCTGTAGCTTGTCATATCCACCGATATGGAGATTAAATACCTGAAACGCTCTTTGGACGCCCAACTTCCAATTGTGGATTAAACGAAGGCCCAGCTTAGTCTACAGAATGACTCAGGGTCTTGAAAAGGAGTTGATGAGTCAGTCATAGCTAATTCTGACGCTTCTTCTTTACCAGCTATATCAGCATATCTAGTAACATAGCCAAGTTGTAGCCCGTTTCGTAAGGTGAGCTGTTGCAGGCTGTTCCAACAAGAAGATAGTTTTATAAGTTCCCATGGTCATACCTTCCAATAAGAATTTTGGAGCAGAATTCTATGGCATGTATCTCAGATTGAATAACGTTGAGCGAAGTGCACATTGCAATCAAGATTCTCATATTGAGTTCAGAGATCCCTTCACCAACTCATTGCTCACTTTGGGTTTTCGTTATACCATTCGCTAAATCATAATACATTCCTCTATTAATTTAAACATAATTCGTTATAGAGACATTTGTTATAGGCAAATTGTAACGTCAAATTTACTCAACTTAATATTCATATAACACATCACTTACCAAAGCACTAAGACCCCAAATTTGTTCTATTCAAAATGTTAAGCGAAAGTTAATGGATGTTTTGAACCACTAACAGAAGTTACCTTTTCACCCCCACTCTTTTGAACTCTCCCACACTCTGCGAATACCCAACGTAAGCCCTGCAAAAAATATAAATAAATGAGAAACAAACACAAAATATGTTTAACTTGCAACACTTTGACACAAATTCGCATTAGGTTGACGAAGGTCGCCTACCACCAAGGTAAACGTACATTCTCTCCGCCCTTTTGGCCAAAAGTGAGAAATCATTTTCAAGAACTGCGCCCATTCCACCCTCCCTAGCCGCTCCTACCACTTCCCTCTTTGCTTTAGCAGCCTGATGAATCGCCTGCTAATATATCACCTAGATTCTCCGCTGTGTCCATTGCGTGCAGCAAACCCAAAGAGCACTTAGTCTTGAACTGCTCCTCCCTCCACTCTTCTTTGTTGTTATTCCCCTCTCACTATAGCCTTCAAGCAGCTCCTTCCTCTTTTCTTTCAACTTATCATGCATCAAATGTGTAGCACTTGAAAATTGTTTGTAAATAAGCAAAGAGCAGGTGAAGCGACTTTAGTTAGTTAATATTTTTAGCATATTGCATTATGCACAATGTGCAGCCAAAGTGGGCGTGGCAGAGGCAGCAACACAGGCAGAGGCAAGCACTCAAGCCACTCAAAGAAGTAACTTAGAGCCGTGTTTGTGCATAAGCAAATTAAGTTGCAAATGCATTCACGAATATTATGAGTTGAAAGTTGCACTAGTTGCACTTGCAACATGTGTGCCTGTATCTGTGTTTATCTGTGTGTGTGTGTGTGTGTGTGTGCGGCACGTGTGGCACGCAACTGCTGCAAGCCAAGATTTATAAAGATGCCAGCGATGAGTGCGTAAAGTTGGCTCAGCTTCTAATTAATTATGAAAAGCGCGACGATGCAAACAAACACACACACACATACACACATACACAACAAAACACACACACACACATGCACACAACAAAAAACAGACACAGACACACGCATGTTTCTACTTTATGGAGCGCAAAATAAAGTTGCGAATAAAAATGCAGAAGTCCCTTTAAAAAAAAAAAAGAAGATATTTAAGTTAAAAATGCTCTTGACTGCAGTATACTCTGCTTTTTTTGTAATTTTAGAGTAACTAGAATTATAAAATCCTTCAATTTTTGTACTTAAATATTTTTTTTTCGGTTAGCCTAAAAGTATGCAGCACATATTGTAATAGAATTGATTCAGAAGTGGAATTCGGAACAGGCCTGATAGATTTGACTCATTTGCGTGAAAAAAAAAACTCTTTTATACAAACTAGTAGATGAACATTGTACATATTCTATAAGCCCAACATTTGATTCAATAAACAGAGTATATAAAAAAACTAAATTCACAAAAGTTTTGGTTAAAAGGGGAGCTGTACTCGGCTGAGCTCTTCTTAACTGAAAATCCCAGGCAGAGGCACAAAGTAAATTGCTTCAGTCAATTTAATTAAATTTGTTTGTTAGCTGGAGGGGCAGCGAAGGGGGTGGGGGGTGGGGGGGTGGGCGGATTGGAGGTTTAGAGGGGAGGTAGGCAACGAAGCGCGTCTCAATAGCTTGCTACGCTTGAGGCAACTGTTAGAGCAACCAACAAATCCCAATCTAAAATCCAATGTAAGCCAAAAGCGGCTAAAATGTCCCTCTTCATTCTACCCCACTACCTACCCCCGTTCCTCTGCTAAACAACAGCGCATCGATACAAAGCGTTGGCAGCGTTGATCACAATTCTATTAACACAACAGCAACTCACTCAGCTATTGTTAGTCCGCGGGGGTAGGGGCGTTGGGAGAGAGCGATGAGGCAACAAATAGAAGAAGATACTCCTCGCGGGCGTTGTGTTTTTCTTTCAACCGCTTTTCATGTTTACCATGGAAATTTGCCAACAGCAGCAACAACAACAAATAGAAAACGAACGACTTTTGCTGCCAGCATGTGTGAAAATATTGTGAAGGACTAGCGGGGAGTGTACGAAGTTTAGATATCCTAGTATGTTGAAATCTGTCAAATCATCTGACTCGGGCCTATTCTCATCTCCAATTCCGACAAAAGTAAACGGCATAAATTGAAATTAGACGTTGTTCTGAATTTCGAATGTCAATGGATATTCGATTTCAAAAGTTATGCTTTTGAGAAGGTGAAATGAAGAGTTTTTCAATTTGTTTTTTAAAGAGAAACACGATTACAATTTCATTCGAAAACAGGAAAACGGAATGAAAAGTTCTCGGAAATAGATCATAGCTGAAGCTTTCAGTTTCCGCTCTTCAAATCGACCAAGTTTAAAGAAAGATTTGATGAGTTTCTATATTAAATATAGGAAAAGTTAAATATTTAAGCAATTACAATAGAAAGGTGACTTAGAATAAGATAAATAACTTTTAAGATTGTCGTAAACTATAAATAAAATTGAATTGTTTAACATTTAAGCTCCAAATCAATATTCAAACAAGTTTTTTCTTTATATTCGTTATTTAGTTCAAGAGCCCTTCATTTTCCCATAATTTAAAATCTAATTTTATAATGTTTAAAACACAAAAGCTTGAGTTCAATTTCAAAATAGACGCTTATTTCTTTGCGAATGAATCTGCGAATCATTCAGACAATTCAGTTATATATATATAAGAAATTGAATCATTCTTATATAAAATAACTAATGAATTTCAGATTGTTGAGCCATTCCTTTGCTTATGACAAAAAATTGAATTAAAAGCTGACATTATCAAAAGAATGATTCGAAGCTCGCAAAGAATTAAATGAAATTTCAATTCAATTCTTTGCCATTAGCAAATGAAGGATTCACAAAACTTTAATTCTTTGAAAGTTAAAAATAAAAGTGCTTCTTTTTGAATACAAAGAGACTGAAAGTTCTGGATATATTGACTTAGCCTGTAGCCTAACCTAAATAAATATCTTATGTAATCAAAGTTACTCGTTTTAATGTGCGACAAATTTACAACACGCTGAACAAAAAAACATAGCTAGGAACAGAGATAGAGACAGATATAGATAAATAGCAAGAGAGACAACAAATAAAGCAGCTTTTGCAGCAGTCAAGTGTAATTAAATTGAAATTTGTGATAAGCATTTGAAATGAGAAAAGTCAACTCAAAGAACATACTTAAGTTGCTTTCCATGTATCCGCCGAATATACGAATTGAAATTGAAATGAAAGCAGATGAAATTGAAATCAAATAAAATGTCTATTTCTTTATAATGCTATTTATAATGTGTCAAACATGGCGTGGGCACAGAGAAATTTCAATTGCTTTTGATGTGTGTTGAAAATTTCATTCAAAATATTTTCAAACATTTCAATTGTTGCATTTATTTGTCATTTTTTTGTATTATTAGATTATGTCGTGATAATTTAATTTAGCTAAATAATTCAATATACCAACAACAACAACAACAACAACAAGAACAACAACAAGTAGTACAACAACCACAAATTGTGATAACATAATCCAGTAAAAACGAGCTACAATTAAATTGTGTTCAACAAGTTGAACGACATGCGCAAAAATTGAAAACTGAATTTGAAACTAATCCAGGCCTAAGCCTAATTACATTTTATGTGCTCATCCTAATCCTTTTTTGTGGGGGGGTCATGTCCTCTGATTAAAACGTCCAAATAAATATATAAAGCTAGTACTTTGCTTGGTTTAAAGGGGCAGAGAGTGGTATGAGGGGGGAGAAATGGGAGAGATTGCATAAATAATTGCCATGTGGCATGGCATTTATTTGTTTAAATGACAAATAAAACGCAGCAATCATTTTTATAAATATTTTGTCGGTTGCTGTTGTTGTTTTTGGTATGTTGTTGTTGTTGTCGTCGTTGTTGTTGTTGCTGCTGTGCTGCTGTTGTTGTTGTTATCCTTGTCTGGTTGCCTTTGGCAAATACGCGGCGTATGCGCAATTTATTTACAAGCATTTGCTGTTTGCCTGCTGTTGGTTTTTATGGCTGGTTAGGATTGCCTGCCCGCCAGCCACACCCTCAAACAGAACCAGAACCAGAACCAGATCCACAACCATCGCCAGAGTTGCTTAAACATTTATGCAACGTGTGGATTTTGTTTACAAAGCCTGCCATTTGCCTATCCAATTGATGAGTGCACAGACAGAGGCGGGGTAACAGACAGGGGCAGGGCAGCACAAAGGGATGAGTGGCGTGGTCCAGCGAAGTGTTCATGTTTAATGATGAACAAATGTTTGAATTGGCTGATGCTGATTTCATGTTTCCACAACTATAAAACAAAGCTTCTCGTAAATAATAGAGTTCGCTCTAAAACTCTCCTAAAAAAGACAAAAACAAAAAACCAAAAATTGTATCCCATGCTACAACTTTATTATCGAGAAAAACATTTGCGAATGTGACACAAAAAAGAATTGGCAATGCTTATAAAAGTGTTTATGCAATTCCAACGTTTTAATAAAGCAACGTTGCAAGTGAGTGCAACACAAAGAGCAATTGAAAACATAAACGCTCTCTCGAGAGAGGCAATGTGTGAGATTGAGAACGTTGAGACATGAAAAGTATCTGTTCTTTTCAATAAAGCAGCGCTGAAAAGAAAACGTTTGCGAACGCAACACATAGAAGAATTGAAAAACCAAAAATTCTATCATGTATTCCAATTTCCTAATCAATCAGCGCTCAAAGTAAAACTTTTACGAATGCCTCACAAAAATGAAAGCTAAAAAAAGTATCTTTACTTTTTCAACTTTTAATAAAGCTGCGCTGAAAGTAAAACTTTTGCGAATGCAACACAAAGAGCAATTGAAAACATCAACGCTCTCTCGAAAGAGGCAATGTGTGAGTTTGAGAGCCTTGAGTTGTTTCGTTGTCAACTGAGAGTTTTTCGGGCAGATCATATACCTTATAGTATTTTAGTCTTACATTTTGAGTTCAGCACTACGAAAAACCAATTAGATTTCAAAAAAAGTAGGAATAAGCATCCAATATATCGAAACCAGTCTTGATCGACTGAAACTTTATGCTTCGAAATAAACCTCGCTCGACAAAAAGAGCCTCAAGATTTCATTAACAAAACATCAATTTGAAAAAAGTTCCTGGAAAAAGGCTCCTTTCGTAGGGAATTTTAGGAAATTTAACCGAAGTGTTTACAAATTGTTTCTCTATAAAATCATATTTTTAATCTTTCCACTTAAAAAATGCTATAAATTATGACAAAAACCATTTAAACATTTATAAAAAGTAGAGTTGAAATGAAGTTCCAAGCAGAAGTTCCCTTAGATTAGTCTTCAAGTGCTTCTCCCTGCTCAATTGCAGGCTCTTTAAGAGTTGACGTTGACGTTGCAACTTGCCCCACTTTTGTTGCCATTTCTTTCTCGGGCAGCCGCAAATGGCAATGTTTATTAGCCATAATGATGCTGCGGCCCCGTCAACAAAAGGCAACAAACATGGCCAAGAAAAAAAATATATGTTGCCGGCTGCTTGCTGACTGCCCCCTCGACCTGCCCCTCGTCCTGCCCCTCGTCCTCTGCCCCATCTAACAAACCCCCATCAAGCTACAAGTAAGCAAATGCGGCAGGCAAGTTTGAATAAACTACAAGTTTTGTGTGCCACACGGGGCAAATAGCCAGGCAGGCAACAAGCAACAACAACAACAACACAAGTAAAATAAGGGAAAACATGGTGCAGACAGAGACAAGGTATCCTGCATCCTGCTGCCCTCTTAGTCTGTGTATCCTGGCCCCGTGCACTCTCTCTGATGTCGCGTCGACAATTTTACTTGGCTATTTATAACTGTCGCGCCGTGCTTCTTGCACCACGCTTTCTTTTCCCTCTCCCCCTGTTTCCTTGCTGTCCGCCTCGTCAACAGCTTCATTCAGCTTGCGTGATACACAGAGAGAAATAAAGCTGACAAGTATTTATTTCAATTGGTCAAGTACATTTTAAATTGATATTCAAACAAGAAAGAAAACTTACTTGTATACAAATTTAATATTCGTCCGATTGCTCCTATGACAGCTATAAGATATAGTCGACCGATTTGTATAAAACTTGGTTAATTCTTCAACCGATTGTTCCTATGTCAGCTATAGTATATAATGGGCCGATTTTAATGGAATTGTATCAGCATGTTTAAAACGTGCGTTAACTTCTATACAGCAAGTTTGGTTGAGTTATCCTCAGAACCAAAAAAGCTGTTCATATTTAATCTCATTTTTCAACTGATTGTTCCTATGGCAGCTATAAGATATAACTGTCCGATTTCGATAAAATTTTGTAAGCATGTTAAGATAGTGCTAAAACTCGGAATTGGTAAGTTTGACCAAGTTAAAACTGAGAAACTAATTCACATATAAACAGACGGACAAACGGACAGACACACCAAAAATATATACATTATATTTTCTGAATACTTAATTTGAATACTTCATTAAAATATTGAAAATTGCATGCAAATTTGTATTCTTTCAGTGTAGCTGCACAGCGTGAACAGCTGGCCAGCAGCAGGCTGGTGTCCTGCTCGTCCTTGTCAGGCTAGCGCCCACCAATCACTCGGCGCTCTCACAAATTGCGGTAATTTCTTGTTGTCGCCATCAGGCAGCGGTCTGTCGGTGTGTCTGTCCGTCTGTCTGTCCGTCCTGCCGTCGTTCTGTTGAGGCGATTCGCTGAATTATAACCAAAGTGGCTAATTTGTCACACTGAGAGGCAGCAAGTACAGCCGAGAGACAGCAAAAAGAGACAGGAATAGTGCAAAAAGAAAGAGACAGCGTGCGCGATTGCAAGTTCAAACACAAAAGAGTCTATCTCTCTCTCTATCCATCTGTCTGTCTCTTTTTTTTGGTCTGTCTGCATAATTCGATCATCCGTTCAATTGCTTATGATGATATTTCTCAATTCCTTAACTCTCCAAGATGATTTCCTTGATATCCTGTGCAAATATTTTTGCCTTCAAGGCAATAATACAAAGGACAGCGTTCAACGTTCCACGACGTCCAAACGCGTCCGTCCCAATGTCCCAACTGTCCTTTTCGGCTCTTTATTGCTGTTTTATGGAGCAAATACAACTTTCAAGCATGCAAAATTTGTGTGCTTCTTGCACAATGGACAATTGTGAACTGAGACTTGGCCTGAAGAGAGAGAGAGAGAGAGAGAGAGGAGCAGCAGCAGAAGGATGAAGCAGAAGCAGGAGTAGGAAAAACATTTCTCGCATGGAACGCAAAAAGAAAATCTATTGAATAGAGTCGGGGGCCAAAGTTGTTGCTCATCTCTGCCTCGTGCCACATGCCTCGATTCTGATTCAGATTCTGATTCAGAATCTGACTCTGATGCAAATGCCGCCCCGGCAATTGGATTTGCGTATTCGGATAAACATTTCAATTGGCCGCACGCTTCATTACCCTCAAACCCGGCATAGAAACGAACGAGGAAAGGGGGTGACAAGAGGGGGGAGAATATTTCCCATCCATCCTTCTGCTGGTCTGGCATTCACAGTAAGTACAACTTTTTCAATCTGGCAACTGGCAATGGAAAATGGAAAACGAAACGAAAATGCAACGAGAACTATTGAAAATTAATTTCGAAACAAATTTACAAAATGCAACCTGCAATTGTTGTTGTTGTTCTTCTTGTTGTTGTTCACTTTCTGTTCAGTTGGTAAAATTTTTTCATTTTTTTTTTGTATTTGCTTCTTCTCTCTGTTTACTGTTTGCAATTTGTGTTCAGATCTCACATCAGTTACTAAATTATGCAAATTAAAATATGTACACATAATTACAAATGTAAATCGCATTAAATCTACATTTTGCATAACTCTACGAAAGTCGATATACATTTGTGGTTAACATATCACGCAAATACTTTTTGAAAACTAGTTGTTTTTTTTTGTTGTTGCTGTTTTGTTGTTTTGTTGTTGTTACTTTTTGTTCAATTTAATTATATATTAATGCTTTAACGTTAGGTTTTAGTCAAGTCAATGCGAATATTTGATATATTCTAAATAATATATTTATTCATAAATAATAAACAAACCACTTTTTGAAATGCACAACTCTCTATTCAAACATTTGTTTTATATTTATAACTTTTCATTTTTATTTCGATATACAACCTAATTCCAATTCACTTTGATATTGTTGTTCAATTTAATGTTTTATAGTTAGTTTATTAGTAAAGCTTGTGCGAATATTCTTAATTTTCAAAAAAAGAAGTAAAAGTGTTTTCCAACTATAATTTTGATAGTTATTACTCAGAAGTTATGTAATATAGAATATAGAATATCAAACAAATCTCATAAATTCGATAAAATACTTTGAATTTATGTCTCAATTACAAAAACCCTTAAAATACTTTTCAAGAATTATAAAACTATCCACTCTGTTGTTCAACTAACTACTTTCAGTTAAGATTTTAGAAATAATTAAAAGTTCAATTTTTAAAGTTTCAATTAGATCTAAACGAATGCTAAACGACAACTCAAATATGACTAGGATTAGAGACGGTTGATTTTTCTCATTATACTGTTTTATATTTTAGTCAATTAGAGAGCATCAACTAGTCTGCTATTTGTCGTTTTACACACTTTGTTGTTGCAGCAATGCAAACTCGAAATGACCACAAATGATTTTTATAGCTGAGTTAATTGAGGTCCCGAGCGCGGTTTTCATTTGATTAAGCTTAATAATTGCAACTGCAAACACAGCCAAATGCGCAAATATTTGATAGTTTACATTATACTTTAAAGTCCATTAAATATTATGCTTTGCCCACTACTAATAAAAAAAAATATTATAAATATATATAAATCAAGTAATGCACTTTATATGCACAATCCAAGAAGTGCACAAACACTTTTCAGTAGAATTCAAAAATTAAATTCAGCACAGTTCGAATAATTTTTAAATTCTGCTCTTTATTAATATCATAAGCTCTACATGAGTTGATTGACAGTTGTGCCTTCTTCTTTACTAACAAAACGTCTTACGTTCCGGTTTCCACTATCGGCAAAATTTTGTGGAACTGAAATTCCTTAAAATGTTTAAAAACTTTCTAATTGCTGTTCACTTGGAAATTTTAATAGTTTCAGAATGACAAGTTTATGCAATCCTTGCAAAAAGTGAAAATGGGAACAGTCAAGAGAAAACCGAAACCATAACAGGTCTGATAGAATCTAATATGCCTGCGACATGATTGATTAATCACTCGTTTGTTATTTTACTCATTTTAGTCACTTTATTTATTCATATATGTTATTCATTAATTCATTCTCTCTCTCTTTCTCTATCTATTTTTCAGTCTCTCTGTCTCTCTCTTGCTGACTGCATCTTATGCGTCTGATATATTAGTTACAGTTGCTGCCTTCTGACTATTTTTATGTTGTTATTTTATGTTATTTATACGCGAAATGCAACGCAACTGAAAGCAACAACAACGCCAAAGAGCAACAACAACAACGTAGCAGAACAACAGCAACGAAGGAGAGCAACAACTACAACAATAACAACAAGAGCAACATCGAAAATTTGGCCGCATGCTGCGGTTAGCCGCACACATCAACGGCCAGGCCCATGGTCCATGGTCCATAGTCCATAGTCCATGGTCCATGGTCCAGACCAACTGCCAGCAACAATAGCAACAACCAAAAACAACAACAACAACAACAGCAATTTAAAAACAACAATAAAAAAATGGTTGACCAGGCGAAAGTTATTTACTGCAAATCGGTCGACTGAAGCGCAGATCGCAGCAGCTGACGACGCGTACAAAAAATAACAACATATATAAAATATAAAAAAAAAACATATACATATATATATACACATATATAAAAAACGGCAACAGTTTTCAGTTGGCTTTAAATATACTTCAAAATGCCAAAATGTTTAATTAAAATTGAGAAATTAATTGAAAAAACTAACTGCTGCAGCAAAGGTAAACTTTTCCTTCCAATCCTCCACTCTGCTCCTGCTTTCCTGCCGCTCTTCAAGCCTTTATTGAGGCCACATGAAATTTCGGAAATTCCGAATTTCGATTTTCAAAAACTTCAGGCACGGCTTTTGTTAAACTTTTTTTGCCAAAGCTTTAAATTATATTTAAAAACAAAAGCTTTAAAAAACAAGAGCTAACTAAAAATGCTGTTGGTTTCGCTAATTAGCAAATCAATGAAAGTTAAGCTTAAAACCGTTTATCAGCTGTTTAAATAATTATAAAAAACACAAATTTCTGTAATTAACAAATTAATTCATTTTGTGTTAGAGTATGACCATTCCTAGACAACTCGTTCCTAAACGTTACAGGCCAAAACAACATGAAACACCAATTGCTTACAATGAGCAAATAAAAGTAGCGAGTACCAAAGTAAAGAGTACAGAGTATATACAGAGTATATAAAAGAAACGAGTAAAAACTCAACGAGAATAAAAAATAACCAGTTCCAATGTAACGAGAGCCAAAGAAACGATAACAGGGACAAGAAACTTTTTAAAGATTTAAGTATCAACAAAGAAGCGAGTAACAACTCAACGAGAGCGAATGTAAGCAAGAAGACAAGTAGAACGAATGCCAAAGTAACGAGAACAGCGCTAAGTAGCATCTAGCAGATAGTGTTGAAACTCAATGGTCTTAAGAAAGACAAAATGTATGCATAGCAACGAGAAAAAAAAGAACCGAGTGCGACAGCAAAGAAACGAGTAATAACTCGACGATGTCGAAACAAAACAAGAGAGAAAGAACGAGTGCCAAAGTAACGAGAAGAGGAACAACGAGGGTCAAAGTAACGAGAACTAAGTTCCATGCCGCTGATTTCGTTAAAATTCAATGAACTTAAAAAAGTCGCTGAGAACAAGAAAATATAGCGAATACCAAAGTAACGAGAATCCATAAAAGTAACTTTTTAAAGATTTCAGTAGCAACAAAGAAGCGAGTTAGAAGTGGAGGATGACGAAACAAAACAAGAGTGGAACAACGAGTGCCAAAGTAACGAGAATGGGAAAAACGAGGGCCAAAGAAACGAGAACTAAGTTCCATGTAACCGATTGTGTTGAAATGATTTAAAGAAAGAACGAATAAATCAGATTAGCAACAAAGTAACGAGTTACAACTCCACGACGACGAAACAAAACAACAAGAGAGAAAGAACAGCTTTCAAAGTAACGTGCACAGACAGGCTTCAACACTAAGAGATTTTTATGAGACGAAAATAAATGACGGAAGAAGACGCCAAAATCGAGTCGCAAAGTAACGAGCACCGATTAAAGAAGCTAGCTACGATTCAGCAGCGATTGAAGAACATTTAAAATTTCTCAAAAAAATAAGAAATAAAGCAGAACTTTATAAAAATAGGTTTTGAGAATGAAACTTTAAATCCAAAGACATGAATTCCCAAAGAGATTAGGTATTTGATTAAGAATTACTGTCGAGCTTTTTACTTATAAGATTAAATTCCATATTAGATTACGTATTTGATTAAGAATAACTGTCGAATTGTACACATTGTATGCTATATCCATATTTATCCTTACAATTGCTGGTACACTTAAGCAATAATTTTGCGGTGCTTATCTGACCCACATTAACTGCTTCAATAGTTGCAATGATTTAATGGGGCTGGGCCAACTCTTAACCTCTTTACGTTTACGTTTACGTTTACGAAGTATATTACTTGGTGGTTATGTCGACGACAGTTGTTCAGTTGTTCGGTGGTTCACATGCAGCTCGTTAGATATCGAGTAAATTGAGTAAATCGCATATATTCCATATACACACACACACAAAGAGACACACACATACACACACACAAACATAGACACGAGTCAATTGCAATCCTTTTCAGAGCTCTCAAGTAGGTATTCCATTGTGTTAAATGTTCTGGCTTATATATACATATATATATATGCTCTATATAGTATATTCGTATGCAATTATAAAGCATACCTTTGCGCCATATCTTTTGCTTATCTTTGCCACTCAACTGAGAGAGCTGCCACAGCGAGTCTTGCTACGTGCCACGTGCTGGGGCAGTCAGCTGCCAGCGGCAGAGACGACGACGACGACGACGACGACGACGACGCTCCAAAAAGTAGGCAACAATAAATTATTTCATTGCTGACCACAAACAGTTGAATTGTTATTGTTGTTGTTTGTGTTGTTGTTGCAATTGTTATTGTTGCTGCTGCTCACGTCTGCCATTAAACGCGGCGTAAAAATAGCTTGAAATATGTAATTTTCCGGTTCAATTACAACGCCACATCAGCAGCAAAGCTCAGCAGACAGAGTAAAGAGAGAGGGAAGAGTGAAGAGTGAAGAGAAGAGAAAAGAGCAGCAGCAGCAGCAGCGAGAATCAGCAGTGTCAGGTATCCGCATCCGCATCCGTATCCGCATCCGCAACATCGCGGCCAGCAGGCTAAGATCCATGTACGCTGATAGCGACTGGCCACCGACCGCACTTTGTGCGATATGCGGCTCAGATAGAAGCCAGTAATTTGTAGTAAATCTCTGGAGCACGTGAATGCCACTGAGAAAGAGAGAGGGGGGGGAGAGTGAGGGTGGACAGAGACAGAAACAGAGACAGCGAGGGTGAAGATTGGACAGTTTGAATGTCCCGCTGCGGTTTTGAAACATTCGCTGGCTACGTGCCGCATTTGAATAAGTCAAACTTTGTGTAACTCAAATTTGAACATTTACATTTTTTTGCTAAACAAAAGTTAAAAAAGGTCAATGACACGAGCTTAAACTGGCCAAGCTTGAATCAATCAGCAACAATGAGCAAAGTGCATGAACACACAAAAGCCCATTGTAGCTTAAAACTTAAATAAAACTCACTCATCGCTGAAAGCTTGTTGCGAGCTGAAAATGGAGCTTGAGCATTGGATCAGCAGCTATAAAAGCTGCATTAAAAGCATAATCTGTATTTTATAGAACTTAGCTTTAATAGGATTATTATTAGTTTGGTAATCATCATTCATCTGAAAGCTTTAAGCTCACTGTCGGAATACTGCAAGGCTTATTTTTAACCCAAAATTCGGTTATGCAACACTTTTCTCATACCGATACCGAGTTTAGGAAGGAGCTTACAAGCTCATTACAGCTGTGAGTATAAAAATTGAATACAATTAAGCTTATTTTAATTGAATATCTTTAAAATTTCAGCTTAAGATTCCATAAACAAAGATATACGATGAAGCCTAAAAGCTCATTAAAGCTGCAAGCATACAGCTTAAGTACAATTAATCCTTTAGTCTGAAAGCTTTCGAATTTCAAATTCATAGGGAGTACACAAAACCCAAATAAAAGCTCAGCTATTTAACCTAACCAGTTTTTTATTCCATCAACAAAAATATACTTTGGAGCTTAAAAGCTCATTTAAGCTGGGAGTATAATCATTTAATACTTTAAACTGAAAGCTTTAAAATTTCAATTCCATGAGAAAAAAACAAAGGAAACTCAAATAAATATACCTTGATTGTAATCTGGCTAGATTTTGAACTGATCAATTTCATGAACATGAGATAACTTAAAATGCAACTCTGCTCATCCAGTTTTATATAAAGAAATAATCACGTTATAGCTTAAATCTTGTTAAGCTCACTTAATCGTACAACTTATAGTTTTAAAATTTAATTCCATGAGGATAAGTAAACGAGACACAAACAAGTACACCCTGATTTAAAATCTAGGTGCATTTTAAACAGAACAATTCCATAAACATGTTTTTCTATTATTAGCTAGCTTTAATCTAATATATATCAAGTTCAGCTCAGCTTTTATTGCTCAACTACACTGAAAGATTAATCTCATGTAAATTTTCTTGCTGCTGCCTTTTTCTAAGAAATGCATAATAAACAAAATCTTGAACTAGCTGCTGTTTATATTGCGATAGAGGTAAGCAAAGACTATTTATTTGTTAAGAGTTAACAGACTGTTGATTTGCATAAAGCTTGAAGCCTATAAGGGCCGGGGCGTGAAAAAGATTACAAATGCTGCACGCAAAAAAAAATAGGAGCACAAAAAATCGATGCAGTTGTGTGAGGAAAGGGGGCACAAAAAAAATAAAAGCAGGACGAAAAAGGAGTTCGAGAGCTAAGCAACTTGACTGCAAAAATGCCAGCAAGTAAATTTTAAACATCGCACGTGGCCATAAAAAGCAAGCCAAGCCAAGGCAAAGAGCGTGGCCAACAAATGTGCCAGGAGCAGTCAGGACTATGCAGCAGGAGAGCATAGTCCTAGGGATAGAAAATAGAAGGGGGTAGGGGGGAATGGTGGGTAGCAGGAAGGAAGCTACGTGTGGGGGAACTGCATTTTAGCGCCATATTTTATACACACTTAAAGTCACACACAGAGAAATCTACTGAGAATGTAAACGAGCAAAGCGGGTAAAGGAGGCAGGGTGGAAACAGCAGCAGGGGTGAGAAAATGGTGAAAAACGCTGCAGTCGCCGCAGTGTCAAAGCAAGAAAGGCAAACGGCAATGCGGGTAAAGATAAACGCGGTGTGGAGAGAGAAAGGGCGAGGAAGAGGGAGTGAAAGAGAGCGACGTTAGCATCAAAAACAAAAGGTCAAAAAGTTTTTCATTCAGGATAAAAAACAAAAACAAAACAAAAAAAAAAACAACAACAACAACAACAGCATAAACAAAGAAAAAAAAAAGTGTGAAAAACTGAGTGTAAATGGGTTAAGCAAATGCCAAGAGCACAACAAAGGAGGCCGCAAATAAAATGCAGGCCAAAGACACGCCCACTTACGAGCCAGCCGCCCACTTTATGCGGGCCAAACGGCTGCTGCAGCTGCCACTGCTGCTCCTTTGCTGCTACTGCTGCGTACAACGGTGCGTATTATTTATGTGCAATAACGTTGCACCTGTGAACGAATCACTGTGACTGTGACGCACACTGCAGACGAATATTGAGTGTAACATGTAACAGCTTAGCAGTCGCAGTTTTAAACATTAACAGTCGCAGTTTCAGTATGCGTAGTTACATAGCTGTTATTAACAGTAACATTTGTATGGTAGATCTTAACATATGTAGATGTATCATAGTCCCAATAACAGGCACAATCTTGATAACAGTAAAAGTCCCGAGAATAACAGCAGCAGTTCTGAAAATAACAGCAGCAATTCCATTAACAGTCACAGTGCCTTTGTTCACTATGAATAACTGTTAACATAACATCGATCGTAACAGTGACACTGACATTGTTTCAATATCAAAAATTAATGAACAAAGTCTGCTGTGTTGGAAGTTCCTATGGCAGCTATAAGATATATAGGATTGTTCTGAACACCGATTCCTCCCCCTCGTTTAAAATTTACGAAAACGGAACTGATTTCTGTTCTAAAATTCTAAAAAAGATTTTGATTTTTGTCTGCGGAATGAAAAATATTTTGTCTGAGAAATTAAAAAACGTGAAAGCAAACGTGACTGTTCTCGATTCAACATGAATATAAGTGATTGACTAGTTTGCATAACTCAATTGTGAATACAATCTATGTTTTACGAAAAGTGAGCTCAATCCGTTCAATTCTACGTCTGCGAATATTTAAGTCAAATTCCACAAAAACTTGTAAACATGAACAGATCTTAGTTTGAAAGCAGTTTAATAACAAATGTGAAAACAATAGGAATTGAATTGATTAACATATTCACAGTCACAGTCACTGGTATTTGTGACTGCTACTTGAAAGTAGCAGTCAGCGTAATCACAGTGTGTTTCTGGTAAATCACATAATCGCTCAACTCGAAGTGCGTAGTATAATGAATATTAATAAATTGTGTGGCACTGAATTAATTAATGACACGCCGCATTTTCAATTAGCAACAAGACGCAGCAACAAGCAGAAAACAGAAAACAGAAAACAGCAGACAGCAGACAACGAACAAGACATGCCACAAAATATGTTGCAAGGTGGTGAGTGCTGTGGGCGGCGGGGCAAGCATGCCTAATTAAAATTTAATTAATTAACAATGCCAAGGGGCAAATGGGCGAAAATTGCCATTGCCAATTGTAAAAGTGTCGAAATTTGTCGAAATAGCCGCCATCTGGCGGGGGGAAAACTTGCTTAAAAAGATTTTAGAAGCAGCAGGAAATTAAGATGGATTTTTGGTGTGGCACGTGGCGCGTGCCACATTGGCCATGCAACAGCAACACATGGCCCCTTACAACAAATATATAAATATATATATATATATATATATAGATTTATATATTGTATATTGATTCGTCTTTGTGCTCGCATTTGTTGCTTCACAATATGCCACATCATTTTCGGCTCATTAATCATTGAACCATTTTGATTCTCATTCTCATTTTCATTTTCATTTTCATTAGCCATGGGTCAACTTTCTTCAGACTAGCTCTAATTACAAAACGTTACGGCCCAAAAGATGAAAAACATGCGCAAATATTTTAATAGATTTTATAGGCCACAACAAAAAGGCCATAAATACGCGTTTTGGCCAATTTGAAACATGAAACAAAACCAACCAAATGCGTTGCGTTGTGATGTGAAGCGATGCGATGCGATGCGGTTGCTGCCCACAAATCACTCATTGGAAAATAATTTAAAATCAATTTTAAGCTGAAGCAATTATTTCAAGTCTGCGGCATAAATAAGATATTTGAAAAATTTGAGCATTATTTGCAATTGAGATAGTTTAATGTTCTTAGAACTGACTCTGCTCAGATACTCACTTTTTTCAATTCTTCAAAAGGCAACGGTCAACTTTGTATTGATTTTATAGCTAAATAATTAATTTTGTTAAACAATTTTTAGCTTAATCCTTTATCTTCCATTTTTTAAAAACAAAATCTAAATTTCAGCAACTGCCAAAGATGTCAGTCAGTTACATAAAGAGAGAGGAAGAGAGAGAGAAAGAAAAGGTATCGACGCCAGGCACTAATAATTCAAAATAAAAAATAAAATAAGATATATAATAAAAATTAGATGTATTTTAGAAAATAGAAAATTCAAATTCTAGTAACATTTACTTAATCGTTTGGACTGAACAAAGAAGAAACATAATTGGATCGTTTTCAACTTTCCACTTGTTGATCACTATGAATAAATCCAGATGAAGAATATAAACAAGATATAAATATAAGAAAATATTACCCAAGCAAAGGTTTTTATGCAGGCACTACACCAAGCGTTTACTTAAACTGTTTGGGAATTATAAGCAACAAATTCAAAAAATAATAGAACGGCTTGCTTTGATTCAAAACATTTGCAAAGCGTGTTTGTACGCTTGCAAAGCGTATTATGTTTTTTCTTTTTTTTTTTTAAATTACCTTATATTTTTCCCTCATACATTTTTGGCTAAATAAAACTCTATCAAAATAAAAGATACATAATTTACTTTTAACCGATTACGTATATCAAACTAGTAAGAAAAGCTATATAAAAACAGATTTATTTTTCAAATATATCGATAATATAAGGGAATATGCATTCCATATATTCACTTCCGGCAAGATATTACGTATACGCTACTTTTAACAGTCTTCATTCTACTCATTTTAAACTCCAAAATCTGCGATTTATCAAGGCCTCGATTTGAATTTGATTTGAACAGGCATAACTCAGTGGAAAGCCAAAGGGTGTGTTCGCTGAGCACAATATTAAATAACTTGGTCAGAATCGAAGGCAAATAAGTTATTTGAATAATGGTCACAATGGTCAGTCAATAGAGCGAGAGGGGGGCAACAACAATTGATTGTGCACAAATGATGTGGAATGATTAGGAAGGATTTTGGGGTGCGCAACTAAATTCCAATCAAGCTCATCTCAATATTTGGCAACAATTTGTCGCAAAGCGAAGCCAAGGCTTCAACAATGTTGCAGCAAATGTTGCAACTTGCATGTCAAATGGACGACAAAACTGGGAAAAGGGATGAGGTAGGGGTTGAGAAGCTTGGGGGCAGTCATAGTTGCAGCACGTTCGGCACGTCGCTGGCCATTTTGCCACATTTGAGGACAGTGACAATTATCGATCAGAGGCACGCACAATGGGCCGCTTAAATGGGGCAGGCAGCAGGCAACGCAACGCAACGCAACGATGCATCCTTGGCCTCATTTGCATAAATGACGCGTATATCCCCTAGCCCAAACTGCTCCTCCCTCACGCTGCTCCCTGAACAAGTGTAGCGTTTTTTTTATTTTTTTTTTCTGGCTGCTAAAAGTTGGAGGCGACTCCGCCTCGTCGTCGTCGTTGTCGTCGTTGCAACTATTGTTGCAATAATAGCCCTTAAACATTTACGGCCTGTGCGTTGCAATCAAAAAGGATTTTGTTGCATGCCGCATCATGATGATGTTGTTGCACTTTGCGGCTTTAACAGCTGAGCAGCTTTAAGCTGCCCCAAAGTGCCCAAAGGGGGCATGACGAAGGCGGCTGCCTAAATCAAAGCTGCTAAATGAAATGTCTTCATTAAATTAAGCTGGCGACGAAAATGAAAATGACGGCAGAGCAAAAAGAAAATAAAAAAGAAAAGCAACGAAATCAACGAAAATGCTTTGTGCCATGTTTTATGGGCCAAGGCAAAAGAAATATGCGGCGATAAAGTCTAACAGATCAGAGCAGGGGCGTGCAGAAATGGGGGGCGGGGTAGGGGGGTGTCTGCAGCAGCTGCTTGCTTCATGCCACACGCCTTGAGGCCAGTAATTGCCGAGTGTTTTATTGCCAAATTTTAGAGCTTCCAAAGTCTACGTCTAACGTCGAACATTTGTCAGAGAGCCAGAGGCGCCAAACATAGCAGAGACGTCTGCCCCCTCTCCCTTTCCCCTACCCCTTCACACACCCCCCCTTCACTGTGAAAACTGGCTGTGCCATTTTGGTCATAAATTTTGGCACTCTTGACTTTTCGCGTAGAATTCATTAGTTTTGCCTCTGAACTGAGAGGCCAAAATTAAATTACATTTAATTGCCAAGGCTCATAACTTGGCCCAAGAGTAAACCGAGAAAGGACGTCTTGCAGTGTATATGTCCCATGTGGCGTATGCGCAATGTCTGCCACTGATAATATGCTACTCGAACTTATTTGTCATCATTAGACAAATGTCCAAGAAATACATCTTCTTGCTGACCAAGCGACAGCAACTAAATTTTGTTGAAGATGCCGCAAGTTGCATTCTGTTGCTGACAGCTCAAATATATATATAGTATATACATTTTTTTCTTCTTGATTTTCAAGTGAATCTCTAGGCGGCTGCTGACGACTTCAGTTAAACCACGTTGTAGATAAGAGAGAGTGCAAGCGATAGCTAATATAAATGCATGTCATACATTTTGGCCAGGGCCAACACTCAAGTGAATCAGTGTGCAACCGCAACTGCAACTGCCACAAGCAGCATACCACAAATACTGCCACACACACACACACAAGTGGACACAGTCAGTATCCCAGTCCAAGAGCCAGTTGCAATCTAAGCACTACTTCAAATAAATAATGCCTAAGGTTTTTATTTTTTCCATTTTAAGTCGAGTTTATTTGTTACGCACGCGTCTAATTCCAGCTCAGTGGATGTCTGTGTATTGGTAAGTGTGTGCATGTATTGGTAAGCACTTGCTTGTAGAGCTTAGAGCTAAGCTTAAAGCTTTTGCAAGCGCTGCATCTGTGTAAGCTGTCTGTGTGTTAAGTGCAAGCAAAGCTGACTTGCTTTAATTATGATTTTTGTAAAGTAATCAATTCTAAGCGAATCATTCGAAATCAAAATTCTTTCGATTCTGTGCGAATTCATAGAAATCAAAATTGTTAGCTATTCAGCTTGAAAAGTTTAAAATTCACTAAAAAAAATAAGCTTTAATTCAAACAAATTGAAAATCAAATGTATTTCAAAGTGATCATTCATTTTTAATAAGATATTGCGAATGTGAACTTCACTTAAATGTTTCTATTATAACATTTGACAAAAAACTCTGCGGATTTTTGAATTCAGCTACATTTTATAGATAATTGCCAAAGGATTTAATTGACTAGATGAACAGTAAGAAAAATTGTTGCATTGAAATGAATTTTAATCAGCGTAAAATTTCGCCGAAAGTGGAAACCGGAACAAGTCTGTTTATGTAAACTAAATCGCTGATTTAAAACATATTAAATTCAAAAATTGTTTAAGCAAAAATGAAAAAGTGCAATACTTATTTTAACAATCAGTTAAGATCAGTAAAGTTTGATAAAATATGGAATTGTGCATAAACCTCAATTTAGAAGAAATATTTAATCACAGACTGTAGTTGTATCCTATATCAGAAAAATCTTAATATAAGTTGCCAAAGTAAACGCTATGAAATTCAAAATTCAAAATTCAAAAACTCGCAATTGAATTAAGAAATGTTAATTCAATTGAAGTTGAAGTTATTCTAAAATATTACTGAATTTATTAAAAGCAATTCAAGTGAAAAGACAGATTTATACAATTCGCATACGAATCATCTGGATTCAGAATAGCAGCACAAATATGACAACAATTTAAATGTCATATTTTTTGTCATTAATTTGTACAACTGCTTATTGAGACACTTACAAAATAATGTAAAACCCATTGAACTTCAATTGCAACA
Organism: Hirtodrosophila cameraria; assembly: GCA_949708635.1. Lineage (NCBI taxonomy): Eukaryota > Metazoa > Arthropoda > Insecta > Diptera > Drosophilidae > Hirtodrosophila > Hirtodrosophila cameraria. The sequence continues at coordinate 79,264,745 of OX453090.1, forward strand.
GCATTAAAAAGAAAAACATTTGAAAATGATTGGATGCACAGTTTGACTAGCTGCCAATTTGTTGGCTTATAATTTGATTGCTTGAGCAACAGAGACATTAAATTCCCTCAAGTCAGGCTATTTAAATGCAGCTGTCCCTGGAGCAGCCATTCAGTTTATCAACATCATGGCAATTGCTACTCGAGTCCTTTAGTTTAGTGGCTGCCATTGTTCTTATGCTTGTTCTTGTTCTTGTTCTTGTTCTGGTTCTGGTTCTGGGTTCTGGTGTAGGGTTCTCGTTTTGGTTCTGGGGTACTCTTGGTGGTGGTGAAGTAACCTCTCGACAGAAACACTTGCCCAAAAAATGAACTTGCTGTGAACATTTTCATGCAATTCATAAAAATTAATTAAGAACTGGCTGCTGCTGCTGCTGTTGCTGCTTTTGGATGCTGTCAAACACTTGACCACGCGCCAAGTGAGCCAACACACAGCTTGAGACAGGCCCCCTTCTCTTTCAGCACCCCCGCCTCTGTTTTCCTCTTCCATATCCTCCCTTTACTGACTACTCGACTGCTACAAGTTATTGCCAGTGTTATTGTCTTCTTGTTATTTCAGACTATTGACCAGTTCACACTCAAGTTGTTTGCGTTTTGAGTTGCCTCTCATTCTTTTTACTCCCCTCTCCCCTCTCCACTCTCTCTACTCTTGCCTTCTTCTTCTAACTGCAGTCATTTAGGGGGCAGTCATCTACTCTGTCGCCTTCAACAACTTGTACATTATTTCATCTAGATTCTTGTGCGACTCTGCGTCTTTAGTTTGCTCAAGTTGTTATTTCATTTTTCACTTGCACTTTGCACAGTTCTTTTGCCGTAGCTGTCCAGATAAACCAGATGATGTTTGACCACCCGAGCACTCGTCTCTACACTCACAAAAACAAACGAGACTAAATGATTTTACAAAAATCTACTCAAAATAAACAAATTGCCTTTAAAACCAATAATTGGCAAGAATTTCTTCACTTATTTCATGTAAGTAGAAATGATTGCTTTAAGTGTAAAATACCAAAATTATTATATATAGTTATACACTCAGACAAGAGAAGATTCGATATCACATGAAAATATACTTTAAATTGACCTAAAACTATATCAATAAAAAACACATGGCACTAAAATAAAATCGCTTTAAAAATATTATTTCTTTTTTTAACTTTTCAGAAAAATGTTCTAAATTTAAGAAGATTAAATCTGAAACAGCGAAATTAATTGAAACTTTTAGGAAAGTGCATACTAACTTTTTGATAAATTGACATTAAATAAAGGCTACTTAAAAAAAACTGAAATAATTTCTATTTTATAGAAAAAACTTCTTATTCAAACCGATATCAAAACTTTATAAATATTTGCCAACTGTTCTAAAATGACAAACTTAAAAATACAATATTTTCTTCTACTTTTCAGAAATATCTTTCACATTTTTTGAGGAAAGTAATTTGTAAACAAAAAAATTCTATTTTAATTTCAATTGTAAGAAACTGTATTTTAAAACAAAAAAAACGTTTCGAAAAAAGGACTATCTAACTTTGACATCAAATGTTGACAATTGCGGAACATATTATGTTCCAAGTGTACTTCTCTAGTCTTTGTCTCTATCTCTGGGTCCATTGTGGTTTTATAAGGTTCCGGGCTCGCATTCGTTGTGGTGATAAATTTTCTAGTTTTGTTGCTGCTGCTGCTGCTGCCTCTGCTGCTGCTGTGGCAAGTTTGCAGCATAAATCGCCGTCAAGTGTATTTAAAATCGCATTTGGACAGTTTTCAATTGAGTTTCGGCGGTTTTGTGCAGTCTCCTTGGTTTTGCCAAAAAGTATGCAACACTAATTATAAGTTGAAAACCGCACTTTTGCCCCATTACCACCACGCCAGATTAGACAATTTCGGCATGTTTGATTAAACAGCACTTACCGGGTACTGGGATATATTATCAAATTTATCTAGTATCTCTTTCCATACACACACACACTCTCTCTCTCGCTCTATGTGAACTCTATGGCTCTTCAGACTTTAAATGCAAGTCAAAAGTCAAAGATGACTCGACCCGTGTATAAGAGTTTCTATGTCAGTACATAGATCAAGAACTCAGCGAGCGGCGAGGGGGGAGATGAGGCCAAAAGTCGCGAGTCGAGTTGAGAGTTTTTGCTGCTAATGAAATAAAGATGCCCGCTGTATCAGCCGGAGGGTTGGGGGGGGGGGGTTTTGAGGGGGGCAAACGTTGGCGCAGGATTCATTTCAAAAGTTTACTAATGGTTTTAAGCGTAATGAAGCCGGAAATTAGTAAACATTTTGCACATTGGCACGAGAAATGTTCTAAATGGATTAGAAAACAAATTCAAAAACCAACTAAAAAAAACTGTTTTAACTTTAAAGACTTTTTGGATAACTTTACAAGCGCACACTTGGGCAACAATAATAAGAATTTATATAAGATAATAAATATGTTATATCATATATGAAGACACCAAGATAAGAGTAGGTTTTTTTTTAAGATAACGATTACAAAAAGCTTTCTTCAAGCAGTTTTTATAATATAAATATTTATGTGCAGCACTTACCCCAATATTCAATTTCATCTGATTTATTTCAGATCACACTTAATACTTATACTGCAATATAAAAAAATAATATCACTATTCACTTTCACTATTCACTTTCACTATTCCGCATTTCATTCCATCTAAAAATATAAAAATGATATATGTTATTTGATTTATAAGCAACTAATCTTGCACAGATAACTAAATACTTATAAAGCATGTAAATAATCATAAAATAATCGATTAGTTCGTTGTTCGATTTTATAAAATTACAATCGATGGTATTTCGTTTAATCGTAATGGATCGATAAATCAATATGTCAAAAACAATTAGACATAGACTTTAAGTAAAGATAAAAAAATTTAATTTTATAATAGTTTTCCAGAGTATTTTTGACTCACAGTCTGTTAAAATATTATATCGGGTACTTATTTCATTATATTAAATCGATTTAATCAATTAATCGATTATTTTTAACAACCCTACTACCTACTTCATTGTTAATGGAAGTTTGTCAACAAGATCTAATTTACATTTCGAAATACTTTTTAGACTAAATCGTTTTTGACTTTTAATTCTTTTGATCTATAATGGGAAAAATATTATATTTCAATCGAATTTCATACGTCAGAAGAGCTTACAATTTGTATTCCTTACGATTGGTTTGGGTTTGGAAATGAGAACGAACGTATTATATATTTTTGTAAAGGCAATAACTTGTCGATTTCGTAGGGATTGGAGAATAAATTTAACATTTAAAATAAAACTTATCCTTGTTTAGCATACCATATAAGAATCTATATTAAAATCTTCTTGTTCCTAGATTTTAAAGTTATTCAAATCGATGTCTTCAAAGAGAAGTCGAAGAAACTTCGTAGGATTATACAAGTCTGCTTACATCTATCACATTCATTTCCATAACATTACCTATTCTAGTCATTTTCATGCCTGTAAAAGTATAAATAATAATAAAATATTCTTGCTATACTAGTTCCTAACGCTCATTATCCTAATGCAGCCATTAATCAGTTGGCTTTATCACATTTTCAACAATATTTCACCACTGTATTAGCTCGATTTGCTGCCTGCTGGCAAGTTCTATCCCTACACAAGCCCTAACCCTACACAGCGCGCACCCCTATACCAACTGCACCCCTGGCCTACTTTAGGAGCTGAGTTTAGCTGTTGTTATTTGTTTCGCACTGTGCCATTTAAAGGCCAAGTCATCATCAAGCATCGTCTATAAAAGCTCCTGGAGCAGAGCATGTAGCGTTTTAGGATCATTTGATAGTATTCGGAGGTGGGGATTGGGGATTGAATAGTACGAAGTAGGTAGTAAGAAGTAAGAAGGAGCAGCAGCAGCAGCATCATCATCATCGTCTGGGGCTCATTGTTCTAGGCGAAGCTTTTGTTAGTTAATTCATTTGAAGTTTGCAACTAAAAGTTTTAATGTTGCCGCTTTGAATTTGGCTAAAATGGATAATTATTTTAACAAATTGTGCAAAATGCTTAACAAAAACTTTCAACCAAGCAGACTCCAGACAAAATGTTGCCTAGCTGTTAGCTGTGGCTTATACTGTGGTTGTCTAAGCAAATGCTTTACCTAGACAGAAAGAGATAGTTAGCTTTAAGGGGAAGGCCAGGTGATGATTGCTAAATGGGGTGCGGGGAGTGGGGAGGGCAGTTCAACAGTTAAACAACAGCAATGGCAACAGCCACGACTCATAACTCAAAACTCCGAACATGCCGCAAAACTTTGAAGATGCCCCCTGCCACACACTGCCACACGCCACAGCCACACAGGCTCGCAGTCGACGCAGCAGCCGGCGCTTAGCTTAGCCTGACTTTGCCGCGCCTCCTGGCCGCATTTTAATTAGTCGCATTTGTTGCAAAGCATCCAATTTAATGCACTTGAAATCATTTTGCAAAGTTTCCGACAACAATCGTGACTAGCAGCAGCGTGGATGCGGCAGAAGGGGAAGGCGGAGAGCAGAGTGCGGGCGGAGGCACATTTAAAATCCAACTCGCAAATGAAATAATTGCAAAACGTTATAAGCATGCAAAGCGATAACATTTAAGTGAGATATGTGCTACATTCCAACAAACACAAACTCCTTTTTGCATGCTAGAGGCAAAAGGAAGAGGAAAGAGAACTTTAAGGAAGTTGTATGGGAGAGGGAGCATTAAAAAAAAATAATATTAAATTTTAAAATGGAAAAAATACTACACAAAATACTAAAATTAAAGATGGAAACCCACAGATGTATTTTTTAATGCTTAAATCTACAAAACATAATAAAAACGGAATGTTAAGAAAACTATATCCAAAGATATACCAGAAAAAAACCAAATGATAGTATTATTATGAATTTGGTATTAAAAAAAAAATATATATAAAAAGTACCACAAAAAATACCAATAAAATTCCAAAAAATAACAAATGTAGTTGGTCTTTTCGAAAAAAGTACTGAAATTCTAGATCTGATTCGAAAAATCAAAATTAAATTTTTTGGTATTTCCTGGATTTTTCTTGATTTTTTCTTGATTAATCTAAATATATTTTATTTTATTTTATTTTATTTTATTTAATTATAATGCTAATGAACAAATATTCAAATATTACAAATATTCAATGCTAAGACAAACTTTCATTACTTTTATATTTGTAATGCGAATTAAAACAAATTTCACTAGCATTCCTTTTTTCAATGATAATGAAATGTTCTTTTCATTAGCATTACTTTTTTCAATGCCAATGAAATGAAAAATGCATTACTATATCATTTAATTGATAAGAACACTGATTCCAGCCTTAACATGTCGAAATGTTAGAGAAAGCGATTCTGAAGGCACATAACAGCTAAAACACTTATCAAAACAAAACAAAAGTTTTGATTAAAGTTAAGCCTAGCCCGCAGCCAAATCTTAAAAAAAAAAAAAAAAAAACACAACTAGCAGTTTAATGAAACTTGGCGAAATGGATGTGAAACTGATATCAAGCGAAATTGTTGAAACAAACGTGAAAATCAGAAAATGAAGCAGAACTTTGAGCAGCAATTAAAATTGAACTTAATCCTCTTTTAGCTGCAGTAGACCATTATAATCCCAACAAATCGATTAAAAGAAAGCTTGGCGAAATAGTGTAGAAAGTGATTTTGGGTGCACAAATTGCTAATATGAATATGGCAGGGGGCGGGCTATGGGCTGTGGGCGTGGCGCTGTGAGAAATCAGCGACAACGACTGCGTCAGTTGTTGCTGTTGCCTACGTGCATCGCATGCCGATTGCCCCCTAACAAATTTTACCAAAATTTTCCCCAGCAATGGGCACAACTTTTAACACAATTTATAAACGCAGCACAATTTATAGAATTTTTGAATTAAATGCAAAATATGTATACGACTCGTATACGGAATAGTATTGTACTATTCGCTCTCTCTTGCCCCCCATTTTGCCTGCATAAAAGTTGAGGCTGCTTTTTGGCATTGCCGCAAAAACCCCATTGCACACACACACACACACACACACACACACACACACACACACACACACACACACACACACACACGCACACACACACACTCTTCTTCACAGAAAACAAACAGCAGCCGCTTGTGGCAATTACCGCAGCAAAAGGCCACTGCAAAAGTTGCCCCAAACTCGGACTCAAATGCGAATTTAGGCATCGAGTCCAGGCTCAACATATTTTACAACATTTTCAACATTTATTTATATATATGTAACATATATATACATATATTTAACAAACATACATATAGTTTTTAACTTTGGTTTAAGTCAGCCAAAAAATGTAATTTAAAATATTTACAATTACATTTACATAATTGAATCATTTTTGGAATCACATACGATAAACTGATTTGAATTAATATTGCCTTTTTAATGCACTTGCAAAGGGTATTTGAATAATAACGTTTTGTAGGAGACATTAACGATATATACTTATATATTTTCGATACATTTCAAATTGTTTTTATTCCAAATGCTTACATTTTCAAATCGCATATTCGATCGGTTTTGGGTAAAACTTAAAAACAATTTACTATTCTGTCAACTTGAATAAGTTGAGTTCAAATATATATATATTTTATCAATCAGACCTGTTCCCATTTCCGAGAGCTTTGCATACCGAATTGCTTTCAATTTTGTTGCTGTTTTCTTCGATTTTAAAGATAAATCCGAATACTTCTCATTTCAATGTCTCAAAAGCAAAACTGAACTTCCCTTTTATGTTTGAATTTCAGAAAAGCTCATAATACCAATTCGAAATGTTTTAATCGAAATTGAAAAAAGTGTATTTCATTTTCGTCTTTCCAAAAGTTAATTCCACTTTCTTGTTGTTAATTTAAATTTTGTCGCACTTGCAGCTTAATTTCTTTTTTTTTTTTTTTTTTGGACTTTGCATGCTGCAAATGTTTACAACGCGTACGAAATATCAATTACAATCATATTATAAATATAATTGAATATTATTGACACTTAAATCAAATCATTTACTGAAGCGCAACAAATTTAATTGGTATTTATGAATAGCACAAGAACTATTTCAAAGCACTTTCAAACTGCCTTCTGTGTGCTTCTTTTCACAACTTTCTAGTCAATTTCGCAATATTTCATTTCATCTTTGCACATTTTATATATATAAATATTTAAAGACCCTTTTAAGTCACAAAATTTGAGATTTAATTCAAGCGTATTATTCTTAAATATTTAACACAATTTCCATGTGTTTTATGCATTTATTAAGCAACATGTTTGCCTTTGCCTTTAAGAAATATTGCATTTGATGCTTTTCATTTTACCTTGCTGGAGATTAATTATACTCTATTGTCACAAGCCGAGGAAAAGGGGTATATACGGTTTGTGAAATGTCTGAGAAACGAGGAAACAAGCTTGAATATGATCATTTTTGAATTCTAACTTTTATAACATTGTTAAAACTGAATGAATTTTATTATTGGTCTTTTGATCGTAAGTTTCTCTCAAATTTTGATTTACATTTATTTATATATTTAAAAAAAAAAAAATTCATACAAAAAACATTCGACCGATTGTTCCAATATAGTGCCTCAGTTATGTTCAAATTTGTTCAGCATGACAAAAATATACTAAAATGCAGAACAGGAAAATTTGGTTAAGATAAGTTGAGAAACAAAGAAGTTTTTCATGCAAAAACTAATGCCTGAACCGATTGTTCCTATTACAGCTATAAGATATGGAAGTCAGATTTCGATAAAATTTCGTAAACATGTTAAAATAACGCTAAAATTCAGAATTGGCGAGTTTGGTTGAGTTTTCTTGAAAAACAAAATGTTCGACCGATTGTTCCTATGGCAGTTATATATTACAATGGTGCGATCTGGCCGATTCTAACATATATACTAAAGACAAAAACAAGCAACTGCGTCAAGTTTAATCAAGACTACAAAACAGAGCATATTACAGTCGGGAGCTGCCAACACAAACGTTCTTACATGATTTTTGTTTCAGCCTGTTAACAACATTTTGGTCGTCTTTTTAGGGCTCAGCTCTTTGTGGAATTTTCTTTTTTTTTGTGGCTTTTGCATATTTATGCAATTAAAATTGCAAATATGCGTTGCAATGGCACCCACTTCCCCCACTTTTGAAAGCAAACCACTTCACACTCCCCTTGCCCATACGTCACACCTCTTGACAAACGGCCTCAAATCAGGCTGTAAACGAGGCGTATGCGCAATTTTTTGCTAAATATCACACACACATGGCGAAAAATATATTCCGAAATTATTTTAAATTGCAAACGTTTTTCTATATTCTTTTCTGATTTATGTTCAATGGTGTCATATTCATTGTTCCTGCTCAAAAGTAGCATTATAAAAAGTGTTAATCCTTTAAGCATGGCTCGGACCACGCAATATAATATGCATAGCTTGGCCCCCCAATATCAAAAATGTATAATTTGTTAACGTTCTGCCATATTTGAACTTTTAAATCGTTGAAAAAAATTGTAATAAAATTTAAATTACATTGAATGTAATAAAAAGTTGTGAAACAACATTCGCAGCTATTAAAGTTGAACTTTGTAAGTCAAACTGTGTATTTTAAATAATATTTATATAATTGCATATGCTGTTAAATATATCAAATAATCTTCAATCTGTGTATTAAATTATCTTTTGACCCTTTTTCTAGTGACTTTATATATATCAACATATATTTATAGCAACCTTTTAACTATTTATATCTCTTTCTCCCTAATCTGAAGTTCTATCAAATCTTAGTCTTCCTATCATAAATATATACTTATATCCAGCTTAATATCTTGGCATTTCTGTCTTATATTAGACATGTTTCCAATGCAAACTACTTTTCATTCCAAATCCTATTTAACATAGATTTTAAAATATATTTAAAAGTTTTTATATCAATCTCCCTTTCAATCTCAAATAATATTGTATGGCTTTAGCTATATGCAACTTATTTATATATGTATATCTGTCTATTTGGCTTAGTAACTATTAAATTCTAACTAACAATCTATCAATATATCGTAACTGTCTGGCTGTCTGTCGATCTGTCAATCTATGCAACTATTATTAGCAAATTATTCAGCCACATTCAGTTGGATAAGCATAAAAGGATGTTTTCTCAAGTTCCTGACAGTGTCAATTGAATTCGAGCTGTTAAAAATTGCTCGCTTTTGTTGCCACAACACGTTGCAAGAAGTGTTGGCTCCATTCCTGACTAAGATTGAATGCCATTTGAAGTGGCACAGAGAGCGAAAATAGAAGGAGAAGCAAAAAGGAAGGGCAGGGGCAAGTCTGATGCGCTGCAATGTCAATTGGATTTGCATTGATATACAAAAGATGAGGCAGCGAGGTGGCAGAGAGGCGTGTTGGGGCAGAGACGTAAAAGGAAACAGTTTTGCAATGGTCGTGTTGTGTTGCAGCAGAGGCACCAGCAGCAGCAGCAGCAGCCTTTGGTTGTTTTGATTGGTAGCGGCATAAATTTACAATAAATTGCAGCGTTATATACACAATGAAGACATTACGTATACGAGTAGGTTGCCCTTCTGCCTTGCCACATGGAACGTGCCACAAGCACGCAAAATGTATTAGAAACGGAAACAGCTCAAGGGAAACACTTGAGCAGCAAAATACGATTACGATAAAGGGGCAAGCAGCAACCAAAATCAGGGTCAAAGAGACGAAGTGTTGGTTTGGGGGGGGGGAGAGCACAATTTGTTGAAAGCGCGCGAGGCATGCAACAAGTGCAAGCAAGTAAAAAAAGGAGGGCCAAACTATCGAAACTAGGCAGCTATCAAGGTAAGAGGCAGAGTGGCAAACCTGTCTAGAAACATTGCTTGCAGATGGCGCGCCGCATAAAAATTTATGATTATGTTAAAATGTAAAAGTGCCAACGGGGCCAAAGGCAGACAAGAAGACGCCAGACGGTATAGAAACGAGGCAAGAGGCAACTGGCAAGTGGCAAGTAGCAAGGAGACAGGAGTTCGCGTTGAGCGCAGCAGGTGAGCAAAATTGTGTTAATGTTCCAACTGCAAAGGATTCAGCTGCCACAGGTAAGAAACCAGCAGGCAGGCAGGCAGGCAGGCAAACGGAGGAAACGTCTCCTGCAGCTGCCCAAAGGCGTTGCAAAAGGGCAGAGTGTACTGGGCTCCTTGCCACATAAAATATGATATTTGTGCTCAACAAAAATGCGACAAAACTGATGACGACTACGTCGCGGGTATTATGGCAAATAATGATAGTACTAGTACTAGCAATAACAACAACAACAGCAACAAATAGTAACAACAACAACAACAACAGCAACAACTACAGCTCAAAACAGCTGACAACAATTTGTGGCAATTTGCCATCTTTTTATGTTTATACCCTGTACTTAACCATGGCTGAGTAAAGTTTATCAAATTATTGTGTAAATAATTTTGATGTTTTAAAGAAAGGCTCTTTCGACTTTATAAGAAAGTATAACCCAAGTCAGATTTAAATATTTTAAGGGGTCTATCTATCCAATCTATATAATCGGAAGAAAAAATTTCCTAAAAATTTAAAAATCGACAAACTTTTGGCGAAAAGTGCAGTTGGCTTTTTTGTTTGGAAAACAAATTTCTTAAAATAAAACAAATGTATTTTCTTTAAGAAATCTTAGGGGTAACGATATTATCGATGTTTCAATGAAAAATATCCTCCTAGTTCCATAGTATATGATATTTCTTGTAATGTATCGCTACTATATCAATTTCGCCTTCGATTTGTCGAATGTCAATTTTTTAATGTTTTTCAATATGGCTTCTGCGATATAGTTTTCAATGTAATATCAATAAAATGTTGACGATTGCATTCCTAAGAAATCTGTATCTAAACTTTATACTTTCTACTAAACTTTGTTCAGAGCGATTTTCATACAACTTTCGAAATTTTTGTGCTTCTTTTTGTATTTTTACTTAGCACATTGTTTCCATTCAAATAGACAAATTTTAATTGCAATTTTCGATAACTTGTATATTCGATAAACGAAGATTAAAGAAAGTAATCTATCATTTTTAGCAATATCACAGCAATTGAAGAGCCTCAAAAGGGAAGCTTTTCATTGAAGAACATTATTTCGATCACTTTAAAGGGTATCGCCAAGTGAAGCACTCTTCACTGAAACCGTTCAACTCCATTTATTTAGTTTTTTTTTATGCCACGTGACTGTCATCTTAGCGAAACAGAGAAAGAGAATGAGAGAGAGTCTCTCTCAGAAGACATTGCAGCAGAACGAGCCAGTTTTGTTTAACTTTTAACTTGGCTGGATTTGTGTCAGTTTTGATGTTGTTGGTCTTAGTGAGCTCTTGGCGGTAAGTAAGATAGAGAGATAGGAAGAGGAGAGAGGAGAGAGGGAGGAAAGTTTAGGGGCAGGCCGTTTTAGCTGTGGGTTACACAAAACTTTGGCAAATGGCGCTGCCAAAACAGATGTGACCCCAAAAGTCTAGACAAGTTTCGTGTATGATTTGTCTAAGGTTGTAAATTACATATTTGCTTGCATTATCTATGACAAATTATGGCATCTGAGTGATAAGTTGAGAAGAACTGGAAAGCTTTAGAAAATGTAAGCGCTCTAAAGCTGAGAGAGAAATAGCACAGATGTTGTTCAAGCTCAAAAGAGCACAGAATTTATAATATTTGTAAAAATTTCTTAAGAATTATAAATTTAGTTGTTGCATAATTCAACATTATTACACTTTGAAGAGCATTAGTTACTCTGCGAAAGAGCTACTTGGAATTAATTAGTATAACTTAAAATGAAGACTATTCTAGACTAGACAAGAACACAATCGATGACACTATCGATAGTATCGATAATTCTGAGCAACTATAGAGCTTATTCACAATCGAAACTATTGAGTCGGATGAAGAAGTTTTTAAGTTTTAAAAATAAACATGATCGTTCAAGTTCTTAATAAGAATCATATATGATTTTGATCAATACTATAATCACTATCGAATAGTGGCAACACCAATCTCTTATCGTAGCTAGCTAAAAAATGCCGTTAGTGTGAAGATATCAACTTGAATACTTTTGGCAATCCGCTCGACTAAAAACATATTTCTAGTGACTTTTCAAAATGACTTCCTGCCGAGGCTGCATCGGCATCCACATCCACATCCGCATCCGCATTCGCATCCGCCTTGGCCTCCTACTCCTCCTCCTCCTCCTCCGCATTCGACCCCCTCCAGCTTCATCCGGCTGTAAACTGCAGCAGTGGCAGCATCAAATCGATTATGTTGCTATTACTTCCGGCAGTTGTCGCTGCCAGATGCACATCTCTCTTCTTCTAACCACTTCTTGCAGCTCTAGCTTCTATCTCTTCCAGCACCACATGCTTAACTTTCTGCCTGCCACCCTTTGCTCCCCTCCATTTACCCCAAAGCCACATGCAACTTGCTGCTGTATCTGTTTGCTACGTAGCTCAAGCTCAAATATTTCCATGCTTATTTTATGATTTAGTTTTTCTTGCTGTGACAGCTTCCAAATCTTGGGCTAACAGCTGCATGCAGCATGTGGCATGCCACCCTTTGGGGCCAAATTTGCTTGCTGCAAAACCTGTTTTGAACCAAATCAATTCGACTCTGAAATTCCGGCACTTTTCTTGAATCAAACCTGTTGTCAAAAAAGAGTTGAACTTCGCTGGAAATCTCTTTCAACCAAATTCGAACTGAATTCTAATTCTTAGATGTCACAGAAATCTCTAGAGATTTTGATTTTAGAGTTGCCATCACACAGCAAGAATTTACTCACTTTTGTTATTCTTTTTGATTAATAAATTTATTAAGATAACTGTCTATTCAAATAACTTAAAAACTTTAAAAAAAAAATCCAAATTTTGTTGCACCAACCAAAAATCTCTAGAGATTTCCGTGACACCCCCGCTTAAGATTGAATAGAATCATTTCAAAACTCCTAAAAAAAAACGTAAAGTTTTGTACGAAAAAGAAGGTTTGGGTATATCTAAAATGAGGAAAGTTGTGCTGACAAAATGTTCTTTGTTTGGGAGTCATGATTATCAGCCATATTTTGGGGGCAACAACTGCAAACAACCATTTTTGGCTGTGGCAGTTTGTGCCGAAGCGCCGGAAATGCTATTAACAAGCATGAAGCATCAACATAATCATCATTGGCCTGTTAGGCCTGTTTTGTGCGGCATTTGGTGGCGACTCTGGCTGCCAGGTGGCAGTTGGATCAATGCGTGTCTGTAATGCATGTAGCGCCATTTTCGGCGGCAGTTGCATGTGGCAGGGTGTCGAGGATGCCCCGCTGGGCATTCAATTGCCACCAACTCAATTGAAGCTGGCCACAAACTGCACTTTACGCTGCCTGCTGCGCTGCTGCTTTAGCTGCTTGTTGCATGCCACATGGGACACTGTGAAACGGTAATGAGAATGGTTTCTCTAATTAGCAGGCAATGCGCTAAGCACTTGCACATAATTGGTACAATAATCCTGGCGATAACTGAAGCACAAAACGCACGCCCCTGATTGATAACATATATATTTGCTGGCTTAACTAGAGGCGTGGCCAGAAAGAGAAAGGACGAGAGTGAGCGAAAGAGAGAGAGAGAGGCGTGTGCCTAATGAGGCAACTTAATTAGGCAGCATTTTCCATGTGGCACTAACAGGATGTGTCCAGAGAGACTTTTGCCAAAGTCCTGAATCTTAAGTCTCGTGCGTGCCATCTTACACTCAATTGATTTAATAGACTTGAGGTCACGGCTCATTGTCCTGGCGTGTCCTGGCATAGAGCGTATGTCCCTGCCAGCAGCGTTTGCCCCTCTCTCTCTCTCACACTCTCTCGCTTTGATTGTCCTTATTTTATGCGTGTCACATAATAAATCTTATTTGATTTGTTTACTTCCGTTGCCCAACTTGGGTCCGGCTCCGTTTCTACTTTGCCCATTCCTCAGGCTTTTCCACAATGTCCTTGTCATTAGGCATGGCCCATTGTTTCCACTCTCCCTATATACATACATATATATATATATATGTATATATTTATGTCTGTGTGTGTGTGTATTTCAGCATCCTGGCAGCTAATTCGATTAGCAATTGGCCCATTTAAGTGCCCTGCTCGCACACACGACGGCTGCTCATTTAATTAATAATCAAATTACGCATACGCCACGTGAAACGCAGCATTGTCATTAATACGCAGATTATTAAATTCTATACATATTTATAAATGCATATACATAGATATACATATATTTATTTAATTTATGCAGCACACAAACTTATTTAATTCAATTAAGGTCTCTCTCTGCATCAGTTTTGCGACTGTGGCATTAGAAATCCAATTAGCTCAGATTATTCATAAGTTCATTTTGCAATTCCAGCTGCGAGCTAAATTCATATTGATTTTTATTACAATTTTTGGCTGTTTAAAGCGATTCGCTTTTAATACATTGCATTGCAATAGTATTGCAAAAGTATCGATAGTAATTAAGCGATAGATTTCAAGTTGTTCACAAGTGTTTCAAGCAAAACTGTTGAGCTCATTAGCTTTTCAACATCAAATACTTTCTTTTGTTATTCTTTCAAAGCCAAAAATAATAAAATGTGACAAACGAGGCGATTTTTTTATACAATCGATTGATATATCGATTGTTTTTATAGAAATACTTTTTAAGAAATTAAATATGTTTTTGCATCTATTCTGTAAGTTTGATTGAGGCTTTAGTTCTATAAAAATCTCGATTGCGACTCTGATCTATAGTTTTAAAGGTCAGTCTTAACCAGCGATCATTTATCGATAGTCATCAATCGTTAGTTATCTAGTTTTCACAAGTGTTTCAATCAAAACTTTTGAGCTCATTAGCATTTCATAACTATATACTTTCGTTTCGACAGTTTCGATAATATCGATTAATCTATCGATTGTTTTTGATAAAATATTTTCTAAGCAATTGAATATGTATTTGAATCTATTACTTATGTTCACATTGGGGTCAAATAGTTCTGTAAAAATCTCGATTGTGACTGTAATCGATAGATTTGAAAGTCAGTCTTTAAAAAGCGATAATTTTACATTTGCTTTAAGGATTACCAAACGGAAAATTAAGTGGCATTTTAAATCAGTTACCAAATAGATTGAAAAGTGTCGATTGTGGTCAACAAGCAATCGGTTATTGTTAAGCAAGAACGCACAATCGATCCGATCGATATATATTATTAATACTTCTTGGAAAATTCGATAAATTAAAGTTTTATTTACGAAAACCTAGTGTTTGTGATCTGCGTAGGCGACTCGTGGAAACTATTAAATGCGGTCAAGATTATCAGGCCAGTTCCCATTTCCGACCCCAATCAAAACTATCGGAATCGGAATTATCAGCTGTTCTGAATTCCGAATATCGATAGAAACCATATTCCATAGATGTGGCTTGTCATAAATCGGCACAAATTTAGAGTTATAAATTCAAAGTTATGAAAACTTCCATCAAACTAAATATTGCATAGTTTTTTGACTTTTAACAACTGCGATAAGTACTTGCTTTTTGTTGGGGTTTGTGCTGTGTGTATTGCTTTACTTCAAGCACTGTAGCATCAAATTAATCTTCACCCTTTCATGGCACATTGGCAATCTGTTACATGACACGAGGCGTCAAGTCAAACACTTCACTTGGATGCTATTACTTAAGCACATGTTTTATAATAAGATTCGAGGGGCAACGGAAACGATTTTTCATGTGCCAGCTCAAACGTGTCGCCTGTTGAAAAAAAAAAACACACATACACTCTCTTTTTCTCTCTGTGTGTTTGAAAACTCTCTCCATTTATGGATGGTTATCCGACTCAAACTACTCAGGCTAACCAGGCTACCCAGGACAATCAGTCATTCGTCCTGTGGCACGCGCGTTTCCAACGAGATGGCGTTGGTTCGTTGCCTGGCAAATGTGTCCAAAGGTTGCCCATGTGTTTGACTTTTGTTGTGTGTGTGATGACAGAGCAGATGACGGAGGAGATGGAGAAAGCGAAAAATAAGGAGATGGAGCAGCAGAAGAAAAAGATGGAGTTGCGAGTGTTCAAGAATCAGAAGAGCTGCTATAAACACTATGAAACAAAATATAAAATCTAAAAAATTGTAAAAGAGACTTAGAGAGTTGCTCAAGAAACCCGTTTCTAACTGCATGCCAAACAAATTTTAATATGGATTGCTTTCAAAAAAATTAAAAAATTAGTATAAACATATGAACTATAAATTCAAAATTAAATTTACTTCATTTCAAATTGAAAAACATTTCAAATTTCTTATTTGCTTAAACAACACCAATAATAAAATAAAGAAAAAAAATGTAAAATAAAATAACTTTGATATGCTGACAACCCTATGTTGCTTTCGAAAACAAAAGTTGGAAAAAACGAAATCTCTTGAGTCTAATGTTTTTTATCGAAAGAAGCCAAAATTTCTAAAGATCTCCGTGACACCAAGAATCAAGCTATTCTTCGCTTCATCTATAATTCTATATCTTCTGTGAAGTTTATAGAGGAAAATCTGTTAGAGTTTCCAACATAAAACATATTAAAAATGAGCATTCAAATGTTGTTGGCTAGTGTACACAAAGAAAGTACGCTGTACGAAGACTTTAGCACCTCACTTTCAATTCAGGACACACGTTAATCCATCAAAGTCCATGCGTCTGGGAGGATATAAGGTGAATTTAATCAAGGCGTGTCGAGATTTGATTTTCAGTAGCAAATTTAAATGGGTCTTTCTGCTCAGCTCTGCTGTTGCCGAGTGCTGCTTGGTTAGTCCTTGCTTGGATTCTTGCCTTGGATCCTTGCTTGGCCTGACAAAATAACCGCAAATTAAATTTGCTGCCAAATGTTTCATTGAGCTAAAGGCAGAGAGCCACAGTATTCTAATTAATGCCAGAGAAACAGACATAGACAGAGAAAGAAAGAGACATAGAGTGAGTGAGTGAGTGAGAGAGAGAGAGAGCTAGCAACACCTTAACACCTGTCACACACAAGGACATTTATACATACATACATATATACATATATACACATGCAGAACTAATGTGTATCCTGTCTATGCCTTTTGTTTGGCATCATTAAGTTTTGTGGGCATCTTGTTAACATTTATGGTTATTGTTTTGTGGGTGGTGCGTGGGCGTGGTCATTGCTAATATTTCTCTAAAATATATATACATACATATCTAGCCAAAATATTCGAACAATTATTTCAGGCCTCAGCAGCTCTGATGACTTTAATTAGTTGTTGCTTGTTGTTTGTAAATGTTGATGTTGTTGTTGATGTTGATGTTGTTGTTGATGTTGCTTTTGCTGTTGTTTGGCAACATCATCAAAAATTGTTGCTGCTGGCCACACTGACTGCCAAAAGTATGCACATATAATCCACAAGCTGACGCGCTTTTGCATGCCTCAAATGTTTACAAATCGGATTTTCACATTCTCTTGGTGCCCCCTTTACAGCCCCCCCATTTGCTCACCCCTTTGTAACATCATATTGTTAAGTTTTGCGAGCAGAGGAACGAAAAAAAAACTTGCAACATTTTATCAGATTATGAAACATAAAATGCAACTTCCACTGTTTCTTTTTGTTGATGCTGTTGTTGTCTTTACGTCTCTTCCCTTTATGCTGCCATAAACGAAATCCGTGGCAGGTTTTTGTTACCGATACTGGTATATATATGTATATATAAATATATATATATATATATGTGTGTGTGTGTGTGTGTGTGTGGCAAGCAGCAAAAGTTGCAAGAAAAACTAGCTGGAAAACTCAATGCATACAATACATATATTTTCTCTTGAAAGTAAACGGAAACATTAAAATTGTATTTGCTGAGCTTTTCGCGCTACGTTGCACCAACAATAACAACAACAACAACAATAAAAACAAAACAGCAGCATTTTCAAGTAAAAAGCTGCCACAGCAATCGAGTATCAAAAGAAGTCGAACAACTTGAAGCAAAAATGCACAAAAGCAAAGCATCAAATGCAACCGTGTAAAGTGCAAAAAGTCCTCTGGCACCAAACTAATATTATTTAAATTTCATATTTTTGATGAACTGTGATAGAGCTGAAAAACAATCGATAGCATAATCGATTTTTTTCACAATTCAAAACAGTTTACAACTTAATTGCAAATGAATTGAATCGAAGAAAATAACTTAACTAACCTTTTGTATCTAGAAACTGTATCAAAAATATATTCTTTTTAATCTGTATCTTTAAGTTGATATGTTTTAATATTAACTACTTTTTAAGATGAGCTTAGCTTCTGTTTTGTTCTTTCTGCTTTTTAAGTCAAGGCGATTAGGAGAAGCAATGTTGAAAGCATGCATTAAACGAAAATCTGAAAATTTATAAAATATTTAAAATTGACTTAAAAAGAAACAGAAAAAAGTCTTTTATTTGAAAATAATTTCTAAAGTTATAAAATATTTATTTAAAAAGTAGAAAAGCTGATTTTCTCATAAATAAGGCAAACTGCACTTGGCCATTTTACTATTTTTGAAGCATTTTTTCTGATTCGCATATAAATTAATCGCATTAAGCGATTGCAATGAGCTTTGACAGCTTTGCAGCGCGATGTTGCTGCTGCTGCAGCTGCTGCTGCTTCCGCTGCTTCAGCTGCTGCTTAGCCTTATTCCCATACTTATTTCTATACTTATTGCTATCAATCTCGATTAAACTCAGGAATTGCAACTGGCTTGAGCAGCATTTTTGTTTGTGGCTAGGCCAGAAGTATTTCTGCATTTCTGGCTGGGCAAAATGCCATGACAAATGGCCAGCATAGTGCATATTTATGATAGCACACACACACATATACATACACTCAAAGCTAGTTGTTATTGTTATGTTTGTTGTTGTTTTTCTTGTTGTTGTTATTCGTCGAGCACTCGTTGCTCGGTAAAATGCCAGCACAAACTTTATACGCACGTAGTCAATTACTCACACCAAAAGGCAACGCAACAGCACAGGGCCACGCCCAGCCGCCCATAGTGCACACACACACACATGTACACCTCAACATATGTATATGTTTGCATACAAACACACATACATGTGTAGCTGCATTGTTATCATACACTTTCAAAGGGGTATTCTAATTTTGTCACGATATGCGCAAATCTGTTTCAACTAAAATCAAATTTTTCCATTGTTTTCAATCAAAACACTCCGAATTGAAAGGGTTTTCAAAAAAACGCTTGAATATTCGATTTGTGTCAGTGAAATGAAAACTATATTTGAACAAAACTCCAAAATGAAAAGAGGGTTCTTATTTTATTCGAAAACGAAAGCTCAAAATTTGAAATGTTCGCAATGAACGCAATGTAGTACTCGAATATCGGAACAAGTCTATCAAAACTGTTCCGATTTCCACTTTCCATTTCCGGTTTCCGCTTGCGAATGTGATTTTCCCTTAGATGTTTCCACTTTAAGTAAGATTTTGCGAATTGAATTCACCTTAATTTGACTTAACTTGACATTGGGAAAGGACAAAACTAATCGGTCAAAAGCAGAAAAACTTTGCTGACTTAAAGTTAAATCTACAATATTTTAGAACAGACTTCCCCATATCAATATAGTTACTATCAGATAACTATATCGTCTAGCCAAACTAGCAATTCATTGTCTCCAAAGTGTATTTAAATATCGGTAGCTCAATAAAAAAGAAATGCACTTTCTTTTATTATATTTTGAACTGACCAAAAATACACAGAAATGTAAAGAAAATGCTTTAAAATCGATTTTAAATACAATTTTTAAGGACTATTTCCGGTTTGTGCCCCGAACTCGCCTTCAACAACACCCTTTGAATGCCATTTAAATTTTGGAAAGTATTTTGCCCGCATCTGCATTGTAGATGCAACACACACATACACACAGAGACTTGCAACAACTGCATAAATATTGAATGTGCAATAAAATTGAAAGTAATTTCTATGCAACAACACTTTTCAGCATTGTCGCCCCCTTTTTTGTGCATCTCTTAAAATCTATGACAATTACAATTGGAATTTATCAGACATTATGGTCAAGATTGCCAGACTGTCTTGAGTTACTGTTAATTAGAAAATTGTTAAACCAAGAAAATTGTCAAGCAGCAGCAGCAATCGATAGAATGCCAAATACTGTTTCAAAAAGTCGGCAACTAATTTGTGCAGAAGCAATGAAAATGAACTTTGTTGAAATTTAGAGCTTTAAAACTTATTTTGAATATAGAAAAAGTTTTCAAAAACTTCAAATGTTACTAAAACTTAAAATTATAAACTCTTCAATATTTTTTAGCTGAATTTAATTTTTTGTGGTTCAACAGCTGATGCCTATTTAGAAAATTTAAAAAAAAAAGTACAAAAAGAGAAAGCTTTTTTCCAAATTACAAAAAAATTGTAAATATTTTTAGATAATGCTACTAGAAGTTGGTTGATTTGGTCGAGTTATCTTGAAAAACCAAATTTTTGATCGATTGTTCCTATGGCAGCTATATGTTATAATCGTCCGATCCGGCCAATTCGAAAACAGGTACTGCTTTCAAAAAGAAGAAACATTTGTGCATTTCGAGACTCATATAAACAGACGGACGGACATGTCTTGTTCGACTCGGCTGTTGATGCTGATCAATATTATTGTAAAGACTTCACGGGCTCGGAGACGTTAAAAAAGTTTAATAAAGACAAACGGACGGATATGTCACAAACCAATACAAATGTGTAGCACAACTGTACATTTTATTAAATTTAAAATTGTTTCAAAATTGCGGGCACGTTCGGTTGCACTGCTTGCTTGCAACTTTCAACTGCTGTAAGGACTGCTTGTCTGTGCACCATGTTGCACAAATGTGTTGCACTGCTTGCTGAAATGCACATATTGTTAACAATGTTGCATGCTGTTAAAACGACATTTTAAGTGCGACGTAAACTGCTTTGACAACTGCTTTGACAACTGCTCTGACAACTGCTTGCTTTTCCGTTAACATTTGAATTGCTTTCCAGATCTATTCCAAATTGTAATCTTGAGCAACTTATATGCTCAAAAACTAAGTACCAGAGAGACCCCCAAATAAGCACTTTCACTGATTTATTTACATATATATGCCAGAAATTCATAGCCCTCCCATCAAATCGAGTCTTCACTGTCGGAGGAAACGAGCATATGTAGAAAAGATAATACCACCAGCATGAAATAGAATTTGACAACTGTTGAAATAAGCAAAATAGTTAAATTTCCAAAAAACGCTACTCACCGGTTGTGCCAACCAACAGTCCCAAGAATAGCTCAATTGATTGCATTCTGCCTTTGACATAGATAAGTATATAAAAGATGGCCAAGAAAATAGTGGTAAAAATGCCCCACATCAGATAGGTGAATATAATGCCCGATGATTCCTGCAATAAATATATATAGATATATAATAAGATTTTCGTTTAAGCAGTTTTCAACTTACATGATCCTGCAGCGTGGATATTGACATCAGCAGGGACAGTAAAATGGAAGTAGCCAGCGAGATTATAATCATGGATGTTACCATTTCATTGAAGCCTAAAAAGTAAACGAATACTCATTAGATAACATTATTTAGTTAATTATGAAAAGTTGAATAATTACCGTAAGTTTTAACCATATAATATAATCCATAGCCATACACACAGATCTCTATATAGGCTATCAGACGGCAGCCAAAGCGTAAACTAAGTATAAATAGGAAATTGCGCAGATATATCATCTTGGGACTTGGAACTAGGAATGCTAAGCCAACTGTACTTTTTTTTTGTATTTTTACTTAAATTTTTACTGGTGCTGGAAAACTATCGAAAGTGCTGCCAATCTATTGAAAGTGCTGCCAATCGATAGTTTCGATGAATCAAGTTTAAGTATCGATGTCGTTGCCATACTATGGAGGTATATAGGTTTGATCTGGTTTCCACTTTCGGTAAGATATTGCAAAAGTGAATTTCCCTTTCCTTGACAGCACTTTGCGGTTTGAATTCACTAGCGTTTTACCAAGGATTGAATCAATTTGTTTTTGTGGAAGTTTTGAGCACTGGAATGAATTTCAATTCTGCAAAATGTTGCCGAAAGTGGAAACCGGAACATGCCTGATCCACTTGTTGGCTCATCCAAAACAAGTTCGATAGTATCGTTAGTGAAGGAAAGTCTCTATTGGAACTATCGATATTGAATTCGATTGTTTTCCAGCTCAATTATTAACAACTTTCGCATTTAAGCCCAAAATATTAATTGTTTTTATTATTATTTTTGATAGAAAAATAAATGTTGTTTTAATACATGATAATTGTAGGATAATAATATATATAAAGATTATGCTTACTTTAATTTTGGAACTGCCACGCCATTTCTGTTAGCTGACAACAAAGTTAACTGAAGAACTGGTTAACTTCTTTAAGTTCAGCTAAGCACACTTAATTCTTTAAAAGCGAGGTGCATTCATATTTCTCGGGACAACAAAAACAAAACAAACAAATAGTATATTGATCGATCTGCCTAAGTTTAGTTATTCTATATACGTAATTGTGTATAACCGAAAGAAAAAACAAAAAAAAAAAAAAAACCTGATGCCATAATACAATTTTTCTTAATGCTTTTCATTTGCAGCAGCTTGAAGAAGGCGTTAGAAATATTATTAGAATTACAATAACAACTACGAAGAAGATATAAATGCTAAATACAAAATACGTTACTATTATTATTATTAGTATTATTATTATTAATGTAAAGCTATGCATGTTGTTGCAGCGTTTGTTTATTAATCAGACCTGTTTCGGTTTCCGCATTCGTCAAGATTTTGAGCAAGATGTTTCTATATTCAATTTTTCAACAGATTTCGCAGATTCCATTCACAGGATTGATTTCACTTTTAAGCTATGATTGAGCTATGTTTAAATACTTGAGGCAATTTCAAATTCACAAATTCTTGCGAAAAGTGGGCACCGAAACAATTCTGATTTATATATATTTTTTTTCTTTACTTTTACTTATTAGTTCCGGCAGAGTCCCTTGGGGAATAGTCATAAGTTAAGCCACAACAACATGACTACAAAAACGAATAGCTTCACTAAACGACCTGTTCTTGTTCTCATTTTCAATTCACTTTCGCTGAAATTCACTTTTGGTTTCAATAAACTCTCGGTTTCAATTTGCTTTCTAAAATTGAACTTAACAAACTCTTGACGAAAGTGAAAATAAGAACAGGTGTTTTCTATTATTATTAACGAATCTTTTGCTTGATGCTGAATGCTGATTGTGCTTGGGCTGGTTTTTAACAATTGAGGTCAGCTTTCTTCTTAAAGTACTACATGTGTATATGTGTGGTTGATGCGTGTGTGTATGTGTTTGAGTTTAGTACTCAATGGGATTGGGATCGCGTGGCTTGCGCGAATACTTGAGTCCCAAATTCTCGCTAACATCATCGATGACATTCAAAGCATAGTCCAGCTGTTCCTTGGTATGTGCAGCTGACAAACAGAACCGTATGCGACCCTCCATAATGGGCGTGGCCGGGAAGCCAGCGCCCACAACGGCAATATGACGCGTTGTCAGTGTGCGTATGACGGCACTAAGTTAGTAATATACATAAAAGTTAGTATTTCAATAGAAACCAGCTAAACTTCAAAAGTACTTACCCAATTTTAGAGAACAGATAGACCAACATGGGCACTACGGGGGAATCCTCATGGCCATAGGTAATAACACCCATTTGAGCCAAACGTTTGCGGAAATAGCGCGTATTTCTGGCCAACTGTTGTATCTTATTGCGACCTGTATTGGTGCCATCCTCGCCCATTATAATGCTCATCGATGTGTAAATCTGTTGCACAATGGGCGGCGAAATGGAGCCAGCATAGCAGTGGGCGTGGCTGTTTGTGCGCAAAAAGTCAATCAGTTTCTGTAAAAGTAAATAGTTTCAATTTATTAAAAACGCAATCTCAAAAATGCATATCCAAGGCTGCAAACTGAAACGGTTCAAGTTCGGAATTCGAGTTTCTTTTCTTACTCTGAAACCAAACTTGAACCGAAACAGTTGAAAAAAAATATGAACAAAACCCAAAACAAGCCATATTTTTCGATTCAACAAAAAAAGTTGTAGGTGTGTATGTTAAAAGTTAAAAAAAGATAAATCGATATCTATAAGCATGTTAATATTTAAATTTTTAGTAAAAATTGTAAAATGATTATTTTCATAAATGAAAAAAAATCAATTTAGCGGATAAATCATGACCAAAAAAATCATTTCTCATGGAAATTGGTTCAGTTTTGAGCAAAACCAAGGTTCGAACCAAAATCTAAAATCATATATTGGTTCGAACCGTGAACCAAAATGCTGACAATTAGTTTTTTTTTTTTTTTTTGTTTTTTTGGTTTGCAGCCATGAAAATAACAACTACAATTTTCAAACAAATCCTATGGAAATTTTGTACACACATACATTGACTTTACATTAGCTTCTTATCCTCGGTTAGTAAACATCTAAAGATGGAAAAGAAAACAAATATTCAGTGCTATTTAACCAATACTTACTTGTAAGCCCGGTATCAATAATCTGATCCCAAATGTTTCATTGAGATCAGATATTTAAAGCAAACAAATCATATTAAACTATATTTAACTATATTATATTAAACTTTTCAACTAATAAGCTATTCCCATCACTCAGGTCTGTTTCCATTTCGGTTAACTTTTCTTTTCTTTTCTTTGTTTTTCTGTATTCGAATGAAATACCAATCGTTCTTTCTTTTTAAGGATAACTTCGAATACTTCTTATGCCACTGTCTCAAAAGCAAAACAACATTTTTCATCGATATTCGGAATTCAGAATAGCTTATTATTTCGATACCGCATGTTTTGATCAGAGTCTCGTCTTGTGATCTTACTGAGTCTTTCATTACTGAAACTTTTATTATAATTGCGTTATTAGCAAAGATGATATTTAAGTCATTTTTTGTATTCTACTTAGTTTAAGACCCAATTTCAATATCAATTCTAATGAAACTATTTATCATTATCATTACATTGTTCAATGCTAATGAAATTATTTGCCATTATCATCACATTTTTCAATTCTAATGAAGTTATTATCTATTATTCTTCAATCCTAATGAATTATTTCTCATTAAAATTGCTTTCTTCAATTCTAAAGAAATCATATTTCTTTATAATTACTTTTTTCAAATCAAATTAAGGTATATCTCATTACCATTATTATTTTAATTATAATGAAATGTGCCTTTCTTTTCTCTTCTTAACTCATTTTTTTAAAGACTAATGCATTACACAATTATTGAATTCGTTTTAAATCAATTATTTACCTTTGAGCCTGCAATGTAGCCACCGGCGCTGCCAAAGCTTTTGGTAAATGTGCCCATAAGAATGTCCACATCCTTGGGATCGGCACAGAAGTAATCGATAACGCCACGTCCATTGGGACCCATGGAGCCAACGCTGTGTGCCTCATCCAGATACAAATACGCCTTGTACTTCTTCTTCAAGGCAATGATCTCGGGCAGACGCACAATGGAGCCCTCCATGCTGAAGATGCCCTCGACAATGATCATAATCTTGCTCCAAGGCTTGCCGCCCTGCTTGGGATTGCCATAGCAGACGCCATTGCGTAAAACACGCTCCAGATCCCGCATGCTGTTGTGCTTGAAGACGCGCGTTGTGGCGCCGGAAAGACGCAGGCCAAGAATGATGGAAGCATGATTCTTTTCATCGCTGACAACCAGACAATTGGGTCCCAGCAGCGAGGGCAGATTGAGAGCATTGGTGGCAAAGCCCATGCCAAAGACAATGGCATCCTCGACACCACAATAGCGTGCCGTCAAGGTCTCCAGATCGATGTGCAGCTGTGTGTTGCCCAGCTCAGAGCGTGGACTGCAATAGGCCAGACCCTTCTCCCTCGCACGCTCCTCCGAATCTTCAGCACAAGCGCCCGTGGCGGCAGCAAAGCCCAAATAGTTGTAAGAACCAAGATTAAGACAACGTGTCTCGGTGCCCGTAAATCTAAAACTCCAGCCATAATCATCAGTCACACGATCCTTGAGGATAAGCTCATCGCCGGGCACGCTGCAAATGGGACGATTCCAGCAATCGCGCACACGACGATACACATAACGGGAATAGAAGCTCTCAAAGGCATCGTAGAGCGTCACATAACCCTCGCGTCCCTTCTCCGTTGCCACCTTGGGCACAAACAGCAGCTGATTTATATAACCCAAGATCATCAGCAGATAGAAACCCAAATAGGTCAGACAGGCCGTATGCAGAGGCACATCCTCAAAGGATGTTTTCTGATAGTGCTCCTGCTCGGCGGATAAAATGCCCTCTGCCTGACTTTTCTTAAAGTTTTCCGCCGTCTTGCTGGACTTTCCGGCATGTCCATTTGCCTCTATTGCCCGCTTGGCTGGATGGTAGTTGCCCTGGCTGGCGCCCTGTGGATTAGGATATAGATTAACTGTTTGATTGATTCAACAAATTATAATTTAGTATCAGTTTACTGGAATGTTGCTCTTATCACTGTGAGAATGCACATGGTTAGCTTCTTATCTGTTATCAGTTGTCAAGGTAATCGCCAAGTAGCGAACAACCAAAACAGGTGTGAAAAAAAAACTAATTAATCTATTCTGCATTGTGCAAAGGTTCAACAGCTAAAGATTATAAGCCTTGCTCTCAAAAGCTGCTTATTTTTTTGTAAACTAATTTCACTTCAATTTCAATTGAAATTCGATTGCAAAACAGTCATTAGTGCCTAAATAATTTTCAACAGAATATTTGTCAAGACTTAAACAAGTTTTTTCACGCTTGATATTTCTACATAATGATTGTTGCTCGTTTTATTAGTTTTGAAAATTTTACAGCATTAAACCCTAATTACTGCATGACAGCTAAAATATCAATATGAAAAGTCAGTTTTGTTTTGTATTAAAGCATTAAAGACAGCTTTCTGAAATTTTGTTTAGCTTGTTTTCTACAACTTTTCTAAAAACCGCTAGTTTAGCGGTAAGCCCGCTTAAATTGACACTCCCACAGTTTCAAAACCATTGAAGCTACGTGGGGAATGCCAAATTAGTTTTATTTTTTAAAATAGTTAACATATTAAATTGTCTATACATCATAACTTTCAAACTTAGTTTTTAGAACATGCATTTCGTTAGTTTTACTTTTAGTTTTGGTCTAATTTGGTTCGAACCTCTCGAACCAGCTTAGATCTTATCTTTGTGTTACTTAATGCGACTTGACTATCGGACAGGATAGCAATGTCCCTGTGTCGGTAGTTCATGCCAGCACACCTCCCAATGGCGCATACTTTAGCTTGGAATATGCTGGTGTATTTGCCAAGGGGTTCATGGTATTTTGCTCGAGGACCCACTACCCTAAGGACGGTGCCTTTTTGGGTTAGGGATCCATCGGTGTACCATGTTATGGTGAGTTGCTTCATGGGATGTACGTCTTCCAAAGACGTCCAATACTTTTTGCTGCTTCAAAATTTCGCTCGAAGGCATAGACGGCGATCATTACGTCCCTAGGTTGCGTGATCAGCGGAAGTTTTTCCGCAAGATATAATTATATATTAATTTTTGAAAGTTGACATTTACTTAACGCCATACTCTTTAGGTATCAAAAAACGAATCAATTTCACTTTCGAAGCACTTCAAATTGAAACTATCAAATCTGTTCTTAATTTCACTTTTGGCAAGATTGTGAATTCATTGATTCAACTAGGATTGCATTGAACGAAAAAGATAATAGAATTAAAGTATTATTTATTGGTTATCGTCATTTAGTTGTCGAGCTACTTTTTTTGAACTCAGTATTATCTCAAATCTTGCTTATGTATATTCCCACTAATTTACAATATTATTACAATAACAAAAAAGAAATAAATAAATAAATAATGATCTTATGAGCCTATTTCTATTTATCATATCATTTCTCTACTCTTTAACTAAAATCTAAAAATATATTTAAGGTGAGGTTTCTGCTGAACCTTTTAGTAGGAAGACCGTTGAAGACCTTTTAGTAATCAACACATGACCTGCATCTCATAAACCGTTTTTCTGAGCGTATCAGTCGCATATTTTAGTACACCTCTTTTGTTGTATATGTGTACTTGTTATTGTTGTTAGTCTTGTTGCTGTTGTTGTGCACGTCAATCAGCCAATTAACATTTAACTACCAGAATATACAGAAAAACTGCGTTCAATTTGCCTTCTCATTTTTGTTCGCACTGAAGTCATTTCGAGAGCGCTTCGCGTTTTTGTTGTTATTGTTGCTTTACGAACACAACATGCTTATATGGAAGCCGTACAACTATGTACAGATACTATATACATATATAACATACATACATATCCATAAAGATACCTATGTATCTAGAGAGTACAAAAAAAACCCAATATGGCACACATTTTATGCAGCGCGTGAAGTAATTAATTTTATACAAGCTATAATAGTATAGATTTATACTGATATCGAACTGAAAGAGGACAAAACTTATGCAGGGCTATTCCCATTTCTGATTCCGAGTCAAACCATGAGTAATCGTCATTGTTAGCTGTTCTGAATTCCAAAAAGAGTTCATAAGTTTTGCTTACGAGAGAGTGAATTTAAAAGTATTCAAACTTTTCATTCAAAAGCGAAAAACGAAAGCTATTTTGTTCGAAGCGCATAATTCAAAATCCAAAACGATTCGGAATGAAAAGTTCACGGAAATAGGAACAGGCCTGAAAGTGGTATACATATTTGTAAATTTACAGAGCAACATCGAAGTAAATAATGATATTCCGGCGTTTTCTGGTTTCCACTTTCGGTAAGGTAAGGAAAATTCACTTTCGGTAAGGTGTTGCAAAAGTGAATATTTCTTGAATGTTCCCATTTTCACTTTTGTTACGGTTTTGCGAATTGAATTCACATGCATTTGAACAAGGATTGAATAAGTCACTATTGAGCTATTCAATTCAATAGCTCATCAAAAATAGTAAAAATTTTAACATTTATTGAAATTTCAATTCCGCCAAATGTTTCGAAAAGTGGAAACCAGAACTGATTACCATTATTACGAGTGCCGAACGACTATGTATTCCACTTTTCAATAAAACTATCAATCATTTGTTATCATTTGAGCTATATTTGAAAACTTTTCAAACCGCATATTAAACGATTTTGCGTAATTCAGGACACCAAAGACCTTCGTTTTCGAATGGGTATGTAAATTGTCAATATTGTCTTTATTGCCTTGAAAAACATATTGCGAAACAATATTAATGTAATCCGATACATTGTCATCAAAATATCCAAATATCGATTAGCGTTAAAGTTCTTCAGTTGAATTGAATGTTGACAGAAATAAAGTCTGCATATCTTCAATTAAATTCATCATTTATAGTAATTTCTAGTTGAATCAAAGACTTTTTCGATATGAAAATGGAATATATCAAACATGAACAATAATAAAGAAAATTTCCATATACTTTTTAACAGTTCTCAGTTAGAATGATTCAATTGAAATCGAATATGAGACAGACGACTGGTACCATATAATGTATACATAATGTCTCATTATTACAACTAATAGATCTCACCCCATGTTTATTCTTTGGTATTCCCGACATACGATGCTGTTACACTATATAACTATAAATATAGCTAAATATAGCTCAATCAAATAACAAAAAACCCGCGTCGTTAACAATAATATGTCGTGTTTATTATCATTTGACTCTCGGCGTCGCCTGTTTACAACAAATATTTTGCTTCTTTCTTTTTTATGCGAAATAATAAGAGAAAATGGTTTCAAATTGTACACGCCACTGAAGTTTTTAATGGACTGAACGTGAATTACTTGTAAATATATATCTATACAGATATATATATATATATACATATATGCTGCATGTAGAGTTCATGTGTACTTCAAGTGTTGTGCAATAGATAAAATTGAAACCGAGTTAAGCAAATAAATAACTCTACATAATACAAGCTTGTAAAGCTACAAAACAAAAAAAAAAAAAAAAAAAAAAAAAACGTACAACTAACGAACGAACTAACGTAGATAATGCTAATGATAATGATTTCTAATTTGAACAGCGAGTGATAATAAAAGTTGACTGAAAATTTTGAGCTATCAGATAATAAATAAGTTGTCTATGTGGAGGCGTACTATGTATTTATTGTATATATATATATATTGGTCAAATGTTATTGGAAATCTGATGAAATACTTGATATAATGATATACAGGCCTCTTCCGGTGTCCAGCTTTAGCCAAACTTTGCGGAATTGAAATTCCTTTAACCAACTTATTGCTGTTCATCAAGTTAATTATACTTCTTTTATATGGCAAGTTTATTCAATTATTGATGGAACGCAAGTGAATTCAATCCGATAAGTGATAATGGCAACATTTAACGGAAATCACTTTCGCAATATCTTAATGAAAGTGGAAACCGGAAAAGGTTCAAGTTATTAAGGCCTGTTCCAGTTTCCACTTTTGGTAGAATATTAGAATAATAAGTGATTTTCCCCAAAATGTTTCCGTTTTCAATATTGATAAGATTTAGCGGATTGAATTCACATGCATTTAAAAGATTGAATGAATTGCAACAATTACAAACTTTTTTTTTTTGTCGAATAGCAATGACTATCGATTTTATCTTAGCATGATTAACAAAAACTATCGATAACGGTGCAAACTAAAAAAAAACTCTCTCTTTAAAAACTCTCTCTCTCTCTCTCTCTCTCTGAAAACGCAATCATAAACAAATCAACGCCTTTTACAAACACAACACACGCGTGCAGAGCTCAAAAACAGATTTCAAGACCAAAATAAAAATTAATAAAACAAAATATAATGGAATCACCATTTTCAGTTGAGGGTTAGGCAGGGGCAGGTGGCAAGGCGGGGTTCAAAAATGAATCATGCACAACGCCCGCCGCAATGCCAAATCAGTCGCATTCTCCAAAAAGAGCTTTACGTAAAATTCTTATGTGTGTGGTTAATGAGTGTTAGCTGATAAGAAGGTGGTGTGACGATAGAACATGCTATATTGACTTTATATATATAGACAATAATATTTGTGGAAGGGGGTTTAAAAGTCAAACTAACTGCAGCAAACATAAACAAACATGTCAAAGTTCACAACAATCACTCGTCAGGACACAAGCAAAAAGAATGCAGAAAGAGATTTAAAACAAACAAAAGAGAGAGAGAGAGAGGAGCAAGAGAGCGCGGTAATACCGCAGTGTCGCCATGTAGTGTTACCAATTTAGCCATTTTCACGTCAGATCTAGCTATTTTGAAAGTCAAAAAACTGAAAACTATTATCTGTAAATATCACGCTTTTCTTTTACAAATCAGATATTTATTTTAGCTATTTGACGATAAATAAAAGTTTTCTATTTATATAAGTTTGATGTTTTAAGACTTTCATAAAATGTTAAGCTTTTTGCAAAAAGTAAATGTATTTTTTCAGGAAAGTTCATTTAGAAATATTTACATTGATTTATAATAGGTATTTGTATTTTGTAAACAAATCAAGTATGTAGTTAATATTAATCAAAATTTGAATATTCTCAAAGAATAACATCAAATTTGGTTATTTATAGGCAAAGTTGGCTATTTGTAGCTACTTTCAGTAGTCCATTTAGCTATTTGTAGCTACTATCAGTAGTCCATTTAGCTATTCTTGATTAGCGACAGTTGGCAACACTGGTCACCATGCACCAGGCAAGTCTATTGAGTGGGAGGGGGACAGGCAACAAACAGCTGCAGTGTGACCCAGAAAAAAAATGTGGCCCAAATGCAAAGAAGGGCGCCAATTGCACTCCTCACACCTTAAGGTGAGTGTGCCCGCAGCAGCAGCTGACTGCGCTACGCGCTCTCTCTCTCTCTCTCTCGGGGCACTCTCACACACGCGCACCCGCTTAATCATGCTTTTTACTCTTTTTCACACACACACACACACATACTTATGCACACGCACAAAATCAATGAAGCGCCGGCACGAGGAGCAAAAGTAGAATTTTTGTTGTTTCTTTTTCTTTTCTTGTTCTTGCTTTCTTTTGATTGTGCTTTGCTGCTCAGCTCACCTTGAAATTGAGGCGTCCAGAACGCGTGCGAATTTCGGTGTATGCCGGTGCCGAAAACTTGAGCAGCAGCTGCTGCTCTTTCTGCTCCCCCGACGCGTTGCTCTGCTGCTGCTCTACCTGCTGCTGCTGTTCATTCTCCTCCTCTTTCTCCACCTTCTCCGTCTCCACAACACACTGCACAAATGCTTGTTGTTTGGGAATGTATCCATTGCTAATTGGCGAGTCTGCTTTTAAATTTTCATTATCATTGCTGCTGCCGTAGCTCTGCTCAAAGTTAGCGCCGTCATCGTCCAAGTTGCCCATCTTTTCTTTTTTTTTTTCTAATTAACCGAAATTTTATCAACAGCAAACAAAAGTTTTTGATACGGCTCCAAACCGTTCGCAAGCGCGTTGTAGCAAAGAGTAATTTTTGTGCCCACTTTTTACAAAATTTATTGGCTTCTTTTTTACGCACGCGTCGAAGTGTGAATGAAAACAGCTGTTGTGTTTCGCGGAAAAAGAAGAAGAGCCAAACTTAACAGCGTATGTTTAATTTAACAGCCGATTGCGCAAAATTCAAAAGTTGCGGGCGCATATCAGAAATTGGGAATTCTTTACTTAATAACCATTCCGGCGTAAATAGCGATTAAAAATATCAGGTTTCGGGGTGAAAAATGCTGAATACTTAAAGAATGCGAAAAAACACGAAGGAGATTGAATTGTATCCCAAAATTATATAGAAAACTGAATGGCTGTTAGGACACTGTTAATGTACTCTTAAAATACTGTTAAGTTAAAATCGCGCTTACAAAATAACAATTGTGCCAGTTTTCTTTTTAAATTTAAATCAAAACGAGGACTTTTTTATTTAAAAAAGTAGATAAATTGTAATTTTTATTATTTATGCATTCCTAAGTTTGTATTTTGGCATTGTAGTATATACACTGATTTAATATTTTGTTAGTTTCAAATTTCAATCAGAGATGTTAATAATGCACATAACCAATACAAAATTTCATGTCTGATTTATTTCGTGCCAAATTCGGGATCCGCTGAATATTTTAGAAAATTTCAGGGTGGTCGGGATCGGAAAGAAAAAAATCTTTTCGGGACGGGCGCGAATGGTACAGATATGCTCTCCCCATAACATCTCTAATTGGAACACTCTTTTGGTTATCATTGAATTCTTAAAGCTGAACAAGTATTCACCATTCTTCAATTCGCTGCAAATATTGAAAAGCATGATTTGACTTGGAATTATAAAAATCAAAAGAATATATATAGCATGCTTTAATACTCCAGATCTAATGTACCAACGAATAAATAATGTACCAATTAAGGTACATTTGTACCAAACACGATCACTGCCGTGTTATGTTGCTAATAGCAGCCTGCTAATGTTACTGTTACAGAACTGTTAGCGTGTGATCGAAATGATCATAGTTGGCAACGCTCTTGCTTATGGTTGGCAACGCAGCTACATTTGGTTGGCAATAAGTTGCTTAACATTTTCTTTAACAGCAACTCGATATGCTCATGTTAAAATGCCGCAAATCTTTGAATTTCTTTCTTGGCGCAACGAAAAAATAGAGAACTTAAAAAAAGAAGAACTTGCATAAAAACGTAAAAAGCAATAATTTGAAAAATTAATTATTGATATATAAATATTGTACACAATCTAACAATAAAGAACTTGTTGCATTTATATTCAAGCCTACACAAAGCAGTATATAAGCAGTATTTTGGCTAGTGCTTGGAATAATGCAAGCAGCGCACTGCTTGGGCTAAAGCAAGCATTAAACTGCTTGGGATAATGCAAGCAGTACACTTAATAAACGCATTTTTTCAGTTATAAAACATTAAATTCAAATGTGTTTAGTAGTATTTCTTAATTGAGATCGTTTTTAGTATAGATATAAAAGATCTAAGGTTCCCTCAGTTCCTCACTCCTACGTCAATAACACGTGTGCTCAACGTATCAACGTGTTTCTTGTTTATTTATTTATTTTACGTAACTCGTCACATGAATAAATTTGCATTTAATTGATAAAACTTCGTATTGAAGCGTATCGATTTAAATTTTACGTAGCAGCAGGCAAACTTAAAGAATTCGAAAGGAGGAAAAAAAAGTGCGTAAAGCGGCAATTGTAGTAAAATTCATGAGGCCCCCGCAAAGTGCGTTGACTTAAAGAATAGGCCTATAGCCTATAGGAATAATCAGACGCGTCTGACAGATTTACAAAAAGGAAAAAAAAAAAAAAGACGAGATTCAAGAAAAGAGAAAACGAAATTGCGGAAGAATTTGAACAATTTGTAAATGAGGAGTTGTGGTTGTGGGGGCAATCGAAAGACTATTGACTCACTTCAAGGATTTATGTAGACGAAAAATATATTTAGAAAAAAACAAAACATTGAACTCGGAAAACATTATGCGTCGAATTTCGTTAAAAGTAAACAACAAAAGAAGACGTCAACTGTGAAGAGTTGACTAGAAAGGAAAAACAATCAACAACAACAACAACAAATACGAATTCACATTGCAATTCAATTGTAATTAAGTTGATATATCTACAATCGATCGATAAATCTTTAACAATCTTTAAAACTTATTATGTAGGCAGCAAACAGCATATGCAAAATGCCAACACGTTCCCTACTGAGAAGAAGACGACAACGCCGATCAAAGATGATCATTGCATCGATATGCAAATTATTGCCAAATTGTTGTCGTCGCCTGTTGTTGCTGTGATTGTTGCTGCTGTGTCTGCTGCTGTTGCTGCTGTTGCTGCTGTTGCTGCTGCTGCTGTTGCTACTGTCAGCCCTAACCCTTTGCTTTGTGTGACGCTCTGTTGCAGAGTTCGAGCCCAAAAAGCGGGTCACGTTGAGCTTCGATCTTGGATTGTAGAGCGGGGCAAGCTTCGCATCGATGGCGGCACCCTAAAAACCCAACAGCAATTAAAACTTCACACCGATTTTAAGAATACTCTATCAGATAAGCTGCTAATCTATTATAATCGAATCTAATCTTTTTAAAGACAAGCTATCTTCAAATCTGTTTTCACATCTGCTTCCACTCTGTCATCCGATTCATTCTGTCCAAAACGATTAAGTTTGATCAATTGCTTAAAAGACCTCAAATAGTTTCAACCTGATTCAATATGTTTGTGTAATTTCGTTATTAATTTTGTATTTATTTTAAAAAAAGTCTCGTTTTGCAATCTCGATAAAAAGAAAACGCTTAAAAGTGCGAAAAACTAATTTTTTTTTGTTTAATTTTAAAATAAAGAAAATTAGATTGAAAACGCGACAGAATCTTCGGGATTTTCATCCTATCTTATCTCAAATTCAAATACTAGAGGTAAATATTAAAATATGAGAAATTTCGAAACTGATGTGAAAACTAAATTGGAACTACGCCCAACTTAACATATTTTCGAAAATATTCGCAATTTTTGTTCTACCCATCTTGCATATAATGAAAACAACTTTAAGGTCGTTAACAGTGCTGTAAACGTTAACAGAGTAGTAAGATTTCCACTAGCCCTACTACTATGTTAACGTTCACAGCATCGATAACGATAACATTAATTTTCCATACATTTTGAGACAAAAATCGAATGTTTTGATCAAGTTTTTCATTGGAAATGATTTAGATCTATAAAAAGAATTAGTTAAATGAAAAGCACAGAATTTATACATTCAAACTAGCAATTGTTGCCAAAGCGCATGACAAGTCTACTATGCACTTTGTTATAGAAAAAAGGGCATCCAAAATTGAATCGATAAATTGGGCAATAGTTTAAAATTGAGAATCGCTTATCGCAGACACCAAAAGCAACGAAATCAAAGCGACGTTATTATTGCGCTTATATTTCAGTTACACTGTAATCGAATTGAATGCCAATATTTATGTTGTTGCTGTCGTTGCAGTTGTTGCAGTTGTTGCTGCTGTTGCTGCTGTTGCTATTTGCACTTTTGATTATTGATTAAATCAAAGACGGAGTTCAAGTACATTCGATAGATATTTTTTGGGCAATTAAGTGAAAAAATTGTGTAAGCCAGCGGCATTAAAAGTGTCGCAGTCAACAAATAACAACAGCAACAGCAGCTCATCAGCAACAGCAGCAACAGCAGCAACAACAGCAGCAGCAATAGCAACAATAACATCAGCATTAGCAACAACAGTAACAACAGTAACAACAGCAGCAACATCAGCAACATCAGCAGCAACAACATCAACAACAACAACATTAACAACAACAGCAGCATTAGCAACAACATCAACAATTGTTGGCCCATAAACTCTTGTCGCTTTGCATAATTACGACTTTGTGAGCTTAATAAATAAGAAAAGTGCAGACTTGCACAGTTTACAGCCTCTCCTCCCAAGATCTGAATATACACTCTTCCACTCGCCCCTCTCCTTAAACCAAATTTCCAAACCGACGCGGGCGTTGCTCTAACAAGCATAAAAACGCGCTGAAATGAGCCTCGTCTAACGGCAAAAAAAAAAAAAAAAAAAAACGGCAACAGCAGCAACATTTGCATATAAGTGTGTGTATGTGCGTGTGTGGGTGTTTGCTGCAGCAATTGTTGTTGTTGTTGTTGTTGCTGCTGCTGCTGTTGTCGCCGATGAATCA
This sequence comes from Hirtodrosophila cameraria, assembly GCA_949708635.1. Taxonomy (NCBI): domain Eukaryota; kingdom Metazoa; phylum Arthropoda; class Insecta; order Diptera; family Drosophilidae; genus Hirtodrosophila; species Hirtodrosophila cameraria. Next base: position 79,301,572 of record OX453090.1, read on the forward strand.
CGCGTGATATTTGCGTTGCAGTTGAACTTTTGTCTCTTTTATCTATACAATTGTTTGTGTCTATTATACATTTAACGCCTAGTTTGCAACACTTTGAGAGTAGCTTAAAGGAGGAACATGCGTGTGAACCGGTTCAAAAGTGGTTCAGCGTCTTAGCTCAGTAAGTATTTGAGCTATAATGCTGAAATTCGTTATATAGACTGCTGGAAAGCTTAGCGTAACAAAACTGACATGAATCTAAATCAGAACTTAAAAACAAAATAGCGTTTTAAATTTAGTTTTTTAGCTTGTGTTTACTTTAAACTACAACTATTTATTATTGTCTTAGAAAAGTGAACCAGTTGTAAACAAGTTTTCATATAAATCACAAATATAACTCTTGTTTAAAGTTGTTTCAAATTCACGCAATCCAAGTGCTGTTATCATTAACATTGCTGTTTACTTTAACAGAGCAGTAGCTGCTCTGCTTTGCTTAGTATTTTAACAGAGTTGCTGCTACTCTGCTGTTCTGTATACTTTAACAGAGCTCTTGCTACTCTGCTGTTCTGTATACTTTAACAGAATAGTAGCTAACCTGCTAAGCTGCTACTCTGTTATCTTATACAGCACTGTTAGCGACCTTATAGCTTATATTCCGATCCAAACCCTGGATTTTTTGTTATATATTCATAGATTTACCAAAATGCAATAAGTAAAGGGTATTTCAGTTTCGTTGCCAACCTTTTTGCTAGCTATATATTTATTTGCCTGGCTCTCAAGTGGACTTTGCGCCTAGGAGGCAAACAGAACAGGCAGAGGCAGGCAGCGAAGTTGACATTTTCATTATGCGGATTGGGACTTGTGACTTGTGACTGGGGGCCAAGTGTCGGTTCGCCATTGCCACCGGCGGCGACAACAACAACAATAGCAACACTAACAACATTAACAACAACAACAGCAACACAGCGGGGCGTGGCCTGGCACTCAGTCAACTGATTTTCAAAATGCGTTGACAGTTTTGGTTGTCAATCGTTTTGTGTATCTGAACTTAAAATCCAAAAGCAATGTAGGTGTTACAATTGCTGTTGTTCTTGTTGTTCTTGTTGTTGTACTCGTAGTACTCATATATTCGTATTCGTACAACATGTGATTAAGCTGTGAACTGGAATGAACAAATGAGCAAATGAGTGCATAAACTATTGTCAATCATTCAAATTAGCTGACTCGGCCTAGCCCCAAAAAAACTTAATAATGCGTTAGCAATGTTTTTTTTTGTAAATTGTATATGCTCTTGTTCTTTCGAAGAATTCTTTTTGCAATTGGTTTTGTTTTGTTTTTTGAGCTTGAATCGATATTTAAATTTAAGCATTTTTTTGTCTTTTCAAACTTTTTTCTTTTTGAAGTTACACATAGAAAAGTTTTTCATAAGAAAACTCAATTTTTAACCAATTATTTCTATGATCTTCCTATGATATACGATAAGCTATAAGTTAAGGTAAGATAAGATTCCATTTCCGTTGAAAGTTCACATTTTCACTTTTGATAAGCTAGAATTTGCCTTAAATATTTCCCACTTTCACATTTGATAAGATTTTGCGGTTGAAATTTCCCTTGAAGGTTCTTATTTTCACTTTTGATATGATTTTGTGTTATGAATTTCCTTTAAGTGTTTCCATTTTCACTTTTCTTAAGATAGAATTTCCTTTAAGTGTTTCCATTTTCACTTTTGTTAAGATAGAATTTCCTTTAAATGTTCCCATTTTCACTTTTGATAAGATTTTGCGGTTTGAATTTTCTTTAAATGTTCCCATATTCACTTTTGATAAGATATTGCGGATCAAATTCATTTGTATTTGATTGATTGAATACATTTGCTATTTTCAAAGAATTCAATTCAAATAATAATGAATATTTAAACATTTAACGAAATTGCCGAATGTGAAAACCAGAACAGGTCTGTTTAAGTTCCGGTTGAGCTAACATTCAATAAAACTATATAAGTTTTAATAAAACCTGCAATATTTAAGTTTGATGAAAATAGTTGTAGATACGAAAAAGTTACTTGTACAACAAATCATTTTTGAACAGATCTTTCCAATGTCAGCTATAAGCAATATATATATATAGTTTTTTTTTGTTATTTTTCTTGGACGTAACAACAAAACAGCTCGTTTCAATGAATACTCAGCAGCTCGGATCGGATATGTTTTCTTCTAAACGTTTGCTGGTTTATAAATATTTATAATATTATTTTCTGTTTATTATATAAATGAATGTTATGGCGCATTTATTGCGATATACACTTAACACTCTTATGTAATCACAAATTACACACACACAAGCAGCACACACACATACAGATACACACAGATACATATAGACAGAGGAGTTATATACACAAGCCTAGTCGGAAATAACATCAAATTTCAATTATCGCAGTGGCAAAAGGAAGCAAAAACTGAAGCAACAGGCGACGACCCCAATGAAAGAGAGCAACAAGAGCAGCAACAACAGCGACAACAACAGCGACAACAACAACAAGAGCAACAACAACAACGACAACAACAAGCCAAACTTAAACAAGTGTCTCCAGCAGCAACACGAGAGGGAGAAAATGCAAATGTGGACAGCAGCAACAACAGCAGCAGCAGCAACAACAGCAACAACAGCAGAAGCAACAGCAACAGCAACAACAACAGCAACAACAACCAGCAACAACAACAACAATCAGCAGCTGCTGCCTGAAAAGTTGTTGAACTATTCGAAAGTGATTTTCACATGGGCAATTAATGTTTCAATAAACGATATTCTAGCTGAAAGCACAACAGCAACAACAACACGCAATACGGAGGCATCAACAAATTTGTTGCAACTGTTGCTGTTGCCAGCAACATGCTGCTGCTGCTGCTGTTGCTGTTGCTGTTGCCGCCTCATGTTGCAGCTCTGGAAAATGTTATTGAAATTGGCTTTTTATGTTTATGAAAACGGCCGCTGAACTGCGAAATCTGTAGAAATTTTGTGCGGGAGAGTGGGGAGAGGGAGCGGGGGCAGATCGGTTGTATTTCAGTCTATAGATCGGTTTCGGGTTCGCAGTTTTTAAGGAGTCCCGGACTTTTGCAGCGGCGTTAATTGCTGCCATTTGCAATCGTATTTATGGCTCACGCCTCGCTCACGTTTTGGCCATCAACTGTTGCTGCAACACCAACACCAACAGCAACAGCAACAATATAAACAACAACAACAACAAGAACAGCGCATTTGCAGTGCGTACAACAAATGTTTTGCTAATTGCCAATTTTATTGGCCAGCTAATTTGTGGGCGGCAGCCATCTGAAAAAGTCAAGAGTTGAATCGCATCGCATCGCATCGAGTCGAATCGAGAGTCCAAAGTCGTCTGCAGCGTCTGTTGCAACTCTGCATAAAAACATTGTGGCATAAAATTGTGTGTTCTTTTTACTTAATAGCACACCACCCCGATACAGAACAGAATGGGGCAGTTTGATCTTTGATTCGCAAGAATTGTAAAATGAGCCCTTTCCATGAATGGAATCGCATTTCACTTCAAAGTAAAAAAAAAAACAACAATAAGTGTTTCTAATTCTCTTTTTTTTTCGATCTTTATGATATTTGAAAAGCATACTTCATTTTACAAGATTTTAATGATGTTCAAAATTAGAGAATTGAATGTTGAATAAAAGTTATGAGCATATAAAAAGGCTGCATAAAGAAATTTCAATATGTTGGGGTCCTGATTACCATTTCCTTTTTGTAGGGTTAAAATATTCAAAACAGGACTCCGGAATGACTTTTTGATCATATTTTAACCTTTTGATTCATTTTGCATTTAAATTTCATTAATTATATATTTATTAATTATATAATCAAAATGACAAAAAAAATATTGAGCTTTTCACAGCTCAATCGATTTCAATACAAAATGTCTTATCAGTAATATTTTTTGGATTATAATAGAAAGGTTTTTGTTGTGGCTTATCTTTTACATTGTCTTTAGTTGTGTCCCATATTTAGAGTAATAATTTCATTTCTAAAATTGTATCTTTTTTTCAGCACAATTTCAATTTTGCTGCCAAAATAACATCAGTTGCGTTAATATGAGGGGTGTTTCGGGAATATCTAAAACTATGTTCATCAACTGAACTGAACTTCTAAGAAATTCGAAGAGTTTTCATTTAGACAGACTAAAGATTCATCTCTAAACAAAAAAAAAAGCTACTTTAGTTTAAATTCTGCAAATTGAAAATAGTTTAATGTCTACATTCCATATAAATATGTTTGAACCTGTGACCAAGTTATAGTCTAGAGAATAAATCACATGCCAAGTGCAAACGAAGGTCAATTAAATTGTCTGCTACTTTGAAGAGGCGACCAGACAAAGACGACGACGATGTCGAGGAAGAGACCATATTGACCTGAGGAATCTTGTGCTGCTTTGGAGCCAAGGCTACACACAGCAGCAACAATCTATGACTATTTATATGGCTCAGGCCAGCCCTCTAGTTAGTTGGCAGTACTCTCTATATAATTTGCTAGCATACCAAAAAAAAAAAACTAAAAAAAAAAAGAGAACTTGCCACATGCAAATCTTTGGAGTCTAAAGCCCTTTTATAGGAACTTTTTGTTGTAGTTTTTTTTTTTTTTTGGACAGCCAACACTTTGAGGTTTAGTTGAGCGAGTGGTATTGAGAGGCAGGGGCAGAGCGGAAGGGGGGTTAATCGGCAAGAAAAGGCAGCCGCAACTAGCACTTAACTTGGCTTTGATTTGAAGTTCGTGTCCCTATGCGAACTCCTAAGACTCTTGCAGAGACTGCAACACCTTGCTAAGACCTAAACCAAAGAAACAGAGACAGCAATACTTAGTTAGACAGAGTGCGTGTGAGAGCGAGAGAGAGAGAGAGTAGCATATAGCACAAAGATTGCAGTTTGAGTGAGTGATTACCGTTGTTGTGGCTGTGGGGGCTCAAGTGGAAGTCGGTCGCAACAGGTTACCCATGGGAAAACCTGCCGCCAATGCAGACCAATTACCCAGGCCCAGGTTTAGTTCAGCCTCTGCTTTTAACCCCCCCCTCCACCCAACTGCCACTACCTCTCTTTGGCAACCTACAAGTGCAACTGGCAACTGTTGCTGCTGATTTTGATTTTGAAATTTGAACTTGAGGCTAAAGGTAAAAATTGTTTGCCAAGTAATTGGCGCATAACGAGGCTGCGAATTGTGTGATAGATACCAAGGGTAGCTGCACCGAGCAGGGGGGGAATAGAGAGGAGAGGGAAGGGCAAATGGGGCATACAGTTCAAATGTTGCAATGGCCCACAAAAAGAGATGGCCAAAACTATTTGGGGCCACGTAAACTCAAGTTGAACTAAAAGACTATCGATAGTTGTTACTATCAAACAAGCGAAGCAAATTGAATAAGTTAATAAGATTATGAATGAAATAAATACTTTTATAAATCGAATATTTCTCAACATTTGTTAAGCAACTATGCCGAAATTTTCATATTCCCCAACCTTTCAACAATTTTTTAAAATTTTAAAATTCGCGAGCTTAACTTGGAAAACACAAAAGTTTTCCATACAAAAACCCGTTTATCAACAGCTTCTTCCTATGACATCCATAAGATATAGTCAGCCGATTTTGCTGCAATTAAGACAGCATACCAAAAACTTGCTAAATTTCAGAATAGGTAAATAAAATTAAGATACCTTAAAAAAACAAAAAAGTTTTTCATATAAAAACTAATTTTTCAACCGATTGTTCCTATGGCAGCTATAGGATATAGTCATCCGATTTTGATGAAATTTGGGCAGCACTTGTAAACTGCCTTCAAACTTAGATAAACTGAGTTTCATTGAATTATCTTAAAAAACAAAAAAGTTTTTCACACAAAAACTCAGTTTTCAAACGATCGTTCCTATGGCAGCTATATGTTATAGTGATCCGATTTGGCTCATTCTGACAAATGTATTGCTTTGAGTAAAACGAAGCACTCGTACCAAGTTTCATCAAGATAGCTTTAAAACTGATGGACTAGTTCGCATACAAACGGACAGACAGACGGACGGACAGTTGGACGGACTGACAGTTGGACGAACGGACAGATGGACGAACGGACAGATAGCCGAAGATTACCCAAACAGAACATTTATTCCAAAATCTTACTAAAAAAAAAGCATGTATACATTTTATGGATACTGCTTGGATGTTTGGGATAGTAAAAAGAATTCAGTTCAGAAATTTTCGGAAATTGTGTGCCGATGATAATCTTGAGTTAAAAGAGAGACTATCGCAACTATCGATTGAAAACCAGCGCTAGTAATATGGATTTGATATTTGAGCCAAGTGCGTTAGAACGTCGAACCAACGCCCCAACAGGCACAAACAGCTCAAAAAGTCGTGCAAATGCCAGCAACAACAACAATAACAGCTTGCAACAACAACAATAACAACTTGCAACAAATCAAGCGTCAGGTGCATTTCCATCAGCGATAATTCCCAGTTTTTATTGTTGCTGTTGCTGTTGCTATTGCTATTGCTATTGCTGTGTTGCTAGATCGATTTGCGGAAAACTTGCAACTTGCAACAGCCGCACAGAGCATACAGCATACGGCATACGGCATACGGCATAGTGCTTCGTGTGGCTATCAAAGCAAGCTGATCAGCGTTCAAGTTGCAGCTTGAGAGTCGAGAGGCAACCAACAATTGTCTTTGGCTTTCAGCTTTTGCTTTTGCTTCAGCTTTGGCTGCAACTGCAACTGCAACTGAGGCATATTATTTGCACTTTATTATCACGTTAGTAAAATGAGCAAAACGTGCAGCAATCGGCTGCAAGTGGCAGTGAGGCACTAGCGGGTGGCAGCAATGGACAAGGCGTACTGCGCCCACCCACCCAAAAACAACAACAAAAAAACAAAGCAGAAAAATATCAAATTTGGAAGCCAGTTTTGTAGCCTGCCACATGTTGCAGGCCAGGCCAACAACAACTGCAACTGACCGGCTGCTTGGCCAGTGGCTGCCTGCACCTTTGACCTTTGCCAGGGCTACCAGCCACAGCAACAACAACACCAACAACAACAATAATAACAAAAATTTAAACTCTAATTTCATATTTTTTAATGGAATGCCATCAATGAGCATAGTAGCCAAACAGAGGGAGGCAGAAATGAGGGGCAGTGTGGCAAAGGGGCAGGCTTAAATATATTTATTTCTATTTAATGCATTTTATATTTCTCATTTGGTTATTTCCATATCTCTGGCATCTTTGCCAGACATTTGTATGCTCATATTAGCTGCCAAGGGGCATTGTCATAGACAACTGGGAAGCAGGAGGAGGGCTACAAGGAGGGGGCGGTGCGGTCAACAGTTGTCCAAATGTTAATGCAATTTAAGCTTTTTTTTTGGGAGGGGGGGTTTGCAATTTGATGCATAAATTACAATTATTGTTGTGCCTTTTTGTGTGTGGAAATTTTGATCAGTTTCCAAGACTACGAAATATTTTTATAAAATTTTAATCAAATTAGAAATCGTAGATTTATGAACTTATAGACTTTAATTGAACAGTCGAGACACATTTTGAAGTTTATAGAACAAGTATTTAATTCCCTTGCAGATATATGTGTTAATCGGGCAATAATTAGGTAACTTGATATGATTATAATCAAATTTGTGAAATATTTTAAAAGGCACACGAAATTTAAGTGCAATTTTCTGAAATTTAGTAAATAATAAACTTTGAATATAATATCAATTTACAGAATAGAAAGGAACTGGCTCCTATCCTGTGAATTAGAAATTTATCAAAATTTTATTGTAATTGTAAAAAGAAAAAACTGAAAGTTTTGGTTAGCAATTTCCACTTGAATGCTAAAATTTCCACAGAAAGTTGCGCAAATCAAAGAATTTAACCGATCATTCCTATGGCAGCTATAAGATATAGAAGTCGTATATCGATGAAATTTTATCATCATGTATAAACTGTACTTAAACTTCGATAAAGTGAGTTTGGTTGCGTTATCTTGAAAAACAAAAAAGTTTTTCATACAAAAACTTATTTTTCAATCGATCTATCGGTTCCTATTGCAGCTATATGTTATAGTTATCCGATCTGGCCGATCTTAACACTTTGTCTGCCTATAGTAGATATGTATCAACAGACATACGGACATTTCACAAACCCAATACACTCTTTTTTACCATTTTGGAAAACATAGTATAAGAATATTTTATTCCCTTGCAGAGAGTATTTTAATCTTAACAGGCTCAACGTCTTATAGTTAAAAGATAATTAGGGAAACATTTAGAAAATGTGAAAAATCTTAGAAAGCGCTATTTCAAATGTTGCCAAATATTCTCATCAGTGACCTTTTTTAGAGTTTTTCAAACTTTCCAGGAATAAGTTTTTCTTTTTTTTTTTCAAAATATTGAAACATCTGCCTTAACTTGTTTAAACTCTTGCTGAGAAATGGATGCAGATAAATAATATTTACTAGACAAGCTCAAAGTGGCTCATTCTATATAAAATATACTTTTGATTAGACGTATTTAAAGTATGTAAAGCCAAAGATAGCAAGGGATATAAGAATACTTCAATTCAAAACATTTACGAAATTGATTAAAATATATGTCTAACATCCATTTCCACACTTTGTTTTCTAGGTGTTCTGTATTACGCCAGTTATATGAGTTCCACTCATACTCTCCCTTTATAATCATTTCAAAATCCCAACCACCCACAATGATGACGAAATTCTCAACCTGCTGAGAGCGCTATTTGCTCAGCTGTTGCATTCCAAAATGCTGTCCCAAGGACTCTCTCTCTCAAATTCCTACACTCTGCTTCTCACTCTTTTTGCAGTGTTTTTCTCACTCTCTCTTATTGACTGTGTGTCTCTATAGAGTCGGCCACATTTTTGCCATAGCAACCGTTGCCATCAATCATTATATTCGTCCCTGAAATCAAACTCAAAAAGCATCCTGTTTCACAGGCGAACAGCAAAGTGTGGCAAGCAACACTTCCGGTTTCAACATTCCACAGCGTGTCAACAATAATATTCTGCAGGATACATACACACACGTGCTAAGTGAAAGAGATAGAGCGAGTGTGAGCGAAAGAGAGCGAGCGATGAACTGAGAAAACAAGGTCAGCAAATGCGCCGGTTGCAAAACAACTGGCTGCTGAGTCCTTGAGCTACAAAATGTGGCAAGGACGCGCGAGCCAGTCAATGAATATATACAAACAGAGAGAGAGAGAGACAGGACGGAAGCGAGAGCGTGAGAGAGATATAGAGAGAGGGGGAGGAAGAGAGAGTGCTGCTGCCGTCATGACAACGCCTGGCAGGATTTGCAGCTCTCTCATTTTGCTGTTCGCCTGGTCGACGAAGGCGCCAAAATTCAACATTTTTAAATGTGTGTGTGCAGCGCGCGGAGTCGCCGCCGCTTAAATGCCGCATGCCACATGCCGCATGCCGCTTTTGTGCGCACCACAGCCAAACAAGCCGGCTGCAGCAGTGGTGGACTTTTTATATTCTATTTTTGGTTTTGGTGGAGTTGGACTCAAGCAGCCTCCTGTGTTGGAGTCACTTTTCAGAGGATAATCCCATTGTTGTTGCATTAAAAGTTTTAGGGATTTAATTATATTATAGCTATGCATATTATATACTATACTCAGAGAGCGAGAGCGAGAGAGCTTGGCTCAAGTGCGCGACTTGGACGTAGATTTTACTTCTCAAATGTATTCGGCGCACAGCGGGCAGCAAGCAGTGCTTTTGATAGATGACGTTGGGGATGTTAGTCACAGTTAACACAACACACACACACACAGATACACAACATACACACACAAATACTGCTCTGGTCACACACACAGAGCTCTGGTCACACATTATCACAGCGACACGCATTTTAGGCGAACAGGCAAGCAAAGTCTCAAACAGCCTGACGCATACTAAGTGCAAAGGGGGACTTCTGAGGGGGTACTCAAGGGGGGAAGTGTAGCCACTTATGTGGGTGGTTGTGTGCGTTGCAGCGGCCGTTACACACAAACCGCACACACACAACGCACAACACACACCTACACACGCACATAACATAGCTTGTCGCGTTTTAAACAGAGACGCAGCGGCAAGGAGCAAGCATCTCTGGTTATCCCGAAAAGTCTCCATCTCACTCGTACTCATCTCCACCACCCACACACCCACACCCACTCTCTCTTTATCTCTCTCTATTTCTGCTGCTTCACCTCCCTCTCTACCACCCCTTGACCGACTGCTGCACTCATCATAAACTATCAACAAAAAAATTTCTCAACAATTTTTTTGTTGAGAGCGTCGCAGTCCCAGAACAGCTGCTCCTGCTGCTCCTCTAGCACATCCTGTGCGTTACTGCGCATCCTTGTCACAGCCACATTTAGCTTGCTGTGTTTTTTTTTTTTTGTTTTTTGTCCCAACAGCAGCAGCGAGTTTTCACACGCCTCTCTTGGGAAATGATAAGAATGCCAAAAGTTTCAGGCAAACATAAAGCGAATGTAGCTGGATGCCTGCGTATCCCAAATGCCTCACACGCATACACAAATACCAATACACATGCATATACCGCATCCCAGTTGAGCGAGGGGGTGGCATGTGGTAGGGGTGGGGGTGTGAGGTGGGCTATGTGTGACGCTAACGGAGGTGCCACCCGCTCATATGGGGGTACACAACAAAGTCGATCGATGGAAATTTCTTTATACATTTTTGATAAGAACGCGTACCAAAAGCGGACGAAGGCGTTTGCTGATTGTGTGTGTGTGTGTGTGTGTGTGTGTATTGTGAGCAGTGAATTGTGTAAAAGTTGAGAAAGGGGGGTTTTTTCGGGAATCTTGTGTTAAATTTAAAAATATTTCATTCCAGAATGAGAATTTTGTCAGACATTTTTTAAAGATAGATATCGGGAATCTTAAGACAAATTTAAATATATTTCATTTCACTTTTAAGCAAATTTTGTATCATTATTGTGACTCGAAATATAGATGGAATATGGAAAATTCTTACCCGAAAGTGGACTGTACCAAATCAGTGCATAATAAAGATGTTATCTTAATTCTCGACCTATATCGAAGCTAAAATGTAGTTTGTATTGTAAGCAGTGGCTTGGGTAAAAGGGGGAGAGCGAGAAGCTTGTTTGGGGAGAATTTTAAAATTAATTTAAATATTTTTATTTAAATTTTTCAATTTCACATTTAAACAAAGTTAGATTCTATCTAAGTAGTGTAATTAAAGTTATCTACCTTTCTTAAAGCTCATATGTATGTGTTCTGGAATCCTCAATAAGTTCTAAGGGTCATCATTTTAAAAATAATAGAGAATATTTGTTGTACCCCTATTACAAAATATATAACCTACGCCCCTGATTCCGCGTCTTTTGGTTGTTGTTGACTGTAAACAGCGTATAGTTGAGTCAGCTACTGGGCAAACAGTATTTAGTAGTTGGCTTCTCAAGTGCACCACTTGACTTTTGATAAGTGCCTTTCAAACTGTTTTCATTTGTTCAATTATTGATAATTTTTTAATAGTTTATCAAAAGTTTTATTTGTTATTATAGCAATTTTTGATTGAATTGCTGTTTTAATGTTTAACTTTTTATAGTTTCTATACAAATATTTGAGAAAGAATTTGATTTAGATTTGTTGAGCAAATGTTTATTTTATATTAAAGCTTAACTAACTGGTACTATCCGGTGTTGCCCGGCTTAGTATTTGACCTTGAATGAGCATAAAGTTCGAACCCATCTCGAGTCTGAAATTTGTTGTCCTTTTTGAAATTTATCCAGCGGTTTTCGATATTTCTAAGTATATATTTTTTGTATAACTAATGCTTAAATTTATTCCTATTTAAGATCCTCAACATATTTTCAAAGAACACATGCTAAATACGTTCAATTCTACCATCAAAAGCTTAACTCAAAAGCAGCCCATTAAGTTATCTTAAACATTTGAAAAATGTTTGCCAAAACGCAGCTGCTTGTTTGTTATGATTATTGCTTTTGTTGTTTGGCTGTCTAAGGTTTTGTTTTTTCAAGAGCCAAGGGCTTAAAGCGTTTTCTTGATTTGCGCTTTTCAAAGTCATTAAAGCCAAATTAAATGGCCAAATAGGCAATAAGTTTCGGACGCAGCAACAAAACGCAAAACGAACTCAAAATTTGTTAAATTATTCACTGTCAGGCAGGCAAAACGCGAATGCAAATGCAATTTTCAAAGCAGCGGCCAAACAATTGCAATAATATTATTGCCAAATACTCCCCTTCGACACCCCCTATAAAATTTGATGCTGTGCCTGATAAGCAGTTAAAGGCAGGCAGACCATGGCATGGCATGGTAATACCAAATATCAGAAGTGGCCCGAAAGAGACCCAAATTGGCCAAAGACGAACAACAAGCAACAAATACACAGCAACAGCAACAAAGTTAACACAATGTTATATAGTATACGTATTTGTAGTCGTATTTGTAGTCGTATTCAAGGCGAGTAGCTTCAGGTCCTAACTGCCGTCAATTGTTGACTTTAATTTGTTTTATTGGCGCAAACTTTGAAATGATTTAGATAACGCTAACTAAGCGGGTCAGGGCCTGCCTTGGCCTGCCACTGGCTACAGATCAGCTTCTATTGTTTGAAAAGAGTCAACTGGCAGAGAGAGAGAAAGACATAGAGAGCTAGAAAGAGACAGCGAAAGATCAGTGTAGACTGTCAAGAGTTCACACACATGCTTATATATTTACTTTGTATGTGCACACACGTCGTATACGCAACCTGAACACAGCCCATTATCATAACAATTGTCAAAGCAACAAGTAGCTAAATATGCCATAGTTCTATATAACATATCTTCTTTATTTTTTTTATATTTTTAATACATTTAGGAAGTATGGATAGCACAGTTCGACACAGAAACAACAACAACAACAACAAAAAAAGCAAACTGTAGCCAAACACAATAGCCAAAAGTATTTACAATAACAAAAGGCGCATTTCGTGGCAAGTTTTTCCAGCCCAACAGTTTGTACAATAGACAGGTCTCCCGCTAATCAGAATATTGTAAGTAGTGCCAGAGCCTACACTTAGAGAAATATGTGACCTAGAAGTTGGCAGCTCATCTTATTTTTAATTAAGTGAATTTCTAAACAGAAAAGGTTTTCGAAAATACTAAATATAAATGCATAATATATTTTTCAAAAGATGTCAATATCAGCTAAGATATAGTCAACCGTTTTTTAACAAAATTTGGCCAGAATATAATAAATATCATTTCGTATGTATTACAACAAGTTTTTGATACAATTTTTTGATTTAAAAATTGTTCTTTTAATAGCTATATAATATAATGATCCGATTTGGATCAAATTTTTTCAACATATACAAAGCATATTTATTAAGTTTGTTCAAATTATCTTTGAAAAATAAAAATTGTAAAGCCACTGTTAATATTTGAGCTCTATGTTATAGTAATTCGATCCAGCTGGTTATCTGTAAAACTGAGTAAAACATATAGATGGATACGGATAGATCTACTTAATGTTTTATAAACTGTCAATTTTTATAAATCATTTCTATTCTTGAAAGTAATTTTCTATATATGAAAGAACCTTTGTTTTTTCCAAGTGTAAACTCTGGCTTCTTTTCGTATTCCACTTATCTTTTATGTAAATTACCTGCCATAACAATTTCAACTGAGTTCCCTTGTCTCTGGTCTACGGTTACAATTCGGGAAGTCAGTCCAAAGAAATGCGAATAAAAAATAAACTATAAAAAAAAAACAAATACAAATAAGAAAGCAAAAAAAAAGAAAAAAATAATACTTATAAATACGAGAGCACAAAGCAAATTATTGTCGAAATGTTTAATGACAAACTGTTGATGCCATGTCACGAACTTTTCTCCCAAAACCTCCACAGTTCGCCAGAAGCTGCGTCTTGTGGCAGCCGCTTCACGAGTTTGTAACGGATTTGCGGGAGAGACTGGTAGACTGGGAGACTGTATATATACAGCGTATTCCAGTATCAAGTATCAGGTTCAAGCCTAACTGTAGATTGTGGACTCTATTGTGAGTCTATAGACAAAGTGTGCATGATGAGCAATGGGCTGGCATCAACAAATTGTCTTGAACTAATGCATTTAGGAAAGTGCAACTCGCTAAGATAAATTGCTACTTTCAACTTTGATTGAAATCGGTTATTCAACTTTGTATTTTTAAATCAAAATTGAATGGTGCTCATATATTATAGTTATATATGATAAATCAAGTAAGTTTAACAGTTGAAAATAATGTATTTTATATAACATTTTATTCTCTAAGTACAGTTTATAGCTGCTAGTCCTTGCTCGGGCGCCCTGTTCTTTGAGTTAATGCGTAATTTTTCTGCCGATTTGATTCAAATTTACATTATTTATATACATATATATATATATATTTATTATTTATGTCAAATTATGATTAATAAAAAGTATTTTTATAAAAATATATTCTCTTTTGGGTCCCTGCTCGGGCGCCAGGCCCTGCAATATGTCCCTGCTCGGGCGCCATACCCTCAAATTCCTGGGCAAATTCACAATGTCATAACTTTATTTATGTCGAACTTTATTTATGTGATTTATCAACAAAAGTCTTTCAAATAATTTACTCTCACAATTAGGCCATATTTCTTTTGGGTCCCTGCTCGGGCGCCATGTCCTCCAACACCTGCAGTGTCGTTTCTGATTATTTCTTCAAGTCGATTAAGCATAACCAGTCATAGCATTAATATTTTCTTTTATGCAAATTAAAATTTGACTTCAGTTCATTATTTAAATTTATTTTAAACGTCTATGAACTGAAGCTACTTCAACTTGAACTACACTTTCATTATACATACCATATGAAAAATGGCCAGACAGACTTTAGCATCGATTTCGAAGAAAGCATTTGGCAATGGCATTTATAAGCACCAAAATATATTTACATTTCTCACATTTGGACTGACAAATAATGTTATATTAATGAGTTCAGTGGAACTGTAACACATATGTATGTATAATGCTTTGTAAATATTGGGCTAAGGTCACAAATCCAATCTTTGAGAGATGATTTCATCACATTCATCAGTTACAAAATAAAAGAAGCAAATTTAATATGGATCGCACATTGCATGCATTTAAGATTGAAATGATTATCGATGCGAAATGCAAATTGATAAATAAGAAATCATCAACACGCCATACGAGAGTTGTTTTTTGTATATCAACCGAAAAAGTCATTGCGCCGCAAAACTATTGCAATACGAGTAGAACCTTTTCTTACCCCCCCCCAACTCCAGCCCTCAAAAAATGATAGGGTGCATTGCACTGGGCGCTATTTCAGGGACGACTCGTGTACAGTAAACGCCATAGCATATATAACACTATATAATAGGGGGAGAGATATAACATAGGTATATTGGAACAACACCTTGAACTTCCACTGACCGAACTAATTGTAATTTATGCATTAAGCATTTAAGATATTCTAAAAATTCACCCAAAAAATACGAGTACAAATACGATAATCAAATAATCAAAGTCAATGCATTCCGCCTGCAGGCGTGTTTTTCTCAAATCTTTTCAATATACAAAATGTGTGTCATATATGCATGAGATATTTGGCGCCGATTGGACACCGAGTAGCATACGAAATTTGTGTTTGTATAAATGCAAAAGAAAACAAAACAAAAAACCAACACAATATTCTTATATATTCTAAATTCTAATGCAATCAGAGAAGCCACATCGAAAGGTGCCATCAAGTCGGCAAAATTCCTTTAATGCGCATCGCACTGAGACTTCAAACTGAGGGTTCAATGTTTGACATTGACATGTGCCAAGGCTTGTCTTTTGCTGCGGGCTCAACCCGGTACATCATTGTAAATATCTGCAATCTTTATACAATCTTCTTATAAACAACACCAACTTTCAACTCAGAGTCTCAACAAATGGTTCACTTTTAGCGCCATGCGGGCGCAGCATGCAAAAAAAAACATATATATAAAATTACTTTTCAATTCCAAAACTCAATCTCGTGTCCAGCATCTTGTGTGTGTTTTTTTGTTTGAGGTGTTTTGTTGGCTGACCAAACACATGTGCCCAGCATGTGTGTGTGTGTGTGTGTGTTGTCCTGTGTGTCTGTTCTGCCTGACAACACATCAGGCGTTAACGTAGGTGTGAGTCTAACTAGGGGTTGAGAGAGTTGAGAGAGGTGCAATGGTTTTGATTGTTTAGCTGATAAGCCTTATCATGTCTCAAATGTGCATTTTCCTTATTAACATTCAAAACTTCGACATAAATCAATCAAAATTCTTTGACAAATTCCAGCAGAAAATCACATTTTATTTACATTTATTGTCTGCTTTGACATGACATTAAAATTTGATTCAATTTTGAAAAACAACTGTTTTCAAACTTATCAAAAAAACGTGGTAAAGTTTTATATCTTGTTGTACATGTTTGTTCTATCATCTTTGCTACCATATCGAAAGAAAACGCTCTGAATAATATTTCCAAGCCCAAATCTTCGTCCTAACTTTCACGATTTGTTTGAGAAATACATTTATAGCTATGCTTTCTGACAAGGAGTCGCTTTCTCAATGCTCCAGATAAGCACATCTCTTCGATGAAGTCCTCTTAAACAAAAACTTGTGGAATTTGTATACTTTCAGAACAAATCATCAAAACAGCCGAGTGCAAGAGTGTGGGCAGAGGGCAGCAGGGGGGCAGGTTACGCTTTTGACTCAGGGTGACTAGTTAGTGATGAGGTGTTAGAAAACGAGATGTTGTTAAAGTTAAAAGTTGATGAAAGTTGTTAATTCGAACTTTAAATCGAAGTTGAGAAAGCTTTATACAGCATTTCATAAGTTTTCCAATCTAATACCAATAAAATGATTATTTTATTAAAATTCGAAAATGCTTTGCTTAAAAGCAAATACATATGTGTATGCATAGAGCACGTGTTATGTTTTTTTTCATAGATTTCAATATAATTCACACTAGGTATTACCCCTGCGCTGGCCTTGCTCTCACCTCAGCCTCAGCCTCTGCCTCTGCTCTACCTTCGACTTTCCCAGGCTGGTTCCCATGCCAAAAACTGAATTCCCGCCAAACTGTGGAAACTGTGTAAACTGTGGAAACTGTGCAAACTCCAGCAGAGCCTTGCTAAACAAATTTTAGCGCCTCTACCTTTTTGGCAACGTATGCTGTGAGATGATTGGGAAAACAACAAGGCGGAAGGCATGTGCTATAGACCTGGACATGAAACAGGACTTGGTATTGGAAACTGGAAACAACAACTGGGACATGTGTGAGAATCCAAGTTTGTGAAACTGAACAGGACACGTACCAAGCGTAGGTGCGATCTGTTGTTGTGCCACATGATAATGTGCATTTTCTTACTTTTGGGTAAATGTTTTTGTTTTGTGCTTTTCCCGTAGCGCCGGGTCTGTGTCTGGATCCGATTTGAAGTCCAGGCGTGTACCATGGCCAAAGGAATTTCTCAAGGAAAGCAACAGAATTTCACACATTACCGAGATGACCGGCGCTTGTGGATATAATATATATATATATATAGAAAAAAGAAAAACACACGAGTCAGAGTTGCATATGTTTGGTCTGTCCCCGTTTTGGTGCGTGCTAAAAGGATCTTCCCACACTGAAAACCAGGGGCACCAAGCTGTCTACTGGTTATTCAAGAAATTTCCATAGGATATTCCCTCCCTCTCTCTGTCTTTCTCGCTCTTTCTCGCTTTCCCAGCAAGAGATATATTAGCAACATTATCATAAAGAGCAATTTTATAACTGGGCGACATTTTCCCACCGTTGTGTGTCCATATGTGACGGGAAATCCTTGCTATTGGTTTTTTGCCACAGGCGCAAGGCACAGCCCAAAACCCACGACACGGAAAAACTCCTGACTTTCAAAAGTACCTGAGTTGGAAAACTTAAGAGGGAGCTGGAAAACAACACGTGGCCAGTAGCTCTCTTGTGATGTGATCATTATTAGCCTCGCTTTGCACAGCTCAGCTCAGCTCAGCTCAGCCCGAGCTCTGCTTCCAACCAGCTCAACTGTGGTCATTTCGAGTGCACAGGTTGTAAAAAGGACCAAAGGACCTGGCAACACCCATCATCATCACACCACACACCACACTTGACTCTATGCGCCGGCGCAGGCGCAGTCTCAGCCAAAGACTCAGTCACAGGCTCTCCTGCGGAGCAACAGGTAAACATTTGTGCATATTAACATTTGAGGCGGCAACAGGTAAACATTTGCCAATCTAACACACAGAGCCTGTTAGCTACTGACGTGTGTCAAGTGTGTGCTTGTAGGTGTGTGTGTGTGTGTGTGTTTATTGTCCTGGCATAAATACCTGTTGCATTTAGTAGACATTTGCATAAAAAAAGGGATAACTTCAAAAGCTATTAAGTCAAGCTGACAACACTTCATTGCATATAGACAATAAAAAATAAATATATCAAATAAAATAATTGTATTTAATCAACAATTGATCAGACTAATGCCTAATTTGAAATATAAAAAACTGTATTTTTAATAAAGTAAATACGTTTGTTTATTAGATATATCAAATTCTTTTAATTTCTGTTTTTGTTTATGGATAACAAAGTTTCTAGGAATTAAGATGTCTTAGAATTTAGATATACGAAAGGGAGGGAGATCTAAACATTTTGTCTGCCAATGGTATATATCAACATGTATACCAAGTTTGCTTGCTTTAGCTTCAAAACTGTGGAAAAAACTGCGTTCATACAGACGGACGAACGGACGGACCGACGGACATTTCACAAACCCAATATACTCTTTTTACTTCTTTTTTTCAATAAAATTAAAAAAAAAAGAGCATAATTAAGTACTACAGCATTTGGTTGAGTTATAAGTATAAGCCAAAAAGTTGTTCATACAGAAAACTAATTTTAAAGCAGATTGTTGTTCCTATATAAATATAGTCGCCCGATTCTGATCACATTCATTCAGTGTCAAGACCATACTTCAACTTAGCAAAAGTGAGTTTGGTTGAATTATCTTGAAAAACAAAAAAGGTGTTCATACAAAAACTAGTTTTTCACCCGATTGAACCCATGGCAGCTATAAGATATAGTGATCCGATTTTGAAGAAATTTTGTAAACATGTTTAGATTATACTAAAACTTAGAATTGCTATGTTTGATCAATTTTTCTTGAAAAACAAGATTTTCGACCGATCGTTCCTATGTCAGCTATATATTATAATGATCCGATCCAGCCAGTTCTAACATATATACAATCTGCAGCAAAAGGAAGCATGTATGCCAAGTTTCATCAAGATAGCTTCAAAAACAGACTAGTTCATATAGAACATTTAGATAGATGGATAGTCCAAAATGGCTAGTTCGAGTCGGCTGTTGACGCTGATCAAAAATAGTTCGCTAACAACTTCTTCAAAGACATAATAAAGTACTCAACATTTTATGTGATAACTGTTTCTATATTTTGCTATAACCAAAAATACAATACACTAATTTTGTCAGCTGCAATATGGGCTTCTTTTAGTTTCTAAACGGTGCTCTGTGACTTCAGCAAAAGTATATATATAAAACCGTTTTTAAAATTCGCCACAATTCGAAATAACTGTCAACAAATTTGTAATTTAGGAATTAACATTGGGTGTACGAGAACCAAAAGCATTAGATGAATCTGCTTCCATTAGATTAATATTCGCATCGGGTGACTCAATTGGTGGACCTGGATTACGAAATTGTTCAGCCGAGATGCGGGTGAGCAGTATGCCAACACCCTCAATTAGGGATAGTAAAATGCCACCAATAACTGCACTTCCCGCCATTGAAGCAAGTCCATTCCGGGATGCAAGTATACCGCCGGTGGCTGCACCACTGATAATCGAATTCCATGGATCCTCCTTTTTCCTAAAGTGCACCAAAGTGCAATCAATGGTGCTGAACATGCCACCCCAGGCAGCAAAGTTGCCAGCTATAACGGGTGAACGCGACTTGACAGCCACCATGCTGCCAATGAGGCGTCGACTGAATCCCTGAGGAGCATTCCGGAAACCTTTGAGTGCCTGAAAGATGCCACCGCCAATGCAGCCCATGGCAAAGGCACCACCAGAGTCATCCACAATGCGATATGGGCAGGGTTCACGTGAATATTCCTCCATATATATATATATATATATATATATTTAAATATAAATATATATATTCAATTGTATGTTATTGCCGAAACTTTTATTTTCGATCAAAATGTGTGTGTTTTTATCAAAAGCAAATGTTGAATTTTTCTGAACGAATGTTTTTTCTCGACCGTGTTACGTTTTTCTTAATTCTGAGATATTTTTTGTTTAAGTTCAATAAGAGTGTAAAAGTGTAATGAATGAAAGTACAGGGCTTGCTTGGTATGAGAATACAATAAATGTGATTTTAAAAGTGCTTTTATGAAGGATATTTAAAAGTAAATTGAAAACAGATGGGATAGTATACCGCAATATCGTTATGTGACCATGGAGGATGGTTAATTTATGGTTTTCTGATATGAATGTCGACTAAGAACAGCTGATAAATGAAAAAATATATATTAAAAACATAAAAATGAAATAAAGATAATTAAAAATTTTAAATAATTTTAAAGTTTTGTAATTTGTAACAATTTTTTTTTAAACAAAATTCAAACTGAAGTTATTTTTTCTTTTTTTGATGAAAATTGAAAATAGCTGTTGCGTTTAAATAAAAATTGAAAATAATAGATATTCTGCAACTTATATATTAAAAATAAAAAATAATAATTAAAAATGATATAGCAATTGCTGAAAAGCCAGTTTTATTTTAAAACTTATAACAATTGCGGTCCCTGAATACAATTATTGGGATATATAAACAAAATTACAGGCATTTTTTCAAAGGTTATTTTAGAAAATAAGTTCTATTCTAGTTGAGCGTAGCTGGTAAGGTAGAGCTTAAGATCGAAAGGAATATAATGTCTAGTCGGGTGAGACAGAACTAATATGCTTATAAGGCTAATTCAGCACTAGATGGAATCTTACCAAAGTAAAGCTTATGAAGAAAACGAGCCCCATGGGGGAAATTCTATTAAGAGAATCAAGCAGACAATTCTTCAATTTGAACTACATAAAAAAAAGAGTCCCATAGCAAATGCTTTGGCTTTTAAGAGAAGAAGGAGAGAAAAAAGTTGTCTCTTATAGCTAGAAATTAAATTCTAAAGATCATTTTCAGGACAGCAATCAACAAATCAAGTTTCTCTATTTATTAACACATATCTTTTGATTACCCTACAACATGCTCTTGCAATAGTTAATATTCTTGAGTAATATAACTGCAAATATATGATACTCTTAAAGCCTGCTTGATGCACTTAAGACTTTGCTAGGAACTTCATAACGATGATATTATGATTGCCAACAACTTAACCCTACCAATGAGAGTTGAGGTTGACAAACAGAAACCAGCAAATTACTTGCATATTATCGGAACACTTGGCTCGAATTACCATAAACACACACAGAATCAGTAAAAAACAGGGCCTGTCTCGAGGTAAACAAAACGCACGTGGGGCATAATCGTTGAAGAGCAAGAAGGGAGAAGGTGGAAGGGTAGGGGTAGGGGGGATTGGGGAATCGTTTGAGAGAAGAGCTTCGATAAGCATTGCACAAAAGGTTAAATAGCACAAACGTTGAGCGTAGTTAACCATAAAATTTACAGCCAGACGAAAGGGAATGACACGCAGCTGGATGGCTTGTCTGGAAGGTTAGTTTCTGGGTTGATTGGTTGTTCGATGGGGGTTGGGGCAGGGGCAGTAACGCTGGCAGTTCCTAAAGACGCAATTCATATACTATATATATACAAAGGTAAATGGTGGGAAACGGAAACAATGAGACCGATTGTCATCAAGCGTTTGTAGACTGAGAGTCGAGTCCAGAAGCTCTGCAATGGGATTGTTGCCGCATAAGTTGTTGTTGTTGTTGTTGTTGTTGTCCCATGCATAATTATCACGCGAGCATAATCAAAAATTTTGGATGAGTAGAAAAATAAAGTCGAGGGGGAGGAGCTGGGGAATAAGAAACATTGAAACTTTGGAAAGCCGACACAACTGTGTTTACACAATACTGAGCAACTGCAAAAGGGCGAATTGATATAGCTTAGAGTTGTTTTGAAGTGCTCGAAATAAGTTCAATAGAACTACTTTTTATACAAAACAAATGTTCAACTTAAATGGTCGTTCATCAGGTTCAATTCGATTAAATCGCGAAAGAACCAGAAGAACAATTAAACGAAAAAATGAACTTAAACAAGTAAGAATGCTCTAGTCGACTGTGTCCGACTGCGAGATTCCCTGCTTCCAACTTGCATTTCAAGCAGTTCAGCGGCAACACAAGCAAGCAGTGCACTTAACTTGTGCAGTGCCTGTCAAACTGTTGTTTCTGCCTGCTCACTAAGTTCACTAAGAATTGAACTCATGAAATGTTTAGCTCAAATGAACTGCTGAAATGAATAACTCAAATGAACCACTGAAATGATTACTTCAATTGCGCTTCTAAAACGTTTTCTTCAACTGAAGTACTAAAATGTTCATTTGAATTGAAGTACAGAAATGTTTACTTCAAATGAACCACTGAAAAGTTTACTTCAATTGAACTAGTCATAATGTTCACTTCAATTGAACAACGCAAAACAACTCTAGTACGGTGTGCCTTTAGATGGGTATCTCAACTTGCAATGGATTGTACAACAAGGTGTCAAACGGCAACTGACAAATGAAAGTGAAAACTCGAAAAAAAAAAAAGAAACATAAAAACAAAATAAGGGACACCTGGACACACACACGATATGCACATATATTTATAGCGCCAGTCTCCAAACCCTGACCATTGTCTCAGGTCTCAGTACTCAATTCTCAATTCTCAATCCTCCAGTTGCTCAGTTCTCAGTTCTGTCTGTCAAGTTGACATGTAAATCGTTAGAACGTGCTGGATTGATTGTTCTCACTTTAACGCGTTTATTGATTGTTCAATGTTGTTTCAGGGAGTGAGAAAAAAAAGAATGGAGTAGGGGTGTTCAGTTTGATCATTTGTCAGGCAAACTAATGCCCGATAAACTTGTATAATTTGTAATTGTAAATACGCGACTTTGTCAACTGGGCTCATTGTTATAAAACCAGCGCAATTCTCTTGAAAACTTCAATTTTTTGTTCGCCTTTTTGTTTTTATAAATGATTTTCTCTATTTTTTTGATTTTTTGTTAATGTGGGCACATTATGTAAACTTTTCAAAGGATTGGCAATTTCTACGAAGGATGCTGGGTTTTTTGTTTAGTGGTCAGCGTTTTGGTTTTTCCCACGAATTATTTTGGTTAATTTGTTGGAAACGAACTTCGTTTAGAGTTTTTCAGTTCATTAGCATATTTATCTTGATTCGTTTACCAACAAATCTGACTAGATTAACGCTAGATTTGTTTGTGGGAGGTATGCTGTCAACTTGTTCTAACTTTGATTTTCCACAAAGCCAGCTTGCCTTCAAAATGATTTCACAGCTAAGAAACAGTTAGATAATTGGCTGTATTTGAAATTTTCTCAACTTTATACTTTTGTGTAAGCTTTCTTGGTCAAAATATACAATCAATATTAAGTCAATTCAATTTGCTAGAAAGATTTCGCATTTGAATTTTATTCACTTCTAAATAACAATGTTATTTGAAATCTAAGAAACTATAAATATAGAATTAGATAGTTAGTTGGATATGGTTTAAAAGTTCTCAAATTTAGACTTTTCCAAAATATACTCTTAATAATAACTCAATTCAGTTCGCTGAATCAGAGTTTTTATCTGTTTAAGTTTACTTTTCTTAATTTCTAAAAATCATAATTTTTAAATTTTTCACAAAAGTTGAAAAAATAAAATTTTGTAAAATTTAAAATCACGAAATTTCAGCCAAGTTGTGCAAAAAGTATTCAAATCCATAAAAAATGCGAACTGCGAACCACCTGCAAAAATATTCAAAGATTTTACAGACAGATTGTTTTAGATTGCTTCACAGAGGCAGCTGCTGTTATGCAATTTTGCTTACATTCACATCTATAGGAATGCATCTGCATATAAGAAAAGCAAATATAAGTAAAATAATAAGAATAAGAATCAGAATCAGAACGGAACCGAGACTCATTTACCTACACACAGCTATTGAAATATGTTGTGCACATGCCAAAACGGCGGGGATAAACAATGCAAAACAATTGCGGTTGCATTACCCTATGGAAATATATATATGTACATATATATATGTACTACAAAAACAACAACAACAAATTCAAAATCAAAAGGCAGCCCAGGTTGAACAAAGGATATGGCTCAGGTATAGCAAACGATAAGGACGATGATGATGATGATGGCGGCATGCCGCCAAAATATATATATATATATATATAGAAACTCGGCAAGGAAGCGCAGGCGCTGTCGAATGGTGCACTATTGTTGTCACCCTGCTCCTGCTTCGCTCCCCTCTTCCCTCTGCTCAACTCCTGACTGTGATTATTTTGATGATCGGTTTTTGTTCCATGTGCCCATTGTGCGCCCGCAGATGCAAGTCAACGTCCGAGCTCTCTCTGTCTCTCTCTCTCTCTCCCTCTGCCTCGCTGTGCAAACAAATGCACGTCTTGCCAAAAATCCAGGACACAGCCAAGACGCAGGACGAAGGAAGGAGCAGCTGTCAAGCCACCAACGCGCCAACCAACACCCTCAAGCCAAGAGCATTAGCCCGAGCATCAGCATCAGTCTCAGCATTCTCGGCATATACTCGTATCATCATCGTCTCTCTCTATAAGGTTGACAGTATTTTGTTCTTTAAAACTGATTTGTTGTGCTGCCTGCCACAGGACGCACGGAGCGCAGATGCAATCCTTGTGCCGTTTTCTTGGTTTTCCGTTTGCATTGTTGGCTCGGCCCTTGCCTTTGCCCCGAACCGGTGTAATGAGTTTTTTTCAACTTTACTTTTGTTTTGGGTTTTACTGTTTTTTTTTTTTTTTTTTTTTTGCGCAGGCTGCCAAAAATTGTAATTTGTTGTAAAGGTCCTGCGGCTGTCCAAAGGCATATCAAGGTGTTAAAAGAGCTGTTAATAGGGGCGTAATGCTCTGGTCTAGGGCTAGCTTTGTGATTGCATCAGTTAGGGCTCATACTATGCTCTATTTATAACAATAGTTTCTATATAAATTTATCGGTAGTTTACTCTAGTGACCAAGCATCACGAAGGCTGTGAAAGGCTACTCGCAAATCAAAACATAAATTTTATTAAGTGCAGACTTATTCTAAGCAATAATACTCGCCGAATGATACCTCATTTAGTCCAATCTAACAGCTCGTTTTAAAGTTATACACTTTTTACATTTTTAGAGGTTTTCCCAAAATCAGATGAAAAATCAGTTTGTGGGTTTTTCTGTTTGTTTATATTAAAACGGTGAGATTGCTTTCTGAAATTTCGTGGACGTGCTTTCTGTCATAAGCCAAGAAATATTTGTTCTGGCACTCTGTAGTTTAGCGGTAAGCCCGCTAAAAACGCTATAATGTTATAACTATATCTGAAAATTAAAATATACTCCAAAGTCAGTTAAATATAGTGCTTATTATTTTAGCAGGTTCTGTTTTTCAAATTAACTATTAGCTCGTATTACATTCCATTTTCTAAATATCCTTCACTATTTCTCAATTTCATGTCCGCTTTTTCTGTAAGGACCGCCTGGATCGTAGCTTAAGCCTTAATCGCCGCAACAGAATTATAAAATATTTATACACCTCATTTAGGAGACACATTTAATAGGCTAAACAGCACGCTTAGTAGAAAAAAAGCGAAGAACCAAGAAACAGGACATGCCAATAGGCACAAAATCAGCTTACTAAAAAAGGACGCTAAGGATGAGTATATAGCGACGACAACGCGTTGACACACAATGCTCATAATACCAAAGCATTGACAGGATAACGAAGCATGAATAGGCACGAAAAACCTGCCCTGAAGTCGCAATCAGAATCGGAATCGAAGTCGGAGTCGGAGTCAGGAGCAGATGGCAAGTGCCAGCAAGAGAGAAAAAGAGCTTCATTCTTTGTTGGGGGGGAAGTTGGTTGGTGTGGGGGAATCGTTTGCGGGGTCATTCACAATTGGGCGAGAACAATGGGCCACAGGTAGCACACTAAGGATTAAACGGCACCCGCACATAATCGTGAGGACAGAGAGACAAACTAGATGCGGCCAGGTGATCCAACTTTTTGATTTCTTCTGGCTAAGGACATTGATACGCTCGATTCCTGGAAGCAATTCCTTTCGCTGGCTTTTCAAAACATTTACTCCAATGTGTCTGCTCAGTCGATTCGGTCTGTCTGTCCGTCCGTCTGTCTTTTATTGTGTCATGAGGTCCTGCGTTCTATTGATTGTGCAATGCACCCGGTCGAAGGCCCGTGGCAGTGATTTTTCTTCCTCCTTCCCTTCTTTCTTTTCACTTCTTCGATTTCGATTTATGGATTGCTAGTTCTTTTGTCCTGTGCAGAAAAAACAGCAACAACATTTTCTAAGGTACTGCAGTTGTTCAGTGTGCAGAGTTCTGTGTCTTGTGTTCTGAGTTTCTGATCTGGGGGGTAGTAATCAACCATTCATTGTCAACGACATCACACATCGTATATCTTTGGGCCCATAGTTTGTTTTCTTTGGTGGTATTTTTTCAGTTCCATCTATTATTTTTGGCAAAAGGTGTGCCAGTGCACCGGGCCAGGCTGCAGCCTCAGAAGAGAGAGAGAAAATGCGGAATTTTAGAACAACCTGATTGCATAACTATAGAGAATGAGTAGAGATTGAAGTATATAAGTTAAGGATCTTTAGAAAAGTAAAAAACGCGCAATTTAAGAACAACCTGATTGCAAAACTATATAAAGAACCAGGAGAGATTTAAGTATAAAAGCTTAGGATCTTTAAAAAAGTGAAAACTGTCCTGTTTATATTTCCAAGCCTTCCGATTTTGATTTCCCCATTTTCGAATAAAGCTTCAACCGTTTTTCCATTTCAAAGTTTTTCAAAAAGCAATAGCATTTCAAGGAGCTCAATAATCTTTGCTATATATTTGTTTGAGTAAAAGTTATACTCAAGCAAGCTTTTAAAATTTGCCAAGAGTGACTTTATTTTTCGACTAGGCAAACTTCTCTTAGGACTACCAATTTGTACTCCAGAAAAGATTTCAAAAATATATCTCCACTTTTTGCGCTCCATTTCAAAGGTTCATCTGCTGAACCAGTTTGTTCTCTCTCTCTCTATAGAACAAAGTACATAGTCTATTGAATGTATTGTGAGCTGCAAAACAAATGCAGGCAAGACAAGGTGCAAAAATGGGACGGGCCCATTGTCTGCGAAAAAAAAAAACACACACAACAAGAACAGGATCAGAAAATATCCAATAGACGCACCTGCAAATATCACAACGACAACAGGCAGAAATTCAGCTTCTAGGCCGAGTGGAAAAAGGGTTTTCCCAAAATGCTTTGCCTGATGAATGAAGTGGAAAAATCGCGATGTATACTAATCCCTACATAATGCTAATGAGCGGGCTAACCCGAGTTAACAAATCCAAGCAGGTACTTGACAACAAGTGCTTCGGAGGGGGTTTTTTAAAAGGATACCTGGGTTAAACCGGGTGATGAATGAAACGCGGGTTATTTCGCGATATGTTGCGGGCAATTCCATATTGATATTAGCATAGTAATCATTAGGTAGTTGTCCTTTAGATATATATAGAAATGGCTGTTAATTGTGTGGAATAACACAACGTAATAACCAAAATAGTTGGGATGACCACCAATCAGGTAAGGGAGGTAAGGGAGAAATTTCCCGCGAGTTTGTCGACCAATCGTGGCTTGTTTTGCTTCGAGTTTCGCTGACTGCGTAATTGGATAAGCTGGGAAATTACTTTAAATCCAAAAATGCCTTGATCCACATCCGGACGTTTTGGTGAAAGGGAAATCCAATCATAGGGAAAATACACTTTTCGCTGTTTTACTTTTGCTTACTAGCCAATGGTTTTCCATCACACCCATGGCACAACAGGCTGAGAGTCGATTGCCGAGTCCAGTCCAGCACTTTGGAAATTGGAATTTTGCTTTCGGAATTTCTTTTTGTCATTCTCGCGTTGGGTTTATCAAAACTTTTGGATTTGCTGCAATTGCCTAGGTTTTTTTTTCACACATTGCCCCTGGGAAAATGTATATAGTTATATATGTTATATAGAAAGCGGGGAATATGCGTGTGATTTGGTTTTTTTCGTTCTTGATGCCTGGGAAATTAGTTGTTCAATGCGGGCTCAACTGTTTTTCCTACGCCACAAAGTCTCTAGGATATGGGCAAAAGCAAACTAAAGCCTCCCTGCTATTTGGTATGTTTGATAAGAGTGGGTGAACATACTTGTCCCACATATGGAATGCTTGTCAAATCAAAGGTTTGGCATTGTGGGAAATGATCCTTGTATGTTTAATGTATTGCACTTTGTCAACCAATTGGCTGAAATTCATGCAACAGACTGGAGAATGTTCATAAACTAACACTAAACTAACTATGAACAACGTGGATTCACTATTTACACATAAGTAAAAAATATTGTGTACATAAAATATAATACATTGAATTCTGAGAGACAATGCTTCATTTACGCTATCCGAATAAGAAACAAACTACCTTTATTTAAAAGAAATCTATTTGTAACGCATCGTAATTTAAAGAAAAACTAAAAGCAAACCCTAACACATTCAGGGAAACATTCAGCAAGCTAAGTTCTGATACAAAAATAAAATACCATATAAATAAGATAAAAATTAATTAAAAGTATATAAGCTGAAAGAAGCAAGAGCTTTCCAAGTTTAACAAGTTAAGTTGCTCTAGCTTCAAAACTGTATTAAAATTACCTTCATATGGACAGATAGACAGACTAATAGACGGACGGACTCACAGACAGACGGACACTTCACAAACGTATTATACAAATATGAGTTTATAATTATGCATGTCCATTTATTAATAATTTAATTATTAATGTTCAAAAGTTTTAAGAAATATAAGTAAAGATAAGGAAAAAAGAATATTACAAGCTAGAAAGGGAACTCTTTCAAACAGAACATGCTGGCAGAGGTTTAGAGTACCTGATTCGGAAGAGTTTTCAGATATGCTTCCAAATGTTGGGATATTTTAAAAGTATGTTTAAGCTGAACTCAAAGCCTGATAAGCGTAGGGAAAGACTACCAAAACAATTATGGAATAAAAATGACGAATAAACTGGGTTATCTTGCTTAAAAGCAAGAAATAAAACACTTATTAATATAAACTTAAGACAGTTACAAAGTAAAGCCTAAAATGTTATATTTTTGTTAAAACATGCACAAGTCCAACGCATTGTAGAAAAGGCTGCCAAAACAAGCTGGAAATCGATTAAATACTCAGATAAATGTTCTTAAAAGCAACTTTCGGAATACAAAACTGCTTTTCAAACCGTGTCTGAAACATATTATTTTGAGTAAAACAAACGAATGCATCTAAAATGTTTTTCTTATATAGTTGGTAAGCTCGATTCAAATACGTGTATGTGGTGGGAATGTCTGACAAAACACGCGTGAAAATGAATACAAATTCAGAACAAGGATCTTAAGAAACAATTAAATATCACTTTGGGACCATGAGAGTACCTAAGCTACTTTTAAATCAAGAGCACAAAACCGTTTCGAGTAAGAAAACCTCACAAAGATACAAAATAATAGCTGAAACTCTAGCTTAAGTTAAAGCAAGCACAAGTTCAAGGTTATAACGGTGGGAAAGGCAACCAAAAACAAGTAAGAAAACGAATTGAAATTTAGCTAAAGGAACTTAAGAGTCTACAGACTAAGTTAAAAACCACTTTGGGACTTAAAGATGCAGCTTATTTGAAATCCACTTTCGACTAGCACAAACCAGACAAAGATACAAAGTAATATACCTGAAACTTGAGTGAACCTTTAAGCAAATGCATAATAATAAGTCAGCGAAAAGTGCACCCTAGAGCTAAATAGTTAGGCTACAATATATGTTGAGTGTCTAAATATAGTTGCAACATTTAGGTGCAATGTCAATTGTAAAGGCAACACTGCTCAGGTTCAATTTACCTCCCCTTCAATTGAGGCGACAGATGTGTGTATAGAAACTACCCCGAAATATATACAGTGGGGGTAGGGTAGGGCAGGGGGGGGGGGGGGGGGTACAACCAATTTGAGTCGTGAAAAATGCCAGTGCTTATAAATAGAAAAAAGAAAACGCTATGGAAAAACTGCAGAAATTCCATGGATGCTGACAATACCTGCAATAGATTTTGGGCAGGGGAAGCGTTTGACGAGTTATTACAGCACGGTTGTGCGGGGTAACAGGAGAAGCTCGTGAACTGATGCTAAGGTCAACAGAGAGGGAGGGAGGGCGAGGTAGAAAGAGAGAGTAGCTGTCATAAGTTATGCAGTAGGTGATCGCAGGGGGAACTACCGAAGGGTGTGTGCGCCTGCGTTGGATGCTCAGGAACCTACTGAGTGTTTAGTTTTTTTTTTTTGTTTTGGGGTGGGCTGAAAGAGCGAAAGAGAGAGTGAGAGCGCTGTCAGGTAGCTGTCAGGCAGGTAGCGCAAGCGAGAGAGCAAAAACTGAGCGCACAACAAATGGGAAATACGCAATAAGGGTATGGGAAAAGTGTGGTTGTTGCCGTTGTTGTTGTTGCTACCTACTGATGCACACGTGCGACGCTCTCTGTGTGCGTGTGTGTGAACTGAAGAAGAACCACCACCAAAATTATTGAAGCAGCAGCAGCCCCGAGGCAGAGCGCTCTGCCCAGCCCTCTGCTCGGGGTATAAAAGAGCTCGCTCGGAACTCCGACCTGTCACAGCAAACTCAGCGTTCGTTGAGCAAGCAACTCTCGCAACGATCTCTAAGAATTACAATTTATCAGATTTATATATATAGAGTGTACGGAACTACGCGTTTCTAAACGATCTTAACTTTGAAAATAAATCAAACAAAATTCAACTATACAAATATGGCTGCCAACTACAAAAGCTGCCCATTGAAGAAGCGCCCGATTGTCTTTGTGGAGGAGCTGCCACAAACGGAGGCCTTGGCTTTGACCAAGTCTTCAATGTTTGTCACAGAGCAGCAGGATTATGCGCCCAAGGATTATGCCTTGGAGCAGCCACAGGATCTATCGCTAAAACGCAAGGCCAGCAGCTGCACCGACTTTGAGGATTATGAGCTGCCCGCCAAGCGTGAATATGTGCTCAATCTCTCCAAGACACACAACAACAACAACAATTCAACACCACGTCGACCGAGCTCACCGCTCAGCTCAGCGCTGCTGTCGCCGCCAGCAGAGCCACAGGATTACCATTTACCAACTGATATACACATGCGTGGCTTGACAACAGCTACAACTGGTTATACCAACAATCCATATCAATCTGCATTTGTGCTCGCCGCCGGCTGCAATCCCATTTCTGCCTTGTGGAGCAGCTATCAGCCACATTTGAATGTGGCCGCATTTCCATCGCCGGCTAGCTCACTGGCTTCACCGCAATCGGTTTATAGCTATCAGCAGATGACGCCACCATCGAGTCCTGGCTCGGATGTTAGCTCCGAGCCGGAGGATCTCTCCGTGCGCAATGATATACCGCTGCCGGCTTTGTTCCATCTCTTCGATGAGGCACGCAGCAGCGCAGGCAGCAGCAGCTGCAACAGCAGCTTGACTTCCTACTCCGCCTACTCCAACTCCAATTCCAATTCGAACTCCAACTCCAACAGCAGCAGCAACTCGACAATCAACATTCATGCTGCATCCAAGAACTATCGCTACAAGTGCGACAATTGCCAGAAGATGTACTCCACCTCGATGGGTCTGTCCAAGCATCGTCAGTTCCATTGCCCCGCTGCAGAATGCAACCAGGAGAAGAAGCAACATTCGTGCGAAGAGTGCGGCAAGCTATATACCACAATTGGTGCACTCAAGATGCACATACGCACACATACGCTGCCCTGCAAGTGCCCCATTTGTGGCAAGGCCTTCTCTCGTCCCTGGCTGCTGCAAGGACACATTCGCACACACACCGGCGAGAAGCCCTTCCAGTGCCCGGATTGTCCACGTTCTTTTGCGGATCGCTCCAATCTGAGAGCTCATCAGCAGACGCATGTGGATGTCAAGAAATATGCCTGCCAGGTGTGCCACAAGTCCTTCTCAAGGATGTCGCTGCTCAACAAGCATTCCAGCTCCAATTGTACCATTACAATTGTCTAGACTGGCAATTAGCTTCAGCAGCCGAGAGGGGGAGGGGCAGTGCTCCTGAGACGTACCACATTCCGCTGGCGAGGATTCTCAAACCAAACCAAACCAAAACAAAAACTCAAACTCAAAAGCAAACGACAATAATTTAAAAATTTGTATTTAAGTTCTCACTCGGTTTTGGTGCTAACTAAATAAGTACTTACAAATAATACTCTTATTTATTTATAATCCTAAACAACAACATTTTTTTTTTTTTTCTATTTTTTGGTTATAAGTTAAATTTTAAAACAAAACATTTTAAAACTTAAGTATTTGTACATTTGCCCCACACACAAATTTATCACACAGCATTTGACCAAATTTAAGCATTTTAGACCTCAGTTTTTTTTTTTGAAAACTTGTCTTATTTATATAAATATTTTGATTATGTTTAGCAAATGTTTATGTTAAGCATATTTGATAGTTTTTAAGCGCATATGCCATTTTTTTTTACAAATAAAATTTTAAGCATGACAAAAAGAAATTTTTAATTGTTTTTCTTATTTTGAAGAAGCTGCTTGGTTTTTACAGCATTTTAGAAATTTTACTTAAAGGTTGGAAAATGATGGTTGCTCATTTCAAAAGCGGTTCAGTTTTTATAGTTTTATCATAATAATAATAATTTTATAAAAGCAATTTTTAAAATATGAAAAAAATACTTGTAAGCTGCGATTTCTTATATCAAATAGCAGTTTTTAAGATATAGCTAAAATAGTCGAAAATTAAGAATTATCTTTTTCAAAAAGCAGTTTTCAAAAGTAATTCAAAAAGAATATATCAAATATTTATCTTATTTACAGGTTTTTATTCTAAACATTTGAAGGGGAGTTCCTTTTGCTTCCGTTACGCTCACATTTCATGAACAGGAAATGCTGCACAATCTCATTTGTGTTCTTAATTTCCGCAACCCTCTCCAGCTATAGTTTTTCGTGTCACACAAGACTCAACAAAATCTATAATAACAATATCATATTTGGGCTAGGTAAAAACACCTTTCAAAGAACTAAATACATCATACACTTTCCATTTTTCAAGGAACTTCCTTCTTAACCCGCCCCTACAAATATTTCATATATCAGCGCAAAATTTGCACCTTTGGCAAACGCAAATATTTAATTAGCTGCCAGACGACAATATTAAATCAAATGCACACGTTTCCTGCTTGAAAACAGAGTGTCCTTTACATGGCCATGCAGCAATCCTTTCTTTGGTTGAATTGTGTTTATTCAAAGGATCCACACGGCGCATGCGTAGCTCGTCCTGATGCAGGTGATGGACGTACTTATACACGATGATGACGGCTGCTTATCAATAACTATTTGAACAAACTGATTGACAGCAGAGACGGACAGAAGGCAGAAGGCAGATAGAGAAAACAGAAACAGAAATAGAAAACAGAAAATAAAAGGTAAAAGGTAGCTGATAGCTTGTATTACTTCGTTTTGGCCATATCTATGCCAACAAATGGCGCTTGAGTCTTATCTAAACACCACTTAGACAACATTTGTTGTGCTCTGTTTGATAATGCAAATGGTTAAACTGCTACATCGCAATTACCTGTGTGTGTGTATCTATTTCTATTGATAAGCCAAAATGCCAGACAGGTTTGTAGTCACGTTTTGATTTCTGAAAATCAAAAAACAACTGCCCGTCTTCATTCCATAACAAATTCCTTAAAGGACACACAACATTAGTGACATTTTTGCAGCAATGGCAACACCTTTAAGCCATAAATAAAACAAAACAAAATAGTTTCCTAGAACTACACCTTAGCACACAACTAAACACAAACAAAGCACAATCATTTCTATTACTTTTTACATTTTTTTTTCTTCTCCCTTTTTTTTGGCGGTAATCAGAGCGCGTCGCTTGTGCAATTGCCAAAAAAAAAAAAAAAACAGAAAGGAGAATACTTAGTAGAGTTCAAAGGACAATGAGATGCATTCAGAGTACCGCTATGAGAAAAAAAAACACCTTGCACACCTTTAGCAAAACCTGCAAATGTGCAGAAGCTAGTTTAAGGTTGAGGCAGAGCAACGTACACTTGAAAAAATTGATGGCCTTTCTGGAGCTGAAATTGTAACATTTAAAAAACTATATGTTATAAATAAAACATTGACAATCTCAGAGTATTTTTAAAATATATAATGCCTTTTTAGTTATTAAAGAAGTTCAACAAAATCAATTCACGTAAGTTTCCAATTTCGGAAACTTGCAAAAATGAAATTTTCTTATTTCTCATCTAGCAAACTGTCTTAACAAAAGTGGAAACTTGTAAAGACCTGTATGTATTTCATTATAATATGTTTGTAAGACCCAAAAAGATTTACTCAAAATTTTAAAACATTTTTAAAAATATATAAATTATCACTTACTCCATTAATTTCAGCATTTTTATGTTTTATTTCTATAAATAGCAAAAATAATGCATTAATAAATATATAAATTGGTTTTATTTTTAAAAAATTGTCACTTACCATATTAATTTCTGCATTTTCAGTTATTTCTATAAGATAGTAAAAAAAAGTATTGAATAAATTTACGAAATTTAATTTGGTTTTTAAAACTAAAAGTGTTTTTGTTCTTTTTTTTTAATAAAGATATAAAGTATTGTTAAATCTTCTTCATTTATTTCAGATAATTTCAAAAATTAGTTTCGAAATGTTATTGCCAAAAATACATATTGTATACAATTTATTTTTCTTCATTATTTCTTTAAAAAAAATCAAGAAAACTATTAACTATTTCATTAAAATAAAATATATATTTTTCAACTTCAATTTACACCATATTTATTTTCAGCAATTTTGCTTGTGGTAAATTTCTGCGAGTGTATTATACCTGTCGCCCGGTTGTCTGCCTTGTTGCCTTCTTGTCTTCTTACCTTGTCACCTACTGACCTACAACTGAATGTAGAATTGCTGTGGCTTGAGTTTCAGAACTGTGCCGCCTATTGTTGCGGCTTATTGTTGCGGCATCCTTTTGGCCTGTGGCATTGTCCTGTTTGCCGCAAAACTCGTAGCTAATCATTGCAGAGCCATCAGCAGAATCCAAAAAGCAGAAGATCCACACACTCATCTTCCACAAAAGTCAGCGCCAAATCCTTTGATTGAATGAACAAAAACAATAAGAAGAGCAATGCAACAGTGCAACAACAACAACAACAACAACAGCAACAGCCACCTGAAGCTGTTTTTGTAACTTTAACTGCAATGCATCCAACTTGAATCTTTGAGAAGTCTCCTTCCCTTTGCTGCAACAGATAACAAATTGCAATTGACAAAAGCAACCCAAGTCGAATCGAATCGAATCGAATCGAGTCAATCCGGCAACAAGATGCGATCGAATTTGCAAGCAACATACGAGTTCGAGTACGAGTACGAAAGTTTGCCATACAAATCGATGGCTGGCCATGATACAAGTTGCAGCATTTGTAATTGCCGGCATTGAGGAGCAGATTGCAAGGAGCATTGGACCACAAGACAAAGTCGGGGCAATCAGTGAGCGGCGGCGCATGTCACACAGCTAAAAAAACAAAAAACAAAAAACCCAAAACAAAAATAAAACAGAACAGAAACAAAAACAAAAAACAAAAAAAAGTACAAAAAACAACAAGTAAGAATGAACTACGCGAGTCTGCTTGACTAGCAGATACTCTGTACATTGATGTGTATGGTGTGATGTAAACTAATGAAGAAATTGCTTTAAAATATCATTTAAACATGGGTTTGTTCCCATTTTTACTTTGAATGTAGTTTAATTTTGTCAAAATTGACAACATTATGCGAATTGAATTCACTTGCGTTTCATCAAAGATTGAATAAACTTGCCATTTGTGAAAAGATTAAACTTACGAGTTGAGCAGTAATAAGGAAATTTGGAAAATTGAAATGAGTTGTCGACTTTGTAATCGTTTGAATAAAGAATTCACTAATTTGCATACAAAAATGATATCCTATATGATGCATAATAAGGAAACAGGGTATTGAAAAGCTCATGGAAAACAAACATTAGGAAATGCAATACGAATACGAATAGGAGTCAGAGTCAGAGCCACAGCAGCCACTTAGGCAGTCACTCAGAGGCCAGGTTGAAGCTGAAGTTGGAACTGAAGTTGGAGCTAGAGCTAGAGCTAGAGCTAGTAGAGTTGGGAGTCGTGGTCGTCGTTGTCGTTTAGGACGTCTGAGATTACGACGATTACGTTTTACTCCAAATTTGTATGCTGCCAGAGTTGTAATTGAAAAAGCATCAACATTAATCTTGGTAACTCTCGCGCACTCGTCGCGCAGTCTGCGATTCGATTTCGATTTGGATTTGGATTTTGGATTTCGGATTCGGATTTCGTAATCCTTGCCACACAAAACAGATCATAGATAAGCAACTAAAAACCAGGTGAAGCGGGTGTCTCATGTGGGGGCTGCTGCTGCTGCTGCTGCTGCTGCTGCTCCTGCTTAACATGGCCAACAAAAACAAAAAAAACATATTGCTTAATCGCTCTATGCAAAAAGACAGATAGAAAGAGATAGGGATAGAGCTAGAGCTAGAAAGATGTGGAGCAAGCAGAGATGTGATCTTTTGGGTCGACAAGTGAACGATGATGATCGTCAACGATCACATCGCATAAATCAAATGCCTGAGGAGAAATTGCAGCTGACAGAGTCAGCCACGAAGTTTTTTTTTTATTTTATTTCTGTTCCTCATTCTCGTTGTCGTTGACGTCGTCGTGGACAACTGTCCCGATATTTAAGCTCTCATCATCATCATCGCAGTCGGAGTACTCGAGCACTCAAAACATGTAAACTTTATGGCTTTGGCATATGCAAAATGATCGTGGCCAGCATTCAACACCTCCCCTTCAACGTCGTCGTTGCCATCTCCGTCGTTCCTTGTCTCGACCTGACAACCTGTCAGCGATCTTTAGCCAGTGTCAGTCAGTCAGAGCCAACTCAGAGCCAACTCTGATTCACAGCCCAGTGTGAGCGACCTTAACTGTAAAGCCAGCCACAGACCGCATAAAGTTCTGTTCTATTCTAGCCTCTAGAATGTGCTCAACTCAACTCAACTCAACCCAACTCGCCTCGAGTTACTTACTTACATGGAAACCCAAGCAGAAACGTGGCGTTAGTTGTCGCTAAGTGCAACTCGTTGAGTCAGTCTCAGTCTCATCTCAGTCCTTAACCATCAACTTGTTGCTATTCTAGCTTAGAGCTGATCATGTGTCGTGTTTTATCGTGACTTTCAAAGCTCAGATTGGAGACAAAAGCTTAAGAAAATCACGAAAATGCTGCAGAACATGTGTTAAATCGCTTTTTATCTTTTCAATTTCACTCGCTACTTGCTAAAATTCTAATGACAATTATATATATAGCCAAATTTTATAAAAACAGTGAGAAAAACCAGTTGACATTTGACTTAAATCAAGACCATTCGAGTCTCACAGACAGAAAAGTTGTGTATTCTCACTTTAGGTATATATGTTTAAGATATTTAGATTTCAAGAAGTTTTTTTCTCATTCTGAAACAATTTTAAGTTACAAATAGGCACAATCTGTTCTCATTTTAACGCATTACACAAATTAGGAATTCATCGTATTAGTTCTTACATAATTAACTTATACGTAATTTAAGCCAAAAATTATGAATTTTGAGATTTTATACCTGATTCAACTCATTTTCTTCTTATTTCAAGTTCATTTTTTACTCAATTTAATATTGAGTAGAAATTGTTCTCAGTTTTAGCTTTCTAGAACAATTTATTTTAAATTTTTTGAGATCGTTTTGACTTATTTTCCAAACGTTCTCAAATAATTGGCAAAAATACAAAAATAGTTTTCAAAATTATTCCAATAATTCTATCAAAAAACATATCTGTATTAAGTTTCTTCATCGTCTTCTTTGGAAAAAGTTTTTAGCATTCTGCTGATATTAAAAAGTTTAAAAGGTTCAATATATGTTTTCAAAAATAAAAAACAAACTTAATAAAAAATAAAACTTTGCATTAAAAATGATTTCAATACTCACCAATTTTTAAAAATTTGTGTTGTAATGAATATTTAAAAGATAGGTATACTAAAACTTCTTTAAAAATTGTGAATGTTGGGCTGATCTCAAGGCAGAACCTCATATGAAGGGTCCATGTCCATCTCCAGTATTTATTGTCTCCTTCGCTCGGCTTGCAACTGTCTTGCTCTCACTCTTTCTAAGGTGCTCTGTTAAAGTTAGTTTCGTGCCTTTTGGCTTTGCTGTAGATCGCCAAGCGTTGATAAATGTTGTTACTTGTCGTTGCTAGTTGTTGTTGTTGCAAGTTGTTGTTGTTGTTGCTAGTTGTTGTTGCAAGTCACAGTCGTTGGAAACGTCGTCGATCGATGGGTGGTTATAGTTGACATGTCGTTTTGTGTTTCCTTTGGCTCATCATCGTCAGGGACGCGCCGGCGACATGATCAATGAGCCATAGACAACAGCAACATCAGCAAAGGCAACGGCAACGGCAGCGACAGCGGCAGTGGCAGAGGCAGCAACAGCGACAGCAGCAGAGCTGATCGTGGTTAGACTCTAGCCACAATGATTGCCCTTGACAAGTTGGTATTTCTACTCTCAAACGGTTAATTGTGGCTATGATTTTGTTAGCCATCTTTGCCATCAATTTAATTAATTGCTGCCTGACGCCCCAACAACAACAGCAATATAAAGTTTACTTCCTGTTTGTTTTTAATCAGGCGGACGCATCTTCAAATCAATTTAAATTTCAATAAAAAATAAATATTGCATAAAGTATTGTACCAAAAGGGGTAGAAAGTAACTCCCGGCTTGACTTGTCTTGGCTTGAAAACTCAACTCGCACAGCATATCCGATTCCGAGATTCGTTAATTTGCAGTCAAATGGATTCCAATTCCATTGCTGCTGCTCTGCGATTGCATCTACTTGACACACATCGCACGCAAATCGGAATTGGAATTGGAATCGCTATCGATGCGGTAGCATTTACAACAAAATATATACTATATCACATATATATGTATACATATAGATATATATGGATTGTGTGTGTGTGATCTGCTTCCCGGCTTACAAAAACCAATAAAGATGAGATCCAAAAATAACTATCAATGATCATCATCATCATCGGCATCGGCAGCAAGCGCCAAGAAATAAGAAATAAGAAATGAGAGACACACGCAGCAGAAAGCCTACGCCAAAGAATTTTAAAATGATTTATGTATGCGACTTTCTTTGTGCAGAATTGGAAAAGTGGGCCTACCTCTTCAAGCTCTTTATATCTGTGCATAGTCGGAAAGGGATCATATGCAAACGTAGCTAGATAGATGAATAAGTGAGACTCTTGAAGTAAACTGCAGCTAAAATTTGTATACTATAGCGAGTATTACGGTTTGTAGACTAGACTCGAGATTAGTTTTCTTTTTTATAATTTAAATTCAGTAAATATGATTGAAGATCGTTGAAGATCATTGAAGATCGTTGAAGATCATTGGCGATCATTGAAGATCATAATAAGACTTTTAACTTAGTACTTGTTGAAATTGGAAAAGTGTGTCTATCTCTTCAAGCTCTTTATATAGCTCTGCATAGCTGAAGAGAGTCTGCAAGAGAATGTATAGATAGAACAAACAGTGAAACTCTTCTAGTCAAAAAGAAGTTCACATTTGTATACTATAGTTAAAATTACGATTTGAAGACTAGAATGAAGATTAGCTAACTTTTCTTTATCATAATTTGAATGCACTAAAGATCATTAAAGATCATTGAAGTTCATTGAAAATCATAAGCGATCATTGAAGATCAATGAAGTTTCTAATAAGACTTTCAATTTCATAAAATAAACATCATTGAGGATATTAATAAGACTTAAGTTTTGCATAATCTAAGCAAAACTTAAACGAAAGCAAGCAAATAAATTATAAAGTAAATTCTAATTAAACTTTCAAATAGTTCCTTTTATATTCTTAAATAAGTTTTCTTTAATATTATCTTATTTCCTATATCGTTTTCTAAACAGAGGACTCTCGTTATATGCTTTTCATGCTCGTATACTATGACATGTACAATTGATTCCTAAGTTGGAATAGAACCAGTGTAGATACCTACGAATTAGACTACCAAATACACCCTTCTACAGGTTTTCTGCAACGCTTCTCTTTCCCTCGACTATTTAAATCAAAACAAAGTGCAGTTGTTCGATTTTTCGCACTTTACCCTGAGAGTTAGGTGTTTTTTCCTGTTTCTATATATAGATTCTTATATTAGAATAGAACACACTGTTCTGTACCTTCGAATTAGACTACCAAATACGCATGCTTACAAAAAACTTTACTTTACAAAATAATACTATTTCTCAATTTCTCTCTTTTGCGATTTAAACTAAAAAAAGTGCATGGAACGGAACATTTGTTCGCTGCCATGCATCTCCCTCCAAATGTTATGGAAAATATATGCTTAAAACTGTTGCAAGATATTCACGTGTTTTTTTACTGCCCCTTACACACAGCCCCGAAAGAAAGCAAAAGAAAGCACATTGGTTGCTATGCAAAATAGATCGCGACATATGTTTGGATTTGGGTTTCCAAAGTTGGAAATGACGCGCATAGAGTCACATTTTTGCTTTATTTTTTTTTGTTTTTTTTTATTGAAGTCTATTGAATTATGCATAAGTTTTTGTAACTAAAGAAAGACTTTCTTCCGTTTCCGCTACAACAATTTGCACTTCTTTTGATAGACCCACCCCACCCCTTAAATGTCTAAGCTATTTTCTTTAAAATGCATTTTATGAGCCACACACACACACAACACAGAAGTGTGTGCCACACATCGTTAACTAACAGTTTGTAAAATTCTACAATTTATCCATTTGGTAATTAACATTATCTATCCAGACACTGCACAACTGTTAGTCCAAGCTGTTCGGCTCCTTCCTTTTACCTGTTCTGATTTCAGCACTGAAAGTGAAACCGTAAATTTTAGAGAGCTCGGACAACGCCTTTGGCTATCAAATCAAACATCAGGTGTCGGCTTCTTCAGTTCAGACAAAATATATATATATATATAATTAGAAGCCAGCATTGAACGAACATTTCATTCAGGCCTAGTTTAAGGTCTGGCTTGTGGCTTGGGCTCTGAACCCGTCTGTCGGCGTCCTCATCAAATTTTGGTCAGTTCGTAATTAATTTCATAGCAGCCAAAATAGATACATCTTCTTTTTCGCTGGGTTCGAACCCGAGCACCACACTGTGCGCCATATGGCGCTGTATTAGATCCTGGCTTTAGGTTTAGTTAAGTCCTGCCGCACGCCTACGAACAGTGTTGTACACTTTTTATTCTTGGCTAGTTTCAGGGTTGAGTTGCGGTAGAATTGACAAAAAAAAGGCTAAATCTAGCGTTTTTTAAATGTATTTTAAAATTTTAACGAAATGTATGCAAAATAATCACTTTTATTTGGAAAATATATTTCGATATTTAAAAATCTTAGTACAAATACGTATTTCATCTTCATTCGATATTTATCAATATTTTATGATCTACTAACAAAGGATAATTTCATCTTCATTATGCAAAATTATGCAATATTTGATTTTTAATAGCAAATTACAGACAAGAAGTTATAGAAAACAAATTGGTATTATTTGCAAGTAAGCAAAATGATAACAAGTTGGCATTTACATCAGTAAAATGTATTTCGATAATTATCGATGTTTTAATATTCACACAAAAAGGAGAATTTCATCTTCATTACGTTTTCATTCAAACTTTGAGATATTATTATTATAATTTATTATATTATTATTAAATATTAAAATCTTAACACTTTTTCTGGAGTCAGACGGAACATTTTTAAAAAAAAAGGTAAGAAAATAGTAAAAAGGAAAACTGTATAACAATGAACATGTCTTTTGGGTTCAAAAACGACTCTCTATT
Source organism: Hirtodrosophila cameraria (assembly GCA_949708635.1). Lineage (NCBI taxonomy): Eukaryota > Metazoa > Arthropoda > Insecta > Diptera > Drosophilidae > Hirtodrosophila > Hirtodrosophila cameraria. The sequence goes on from OX453090.1 coordinate 79,343,885, forward strand.
CCAATACCATCTCTGTTTCCAAACCTATTTGCTATTCCTATTTACTTTTTACAAAAATCTTTTCAAATATTTGTTAATATAGTTAATTAGGAAAGATAACAATTCTTATTCTGAATAACTTTTTCTTAGTTTCTCCCGCTAAAACTAGCTACTTTTGCTGTTCAAACATTAACAGCACTGTCTACCAAAACAACTGGCAGGACGATAAGGTTAACTCTCCTGCTCTCTTCTCTCTTTCTCTCTCTCTCTCTCTCTCTCTCTCTTTTCTTACCACTCTTTCTCATCTGTCGACCCGCTTAGTTAGTGGCAATTAACACGACACGCTTTCGGCCCTGTGCCATTCGTGTGCTGCTCGAGAGTCAAAAGTTTGTGGAATGAGCACAATTTGGTCATAGCTCACTTTTCATCAATTTTCCAAAACAACAACAGTTGGTCAAATGCAACGAGAGTCGAGTCCGTTGCTTCGTTTTGTGGCCCGTAGTTTTTCCCCTAATGAATTCATTCGCTTCACTTTTTGGTTGTAAACTGGGGTTCATTATCCTCGCTCGATATACATTTTTTTGTATTTCTCATTTTTTTTTTTCGATGTTGATGTGGGCAGTTGTTAGCCCTTGTCCATTCCTTGGAATTGTTAAAAGGATTGTGCATTCTTTTGAATTTATTGGGTGTGTCCGACATATATTAGTGGCTACTCTCTTTTTTTTTTTTTTTTTTGTTCTCTTCCATGTTTTTGTGGCTCTGGCTGCAAACATACATATTTTGTGGAATATTTTGATGGTGTTTTGATAAGCGGTTGCTTGTTGTTTGTCTGTGCTTTGGATAACGATTAATTAAAAGGGTTCTAACTGAGAGCAGAGCAGCAATTTTTAGCCATTCTTTTTGTACAACTAGTACTTCCATGGTGGCCTTATAAAATTATAGTAAATATTTTGAAATTTTGTTTAGACAGGCAAGTTTTTTGTTCAATTCTAATCTAATGTTGTCTTAGAATCTACTTCTACATTAAATTAATGTTAATTTTTCATTCTTTTCTTTTCATTATTCTTAAACTCTTTCATAAAAATCTTAATTAAATCATGCTATTTTCTTAACCAGAGAAATGTTTTTAAAATTAAACAATTCTTTAATTTTTCTGACAACTTGCTACTTTAAAATAAAAGCATAAATCTTAATTAAATCTTGTCATATATACAATATGCTGCCCTTAAATAATTGTTGTGAAGGCTTTTAATCAATTTCCATGTCGATATGAAGGCAATTGAATATTGTATAAATATGAATAGTGCACATAAATATTATTTGCATATCAAAAGGTGAATGCAATTAATTACGAAACGTTTGTTCAACTTACAAATTTACATTGCTGCAAATGGTAACAAACGCAAATTAACACCTTAAATGCGAGTCTGTTAACCTGTGCAAAGCGGAACTGGCAAATGAATAAGTACATTTATATATCGTTGAAATATATGTATGTATATGCAATATATGGCAGCTATATGTATATATGAATATAACTAATAGCACCCACATGCCACTGCAGCACGCCACAACACAACAAACTGGCGCCAGATTCCGGGGCGAGTTCTTATTGCTCGTTGTTGCATGCACATTCGACAGACTTTTCAATTAAAATTCAAATTGATGCAAACAAGTGGCCAAGCCCCAAGAAGTACCCCCAAATCCCCCTATTAACTCCCCCTTATATGTTAGCAGTAACAGGCCAAGTCCACAAGTCCAGGTTCAGGCCTCGCATTAACAAATTGAAATTTGCTCGAATCGCTTTGACAATGCAAACGCCCCCGAGGCAAAAGCTCACAGCTCACAGCTCTAAATTGGCTGATTTCTTTATTTTCAATAATTTTGCATAGATTGTTCATGCATATACATACATACATACATATATAGCCCATAAACATTATGAGATTGGCTTGCAGTTTGAGTTGAGTGGAGTTAAGTTTATAACAAAGTTAAGAACCGTCAAACTGTCATTTGATGGCGTCGCCAACAACGCCCGATAATATCGCCAATATCAAATAAATGGAGTTGCCTTTTGGCAACTTTTTTTTATTTTCGAACGGCTATTGAAATTTGTTGTCATTGCCCCAACTGCTGTTGCAGAGATCTCAATATATAGTTCAAAGTCAAAGTTTTGGTATCTTTTAACTTAATCTTTAGTTTGATTAATTGCTAAGTGAGCGTTGTTTTTGCTGGGAGCTAAATGGGAGTGCAAAGTTCTAGACAAGCTATATAAGTATATAGTTACAAATGTTGCTGATTAATAGTTAATGGGGTATTGAGAACGTTTTGAAAGTCTTTCAATGTTTAGTTAACTAAATGTTTAAATAATCAAAACTACGAAAAAATACTTAAAATCAATTCTATCTAGTTTATTTTAGGCTTTGCCCAAAGTTGATCAGTTTTATATAGATATATATCTATCGTAATTTATGTATTTATAAATTATATACAGGAAATGAATTAAACTTCAAGTGAATTTAATCGTTTATCAAACTCAAATGAATTCAATCCGCAAAAACTTGACAAAAGTATATGAAAAGTCCGCTTGTCTGTCCGCCCGTCTGTCTGTCCGTTTGAACGCAACAGTTTTAAAGCTATATCAACTTAACTATAAAAAAAAAAGTCTTAAGTTACGAATGTCATGTCAATTATTAATAAATACTTTAGTTTTCTGTGTACTGAAACTGCTTTAAGGACAAATAACTCTTTTAATGCCACTTGAGCCGCTTTCAGCAGCTACTGTTCTTGTACTCATATTTTAAAGTTCTTTCACTTCCGCAAACGCATTGTCAACCAATTTAGCCATATTTAAGCCATGGCTCGCACTGTTTACCATGTCAACTCTTGCAACCTCCCCCCTAAACTCTTTTTCTTCTCCATTTGAAAACATACAATGACATTTCCTAGTTATGCGGTTGGTCGAAAAAAAAAAGTCTTCCTGTAGCGGTAGAGTTACGGCAAGTGCAGTTTTGCGCCAACTCTCAACTCTCACTCGGTGTGTGCAACAACAAGAGCAACAACAACAACATAGTAACAACAACAGCAAACTGGGCAAGCATAATGCAACATGACATGCGCCGCATGTGCAACACAACAGCCAAGCGAATGTTGCAAATATGAGTTCATTATTTAAACGTTGACCAAAAACAAATTGACAAGTAAATGCGGCACATGGCTGAGTTCCAGTCGGAGGAGGAGTTATACGAGGGGAAGGGGAGCGAGGAGGAAGCTTGGAGTCTCTCTCTCTCACTCTCTCTGTGGGCTTGTTGGGTTCCTAGGTGGGTTTCTTTTTGCATTTCTGCTCCAATAGATGCGACGCATGCAACGCGCCTATTGTTGTTGTTGCAACACATACACACCCCACACACATACATACATATAAAGCGGCGTCATCAACGCGCACACATTTAGCTCTTAAACGGACGACGCGTTGGCCGCGTCCGCCTGCCACTTCAAAAGACTTGAAACCGCCAGAGCGCCATGCCACGCACCACACACTGCATGCTGCATGCTGCACCACACCATGCCACATCTTGAGGCAGGCAGGCAGGCGCCTTCTTTGGTGGCTTGATCTTTGCCCGGCCAGGCCGCTGTTGTTGTTGTTGCTGTTGTTCGCCCAGTTGGCCAGTTGGCTGGCTTCAGTCAGCTTCAACTGCGATCGCTTGGCCGCACACTTCCCACTTGTTTGCTCGCTCATTCCTTTTGCAGTTATGAGATGCCAACAAAAACACCAACAACAACAACAACAACAATACACTGAGCAGAAATTGAGTAAATGCAAAGCAAAACATCTTTTAGGGATACTTACACAAAATATCGTCTTCATTTTGAATTTCGTGTTGATCACGAATACACTATATACTTTTTCTTAAAACATAAAAAGCAGTTATTAAAAGAATGCAAAATCTCGTTGCAGAGCTAGATATATATTCACACACAAAATCAAAATAATCATAGTCAACTGCAAGAATAATACTCAAAACAAGTTCAAATCAGATATCGGATTAATCGCTGCTCTGTCTAGGACGAATCATCATAACTGCTTTCTTCACCGAATATTCATAACCACGGAATGTATACCAATTAACGCCCTTGAAACGGCTGTTGTCATTATAGGTACCAGTCAAGTTGCTGTATAGATTTCAAATTAGAACTGAGTTGCTGAAAACAAACCATACACTTGTACATACCTCTCATGAAGACTACAGGCGTACCACCAGGCGCCAGTGTATTTGACGGCACTATCATCGTAGCAGTCGTTATCACTGTCATGGGTGCTAAATCGCGCGCCAAGGTGAAAAGAAAGTGAGTCGCCGGCGCTTCCACTTGCATTGCCCACTTTTTTCAATGCGAACTTTTCATCCTCGCTGCCGATCGTGAACGCATCGTATCTCTCAATTGCTTGCACCCCCTCAAAATCTTGGAGGAGAACTAACAATTCGTGACTGCCATCCGCAGTCAAGGCGTGGATCTTGTCGAGTCCCATGAAAAACTCTCCGGACATATCGCCAAAGCCATTCTTATAATTGGCCCAATTACGATAAAAGTTTATACTTCCATCCTGGCGTCTCAGGATAACTGTCCAGTTGCCACCCAGTATATCCGTATCACAGGCGATGCTAAGCAAGCGAGGAATCATCTCAAGTTTGCGGTTATCGTCAGCCCAATTGTACTCAGATATCGAACCGATATCAGGCGAGTTGCGTGCGGAAATGAGTTCTTCCAATTTAGCAAGATGATTATCGTGATCCTCTTGTTTTGATACTATAAGTTGTAGGTCCGTTCTGAGAAGTTCTAGCTCAGATCTAATAAACGCTTTCTCCGATCTAATAAGGTCTTTGGTTGCATTCAAGTCAGATTTAATATCCTTGAGCAGCTCTACTATAACTGCAACTGGAGCTGCTGATATCCTGGTTGTTTTCTTTGGTCTAATATAACATTTTGTTATATTTAAGTTAGTTTTAGGTGCTTAAAAAACTCACTTTGCTTCTTCCTGAATAACGAGCGGTGAAGCAGCTCCCCGAATATCTTTAACAGGTGGATCAAGAACTTCTCGCTTAGACCTAATATTAAATTTTGTTTAAATTTGAGTAAGATTTAGGTGCTTTAACTCACTTTGCTTCTTCCTGAATAACGAGCGATGAAAAAGCTCGCACAATGTTTGTAACAGGTGAATCAAGAATTTCTCGCTTAGACCTTACATTAAATTTTATTTAATTTTGAGTTAGATTTAGGTGCTAAAAAAAAACTCACTTTGCTTCTTCCTGCATCACGAGCAACGAAGCAGCTCCATTTAAGTCGGTAACTGCGGAAGTTGGTTGAAGGTCTGCCAGCTTCGTACTAATATAAAATTTTGTTTTTATTCAAATTAGATTCAAGTGCTTAAAAAACTCACTTCTCCATTTCTTTCTCCATATTTCGATCTGCTTCTTCAAAATAAAAGAGACTGCAAGAGCGATGTGACTTAGACAAGGATCAGAAGTGTTTCTCGACAATGGAAGTGATAACTAGACCTTGAAAGGGTGTCAAAACATTAATAGCGCCGTATTAACGAGCGAGAATTTATTTAAAAATTTCATTAATATCTAAATATATTTTGCCAGATTAGGCTCACTTTCATTTTCAACGATCTCCAATCTTTTCTATTTCTACTAGAATACATTTTTCAACAGACTATTCCCAAGTATAAGATAAAATTTATACGTTAACTTGGTAAAAGTGAGTTTGGTTGAAATTTCTTAAAAAAAAAAAAAAACTAAAAAGTTTTTCATGTAACGTAATTTTTTAACCGATTGTTCCCATGGCAGCCAAAAGATAATGGCCAATTTTTTTGAAATTTTGTAAGCATGTTTAGATAATGCTTCAACTCAATATTGGTAAGTTTGGTTGAGTTATCTTGAAAAATAACATTTTCGAGTGATTGTTTCTATGGCAACTATATGTTATAATCAGGTCGATCAGGCCGATTCTAATATAATGTGCTGCCTGCAGTTAAAAGCAAGATCTGTACCAAGTTTTATCAAGATAGCTTGAAAGGGAGATTGGTTCACAAGGAACAGTTAGTTAGATGGATAGTCCGAAATGCCTAGATCGACTCGGCTGTTGTTGTTGATCAAAAATATATATACTTTATAAGGTTTGAGACGCCTTCTTCAACTTTCAAGGATATAACAGTATAAGGTTTTAACTATTCGCTTTTTTTTCGCTCAGTGTAATAATGAACAACAACATTGTGGACGTGCAACGTCATAGGCTCAACTTGTTAACGCTTTTGGCCTACAGTGTAAACTTGCGCCTCATCCTCAATCTTTAAGATGCGGAACCTGTGGCCTGGCCCAATGCTAATGTTGTTGTTGTTGTTGCTGTTGTCGTTGTTAATGATGCCTTATAATGCCAGCGCGCCTGATTTGCCACAATTTATTATGAAAATCGTAATAATCTCAGCGATTCCTGAACCCACAAGACGCATTTGTCTTTGACGTCGGCGGCGGCTTCGGCTTCGTCGTCGTCATCGTTGGCGTCGGCGTCAGCATCGGCGCTTATCTTGGAGTAAGTCTGGCCTGGTCTATGGTCTATGGCCTATGCCTGCTTTGGCCTGGCCTGGTCTGAGCCCATCCGTCAGCGTCTGCAGCGTCGATAGCTGGTTAATGCTTTGGTTTTGGCCGTTGCCGCGTTTTGGTAACACGATACGCAAAGAGGCTTCCTCGAAAGATGCCCCACCCCCGCCCAAGACACCCACCAGGCGTTCCAGCCTGCACTCCTAACTGAGAGCTGCCCCACTGCGCGTGTCATATTGGCATTTCCTCTTTTGGCGGGCAACGCCTACGTAGTACCTGGTCCAAAGAGATCCACAGATCCTAAGAGTTCGTCTTAAATCGTTTTCAAATTGATTTTTGCCGTCAAATTTGCACAGCCGGAGACACAGGTACGTACCCCTCCCCTCCCACTAACACCCCCTCTGCTTGGATGTGGATCATTTCATGTTGTGCCTTCATGTTGTCGTCGCAAAATAGTTACTAATAGTTCAAAATTACAAGCCAATAATCGTTTGTTTGTGCAGCTAAGCTAAGCTAAGCTAAGCCTCACTTTGGTACTCAATGAGTTGTGGTTACGAGTACTCATTGAGTACGATTCACGAGTAGGATTCACGAGTACGAGTAGGTGGCTTTATAGTTTTTGAACTGCTTTTGATAAATGATACTACAGCATTGAAACTTTCTTCTCAGCTCATGTTAATGCATCATATATAATGCTTTATTTGACATATATAACTTATCGACAAACAATTTCGAGTGCACATTTATGAAAGTTTTTGTTTTAAGTGCATTTAAAAGCTTTTAGTTGTATTTATTGTAGACAATGCGTAGAATTTAACTTGCTTTAAATGTAAACTTTAAAAATTACATACAATTTTATGAGTTGTTTAGTTCTTAAAGCTCAACTATTATAAAGTGTCATTGAATTTTAAAAGTACATTTTCATTGGGAGTTCAACCACAAAAATAACTCATCTTAATTGAAGCTTTAAGTTTGATTAATGCTTAAAAAATGTACTTTTTGAAAATTGATTTTAACGTAGAATGAATGCCTTTTCAGCTTCCGAACTAATGTGCTCTCGGCAATCTTTTTAATGCCGAAAGCTCATTTAGATATTTAAAAAGCTTCTTAATATCAAAAGTTATTGTGTTTTGCAAATAAAGAAAGTTCAGCCGTACAAGCACTTGAACTCAATTAAAGCTGAAAGCCTTACTAACTAGCCACAATTAAGAAGTATTCCTCTCTTTCACTAACTAGTTATGCTCTCTAACGTAACAAGCTCACTTCAATCAACAATTTATCAATTTATAATTTATAACACTTTACTTATTATAAAAGTTGCAGAAAGTAAAAGTTACTGAAAGCTCACTTAGATATTGAAAAAGTTTCTTGTTGCGTTTTGTAAACAATTAGTCTCAATTAAAGCTTTAAGCTTTTCTAACTAGCAACAATTTCGGACTATTTCTGTTTAACAAGTTGTGTTTTCTAAAGCTAAAAGCTCACTTAAATCACTAAAAGCTACTTAAATACAAAATCAAGTTCAAAATCAACAATCTAGAGCATTAATTAAACATAAATCCTATTCTCAATTTAACAAACAAATCTTTTGATGTAACTTTTATAGCTGAAAGCTCACTTAAATGTATAAAAGTAACTCTAATCAAGGTTAATTGTTTTATGAACAGACGCTTCTGTATAGGAAGTTTAAAGTAAAAACGATCAATATCAACAATCAATAAATCTAGCTAGATCTAATTACACTACACACTCATTATAATTAACTTTTCAGCTATTAAATTTCCCATTAACAATGCAAACTAAGCGATTCAAGACAAATTGAAATTGAAATAGCAAAAGCAAAGCACAAAAAAAAAAAAAAACGATAAAAATGCAAGCAATTGATAGATAACTGGAAACGCAGCTAAAACAGCGTGTAGAAAATAGTTAGTTGATATATATGTATATTTTATAATATAATATATATATAGATACATATATATGTAAGTTTATCTCGCTTGAATGCAACAAAAGGTGTTTGCACATGTCCAAGCAATAAAAACTGGATGGGGGAACTTGACGATAGCTGGTTGCCCCTGGGGCCCCGACAGACACCGATACAGTTTTTTTTTCTCTATAGGCCAGGATAATGCAAATAAATAGAAAAACATTGGCCAAAACAAATTGCCAGCTAGCCAAGTCAGACAAGTCGCTGCACACACCCAAAACTACACACACACACACACACATTCGAGCACTTGAAAAATCAAGATAAACGCTCTAATTGAGATTAAATTCATAATTACGATCGCACGGGCGACACTTTTATGGTGTTCTTTAATTAAAGTATGTGTTTTTTTTTGCCGTACCGGATCCGAATGGAACGCTTGTAGCTGGGTTTACAGCCAAAGCCAAGAAATTTGAAACGGGCTTAGATGGCGACCGCCCTGCGGCCTCTGGTCTGACTCTGAATCTGAGTCCGGTCTTTGGTCTCTGTCCCAGTCCCAGTCTCTGTCTCTGTCTCCGTCTCTGGGGTTCTCTTTTATAGAGGTGTTGAGTAATTTTTTTTTTTAACTGAAAATGTGCACCGCACCACCCCGCTTCACGCTTCCATGAATTAAATTTTTTTGCGCTGATTGAAATCGCATACGCTGATCACATAAATTTCCAGATTTTCGGTATACATGACAGAGACTCCAATGCTGGAGGTTCAGGTTCAGTTTCCCTGCCCACCCCCTGCCTTTTTCGGTTAAAAAAAAAAAATAAACGCATAATTGCATTGTAATTGAAATTAATACGAGTGTATTACACCGTACGAAATGACTTATTTCATATGAGGTTAATTTGACGCCCGTGCATGTACGATAATTAAGCAATTTAAGCGGCTTGTATATTGATTTATTATATAGCGATAACTGGTAGCGCAATTGCTGCAAAAAAAAAGGGGTTAAGAGGTGCCCGATATTTAAGCATTAATGTTTGGCATTGATTGCACCGAGTCTAGGGAGATGTTTAAAATATCGTTCAATTTGATTATAATCAATATTTTGAAAACGTTTAACACACAGACGTTTTTTAAATGATAAGAACAACATTTGTGAAATCTCAATCGACACATGCAATGATGGAAGTCATCAGTCAATATCAAAGAGAAAACAAGAGCAAGGAGCCGCAATGTCCCTCAACAATGGAAGTGATAACTAGGCCTTGAAAAAGGTGGCAAAACATTAATAGCTCTGCTTTAAAAAGAGAGAATTTATTTAGAAATTTAATTAAAATTTAAAAAATATACTTAGATGGCAAAATAGCCAGAACTGATTATAAAACATAAAGATAGTGTCACGTTAGAGTCTACCAGAAGGTTAGATTAATCGAGTAAGTCTATGGGGCAGAATGTATTCATTCAGAACTGCTTAAATTTTGAATGTGAAGCAGAGATACGTAAATGTATTGAAGGATTGTTCGCAACTGCTTTTTTCACTGTCTAACTTCATAGATGAAATTTGAGCCTCATTTTAAATATGAAGCTGGGAAATAAAGTAGTTCAACTGAAATAACTTTGTCAAAACTGATGCTATTTTGATGAAAAATATATGTTTTGTTATTGCTTTGGCAGCTGGATCGATTTGGCACTCAAACTTTTAATATTTCAACTGATGTATATAACTTCTTCAAAAATCAATGCAACTCCATCGATAACATATATGAGAAATCCAAAAATAGCCAAAAATCGATTATTACACAACTTTTAACAACTCCAGCAGCGATTTAAGATTTGGGCATATTAGCATAAAAGTACAACAACAAAAAAAGAGCCTCTATCATTGCAGCTGTGTGGGATCACTAGGAATATTAAGAAAAAAAAAAACAAAGTTGCTGATAAATCAGTTGCTCAACTTTGTCAAATCGTTTCCCACACACCAAACACAACTCCGAGGAACTTTTCCCACTCCTACTAACAACTGCCACACGCGCTTGACCGTACCCAAGAGCAGAGCAGAGCAGAGCAGAACAGAGTATAAGATCCCCATCGATGATGTTGATGTCGCATTAATCGAATGCGTAAATGCATAGAGATCATTGATAAGGCTCTAGGTAGTAGCCCCCAAAGGCAAACCGAGAGAGAGAGAGAGAGGAGACGAGATGCTATCGAAAGCTCATTGAAACAATTAAACGGCTGCTGCTCTGCGAGAGTTCTTGCTGTCGCGCCTAATGATGATCATAATGATAATGATAATGATAATGATGATGATGTTGTTGATGGGGGCCAGGCCAAAAGCAATCCAATGGCTCCATAGATAAGGCATTAAAAAGCAATTATGACGACAAATCTGTAAACATGCGGCAATCTTTTTAATGGCGGACTTAACGCAACATTTCGTAGGTAATAAAAACTCGAAGGCAGGCGCCACAGTTGGAGTCGCTTCCAAAGTTGCATTAACATAAGAATGTCATAAGGTTTATGGGAGATGCGCTTAGCCAGATCGATCGGCCAGATATATAGCTGCCAAAGCAGAGCAGAGCACAGCTGCCATTCTCCTAAACATTTTGCAATTGTATTTATGGGGTAGATCTATAAGCAGACAAGGAAGTAGAAACCCAAGTGCGTAGGTATTCGAAAATCATTTTATATATGTTGAAAATGAAAACATAAATTATGTTTGATAATCATAAATCTTTGAACTGACTCATGGATCTATGAACTGCTGTGGCACAAGAAACATGTAAAACTTAAAATAAGTTTAAGTATAGATCAATTTATATTTTATGTGACAATCAATTCTTATATGATAAATTGATATTAGTTTTAGCGCTTGGAACATTTGATCTTAAATTCAATTTGAAGATAAAATCAAAAATTAGTTGCAATATCAATTTGATTATTAGGACTGTTCCCATTTCCGAGAACTTTTCTTTACGAATCGTTTTAGATTTTGAGGTCCCGTTTTGGCATGAAATGAGAATTGTACTTGCTTTTTGAAGATATGTCCAAATTCCATTCATTTCATTGTCTCAAAAGCAAATCATTTAATGCTGAAATTTTCTATATTTTATCTGAATTCAGCACAGTTAATATATCCAATTCCGAATGAGAACATGCCGGATAAGCTCGAGAGGAAAATGCATATAATGGACGGTCGAGATCGAGTTTTCTAACATGATTTCATCTTTAGGTCAAATAAAAACTGTTCATCCGATTACTGATTCACTTTACCCAATAAAATGTAGACTCTCTTCTCGAAATTTGCTATAAATAATAGCAACACTGAGTGTCTACGTCATTTGAATTACCTTTGTCTAGAATTCGGCATATAGTTTAATATAATAGAACAAACTGAACCATTAGAATGAATTATAGAAACTTTCAATGAAACTTTACTATTAAGAAGTTTATTTCACCTGATTTATAATCAATAAATACGATTGCAAACAAATTTGGAAATTGGCTTTACCACACGCTTGTTGAACCCATTAACGAGCACCGGAAACCACGCTCAACATTAATTATGTCTCTGATTCGCGGAAAATAAGCTGCGATTCGATTCCCCCGCTTCAACCCAAAACTCAAGCCATGAAGCAAGACACATGCTATACCAAAGAAGCAAACACAAAAACAAAAACTGACCCAGAGACAAACCCAACTCGACCCGACACGACGACGATGATGATGATGATGATTCAAAAGGTGCGCTGGTCAGAGTCGGAGTCGGAGTCGGAGTCAGAATGTAGAACCTAACTATAAAAGTAGCTGTTGCTACCTTTACTCGTATAAACAGGAATGAGAAGAAGGAGAAGCACAAGCAGAAGATGTAGCACAAGAAGGAGATGGAGAAGACAAACAGATCGCTCATTGAGCGTAACAAAGGTGCACCTTCAATGAAGCCTAACCAAATAAGGCAGGCCACGCAGAAATTGTGGATGACGACGCAAGGAATGCTCGCAGTTTTTTTTTTCTTTTCTTTTCTTTTTTTTTTTGGGGTGTGCTCCACTCAGCGTAGTGGAGAGAGGGGGCTTTCGGGTGGAACGGGCTTAGTAGCCGTAGGAGCACCCATTTTACCTGCAACACGTTCTTTGGGTGACTAAACACTTGTTTCGCTTCAATAACGCACCGGCAAAAGTTGTCGGCGATCGCCCAAGTTTTGCCGCTGCTGTCATCTTCAACTTGCGGTGGCAGCAGAGCGAGAGGTGGGCGGGGGGGGGGGGGGGGGGATAGGGCCAAGAATCAGGGGTAGGGGCACAAACAGACGATCATCGAAAACATATTTTAAACAACAAGTACGCAATACCGTATACGAAACGCTGACAGCGCAGCCCCAAATCCAAATACAACATGTATTATATTTTTATACCTCTTTGCTGAAAGGGTGTTTTAGCTTTTTGATGATTCTTGTTCGGATAGCTAAAAGATGTAAATTTTATTTTGTTTTTTTACGATAAATATCTTTACCATACCAATATTACGATATACTATAGTGCTAAAAACGTCAGAGAGCTATATCTTATAGATGCCGGAGAAAAATTGGTTTAAAAATTGACTCGTTGTATGAAGAACTTTTTTGATTTTTAAGATATGTTGTATAAACTCTGTTTCAAAGTTTTACTTGTTTGTAAATAATTTGAGTAAATTTCAAAAATATCAAAAAACTATATCGTATAGCTAACATACAGGCCTATTCCCATTTTCGATTCCTATCAAAACATGCAAAATTGATTTTAATAGCTTTTCTGAATTCCGAATATCGAAAGAAAATTCGGATTTGCTTTTGAGACTTTTAAATGAGAAGTATACAAACATTTGTTTAAAAAGGTAGAAATATTATTAATTATTTCGAAAACAGTAACACAAAATCGAAAACTATTCGAAAAGTTCTCTCAAGTAAGAAAAAACCTGATATTTACAATTGGTTAAAAAATTGCATTTTTTTCCTATTTCGAATATCTTAAAGATATTTGCTTTTGAGACTTTTAAATGAGAAGTATACAAACTTTTGTTTAAAAAGGTAGAAATATTATTAATTATTTCGAAAACAGAAAAATAAAATCGAAAATGATTCGAAATGAAAAGTTCTCGAAAGTAAGAAGAGCTGATATTTACAATTGGTTAAAAATTGAATTTTTTTCCTATTTCGAATATCTTAAAGAGTATCAAATTTTCAGTTTTGCTTTCTTGCATTACATTTTTTAAAGGCGCTGTCCGTTCAATTCGTTGACTTAAGGTGAGGATCGCTGATCTGGCAATGGGTTCGCTACAGTTTGAGGTTAAGCGGGGATCTAAAACAAGAGGGTGGGGGGATAGCAGGGCAAAGGCAAAGAGGCAACGAGGCAATGAGGCATAACGGTGCTGGTTGCTCGTGTGCCTGCCCCGAGTCCCGTGTCCCGGAAGTGTCAGACGTCGCGACGTTGTCATACGGTTCTTATGGGCTGGGTAAAGTATCTCTCTGAGAATGTACGCAGAATAGTAGTAGAAGAAGAAGACAAGTCGCAGGTTAGTCTCGATTGCGTATGCCTTTCATCATCATCGATATCATGTGTGTATATATATATTTTTTTTTTTGTATTTTCTTGATACATATATATTTTATGCGTTTCGCTCACGAAATTATGTGAAATTAAAAAAAAATAAATAAAAAAAAATGTTTTATTTATGAGCAAAGCAAGTCGATTGAAGTCAAGTCAAGTAAATCGCATACGTTGATTCTAAGGTGTGGTTTTTGGGTGCAAAGCGTAACAGAAAACAAATATGGAAATTATAATTGTGCTTTATGAGCTTTTAATGCAGCAACAGAGATAAGCGGGGAGGGGAGAGTTTATTGGGGGGTACTGATTGCAACTTTATGACCCGCAACGATGTCTGAAAGTCAATCAAATGTAACAACACAGGTTGAGATTTGTACGTTGCATGCGAATTCTATATGCCTATGTCTAACCACTCCATCAAAATCTAAAAGCAAAAGCAATTTATGAGGCTACTTGCCCCCCACTGCCACCCCCTTTTGAAATATATATGTATACATATATATATATATATATGAATGTGCAAAAAAACAACTTTCCAACATTAATGACAATTTGTATCGTAATTGAAATCGAAATGCCGTGAATAAATGCCGCTTTGCACTAAGCCTCAAGACACACAGCCAAGTAGAGAAAGAAGAGGGAGGTGTTATGGGGTGGGGTGGCTTTGGGGCAGCAACAGACGCACCAACAAGGAACACCTTTAAAAAAAAAAAAAAAGTAACCAGAACCAGTTGAGGCAGTCCAAGCGGTACAGGTGCCACTCCAGGCCAATGGATTTGACTGCTACACTCTGTATAGAGTGTGTAGAGTGTTTAGAGTGTGTGTGTGTGTGTCTGAAGAGTAGAGACTGTGCTGTGTGTGTGTGTGTATGCGAAGAGTGTGGCAGGAGTTGGGCGAAAGCGCAGGCAGCCGCTTTTCAGCTTTTCAGTGTGTAATCCATTTTAATGCCAACACCATTACGAACAGTAGCCTCAGTGTCACATTTAGCAAAAGCAAAAGCAAAAGCAAAAAAGCAAAAAAAAAATTACAAAAAAAAACCAAAAGGCAATGCAAAACTCAAAAAAATGCCAACTGACATTTGCTTCAATGAACACTCTCGGTTAAAAGTGCACCCTACTCAAAGAGGAGCATTGACATTGAAAGGACTTCCTTAATAAATGTTGATTGAGTGATTATGGTAATTAATACAAGCCGGAAATAGTATATATATATATAAACTAAGCTTCGTTTCCTAATGTAGATGTAAGTGATAAAAGGCGAGAAAAAGACATGCGTTAGGAAATTGAAAAACTTTGTTGGGCCTGTTCTCATTTCCGATTCCGTTCTAAATATTCAAATTAATTAGCTGTTTTGAATTTCGAGCATCAATAGGAAATTCAATTTTGAGTGTACTTCTTCGAATTTATCTTTAAACAGGCAGATAGATAGCTAATTTATTCGAAATTAGGAACACAAAATTAAAAGTATTCGAATGGAATCAAGACTAATGACTGCTTCTTACAAAGCAACTATTGTAAAATATTGCATTAGTTTTATAATTTTTAAGATAGTTTTCTTTTTCGAATGATTCATTTTAGTTTTTAGCCAATTTGTCAAAAATTTATGGGTTAAACGTTTATTAACATTCATTTTGGTAAGAATTATTTAAGCACTAGCATTATCTTCGCGCCTACAACCTTTACCACCAGTTTTCGACCCAGTAGGGTACATTTTCCGGAAAATTGGTATGCATCTAATGAGTTTAAAGTTGCTAGGATGAAAAACAAAAAAGTTGCATACAACGGTTTTTTGGCGAATTTTCAGCATTTCCCGACCGAATTTTCAAAAACATATCAAACGAAAACTTAACATTCGCCCTTAAAACCTTGAAAAACCATTTTCCACCCAGGGAAGTGAATTTTCCTGAATGAATTAATGAAGTCTTTGAAATGAGTTTGAAAATGAACGGATGATTGGTGCTCACTTTCGACATAGGACGATATAGATATATATAGATTAAATTAATTAAAATTAATAAGAGCTTTCAACTACTTTCAAAGCTGCTAACGTTTACTCTTAATTATTGACTATTACATTTTAAAATTTGTTTGATAATACCTGTGTCCGTTTTAGCTTTAACTAATTGATCCGCCACGTATTGCAGAGAAAATTGCCAGAAAAATCCAATCTGAATAAGACGTAAAAAATAAGAAATGAACTAAATAATAAACGTTCGAAGTAAATAGAATTCACATAAAAATACCCATAAATTACACAGATTGTTGCAATTGGAATACAATACAGGTTTAAAGAGAATGAAAGAAGAAACTTAATAGTACTTAGTTAATACTTAATACTTAATAGTACTTAATCGGAACAGCAAACGTAATATAGCTGATAAATTTGCAGGACAAAGTTTGAGAAACTGTTTTCAGTCAGAAACTAAAGACTTCAAATCAAAAGCAACTTGATGTTAACTTGAAATGCTTTCAGTTATATGTTCTCTCAAAGGCACACTGAGTGTAAATAAAACCAAAAGTATTTATATAATTTAAAAGTCTCAACTTTAGAATTCTATAATATTGCTTTTGAATGAAGTCCATGGGATATTGCAGCGCATTTGTGAGTCACATAGATGGAACTGCAACATTTCTCACTTGTTTTATGATTTAAATGAAGCGCCAAAGTGTCACAGCATCGCTGATAGCCGCGACTCCAAAGTCAGGAGACAGCATATCTCTACCCCTCACTTCAAGTCAAATCTGCAAGCCCTCGCCCCCCCTCTCTCTTCCGTACTCGCTACAGAAGCCAGGCGACCTTAATACGGCGACAATTGATTAGCGAGCGACAGAGCAAGGCGCGCACGAGGCTAATGAGCCGAGAATTTCAGATGTGTGTGTGTGTGTGTGTGTGTGTTTCTGAGTGTGTGTAGAAGTGTGTGTTTCTGAGTGTGTGTAGAATGTGTGTTAAAGTGTGTGTCCAGGCTGAGGCGCCAAGTGCAGGACAACAGGTTTTGTATGCTTTCTGAAGAGGGGAGGGCATTGGGGTTTGGCTACGCTGATGAGCCAAGCGTATTAATCACGCCGATTGTACGATATTGCAACGATATATGTGGCAAGTTGGCAAGCTAAAGATTCTCTGCACTTTGCTGTGCCTCGATAGCAGCAGGGCGCAATAATTTATCAAATGCCTGAGCCTCAACGAGAGAACTGAGAACTGAGTCAGTGCCTCGGCATGCCATAATGAACCTTAGCCTACTTATAAAGGCCGCTGGTTGTTTCCCACAATTATGCAAAAAAAAAAAAAAAAAAAAAAAAAGAGAAGTAGAAAAAACAATTGTTGGCTCCAAAAAAAAAAAAAAAAAACTGCACAGTGAACAAACATGCCTCGACTTTGGACACAAGGTGCATCATCCATCGAAGGTGGAGGGGCAGGGTTGGGGGCCCAATTGTGCGGTCAAATTATAATGCATTACTTCATAACTACCCCGCCAGCAACTTGTTTGAACTGACTCAGAAAAAGATTCCCTGGGCAATGGGCAGCAGCAGCAGCAGCAATCAAATCACTTGTTGCCCCAAAGCTAGCCAGCCAACAAGATTGTTAGACAACAGCAACCTAAAAAAACGAAAAACTAAAAACTAAGAAAGCAATGTTATCTTTAAGCTGCCGAAGATTTGAATACTCTTGAAAAAGTATTGTTAACATAAGAACTTTTGAATACCAAAAAGTTGTTCATACAAAAATGATCCTTTTGACCAGTTAAATCAGAAGTTTTCAAAATTTACACAATTTTGCCTAAAGCACTTACATGGTATAGTAATCCGATTTTGCGTTGAATTCACAAAGCTATACTCAGTTTATATAATAAACTTTTTAAATCCACCTTTATTTTTTTTAAAGAGATATTCTAAAAATTTCACTTCAGATTTCTATAAAAAGACAAAAGTTTTGAGCTTTCATCCTAGTTTGATCAAATCTGACAAAGCTACATAAATTAAGAATAATAAACCTCTCAATTTCCTATAATTAATTGTTAATCTCATAACACACTTAAGTATTTTATTATTCATTTAAAATTAGTCCGATTGTTCCTTGAGAAGTTATGTGATACAGCTCAATTACAATTTTTGCATAATAACTAAGAGATCTGATTATATCGACCTACTAGCTCGACAATCTGATCAGACATATTATCTGTTTATGCCTCTTAACTTTAAAGAATCGAAAAAGCCCTGTTCAAAACTTTACAACATTTGTCACAAAATTCGAATACCCTCCGCAAAGTGTATAACAAAAACAATCGCTTTTATTTTGGCTCGATTTTGTGGCCTAGATAGGTCCTGACTTCTCAGCCCTGTTCTGCCTCCCCCCGCCTACCACAACCGTCTATAATCCCCTCTGATCTTCTCTGTGGCAGTTAATTTGATTATGTTTGGCTGCATTGATTAACTGCCGCCTGACATGACAGCTCAATTCCAATGGTCAACCTCTCGATACCCCCCTTTGGGGGTCCATGATTATCGATTGCGCAATGTGCTGTCCCCCCCCCTCCATCCACACGACGCCTCTCTCCCACCCGTCTGATCATCATCATCTTTGGGTCTGGGTCTTGTCTCTCTTTGGCAAACAAGCAAACGAATTGGCCCTTTAGCTACTTTTGTCTGTGCACTGACAACGATCGCGTAATCGCCCTTAATCCATCAATAAAACGGGGCCATCACGATATCGTTGCTCCCCAGTTGTTGCCAGTTTGCCACTGTTGCCCAAAAAACAAAACAAAACAAAAGACAAAACAAAACAAAACAAAACAAAAAAATTACTCCCGGCAACTGTTGTCGACAACATCAACAACAACATTCAAATTTGCCAATTGCAAGTTAGAAGCAACTGCAGCTCAAAACACCATCAGTCAACACAATCAATCTTTGGATATCTCCGCTCTCTCTCACACTCTCTATCTCCCCTCTCACTCTTTACAGAGTTTTTGGGATTTGTTCAACCTCGACGTAGTTTGCACAGTTTGCACAGTTTGCTTGTGAAAATATTTGAGCTGTTTTTTATTCATTAAGTGCTTTTATTGAAGCTTAACGAGCAGCCCCAATCGATCAAGTGCCCTAAAACCTTTCACTAATGATTTGATTATGCACAAAAAATATACTGCACTTTTTTCTCTCTCTCTCCCTCTCTCTCTCTCTTTCTATTTTTGGTTCACGTTTTTTTAGTTTTTGGGCAGCATGTGGAACGCTGTTTGAAAATTTGTTTGTAAATTGTTGTTGACAGTCACAAAGCTGCTTTCAATTTGTCTTAATAACAAGCTTTGCTTTGTTTGCGTTTTTCTCTTGCAAGACTGTCCCAATTATTTTTCAACATCAAAATTAAGGATACAAGAAAATATCGATCAATATCGATTATAATTGACTATCTGGAAATAAAAAGTGGTATAGTATCTCTCTTAATTTTAAATACATTTTATTCGCCTTCTCACATTTAGCTCGCTTCCAAAACATATTTTTAGCAGCTACCCAGAGGTTACTTGATGCCTATTAAAGCACCGGTAGTATGTGAGCTGCTTGAACTGAATATGTCGAATAAATATTCAAATTGTTTACGTCATTCGCAACAGTTCCATCTTCCACCCATCCACAGTTACAGAGACTTAACTTTCAATAAAACTGAATTAAGTACACATTTATGTTAATGTTAACTTAATTTTTAGTTGAAACAATTCCGTATAAACAATATTTGTATCTGTAAGCCAGTTAGGTTAACTTTTTTTTATTTGTTTATGTTTTATGTTTTATATGGAAAACATACAAAACATACAAAATCGTTTATTATAGAACTATTTACAGCCATAATACTAAACATTTTTTATCATTTCTTTAAAGTACTCTAGATTCATTTGAAGTTCCTGACAAAAAAGTTCTCAACTTTATAGGAGCTGCTCTAGTTACCAGGTCAAAATGTAACCAATTTCCAAAGGTAAGTTATATATTTGTTGTAAGATATTCCGGCAATGCGCATTCACTTTTATTTGTTGTGCATATGCTACGATATAAAGATACAAATTAACTGATGATCAGTGTCAAAGGAATGCAACCATGTAAATTACAAACAGACACAAGACGATGCTGAACAACACAGACAATCCACAGCAACACCTAAGCGAAGCAATAACTTGGCCATAACTTAAGCAGAAAAAGAGAGAGAGAGAGAGAGATAGCGACAAAGAGCGAGATAGAGAGGTAGGGTGTGAGATATTGGTAACGGTGTCTCTCTGCTTGAATCGTGTCGTGATTACAGGTTGTTTTTTTGTAGGATTGGCCAAACCAAACGAAACCAAACGAAACGAAACGGGCAAAAGAACTATGCGAATGTTGTCGCTTTTTAAGCGATGAATTAAGCGATATTTGCAATTAATAACTGTCAATGCTGAAATCTGTACGAATAATGAAAATTTGTTTAACTCAAATCAAAGCGAAGCGGTCCCAAAGACAGCTGGGGTAGCATTGGCTTGAATATCTCTCTGTGTCTCTCTCTCTGGCTATTGGATGGCTGCAACTCCTTCAGGCCACTTCCTTGACGATGGCCAAGAGATTTCGCAAACGACAACGATGCTGCACAGTGGTGCAAAACCTATGTAACAGTAAGCGGATTAAGTGAAATTCTGAACTTTCGAATTTTAACTTTTCATTCAATCATTCTACTCTTGTTGTAGATGTTCCCAAAACTGTCCCGTTCCGAGTGCTTTCGGTTTCAATATCTACTTCGAATTTAAAGTTAAATTTTGTTTGACGAACTCAAAACTAGAATTTGACTCATTCTGATCCAGCTATTTCAATTGACTCCTAGTCTGAAATCAAAGTATAATTTGATCGAGCTCTTTGATTTCAGTTTCTAGAAAGGCTTAACATCTGATATGGAAATCTTCCTTGAAACTGAGATCAACGAACTCCATCAAAACATCGGCAATGCAATATATTGCTCAACTTAATCGGGGACCGATAAATTTAGTGAACAGTTCTGAAAGTTCTGAAAACGATAGAGGCTTACTGTTTCATAGATAGTCCATGACTTGATGCCACTATGCAAAATAAATACAATACACAAATAATACTTTTAAGATGTTCACAAGTCAAAATTTGAAATATATAAAAATACTAAAAAAAAAACGATTAGTTCATTTATCGGGAAAGGATCCTCAAAAGAAACCAGCATGCACGACTCTATTAAGAATAACTTATTTATGTCAAAATATATATAGATTCGACACACATTATCATAACTTCTATCGCATATATCGATAAATCCACTTAATTTAGAATATATATTTATGAATATTAGCTAGTTTTGCGCCACTGTGCGAATGGAGACTTTCGTGTTAATGGTATGCAGGCAATGCCATTGATTTCACTTCGATTATGGGGCACATAAAGAAACGCTTATGGGGCCTGTATGCTGCTTGGGCCGAGAGTCGGGCTGGGGCTGGGCTGCTGCCTGAACGGAAGGGGATGGAACGGGGCTGAACGGGGCCTGGCCGCATAGTCGAGGTCGCCACGTGCGAGAAAAGGCGGCAAAAGTTATTGACTGATTATGAGATTTGGCACGCCATGTGGCAGGCAACAGACAGAGGTTGGGGCAGAGAGGCTGTGGCAGAGAGGCCATGGCAGAGACTGCGGCAAGCAGAAGAAGGTGAATGCAACTTTTTTTTTTTTTTTCTTGGCGTCGTCTCCATCGTCGTCGGCAGATTATGTTTTGAAAGTGCAGCGAGTGATTTCTTTATGAATTCATTAAACTTTAAATTGGTTTTAAATTGGCCACAGTTGTATTTGGTATATGTATATGTGTTGCATATGTGTGTGTGTGTGTGTGTGGAATTTGGCACGAACTGTGCTTGGCCACAAGCAACAAAAAATTATCTGGCAGCACACATCTACAATACATATGGCAAAGGCCTGGGCAGAGACCTGGGCAGAGGCAGAGTCCGTGTGTGTGGCCATAAGGAAGCTGCCTGCGCCTTTTGGGCCAGGCCAATAATATTAATAACACGCACTTTGTGCCGCCTGGCTGCATGTTGCTGCTGCATATTACTTGGTGGTGCTGGTGCTGCTGCTGGACAGCTGCCCGCTGGCAACAAGCAACACAACGCCCAAAGGCAACACAACGCCAACAGGCAACATCGCCATCGCATCTTTTGTTTGTTTTCATTAAGAAAATATTGCAGCGTCAACATGAAATCAATACCGAGGCCAAGGTCCCACACCCGCACAAGCAGCAGTTGCAGTTGTTGCTGTTGTTGTTGCTGTTGCCGTTGCAAGTCGGCAGTTGCTGCCATAGGCATAACGCACAACAGCAACACACCACGCCTTTTGTTTCACGGCTGCCTTTCTGATGGGGGTGACTGATTGCGATTGTGCAGCAGGCAGTCAGTTTGTCATTCAGTCAGTCAGTCAGTCGCACAGGACATGTGCAATGTGCCGTTTGTCAGTGGCGCATAAAAGAAAGGAGTTTTTGCCTGGCGTTTTTATCATGGCTGGTGGCTGCTGCTGGTGGTGTTGGTGGTGCATGTTGCTGCTGGTGCTCTTGGATGCTGCTGCTGCTGCGGCTGGATGCTGCTGCTGCTGCTGCGACAGGCTGCCTTCTACAGAAATCTGATACTTTCAGCTCTGCTCGTAATTGTGCAGATGCATTGGCTAAAGGTGTCACTTGAGTTGTTGTTACTATTGTTGTTGTTACTGTTGTTGTCGTGTCTCGCTGCTCAGGCTATTTTTGACTAACGACAACGGCACAAGTTGGACACGCGTTTCAGATTTTGAGTCTTGGGGGGGAATTCAAAATACTTATAGATACTCTACTCTCTCTCAACTCACACCTGTTCTTGGTTCCACATAGACAAGAGTATAGAGGAAGTGTTTGTGCTAGGGGTAGCGCCTATCGGAAGTGCGTTAAAGGAAGGGTTTTGCTGTTGCAGCTGCAAAAATTGTGTTGCTTTTCATATTTGGAAACCATACAAAGTCTATTGATAGAGGCATTGATTCAAAACTGGATCTGTGATAAACGGAAAAGGACATCTAATAAAGTAGACTTCTAATGATAGCTGTAGTTTAGTTTAGTTTATTAAATTAAAGTGAAATAGATATAATTAAAATTGCTTAATATTGTTGACTTGTTTCTCTCTAAACAGAACTAAATAGATATTATGCCCTGTCAATGTAAATGTCAGTTCTATGATTAATATTGCGAATGACAATGACCTTAAACTTTTACAATTTACATAAGTTCCCCAAAAAAAATATATGTCTTTAACATTTTACAAATCCCAATTACATTATGCTAATTCTGGTTATGTTGTCCATTAAAGATTAAAGTAAATTAATTCAAAATGAAATGGAAGAATTTTGAAAAACTGCAAATTGTCTAAGAGAAAAATTAAAATTTTTCATTGAAGTTTTCTTCAAGTGTATCAAAGTCTTAGTCTTTGTTTGAAAAATTTAAATAAATTGTAGGCATTATTGCTAAAAAGCACATTTAATTGAATAACTTTCATAAATACATAGATTAAATAAACTTTAGTTTCTTTGGCAGTATCGAAAACTTCACAAATTTGTCAACTTTGCTAGATGAGATGTCTTAGAACCTCGTACAAAGGTCAACTGGATATAAGTCACATATATATTTCATTGTCTCTAAGGCATAATCTAATGAAATAATACTTTAAAAATCAAAAACCTAATCAAAACCAAATAATAAAACACGTGCTTTAACAAGCAAACACTCATATCAGAATCAATCTTAAACGTTCTTTGCCTTTCAGTTCAATCAGTTCAGTTCAGTGCAGTTGAGTTGAGTTAAGTTCAATTCAAGAAATACAAATATCGATTCTCACGTTGGCCAAGGCAAAGAAGGCAATTAAAATGAACGAATAATCAATAATCGATTGCATTTAGTAGCAGACACAAAACAAAACGTGCATTTAATTGAGGCTAGCAGCCAAAGCAGCTAAAAGCAACTTAAAAGCAGCTAAAAGCAGCAGCAGCAGCAGCAGCGGCAGCAGCAGCCAAAAAGCAGCACAGGCCCACTTCATGATTACATAAAATTATAATTTAAATCAAATAGCGCAAATAGCAAAATAACAAATAATAAATAAGAAGTAAAAAACAAAACTCAAAATCCAAAAAACAAAAAACAAAAAAAGGCTACAAAGCTTAAAGCAGCCACCCACTCCAAGCGAAGGACGTGGCGGCTGCAACTGCGGCGCCTCAGGCCAAAAATTTATAACGATCTCTTTGCGAGTCTTATGGAGTTCCCAGTTCCATTCAGACATTTCAGACATTGCCTAGCTAAACAACAACAAAACAATGCCCAAATGATCGCGAGCCGATCAAAAGCGGCAACAACTGCCTGCCAGCCTAACTGCGACAATCGACAATCGATAGTCGACAGTCGACAGAGTCGACATAACCCGAGGGCGCCTCAAACTTAAATGAAATTGAAATGGCCACACAATTATAAACAACAACTGTAAAGTCTACTTATCTTTCAAAGTGACGAACATCAAATACTCTTGTTATAAATTGCATTCACAATAAACTTCTTGCTATCAAAATGGCCAAGCGATTGAAGCCAACAAAAAGTTGTAAAAGTTAAGTACGTTTCAAAATGCAAAAACTTGCATTGAAACAAGATTTGGAATCAGAAAAGAATAGGTTATTGCAATCCTAGTTGCTTAGAAGCTGGAGATGGCATCAACAGTAAAGCTTTAAACTAAAGAGATGAAATTACAAAAAAGCACTAGAGAATAAGATAGATCCTTTTTGGGTACAGGATAAGTTCCTACAGAGGAAACGTTGCTTTTTGGATTCTGCTCGTTCCGTAAAACTTTCAAAGTATTGATTGGAACACAAATCCCAGCCAATTTTAATAAGTAGTAGTGTTCAAAACTTACAAATAAATTTCTTATCAAATTCAAGATTAGTTTTGATTTTCTTAATTTTCCAAAAATTTAAAAACTACAAATACAAAAATAAGGTATACATTTTCTCAGATCCCGTGAGAATTTTTGAAGCCAGCGGAACATTCTGTATAATGCATTATCCCGCAGTTCCTAAAAGTTCGAAATTCACCCATTTCAACACATTTTTGTGAGAGCAACCATAAGCCGGTTCCAATCCAATATCTAACAGAAACAAGCATATAAAGGGTATCTAAAATACCTGCCCAAATGCATTAAACATTTCAAAACAAGCTTATAAAACCCTTGAGGTAAAAAGGGTATAAAAACAAGACTTAAAAGCGTGTCTAGAACAGCCTCTTAAGGTTTTTTTTTTTTGGGTAGAATTGTATTGCAAATGTTTGGCACATTTGCCATGCCAAGTTTTCATTTAATAAAGAACTTCCTCAAACGCAAAGCTCAAACTCAAACATAAACTCATTGATTTGATATGATTTGTCGCCCCATTGAGCCCAATTGCCTGATTATGCAACTGCAATGCAGAGAGTACAATGGAATCGAGTTTTGAGCACGTGCAGACCTTGCCAACTTGGTTGAAATATATAAAAAACAAAACAAAACAAAAACAAAAACAAAAAAAGTTATCAATAGATGCAACTGAAGCGTTTGGCAACGCTTGAAATGCTTTTTTCGTATCTCGTTTGCAGCATCTTGTGTTTAATTTTTGTTTTTGTTTCTTGCAGTGCGATTATTATTATTATTATTTTGATGCAGTTTGCAGCAGTTTGAGATTTTAGAGCTTATAGCTTACAGTTTACAGTTTTGTTTTTCCATAGTCGTGGTCAGACATTGTGGCTCTTGTGTTGCGGTGTCAAAGTTCAATCAAATGAATGGCACCCACAACGTTTAATGTCTTTGATGGTTTTATTAGTCGAAATGCCGACAGACACAGGCCAAGAGATTCGTATCCGTGAATACGAATACTATGTGAGTGAGTGAGTGAGTGTACGAGTACTCGTATCTCTTCTCCACTGACTCATTAACCATTGTTGTGTTGATGAAGTTGTTTTGGCTTGCTTGTTTGTTGTTTTTTCTCTCAGTTTTTTGGCCAGCCGGCTGGGTGATTTCTGCAGCTGATTACAGATATTTGCAGTGGGGCTTTATTTTTTATTATGTTTATTGGTATGCAATTTGCAAAAGCCAAAGAAATAATAAATATAAAAAGCAAAAATAATAAGAAAAAAAAGTTCAAGGCTTCCAAATTAAAAAGTAGCGCAGCACAACGCCAAACAACTCAATAATATCGTTGATGCTGATGCTGATGATGATTATGATAATGATAATGATAATGGCACAGAGAGATCTCTGGTCAAGGTTAGAAAACATCCTGAAGGCAAATAATACTACTCAAATTGGTGGGTGGAGTGCGATTTGCAAAATTTGCTAACAAACTTTGCTTAGAGCATAAGTTTTGATAGAGTTCTTCAGCTGCAGCTGCACTTAAAACACTTTACAACACTGGCACCTTCGAATTGTTGTTGTTGTGTATTCATACAAATGTGTTTTCCTTTTGATCTTTGACTTTTTCAATATCTCAATTTTTCATTTGTAACTTTACTCGTTTGAAATTCCTAACTTTCATTTTATTTTAAACAAACGAACCCAAAGCACTTTCCAACACTACAAATTCAAAATCTGCTATTCTTTGCCGATATTTACAATTTTTTTTTTAAATCCACCAATCTACTCAAATTCCTCCTTAAATATAAAAAGCATTGCTAATATTGCATTTTGATATTTCCAATTCCTTTTTCAAAGATTCATTTCTGAAATTCTACTTTCGTTTAATTTTCCATTGTTTCCTTTTCTTTGATATTTTCAACATTGTTTTAAACTTCATTTCTGAAATCTTTTCTTCTAATAATATATTCAATTTACTTTTTATCCTTTCAATTTTCGTTGTACTCATTCAATCATTTTTCAATTCTCAAACACTCAAATAATATTTCCAGCTTACCTAACAAGCTATTTAAGAAATCTAACACTACAATTCTCAAAAAAATACAATTTTTAATATAAATTATCCTCCTTTTTGTTTAGTTCCGTTTTTTATCATATCTGTGGCATCTGTTTCGGTTACACTTCAAAACACTGACAGGCTCATTTGTTGCTAGTGAGCCTTGTCTTCTGATTCCCCACACATATTCACATAGCATAACTAGCCCCATCACAGATCTCGTGCTATATTTTCCCCTATCTATCTATATATATAATATATGTATGTATATATATCATTAGCTTGGCCCTGGCAATGATCGCTGGCAACAAGTGTTACGCCCAGCCAGATGACAATAGCTTTCAAATGTTTCTAATTAAAAAACGACGACGTAAAGAATAAAAAAAGGAAAAAAACAAGCAGGAAAACATTCCAAATGCTAAGCAGAGTATGGAGTATGAGAAGTACTAGAAAACAAAGTTCTTAACTATATTTAGATGGCATTGTCTATCCCACATACTCGTACAGCTGCCTCTTAACTCGCCGTGAAGTGTAATGCGACCGACAAAAACAACAACAACGAATAGAAATGTCTAAGTTCAAGCGACTTAAAAATACCCTGTACCTTGTACAAAATATAAAATCAATGAAAATAAATTAAATAAATAAAGGAAAATCGATAAAATCAATGAAAAAAAAAATAAAATTAATGAACAAAATGAAATCAATAAAAAAAAAGGAATTCAATGAAATCAATGAAAAAAATGAAATCAATTACATAAATGAAATCAATGAGCAAAAAAAAAAATAAATTAATGAGATAAACAGAAGAAATGAAATCAATGAAAAATAATGAAAAAAATGAAATCAATGAAAAAATAAAGTCAATGAAATCAATGAAAAACAAAAAATAAATAAGATCAATGAAAAAAATAGAAAAAAAATAAATAAATAAAAAAAAACAATGAAATTAATTAAATAATTAAAATCAATGAAATTAATCAAATCAATGAAATAAATCAAATCAATGAAAAAATATATAAATTAAATAAATGAAATTAATGAACAAATTAAAAAAATTAATCTATTTTTGGAGTTATCATAAAAATGTGAAACCACTAATAAATTATTTAATGAAAAACAATATTATTTATTATTGATATCAAAGAAAAATTTAAAAAAATATGCAGCTAATTCTCCAATTCGAATTAAGGACTTACTGCTCTTCGAGTTTTGAAATTCGAATAAAGATCATCTTCATACTATTTTATTGAATTTAGTTAATATTAAATCAATCATTGATCAATTTAAGATACGACATTTTTAAGCTGTGTGTTTATGCTTCAGCCTGTTACATGCTTTCTGCAACTTTTGTATACCCTTTCTACCAATTTGAAATATATATACAGGGTATACAAGCAGAGCCCGCATAAAGTGAGCGTGTCGCGCCAATGGAACGCTAATCATAAGTATTTGGCGATGATTTAGTGTCGCCAGCCTGCGACACGTGTGTGTTTGTCTCTCTTCCTCTCTCTCTCTCTCTCTCTCTGTCTCTTTCTCTTTCTCTGTGTAGCTCTGTCTCTTTTTTTGTGTCTAATGTCGCAAACTGCAATCAGTTTGGGTTCATCGTGTGGCGTCGGCATCCTTTCAAGCTGATTTTTTCACACGCCGCACATTGTTGATGCCACGTGAAATACTTCAATGAGCCGCACACAACTCACAAAGTGATTACCTAACCCACCATCCCCCACCCAACAACCCCCCTTTTTAGATAGGTTTGTCAGTTGTTTTGTTGTTGTTGTTATTTTGGGCTATATGCTGAGCAACTTTGAGTCAACAGGCGCGTCATTAATTAACGTCCTGTTCATTGAATTAAATTGAGTTGAGCATTTAATGCTATTTGCTTTCGATGGCGCCGCATTGCAATCAGTCTGGCAGTCTGTCAGCTAGTCTGGCAGTCTGGCAGTCTGCCAGTTAAAACCCTTTTGAGCTATAACAGTTTTACTTTTTTCAATTCACAAAACTTGGCACACTTTGACGCAATGCACACATTAATTACCATTGCATTTCCACTTTACAAACACCAGAATAAGTACACCTAACCCCAACCCTAATGCGACAACCCCTATCTTAGTTTTATATACTCGTACTATTTATTGTTTCCATTTGGCTGCAAGCGGGCTTATTAGTAGTCTGTGTGCCCTTCTCTCCGTCATCCCACTCCACTGCTTTCCACACACACCCCCTTTTAACTCCTTCTCCCAATGTTGATTTTGGCAACTTTATTGACGTTTAACACGTTGAGCGGTTCAACCCGAGCAAAAGGGTTGACGGCAGTCCTACTCCACCCCTCTCCACCCATCCACCACCAGACATTCCGTATAACTGCGTTAACGTTAACAACAGATGTTTACATCATTATTTTTATGATGTTTATTAAACTGCTCAACTCGTAAGCATACAAATGTCTAATAAAAAAATGCATTTCAATTTCAAATGTTAATGAGTTAATATTCTTTTATAATCAAATTTAATCCTACTGTTTATGGTATTAATATTTTTTTGAAAAATTATTTCCATTTAATCTTTATTATTTAATTATGTTATCAAGTCTGTTTTGATTTGGATTGATGGAAATGTGATTTTGCATTTAAGCAGAAAAATTATCAAAGCTTCTCTCCTCAGCTTTCTAAGACTTACAGATCTGTACCAGTTTTTAACTTCAGAAATATTTAGCGGAAGTTAATTGCATTTTATTGTTCTCATTTTTACCTTTAACAAGATTTATCTGTTTGAATTAAAAAGAATTAACTTTGATATAGAGTTGACTATAAGAAATTCTTTTGACAGCTTTCTAAAACGTACAAAATAGACACATTTTAACTGCCAGAAATTCTTTACGAAAGTGGATACCATTTCATGATTTACTCAATTGAAAAAAAGAAGAGTATTTAAACTGATAGAACAGAACCTCTGTAATTTCTCTGGACGTTTTGTAAATCATATTTTTGCTGCTAAGTTAAATAAGTTAAATTTTTATTTAATTTTGGTTAAAGGAAGGTTAAAAGTTAAACGTATTACGTATATTAACAGAATTGTAGAAATAATTGATACTAGTAGAACAAAACCTTGTATTGAGTGTATTAGAATAACTTGAATATCCTAAAAACTATCAATCAGGCACAACTAAAACTCTGCTCAGTTCATAAGCCAAATCTCTTAAGTCCAAAGTAATTTCATATTTCATATTGTATACTTGTATTTCAAACAAATACAGAAAAAGTATTTGTAAGATTGAATTTAGACTCATCCGACTATAAATGTCAATCTTAGAGGGTCTTAAAGCTATAGCCAAATGTTATGCATCAATATTCTCATCTCATTTCATTTCTTTTCATTTAATATCATCGCGTGTTGTGTTTTGTTGTTATGTTGCAAACATACCGATGATGGCCCGTAATCGTTGAAATTGGCTTAGTTGCACATAAAACTTGCCCTCTACTCCTGCCACAGCTCCTCCCTCTCCACATTTTCCACAGTTTTCTCAGTCGGTGCACATACATAATAAAACAATAAAAACCAACTTTTACGATAGCCGCCGTTTGAATCCAACAAACGCTCCAAAAACGCATTCAAGTGCAATAAATGTTGCACGGGAACAATCCGTCAATGGTAGCCCCGACACTCCTGCCCCCCTCCCGCCACCTTTCCGATATCTGCCAGAAGGTGACAAAGCCCTCTAGAAGAAGATGAGACGCATATAAAAATCAAAGTCAGAGACATTGGGTGATTTGAAGGAATCAATTTAATCGCATTTAATGCGAAGCGATAATGCTCAATGCCTTCTGTATCAGCGAACTGAGAGAGAACTTAAGATCTCAGATCTTCAAGCGACATTTTCAGCGTTGATATACAAATTTCAATCATTTTCTATGGCAGAGCCCAAAAATATATACACACACACACACACACACACACACACAGACACAGCAATGTGTGTCAAAATTATGTTGGGGGGGAGCGAGTTAAGTGCGACGCCAGGGAATTGATTTAACATTGTTATTGTTGTTGTTCTTATTGCTGTTCTTTCAATGGGGCGACACCTTGCCCAGCAATAGATACAGATACATTTACAGCTACAGCTACATTCGTATCTTTACCCCATTCTGATGGCAGATATTCACTAATTAGTTGTTGCCTGCCAGATATTTATGCGTCGTTGGTGTCACTTGGCACATAAAACGTTGGGTTGGCTTGGGGGCCTGCAAGAACACGGCATGATTCAAGGGTGGGGGAGGGTGGTGTTTTGCTGCAGCTGTGTGTGATAAAAAGGCCCAAAATTAGGCAAAAGGCGTGTAAAGTGCACACTGGAACGATTAACTGCCTGCATTAGCTGAAGCGGCCTGATTAATACCAAGAATTAAATAACAGTCTATATATTTTAGCTAGAGAGGAGCTCGTGCTCGTGATCGTGATCGTGCTTATCCTCGTGCCGACAAAGACTAAACAACATTTATAAAAGAGTTGAATTTCGTTCCACACAACACAAAGCATAAGAAAGATAGAAAGCTACTTTTTTCAAAGTAAGTTTCAAAGTAAGTTTCAACTTGTGCTAAAAAAGTGCGTACTAAGATCGAAAATTGTGTTGCAAAATGTGAAAGATTCTAGAAAAACGGTTGCATGAAACATTTCGTGTATCATTCGATCAGCTTCAAACTTATTTTCAATGATCCTTATGAAAATTCAACAATAAATGCATAACAATTTTCCCAAAAGTGCAACCCTTTGTGTGGAAAATGGTTGATCACGTTTGTTGGTAAGGAAAAAAAAACCTCTACCAAACATTATATTTGAAAACTAATAAATGTTATATGCAAAAACAATTTACAGATTAGAATATGACCAAAAAGTCATTCCGCATTGAAATTGGTTGAGTTTAGTTTATGGAAGTTAAAAATTGAGGAAAATCACTTTCTATGAAAACCTTACAAGTCGAAATCTTTTGTTATTTTGACATGATTTTTAACCGATTTTTGAACTATTCCAGAAAAAGTATTGAAATGTTTTTTAATTTTTAAATGAATTTATCGGTTTCATTTCGTTTTCGAACCACGAGTTACTTTTCAAATTTCAGATAATAATTTGTAACTTGCACAATTAATGCCAATCTTTAAAGCTATTTCACTAAATAAACCAAAGCAAGCATAATAAGAGTTTGTTTAAAGAATATAAAGTTAACAAAGTAATCATATTTGTATTCAGTATAAAATAGATATTATCTAATGCCTGGTCTTGAAATATTCACTTCCTTGGTCTGTGATTGCGCCTAGTTAAAACCCACGCCCATCTTCAGTTATGATCGTAGGTTTACTGTATGCACTGCTAATATGAAAATGAGATTCCGCTGGCAACGGAACTCGAAGAAAACTGCAGAAAATGCAAAAAAAAAAAAGAAGAAAAATAAAAAAAAAACGAAGACATGAACGCGACGCGACTAAGCCTCGCCTGATCGCCTCAATGTATCACGATGGATTTATAGTTTAGTATGCACGATCAATCAAAAATCGTGAAGAGAAAGAGAGAGAGAAAGAGAACTTTTTTTGGTTTGACAGCAGCAGAAAAGTCTAACAGTAAAATGAAGTGCGGGGCATATTAAAAGAAAGTCGACTTGGAACTTGGCAAATTTCTATTGAAGTTTGAAGCGTTGCCAATAAGAATTATTACACCTGATTGGAATCTGCTGCAGTAGAAATGAACTTGACCACAAAATACAAAAATTCAAAAAAAAAAATAAAAAAAAAAAACAACGCCCACGTACTTGTGGGTGGGTCGACGTCGACGTCGCAGGAACTCTCGAGAACCACCAGAAATCCTACAGAAATCAGCGCCAAGCAGCCCCCAACTGCATTTATTAACATTTTGACTTTGTGACCAATATAGCAAGAGGAAAGCGAAGAGAAGAGAGGAGAGGAGAAAGGAGAAGACGGCAGATTGAAGACTGCTCGTTGCAACAACAGCAGCAGCTCTTGGCCTGGTAGGCGTACTTAATCGATCGCTTGTTGATAGGCAAATTGGCAAAATGCAAAAAAGGCTACAAAAAGAAACCTGTTTCAGTTTTTGGGAGGCTTTTCCTTCAAACTCTGCTTCCTTCTGCTCGTCCTCTTCCTCCGCCTCTGCTCCTCCACCGCCTCTGCTCCTCCTCCGCCTCTGCTCCTGCTGCTGGAAAATTCGTGATGCGCCACATTCATTTGGGCTCTACTTTTTTTTCGGTTTAGTTCTAGTCTTGTGCTTCGACCACTGTGTGATCTTTATCGAAGCTCAGAAATTTTCTTTACTTTTTTTGTTTTTTTTTTTTGTTTTTTAGGGCTCCATCGACGCGACGCGACTCGACGTACCGCTAGTCATTTACATTTGCCTTCAAATGCGAATTTGAAGTTGGCAGTTTTCTATACTCTTGCAGAGAGTATACTTAATCTTGTCAGGAAAAGTGTAATGCATTGTAAAAAGAGTTTTCGATTTCATAGAGCATATAGCATATGCTTGATATATCTATCTGTTTCTTTAAAGCTAATCTTAACTTGACAATTGACAATGATGGCATAATTATATCAAGTAATAAATAATTGCAATTAATTTCAAATAATTAATAGATTAATTGGTATTTTCAGATTCAAATTATGTGTGACAAAAATAAACAATTTACAGTTAATGAAATGTTCAACTTAATTATTAGGTGTACAAAAGTCGCTCGGAAATGAGAGCCTGCGTGTTTCAAAATTAGAATCGAAAAATTTAATGAAAATAACCGTTTATACAGATCTGTTTCCATTTCCCCGATGTTTTCAATTCGACTGAATTTCATATTTGTAAACCTGTTTTAAAAATAAATGCCTTTTTAAAAATAAATGCCAATACCTTTCATTCTACTGTCTCAAAACAATATTTTAAAGTAAAATTTTCCATTGATGTTCGAAATTCAAAACTGCCAATTACTCCAATTCTTAATGTTTTGATCAGAATCCGAAATGGGAATTGGACTGATTCTTAGTTTTTTAGCGAACTCGTCGGAACAGCATATAGCAGCCATATGATTGTTTTTATTTCTTTTAAACTTTTGTTTTGAAGGCAACACAATTAAGCTTACAACTTTTAAGTCAAATAACTTGATTTTTTTAAATTTGATCAAAATCAGACAACTTTAACTTATTGTATTCAAAGGCATGTTCTTTCGAAAATAGATTTCTGCCATTGAAAACTTAGCTGCAAAGGGTATATATGTTCGGCGTCCTAAAGATAACAGTTCATTCTTGTTATTTTAGGATTTTGTGATCGCCTTCGACGTCGTCGTCGTCG
Organism: Hirtodrosophila cameraria; assembly: GCA_949708635.1. Classification (NCBI taxonomy): domain Eukaryota; kingdom Metazoa; phylum Arthropoda; class Insecta; order Diptera; family Drosophilidae; genus Hirtodrosophila; species Hirtodrosophila cameraria. Next base: position 79,378,236 of record OX453090.1, read on the forward strand.
TCGTCTTCGTCGTCGTCGAAGTCCTCTGACAGTTGGAGCATTGCAAAGTGATCGTTAAATCACGAATATTTAATTGTCTTCATCACCTGAGGGTGGTTGAAATTAGTTTGGACTTGGCTTTAAACATTTCTTGTCTGCTCCATTTGCTCTTGTTGTTGTTGTTGCTGTTGTTGTTGTTACTTTGACTCCGTACTTGGACTCAACTCGTAATGGCTTGTAATGGTTTCAACTTTCAGTTAAAGCCCATTTAACTACGCCTGTGCCCTCGCTCTGTGGTTAAGGCTTAAGGTTTAAGGTTTTTATTCTTTTTTTTTTTTGTTTTTTGTTTTTTGTTTTTATTTTTGTTGTTCCTTGTCTTGAACATTAGGCTTGAAATTGCATGCATAGATTTGGACTCTAATGAGCGATCAACCCAGCGACATTAAGTGCTAATTTTATGGCGATTGATTGAAATTCGAACTAAGGTCAAGGGATGCTGCACAAAAATAGAAACGTGTGAAGAACTGGCCAATTTCAAATGGGTGTTTAATGAAACACTCAAGTGGAAAGTTTGGTTTCTTGCAAGCAAAGCAAAGTTAAGGTTCATGCAAGGGCAAAGGCAAACAGTTCTTGACATTTTCGCAATAAAAATCTGATTTTAAATATAAAAAAAATCATGGAAATAGGCTTTGAAAATGGTTTTGCAAATTGTTATCAACGAAATTTGCATCACTAAGTCTTATGTAAAAGCCAATAAATATGCCATAATATATAATATATAAAATTATACTCAATTTTCAGAGAGTGCCCCACAACTTGTTATATTATGTTTAAAGAAGTTAAAACAAACCGGAAAATTATAAAAGATATGTTTGTGTGTTCCGGTTTTCACTTTTCAATTTTCTTGAACTTAAATTTTGAAAAGATTTTATGTATTGAATAAAATTTCCATTCAGTTAGGATACAATTTACTAGTTTAACAACAATAATGAAATTTGCCACTTTGAAAGAATTTAATTTTCACCTAATTCTGCGGAAAGTGGAAACCGGAACAGGTCTGTCGGTTCTATTCATTAGCTTGTTTATACAAAACTTTCAGTTTACTCTTTAATTGACAGCCTCAACAGCAACCGAATTCCAATTGCAGGATTTTCGGAGCGCTTTTTTCAACGATCTTGAAAGCAAATCGCATAACTTTTTGCGATTATGAAAGCCGTAACATTGCTGTTTACAACGCCGTTATATCAATTTGCGCTAAGACAATTCCACACATATCAAAATTGATCAAAAAACCTCATTGGAAACACACAAGAATAGAAAGAATAAAGAGCTACGATCAAAGATCAGCATTACACCCCCAGCAGTATGCCACATGTTGTCGCGGACACACACACACACACAAACACCCCTAACAGGCACACACCAGCACACCCCCCACACCCACATGACAATCGCATGTCGCGTGGCGCTGGTCAGCCGACAAAAGAAGAAGCAGAAAGCGATGGCAGCTCAACGATAAAGAACGTCGCTCTATGCGCGTGTCAGAGAACAACAAGTCAAACCGGAAAGCAGACGAGTTACGCAGCAGGAGCAGGAGCAGTAGGAGTTGGGGCAGGACCTGCATCTAAGCTGGTTGCACTGCACCATGGCCAACGTTAAGGTGGCAGGCAGACGCGACGCAGGCGGGGGCGAGGAGTGCCAGGAGCAGGCGGCGAACGTGCAAAGTGTGGGTCACGTGTCACATATTAAGAATTGAATGCTGCTCAAAACGTATGTCAAATGTTGGCCAAAGAGGGTCGACTCTCGACTCTCGGGGTCAGGTCGTCATCAGAGTGCGAGTGCGAGTGCGAGGGTGTGCAGGCAGCCGTGACGCATACAACCCTCTCCCAGTTAAAATGCCTCCCCCCACACCCGAATAACTTACTCATTGACTTTCGACGACCAGTGTGGCCAGCCAGCAAATTACGCGACTAGGATGACGAAGTCGTTCCATTCGCATTCCCATTCCCATTCCCAATACCATGCCCATTCCAATTTTAATTCCCATTCGCAGACGACAAGTACGAGTAAATAATATCATCAGCGTTTGTCGCTCATTAATGAAACGACATTATTTATACCCTTTCAGTGAGTATTTTGATTTGACAATGTAATTTGTGACTTTTTTAAAAGTTGCCGACTTTCATTTATATACTTTATGGATGTATCCTTGATAACGAAGTCACTATAGACATGTCTTTCTGTTTTAGTATAGATAAGTCTTTCACTTGCTTATTTTTGTTATGCATATTTTGTAACGTCTGGCCGGATCGGTTGACTATATCATATCGCAACCAAACTATATATATAGTTTGAACTTTTTAAACATTTGCTTTGTTTCTCATAGCTTTCATAGAAACACTTCGTGTACAAAATTCAGTGTAGGAATGTAAAGTGTATTTGTTATTTTTAGGTATATCAAAAATTGAAAATTTTAGTTTAACTATGCAATACAAGTTAATGAAATTTGATCTACCATAGGAAAAATTGCTACAGAATTGAATTTCTGTATTAAAAACTTTTCGGTTATTTTTTTTTTACTTTACTTGAGCATGCTCTGCAAAGTTATAAAAAAGTCCTGAAAGTCGATCTCGGAAACTGAATTTGGTTTTTTTTTTGTAATTTTTGACGTTTTTGACGTAAAAGATCTCAACTAAAACAACGCCAACTTTTCAATATTGTCTTTTCAGCATTTTTATTAATACCATTGCAAGGGTATTCGATTTTCACCATGCCGCAGTGCTCCTTTCCTCCTTTATTTTCTTGGTTTTATGCTTAGGGTAGTTCAACTCCATGTTGCCATTTAATTTGGCCTAATTTAATTTTCGCTGGTAGCAATTTTGTATAAGTTTCCCAATCAGCACATTTTTTTTTCTTTTTTTTTGGCTGGGCGAATTGGTAGCGCCCCTTAACACCCCCCGGGTTTTGTGATTTGACAATTGTGGGAATCTTTGTTGCTGCAATATGGTAAATGTCATTGAGCACACAAAGTTGCATCGCAACCCTCCTGCTACTCTACACCTCCCCCCGATTGAAACATGTGAAACATGTGCAATGATGCGTGTGGATTGTGCCGCGCTTCCTGCTTGCCTCATGTGGGAAAACCATTAGAAAAAGTCTCTTACGCTCTTTCTATACATGTATCTATGTATCTATATATCTATCTATCAATTCTGTTTATAGCACTGTTTGCATTTGGCAGTCAACCCGCAACCGAAAATATTTCTCAATTGTTGACATTCATCATCGACGACTCGTAATAATTGATAACTGTTTAGTCACTGTCTGATTTTCTCGACCCATTCAAAGAGGGGTCAATTCTAATGATACTCAGTATATAGGGTATTTGGTATTCTGTTAATTGTTTTACTGCCTCTATTTGAACAGTTTTGTTTTGTACTCTTCAAGTGTTTTAATGGCAATGGAACAAATCATTGAGCGTGGGAAGTTGATTGAATTGTTCTAGCGTTACAATTTTATGAGTTATGGTTAATACCTTTTAAGGTGTGATCAAAACATGGGAAATTTAATAAAAGCCTTAATGGGAATAGCTAAATTTGGAGAAAGTTTGATTTGAGTATTCCCACAGCAAATCAAGCTGAAAATATCAAGTTGTTTGGGTAGTGCTTAATGACTCCTGACACACAAGTTTCAGGTTCGAATCCCAGACATGGAATAGTTTTTCTATATCTTAAATGTTTGAAAAAAGTACTGAAAAAGGAAGAGTAAAGAAGCAAAACTTCAAATTTATGTTTATACTATTCAATACTCTTCCTAAATTTTCGACATTTCTATCGGTAACAAAACTTAAGTAAGCTGTCTTCTATCACATAAGTATCAGGTTCGAATCCCAATGAAGAATAAGAAAATGAGCTCAAAGTTTTTGAAGATGATTACACCAAAATGTTTGGTTTAACAACCGACTTGGATGATTCTTATATCATGTTTTGCTCGTCTTAAACAGGGATGATTTAAAAAATAAACTCATTTTTGAAGATCTAAATAAAAAATCATTCATCAAAATGTAGAGGATAAGATTGTAGGCGTAAAAATGAAATTTTCATACATTTTTCAAATAAGTTTTGACAGAAAATAGCTTGACACTGTGATTCAACGTTTTTAAAAAAATTAGTTCCATTTCGTTCTAAAATAAAAACGTAAAATCTTAAGAAATTGCAAATCAGTTGAAATTTTAATAAACTTTTAATTAGTTGAACATCGGGTCCTGCACAGTTTGTTCAGATGGAACAAAGTTCATCCGGTCAGCTAGTATTTTTATATATTTGAATAATTTCGAAAGAATATTTTAATATTTGATGTTTTTCCAAGAAACTGGTTCATTTAAAGCTTAAAGAAAAGAACATCTCAGATTAAGAAACTGGCAGCTAACATTTAAAAAAATAAAAAACGTGCTACAATTTTGTAGTTGACATTTCAAAATACCATCATAACTTTCAGCTCTTTCCAGCATTAACTTACGTTATGCATTGAGTGCTCTTCTTTCAAAATAAGGTCACAAAATCATGCAAATAATATTTAGATTTTTGTAGCACTTTTCAGTTTGAATTTCTTTCACCTTCAACTCTTGACGCGCTTTCAATCTGAATGCATGCGCCTTCCTACGTGCTTCTCATAAATCTTAAGACAGATGTGCAACACAGCAATTTTTAGTCGCACTTTATTGACCCGATTGACCCAAAGCACGAGAAATAGAAACATTTGTAGCCTGCGGGCAGTCAACACTACACACACACACACACACACACACACACACACACACACACACACACACACACAAATATATATATATATAGACAAATTAACACAACTACAAGCACAACTGGGTAAGGATAATGTTTTAACATTATTTGACCAAATTTGCCAACAGTCAAGTCAAGTTTTCAACTTGAAAAGCGCATCGTGAGCGATTTTTATTTATTTATTTTTTTTCTTATTTTTTTTGGTGGAGCACAACAATTTTCTACACGTTTCTTTTGTGGAATTGCGGTTTATGTTTTAACGTTAGATCTTTGTGTAGTGTAGTACTACAACAACAACTCGCTGGGTCGAAAATTGCTATACAAATTAAGTGATTTGCTATTGACATTTCCGCGAGGTCTTGAACGGCGCACGCGCGTGAATAATGAAGTGCCAAGATCGCTTACACTCTAGGAAAGACCAGGCAGAGACCAGGGAGAGACCTGAGACACCAAGAAGACCAGGGAGGCCTGAAGAGACCAGGTAGACCTGAGTGACCATTGAGACCTGAGACTTGAGAATCGTAGAGCGACCACAGGCTAGTCGTGGAATTGATCTTCTAGAGCTGCTGCTGCGGTCATTTTCACACAATTCACATTGACCCCGCGCACTGCAGCTGACCCTGGTTAAGGCTGGGCAAGATCTTAGCTCGAGCTGAGTTTCTGTTACCGCTCAGGTTCACAGTTATGGCCAAGAGTGTAGGTTTCGAAGCCGACAATCGATTTTAATTTGTTTAACTTGTGCATCAATTTCTGCGCTTGTTTGTGCAGCTTCTTCCCCCCTCCCCCCCCACCACCACTGCTCCCCCACCAACAGACTCCCCGCTTGAAAGCTGCCTTTGTGCATAAATTACTGACACTTGTCTCCATTAAAAATGAAGGTGATTCAACTGTCATTCGCAGGCATTCAGAGAGAGACCCTGGCTCTGAATCTGAAACCAACTTGGACTTGGACAGTTGTTGTTGTTGTTACTTTTGTTGTTGTTGTTGCTGTTGTTGTTGTTAAGGCAGTCACGGCTTGCTTTTCACTTGGAATTGGATGTGGACGTGAATGTGAATGTGAACGTGGATTTGGATGTGGATGTGGATGCAAACAGCGAACAGCAAACGGCAAACTGCAATGATGACGGCCTATTGCGAATCCAATGAACATCAATCGCTGGCAATTTTCATGTAATTGTTTGTTGTTGTTGTTGTTGTTGCTTTTCTTGTTGTTGCTATTGATCAACAATTGACAAGCGATCTGCCTGTTTTGTGAGTACATTTTAATGGCCATCTGCCTGCTGTTGAATCATGTTCAAATTACCTGTATATGTAAACACATTGTAGTTGAACAATAAAATATAAAAATAAATACCAAACCACAAAGCACAAATTTCAAATTCTATGCAAAGAATATTTTATAGAACTTTTCCAGGCATTGTTCAATTTTCAAACTTTAATATACATATATTTGATTTATTAATAATCAAATATATTCTAAACCTATTTTACTATTTCTAACAAATTACAGGTTTCGCTCAAAATGTAAGAAAATAAAAATAAAAAAATTCATTTTGATTAAAAAAATAGCTAGATTTGTTTTCTTCTGAAATATATTGTTATAACTCTTCTGAGGAAAACGGTTTGTTGACTTTGTCTCCAGATTTTGGGGGTCCATCGAAGATTCGAAGTAGTTACGGCCAGATCGGACCACATTTACTATAGTTGCCATAGGAACGCTTAATTGCAATTTTGTATTTTTCAAAATATTTGTTTGAAGATATTTTCCGCAAGCGCGTATCTTCGATAGCTTTCTTACTTTTTTATAAACAAAACTTTAATTCGCTTTAATAATAGACACCTGGAAAACAAATTTTAACTTCTGTCACGTTCGCCACCTTTAAGCTAAATATCATTATTGATAAAAGTAAGGAAACATTTTGCAGTGCCATTTGAAAGAAAGTCCAAAAGCGAGCTTCCATTTCGAGCAGCTTTACAATTTTTAAAAAAGTATTGAAAACTATGCGTTTAAATGTCAAGTCCCCAACGCAATCTTAGACCACGTTAGTAACATAATCCCCCCACTCTGATCAGTTTAGCAATCAGCAGTCAACAACACATCGAATCGCCGGCAGTTAACAAATTTCAAATGTATTTCTCCCTCATCTTTTGTTGTTGTTGTTGTTGGTTGGTTGTTGTCTGCTTATTATTAAATTCACAATTTGCTACTGCAGCTGGGCAAAAGATAGGAGAATTGGGAATTGTGTAGTTGGCAATGTCTTAATTTGCATTACGCTGCCAGCGTAGAAAACTCACAATGCCCAAAATAAATGAGCTTAAATTTGTCATCGCATTTGTGCCCAAATCAAACTGCATCGTTACGCCCACATTGATCTCTGTGAAAAGCATAAGCATAAGCATAAGGCATTAAAAGGAAGGCAGGAAGGAGTTTATTTGCCTTGTTTGTGGTCTTGTGTTGTGTTGTGTTGTGCCTTTAGGTGTGTTTAAGCCACCTGCATTTCTATTTCAACAACGGATAGTCTAGTCTCTGACTACATCTAGCCTAGGCTAATCTGTACCTGGACGACTGAGAAGCCTACAGCCTGGCCAATTGCCAAGTTGACTAATGCTGTTGGTTTTATTGATGTGGCGCACATGCTCAGCCATTTGTCTCTGATGAGCTGGCGGCGTGGAGAGTCTTTTTTCAAGGCGACCAATTGAAAATGGAAAGTTGTGAAAATCAACTGAATTGCATTATATACATTATAATGCAGATATGTGCACCAGAATATCTTAAGGCATTGCAAAAGAAGAGGAAGCGCAAGAAAGTGTTTTATATCAAATGGGTAGGCAAATGTCTTAGATTTCTTTAAAGTTAACTCTTAGCAGATATTTACAATATATATTTAAACAATTTGACCTTATTCACCATTTCCCAGACTTTTAGAGCTGAGTTTTGAATACTTTATTTTAACTTGAACTGCAATGTTTATCAACTTTGGCTTTATCAGTTGACTTCTGGAAAACATCACTTTCTTTTTGGTTTGACTGCAAAACGCTCTAAGAGATACTTAGCTCCTCTTGACTCCAATTCATTATAATATATAATATACACTTTGCAAAACCTTTTCAACATGAAAATATGATTCCTTTCGTGGATTCGTGTATTCTCAAAAATCGTAAGCCCTTTTGTTCTGTAAACCCAAAAAAAACATCCTAGAAAGCCTATATGTGCCAAGCCCAAATCAAAGCCTGTCTCTGATCCCAATAAGTCAGATTCAGCATCAAAAAACGTATATCTAGACTTCTTGAGCGTCTTTCGAAAACCCAAAAAAATGAGGCTTGACACACCAATACCCTTATTAAGAAAGGAAAAGCATAGATTTAGGCGCCAGGTACGAATAAGATATTATTTTTATACGTTTAGTGTCAAAGTGTTTTCAAATTTCGCTTTCGCTAAGTGTCAGGCTCCCTTTCTTAAAAATATCCATCACAATTTCCCAAATCTTTTATGTATATCGAGAAATACTTCATCTTCATTATCTTCCTTTAAAATCGACTCGCAATTACGCTTGAGAATATAAGTTGAATCCACATCCAAAATGCAGGACTCGCATATCTACTAGGGAAATGTATCCTCAATATTCACTTGAATATTGAAGAAATTGCTTAACATATTCGTCAAACTGTGTGTCTTCTCCCCCAGTTATTTTTCATCAAATATATTCATAAAGGACCCTGAACTGCCTTTAAATTGTCCTCCAACTTTGGTTTTTTTAGTTCCCAAATGGTTTGTAGTATATTTTCAAATTATATCCTAAAAATTTTGTAAATAGCAAATTAAACGTTTCATAATCAAAATTTTCTAATCATTAGAAATCAGTTTTTTGTGAGTGTGCAATAATCGCTTGGTTGATCATATTCTTCTCTAGATGCGATAATCATTGTACTCTTAAGAACTATTTTCCCAGACTTGCAGTTGAATGGAGATCAATGCAAAAACTTGACCATAGGTGTTCCTAATTTGTTTCTCAAACTCAAAATATGCAGCAATTTCTCAGTAATATGAAACCATATCAAATATATATATCAAGTAAAGATTGAAAACAAATTTGCTTAGTTGATTGCACTCCAAATCAAAAGAAATGATTTCAAATGAACAGTTTTGTTGGCTGAATGAAAACTATAAAATATTAAATGCACATTCCCACAACTATTAAAAATTGAGAATTTTTGGTAAATTGAAAAGAGCAACATGAGGCCGCAAAAAGATTCCAATGCACAAATGAAATGAAAGTACAGTTTCCCACTCCCAAATCAAATGCCATTACCAAATTGAGCAATTAATCAGCAACATTGCAGAAACAAAATGGAAACGGGACAAGCAAACGAAACGTATACAAATATTTTCCCACCAAAAAAAGCCACCCCAAAAAGTTAGATTCAACTACTGCGCAGCTGCGGCATAAGCAAAAATCAAAATCAAAATAAGCAGAAGCAGAAGCAGCTTCCCTTGCTCTCCCACCCCCCTCTCTCACTACACTCTCTTTTTATATAAAAGCAACTGGCTGTTGTCCACTTGGTATGCGTTGTTGTTCTTATGGGGTGGGGTGGCTTCCGATTGCAGATGCGCCCTTGAAAAATATTTTAGCACCCGGCATTCAACACCATTCAACAACATTCACAATTCACCAGATTTCACCAGTTGCCTGTTTTACCAGGTTGTTGTTTGGTTGTTTGGTTGTTTCGTTGTTGCTGGTGCTTTTGTGTGTTGTATTTTTGTTGTTAGGGGTTGTAAACTTTCTCAGCATTCGCATTCGCAGTCGACCAGGTGATGGTTTCCACCACCCCAATTTCGTATGGCTTTAAGCTGTGCGCAGGTATGCGCATTGAAACCAGCTGGCTAAACGTGATTCACAACAACAACAAGAACAATTAACAATCCCAGGGTTGAGCTGTTTCGATTTGTTTACCAGTCAAGCTGCTCTTTATGCCTTATAAGCAAGGTGCGATACTTCTAAAACACCTTTTCACATGCTTAACATTTTTCATCAAATTATCATTATCAATTGCAGTTCTTATCAAAATGTTGCACCCCAACATTTTGTTAACCGGATGCCAAGCTACAAGTGCTTACAATGTAGGTTTTGACGGTGGAAATATTGAATATTCATTTGGGGGGGCATATTTATTCGAATAATTATAATGCTACTTATAATGATGTGACTCATGAGCGCAGTTTTTAAGTATGACAAACTAGAGATGAGCTGGAAATATGTGAGAAATAAGCATGTTAAACTGTTGTGAAAACGATTCAAGTGAACATGGAGGACATTTGTTGATTTGTAATAGCTACTCTGATCGCGTGAAACCCAAGAAAATGAGTTGTGTGATAATATTAACTTGTTTATTCCAAGTATTATACATTAACTTAAAGATTACTTCTTGAAAGTCAAAAATATGAAATGACCATGGAGAACACAGTTGACTTTGATTAAGATTAGATGAAAACGACAAAAAGTGAATTCCTCAAAAGATATGTAAATGACCATGGAGGACATTTGGGTTAAATTTAAGTAAAAAAGTAGGTTTAATTTCCTGAATATGATGAATATGAACATGGAGGATATATTTGATTTTGATAAGCTACTGTGAAAACAAAGAAAAATAAGAATATCTTGATTATTCTAAGGCTTAAAGATCAGTTCTCGGAAGTGAAAACATTAAATGACCATGGAGGACACAATCGACTTTGGTTGCGATTAGATGAAAACAAAAATATATAAAGAACGATTTAATTGATTCTTTTGAAGGTGCATTTCGTCGAAAAATATGTATATGACGAGAAATAAGTATGTTAAACTGTTGTGAAAACGATTCAAGTGAACATGGAGGACATTTTTGATTTGTGTAAGCCATTAAATGGGTTCTGACATAAGACTTACATGATTATTTTAAATTGCATTCCCTTAAAGATTAGTTCCTGGAATTCAAAACATTATATGACCATGGAGGACACAGTTGATATTGAGTAGCACCTATGATAAGATGAAAACCAGTTAATGTGAATTGAAGAAAGTATGTAATATATTTCAAGGCGCATTCCACAAAGCATATGACCATAGAAGTCAAAAGTAGATGACCATGGAGGACATTTGGTTTAATTGTTATAAATTAAAATATAAAGTTAAATGTCCTGCAAATGCTTATTTGGGAGAGTTACTTTAGTTTCGTCAAAACTGCCAATCAAAGCACCATGGAGGACAGTCATACTTACTAAGTTATCCTGTAGTATTCAATTGTGCTGCATTGATATATTTTAAATAAACAGTTAGTGTAAAAAAAATCATAATATTTCCACAACAAGGAAAACGAAAGGGAATTTTTGAAGGCACGACTTGTGCACATTGCTAATAAAAAACCCAATAGGTATGTAAATAAAATGTAAAAAGCAAAGCGTGGTTTTGATGACTATGCTATGCGATTTGCTTATTTACTTGCCACAGTTGATGACTGTCGACAAAGTGTGCACAATTTAGCGATAAGCTATAAATACTTTCCTATACGAGTTGAGAGCAACAAGCCACTTGGCAACAAATACAAATACAACAACAACATTCAACATTCAACACAGGCACTCAAAGTAGTCGTCAGCTACTCAGCAGATACAGACAGAGACACAGACAGTCAGGCATTAGGCAAAAGTTTTTGTCTAAATTATGGGCTAAATTAAATGAGCCTAGTTTGAGCGCAATTACGATTAACTGTGCTCAGGGGGGATAACTAAAGTCAAGGGGCGTCTTAAGGATCTAAGCAAAGGGGGCTTCAAATAAATAGTTGCAAGGCCCTGCATAAGAATATAGTTTTTGAGCTCCAAAAACTCCAAATTTGATTCAAGCATTGCTGAGTTTTTCAAAACTGTATCGATTGTTTTTCAATCCAAGCTTGATTTGGTATTTCTTTCTAAAGAAAAACTGTTTAATTTTTAAAATATCTCTCATCTTCCACTAAAAATGAAACCCTTGAGTTTTTTATAAAATATCCTGATCTGCTATTTGCGATTTAAAAAAAAAAAAAAAAACTTATATATAGCTGCCGCTCCAGGAATCGCTCTCGCAGGATTCCCATTCAAAGAAATAAGATGCTCCCAATATTACCATCATTATTAGTATACATTTTTTTGACGTGCAAACTTTGATAGTTTAAAGTTTGAATACCTTCTTTTGAATCTAATTTTGATTGAACTAAACCCTTTTTTGATCCAAACCCTTGTTGCCCTACTGTAGATACGCCCCTGTCAGTTATATAGCTCGTTTCAATTGGGCAGTTGACATAAACCTTTCGCCAAATGCCGCCAAAGGCGCTGACAAGTGGCCAAGAGGCAGCGCGGCTAAAAGGTCAACATTTCGTAATCAGTTTTAGTGGTGTGTAAAATGTGTGTGTTAGTATTTGTGTGTGTGTGTGTGCATACGTAACCATAACCATGGAGCATGTCATCCTATATTTCAGCGCGACAGGCTGGGCCAGGCAGAGGCAGGAGATGAAGGCAGGAGGCAGGCGGCAGGCGAATGGGACTGTCAACTGGCCAAAAGCAGCGCAGCGATTGTGGAACAAACACATTCAAAACACATTCGCCAACTGACCAAGTGGCCAGTCGACAACAACAAGAGTAACAACAAGGTATATTAGATATGTATGTTCAAACGACTATCACCCGCTAAAATTCAAATTCAAATTTGCTTAAAACCCCAAACCAGCGAACACAAAAATTAGCCATCGACTTGGGCGCTAATCTGGTTTTAAACTGCGAACAGGCGCACCACAAACAACGCTGCCACGATGCGGGTGTGTACTGCAAACTGCAAACTGCCAACTGCAAACTGCAGCAGACTGCCAACTGCAAACAGCAAACGGCAAACTGCAACAAACTGCTGCAGACTGCAACACAGAGCTGGTCAACAACAAGGGGCAGGGTGAGGCCGAGTTCGAGTCAAGCCGAGCCTAGGCAAACACACAACACACACACATAGCCTGCTAAAAACAGAGCCTGGTCAGTTGGGCATATAAAAGCCGGCAGAAAGACTGACAGACGGACAGACAGACGGAAAGACGGCAGGCCGATCACCGTTTGGCCATCGCTGACCAACCAGTTTGTGTGGCACCCGCACCTGGCCAACTGCCCAACTTACGACTTGCGACTTGAGACTTAACAACTAACTGACTGCTCCCTGCCCCTGTCCCTGCCCCTTACACTACCCTTCCCCTGTTCAGCCAGCTGGCCTGCCCTGCCTTGCCCTGTGCCTTGCCTGCCTTGCGCACAGTTCAGTTCAGTTCCGTACAATTTGTTAATAGAAATGCGTTCGTTGCACATCTCTTTGGCTGCAAATGTAATTAGACACAATTTGTTTAAATGAAATTGTTTAAGAATCATATGTGCACTATTATAATACTTAAAGATCTTTCTAATATATATTCTAAAGATAAGTTAAAGATAAGCTAAGCTGTCAAAACATCGCTGTCAAACTCGATTAGAGCGATAGTTAAAGACTCTATTCATTAACAAGATTTTCATTTTCAATGACTTCACATGTGCATCCTTCCGATCAAAAACAAATGATCATGTTTAATGTCATCTGTCTCCGATTTGGCATCTGTCTCAAAGGAAGCTAGTGTAGTCTTTTGAGTTTCATGCTTGAATATCTTAGGATCATTCAGTTCTATCATTGGGTTATCTTTCTGTATGGTCTTCGTCGTTGCTGACGTAATTGTTACGTCTGATATCTTACATCAATCAATTTGAATGGCAACATGGGAGTTTTGAGTTTTGGCGCACCTTCTTCGCATCATATTCCACCATCAAGTTAAGTGTGGCCATATAGAATGTATACATACAACTTGAAAAAGGATATCCTACTGCTTGCTAGCTCACGTCTTGGAAATTATTTAGATATTTTCAGAAATTCGAAACTCCTTGCTAAATGATCCGTTTTTCAAATCTTCCAATGTTCAGATTTTCACATCCACATTCTTATCAATCCAGAAAGCGCACAGACTTCGATGTATCGAAACTATTTTCTAAATATTTGAAATTCAATTCTTATCAAAGAGCATTTATTCCTAGCAATACACATGGCAATTAGCGCAGTTTTTCTCATAATCTGCTTAGGAAAAAAGCTAAGAAATTATATCAAATTGCTGCTAAATGCGCTCAGTTCATTTAACAGCTGCTTTATTCAATTTTTTTTTCAAGTTTAACAACATCTAACCGTACATAATAGTCGTCTTTTTAATATGCTGATGTTAGTCTTGTTGTTATTTTTATGATGTCTTCTAGTCGATTAGCCAAGTGCTGCTCCTTTTTAATAGAGCCAATGAAATTGCATACGACTTGGCTTTAAATTTCGATGGTTATTAAAACAGCATCATTAAGATATGAAAATATGGGTTTATGGTTTTTCTCGCTGATACTACTCGTATTATGTTTGGTTATGTCTCGTACATTAAATAAAGAGGGCGCAAAGTGCAGTAAAAATGTAAAAAAAAAAAAAAGAGAGAAAAACAAGCGCAATGCAATATTAGATTGAGGTTTATTGCTCATATAACTGAATTTGAAATGCATTAATTGAAATTTGAATGGGCTTGGCTTTATTTTAGTTTGGTATTGAATGGTATGAGTAATTCTGAGACTTCTGGGTATTATCAGAAATAGCTTTCCATTTTCCTATTGCCAAACAGGTTGTAAACAGCGACAAAAACTGTTATGTAAGATTAAAGCTTAATATGATTTGATAACATTAAATAAGGTTGTATTATTGTGCGCTTTACAAAAATCAATTGAACTTTTATTTTATCCGTTTTTAATGGATATGGAAAAGTTTGAATTCAGTTTCTCGAAAATAAGAACTAGCTTGGTTATCTTGTAAGTACACAGCAAACAAAATAATCTGGCCGGTTCCGGTTTCCACTTGCGGCGAAATTTTCATTACGTTTCTCATTGTAACTTTGAATAAGATTTTGTTGATTAAATTCACTTGCATTTACTTAAGTATTGAATAATGATTCATTTAAATAATGAAATATTCCACATTTAAAAAATTTCAATTTTGCAAAATTTTGCCAAAAGTGGATACCGCACCGTTCTAAAGATAAGTTCGAATACTTTTCATTCAACTGTCTCAAAAGCAAAATTTTTTAATAGGTATAGACTTGATTATGACATTTGAGATATTATCAACTAGAGCAGCTCATATCACATTGATATTGATCTGTTTTTCTATTTTTTTTTCTCTCTCTGTATAGTCTTGTCTTTACCCCAGCTGAAAAATTTGTTAAGTAGTGTGTAATTCGTCTACTCAACGCCAGAGTGTGATTTGCTGATTAGCAACAGTCTTTCCGTCATATTCTGAAAGCCCAATTACAAACGGCCAACAAGACAAACGGCCAAAACAGTTGCAGCCAAGTCATAGTTTTTTGTCTTTTGCATTGTATTTCTCGATTTTTTGTTGGCCACGTGAACACCCTTATGCAAAACAAATCAAAACAGCATTAAAAGTCGTAAATCTGTGCCAAAAAACAAAAAAAAAAAGCGGCTTGCAACGGCTCCTTAGCCACAATACAAAGCGGCTGCAGCATGTGCCAAAAAGACCAGGCCCAAAAGCGCTTGGCCAAAAAGAGAGACACACTTGGCCACTTGAGACGCCGACGTCGACGACGACGACGACGACGCTGACGCTGACTGCTGTGATAAAATATGAGACACTGGGGCAGACAGAGTCAAAAAGGAGTTAGAGAGGGGAGTTGCGGGGCTTACTATGATTCAGTGTAAGAAATAGCTGAAAAAAAAAAATAAAAAGAAAGATAGATATATACACAGTGTCATATATAACTGAACAGAGTCTGACATCCAGGAGGTTGTTGCTTATTACTGCATTACCAATGACAGCCAGCCACCGCCGAGACGCCACCTAGCGGCACGAATAGGCCAAAAACTAAACCTACCTGTCAGCCCAAGATATGAAAAGACTTCGATTTCGCCGTCGTATTCGTATTCGTATTCGTACTCTACTCATATATGCAGATACTCGTATGTGGGTTCCTTAGCAGCGGAGAGGGAGGAACAGCAACTGGGAACACTGGCAAAATGTCATGAATTGGTTGTTGTTTTTTTTTTTTTTAGCTGGTTTTCAATATTTATTTATTTGCGAGTGCCTCGCGCAATGCATTAAAGGCAATAAAATAAATAAAAATTGAAATTGACTACGTCAGAAAATTTTGGCATTCATAATGCATGAGTTTTGATTTCTTGGCGACGTCAAAATGCAAAAGAAAAATAGCTAACAAATGCATATGATAAATGTGCTCGACTAGCAGATAACCTGTAGTATGCTACAACAAAACATATAAGCTCGACTAGCAGATAACCTATAGTATATCAAAACAATTAGGTTGTTCATGATGCTGGTTAACAGCGCAAAAGGGTAAATTTACCAGACCATCCGCGCATACAGCCCTGGTGCAACATTTGCGTGGTAAATTTACCCTATCAGCTGTTAAATATACTTTATATTATCTGTTTATTTATTTACTTTCTGAGTTGTTTCTAATTTATTGTATTTAATCTCCAATTCCGGAAAAACTAAGGACCTAAAGGTCTATGCGTGACCCCCCAACAGCGAGGGACGATCTTCCGGGTTAACCTATTGACCTATAAAAATCTACAAACGATTAACATTTAAGTAAACTATTTACCAAAGTATCCAAATTGCACTGGAACTCTACATTTCTGATTAAAATGACCCAAATTTTCTTGTTCAAGGGTTGGGCAAGTTGTGTAATCATTTTTCAGAACAGGTTGTTGTTGCGAGGTCTGGTAAATTTACCCTTTTGCCCAGTTACCTAGCACCGTAAGAGCTCGTATAGGAACATCTGAGTGGGAGTTTACCACAAAATATTGTTTTGTATATCTTAAAAATATGTTATTCTATAGTTTTGTCAAAATTTCAAAAATACATTGTTATTAGCTTCTATATTTTGATATTGAATCGAATCTATATCTAAATAACATTAGTTTATCATATACTCAAATGCATACACTTTGAGCATACACAGGGTATTCAAAACTTAAGTAAAGTGCAAAAAATCACTTAAGTTTGCTTTGAGTCCATTGCAGATTTATGTTAACTACTCGACTTGTTATAATTGGTATATTAAATGATTTAAAAGCTTGCCAATGCGCCAACACAAACAGAAATCAATTCAAAAAAACTCGCAAATCCCCAAAAAGCAAAATCGAAAAGTTCGCAACAAACCATTTATATGGTCCCGTCTTGTGTCTATGTCTATAGAGAGGGTGTAGGCAATTGGGCATAGAGTTGGAAAATGGAACTGTGACTCCGACTTCGACTTCGACTCTGAATCTGACTCTGACTCTAGCTTCGACTTGAAGTTGGACTGAGACCGTCTTGTGTTTGAAACTGGCTTTAATATTATTTATGAGCCCAATGTGCGCGATATCACGTAATAATCACGCACATAAATGGCCAGTTAAATGCTGGAGACCTCTCGACTTTTCGCTGAGAGTTAGGAGTTGGAGTTAGGAGCTGTATATGTAGCTTGAAAACTGCAGCCAGGTTGCATTTCATATTTCATTTCAAGTGTTATTTGCAAAACATGTGCGAGTGCAGCGCGCAAATAAAAAATTAAGTAATAGATTTTGTCGCTGCGATAACAAAAAAGTGCTAAAATATTTTTAAATGCGTCAAAGTTAATTTATAGGACACATTTAAGGCGAATTGACTAAAAATTGGACCACCACGAGACGCTGCTGCTGCTGCCTGAGAAATCAATGTGTGTGTGTATGCAGTGTGTGTGTGTGTGTGTGTGTGTAGAGTTGAAAATGAAAGTTGATCTTACGATTATCGAATTGAAAGTGTCAGCTTAGCTTATCATAGTGGGTTAATGTACTATGGAAATTGTACGCAGCTAATTGAAAAACATTTCTGATATTACAAGAAAATCTAGAATCTCAAATTATGATTAAGACAGATTTTTAGAGACTTCAAATAGTTTTTATCAGGAACACTGACTTTGATTAACATTATTTAAGAAAAAAACAAGATTTTCATGCAAAAAAGTTATTTCTTAACCAATTGTTCCTATGGAAGCTATAAGATATAGCAGTCCGATTTTTATGAAATTTTCTCAATATGTTTAAAACGTCCTTAAACTTATCTAGTGTGCACTTAGTGGAGATATCT
This sequence comes from Hirtodrosophila cameraria, assembly GCA_949708635.1. Classification (NCBI taxonomy): domain Eukaryota; kingdom Metazoa; phylum Arthropoda; class Insecta; order Diptera; family Drosophilidae; genus Hirtodrosophila; species Hirtodrosophila cameraria. The sequence continues at coordinate 79,396,249 of OX453090.1, forward strand.
TAAGTAACAAAACAGTTTTTCATACACAAACTCTTCATTCAACAGATTGTTCCTATGGCAGCTATAAGATATAGTACTCCGATACGGCTGATTCTGACGTACATATGTACTGCCTGCAGCAAAAACAAAAGATCTGTTCCAAGTTTCATCAATATAGCTTTAAAGGAAGACTAGTTCAGATAGAACAGTTTGACATATGGATAGTCAAACATGCCTAGTTCGACTTGGCTGTTGATGCTGATCAAGAATATATATACTTTTAAGAGTCGGAGACGTCTACTTCAATACATTACACATTTCGTGACAAAATAATAAGGTATATGATAATAGTTGAGAAAAGGAATTGAAACCTTAATATGTCTAATGGTGAATGAGATTGAAATGGAGTGAAATACTCTTTTAAAAAAAAGAGATTAGAGAGTTGACAATATGTAATATCTATACAAAACATGATGATAACTGCTAAAAAATGTTTTCTGTAAATATTTAAAGCTCAAGAACCTTGCACACTTAATCAAAATTAAAAAGTGTAAAGTAGAAAATAAGTTCAAAAACAAATAATACTTAATATTCTTTGGCTTTCAACCACCAAATTCAAAGTGTTTTCTTCTAACCCCCAATGTTTGCCACCGATCAAAAAGAAGACCAAAATGATTATTAACGATCCGAGAATCAGTACGGCATCGACCGGTACTGCTGGAACGGGTGTTGATGTGACGACACCTCGTCATTCCTTGCTCTCAGGACGATACAAACAGAGTTTCGCCTATGTGGCGCTACAAGCGCGTATGCCCGGAATAATGCAGCAGGTTGTCTTGACGATATCGGGTAGTATACCCGAGCTGATTGAGCAGCATGGCGAGGAGGTGGAGCGGGATGTCAATAATATTATAGAAAACATAGATCGCTTAAAGCGTGAGTTATTACGCGATCGTCAGTTTACGCATTTCCATGGAAATGAGGCAGATAGAGCCGAATGGAATGCATTTTTATCGGAGCTGCCACGTCCTAAGCGTTCTTACTTTCGTGCCTGTTGGCTGCATGCCGAGTGTTACCTGTACAGGCGCATTTATTCGTTCTTTGAGAATAGCAGACATTTGCAGGACTTTGATTACTTTGCTGATCTAAAACAGGAGGATCTTAAAATAAGCGGACGTGCCATCATGTGTCTTACAGAAGCCACTCGCAACTTGACCAAGAGCTTTGATGCTTTTAGCAAACTGATGCGCATCAATTTGTGGAGCAATCATTTTGAGATACAATTGAATGCATTTGTTTTTGAGACGCCACGTGATCATTCAGATATAGATGTGCTTACACGTGTGGCTGATTTTGATAGGAATCTGCTTGTAGATGAATCCAACTTGGTCTGGAATTGTTTGATGAAGGCCAAGGGTCAAGAGGAGATTATTGTCGACTATATCTGTGATAATGCTGGCTTTGAGCTATTTACCGATATGCTATTTATGGAATATCTATTGGATCATGGTCTCGCCACACAGGTTAGAATGCATGTCAAGGCTATACCCTGGTATATATCAGATGTTTTGAAACATGATGTCGTATGGACTGTTGACTTTTTGCAAAACCATCCAAAAGATGTCATCTCAACATTTGGCAAAAAACTGTATCGTCTGCTTACCGAAAGACGCATTATTATAGCACCCAAATCATATTTTTGGACTGGACCACAATCCTATTTCGTTATGGTTGATTCAAATATTGAATTATACAAGTATTTGTCACAATCCCAAATAGCCATATTCAAAGGTGATCTCAACTATCGCAAATTACTTGGTGACTATATCTGGGATTCCACCGAGGAGTTTATCACCTGTCTACGCGGCTTTCGACCCACAAATATGTGTGCGATGCGTACCGTTAAATGTGAGGTCATCTGTGGGCTACCCGAGGGTACTGCCGATCATTTGTTGAAGGTGGAACCCACATGGATGATATCGGGCAGCTATGGTGTTATACAGTATACGGATAGCTTAAAGTGCAAATGTAATTGGAACTCTTGTTGCTCAATAGTTCACAAGGGGTTTGCCAAGTCACCAACACCGTCCGCGATGAACCAAGACAAGTGATAATGAAGCAAAAATAAATATATTCAGTTAGTTTCAAAGTTATCAGTAAAAACTATTTGAAATTTTCAAATATTTTTTTAATCATAATTGAATTGATCATTTCAAAGTCCACTTTTTTCAAAAGTGTTTTTTTACTGCAGTCAATTTCTTAAGGGTACGATATTCATCATCTGTGTAAAAATTTCAGAGATCAGGGCCTTTTGTATGATTTATTTTATTCTAATTTTGTTCATAGTTGTTGTGGATTTATGCTTTTTTAGATAGAAACAGGTCGTGCATTACTAAAGCACAGCTCCACAATGTAATCTAATAGATTACAAATTTTTGTCTTGACAATATTACAAATCCTAAAAAGTTTTTGAAAACTCGCTTTCTTGTGTATTGGACAGCCTGTACCTGTAAAATTTCACAAAGTGGACTTTTCAGGTCTTTGGAATAACCGAAAAATTCATCTCTAACTCATTCGAACCACATCTTATTCAGCTCTCAACTTATTCATTTTTCATCACATTTTCTCAACATCTTTTTTGATTCTTAGCACAGTCTATTCTTATTTCAATTCATGCAATACTTTCTTATTTAACTTAGTTTCGATCACATTCCCATCATATATCCTTATTAATTTGCATCTCATAGAACTTAACAACTCGTTTAGTTTCTCATAACATTCGCTTTTAGGATTCTTTACTCATATCGATAGCAATCTTAGTTAGTCCATTAGAACTTACATTCATTATCGTTAAAGACTGTGGGAATGAATCTTGCTCAATAAAAAAGGGATTCGCTTTCGTTTCCTTCCGTTGCCATCGCCCAGATGTTCCGGCCATATAACCAAAATGTAGTTTACACTGCACTCAATGCCAAATGCAATTTGCATAATTCTTGTATCCCAAGACACAGTTGGGATAACACTTGCGTGTCGGCATCCGGTTAGGGAAAAATCATAACATAAGATAGACAGCAAAAGGGTTAAACAGGGCCAAGGAAGTGGATCGCATTGCATTTGATGTAGTTCACAAAAATAGTTGATTTGCATATTGCCGAGTTTAACATAATTGTCACATGTTAATAAACAAGTTCACAGCGAACAACAACGGATGGGAAAAACTGCCGCGTGGTTAATGCTATGCTAATGGGGCAAGGTGTGCACTTCCTTCTTCTAAGCAAAAAGCAACCCCTACTTTGAGCGAGAGAGAACCTCTTTCAAATTGAATTTTATATCTTACTTTTTTTTTATGAAATGCGGATGACGCAAGTGTACTTTATATGGATTTGGATTTGGATTTGGCAAAAGCCAACTCAAACTCAAACTGATATGATTTTATGGTTATTTGCTCAAGACACACAAGCACACATGGTACCTACACCTACCCTGTACTCTCCTCTATTAAAGACTCTTCTCTATCAGTTAAGTCGCTTCAGACATAACTGCGTCAAAACAGAAAGTTGCGCCTTTAACCGAGCTCATTAGCCGTGCACCTTAGTTGCACGACTTGGAATCGAGTCCAGGTGTTCCATAGAAAACGAAAACTTCCCCCGTGACATACCGGTTGTGGCTTCCTCCTCAACTATATATCTGACTATCTTCTACATATACATATACATAAACATACCTCTGCCACAGTCTCAAGGTGTTGCATTTTGTGAGTCGTTACTTTTTTCGGCAAACGTATAGACTCAAGGGGAGAGGGTAGAGAAGAGCGTTGTGTGTTTCGTGTCTTTGTGCGTCATATTTTCAATTGCGTTGAATTTTGAAATAGAACAGCAGCTGCGCAATATTTTTTTTTTTTCGTATTTTGTGGCAAGTTTTTGGCATGTGCTTACTTCTCTCAATGCGCAATAGACTTCACCAAGGGGGTTGGGGGTAGTTCTCAGAATAAATAAAGCTCAAGCAGGTCTCGAACGCTCTGTGAATTCCCATACATCAGCTGAAATCAATCGATTGTAAGCTAATGTTCCTCTTAAGTGTGTGCTGAGCGATTTTGAGAAGTCAACTGCGACCGACTCCCTTTTCTGATTGTGAAATTGAATTTTATATCTATAAATAAGTTATTTGCTTTGAAATTGTGATTTGTATCAGAAGTATTCAAAATGTACTATTAACTGAACAGCTAACTCAGCTCTCGCCATCATTGACACTATATTTATATTAAAATATAAAAAACTTGGACAACGCATACGGAGCATAATAGGCTTCAGTTCTGGTTGACTTTAATTGAGCCTTGAGCCTAAGTCTTGTATTTAATCAGATTGTTCCTATGACAGCTATAAAATATAGTGGTAATATTTTGATACAATTTGTTCAGTATTTCAAGAACACGCTTAAACTTCGAATAGGTAAGTTTGATTAGGATAGTTCGAGAAACAAAAAATTTCTTCATACAAAAACTAATTTTTCAACCGATTGTTCCTATGGCAGCTATCAGATATAGAGGTCCGATTTTGATGAAATTCTGTTAACATGTTCAGATAAAGATAATGAATTCATCAAGACAACATCAAATTTCTACAAGCATTTATATTTTTTATTTTCACACATTTAAAAATAGTTAATAGTTTTTATTTTCATTTTCATCTGGCTTACACTTCCGATTGAATTCGTTCAAATATATTTTAAAATAAGTAAATAAATAAGATATAAAATAAGAAATAGTTCGAAACTTCAAAGAGAACACATCTTGTTTCATCTCTTTATGTTTTAAAAAATAAATAAATAAAATAGAAAATGAGAAATAAGAAATAAGAAGATATTGCCCAACTAAGCCCCTTAGCCGGTCACTATACCATGTGAATGCTAAAACCGTTTGAGAATTATAAGTGACAATCTATTTTGTTCAAGTTTTCTTTACAATTTACTATTCTATAGTTGTATTAATTCTCAGTTCTCTGTTTTACCTTTTCTAAAATTGCTTCAAACTCTTTTGCTAGTTTAGATATTAATCCTGGGTAATATAATAAAATTCCGACTGTAATCCTTAAATTTCGTAAGCTATATAACCTACTGCAGACCATGCCCTCTATATCTTTCAGTACAGCTCGCAAATTATGTGCAACCATAAAAACGCCTCAACTTTCACCCAGTGCGGAACAAAGAGAGAGAGAGAGAGGAGAAGGAGGAGAAGTAAAGAAAAGAAAAAAAAAACTGAAATGTGACAAAATATGGCTCACCCGGTAATTGCTCCCGCCAGATCAGCGGATATATTTATGTTATTGCAGTTCCCCGGGCACAGGCGACTAAAAAATTGCATTATCAGAGTCATAAACAAATTAGGGGGAGACCTTTAAAAAGAGAGAGAGAGAGAGGAGCAGGGGCAGCTGCTGAGACAAACAGTAAGAAAAGAATCTTGGCTCAAGTGTCGGTCCCATTAGCTGACACCGTGAAGTGCATACAATATTTTAGAAACAATGTAGGCCCCAACTAAGCTCAATAAGATTAATAACTCGCTGGCGCACGTTCAATTAATCTTTCGTTAGATGAGTAGAAGCCATGTCCAAAAATGTACCCAAAGATAGAAGAAGATCTTCCCATTTGCAGTTCCAGCAGCATCCCACTGACAACTTAACGGCACGTCTTTTTTTCAGCTCTCCTCTCTGCTCCACTCTACTTCACTTCACGTGTACCTGCCGCATCGTCAGTGTCAATTGTGACAGGGCCCTGCCAGACGACAGATTCTCAACCTACTCCCCCCCAATTGCAACAAAAACAAACAAACGGACACGTTCAATACTCAAAGTGTAGTAGGGAGCTATATCAGTAGCCAAATAGAAATAAAGCGGGGAGTAGTACATGGAAATACTAGAAGATCATGCCCATGAACGTGACAAAATTGAAGAACACGAAAACTTTGCAGCTCACATCTCTCACATCTCTCACTAAATTAGTTGTTTTAGTTGTTCGCTTCTATCTAAATTTAGTCACAGTCCCAACAATCCATTGGCCATAAATCAATTATATGGTTTCTCGATGCCATGCCTCCTATAAACATTTTTGTTTTCCCAATAGCTACTGCAACTTTTGGGGGAAACTGCTTCAGGTGCATGTCTCTCTATATAGAGGCTGGCGATTGCGATTACTACAGCTTATACCCTGTAGCTATTGAAATCGGCTATGTGAGCGTACGCATTAGCTTGACAAAACAAAATATTTTCAATTCGATTTTCAATTATTCTAAATTATACTATTCTTAAAGTTTAATAACATTTTTTTGTATTCTCTAGTTGATTTTAAACGTTTTCTTTCTTTCTGAATGAAAATACATGATTATACTTTTTAAATAGATTCCATTTCACTAGCTCAAGGATTGGTTGGAGGAATTCAGAACAGATTATTGTTTTTCGGAATTTGAAATTTAAGTATGTAATCCTAAGACGTGAAATTAACACAGGCATGTCCTAGGGAGATCTCCTTCCTTAAACTAGTTCACAAGTAATTCCAAGTAATCAATGTAAAACTAGTTGTATTCATAACATTTGTTTTTCACACATTTTATGAACTATTTGTGCTTATTTAAATATTGTAGATATGGACTGATTGACCTTTGACCAGCATTAGATTATTATTTGCTGCATTTGTTCGGCGATGCTCAATTTCTTAAAATATGTCACAATTAAAAACGATTTTTCTATTTAAAACTTTTCTTCTAATTTGTTAGCATATCACTTTAAGTAGTCACAGGGCATCTTCTTGTCTTGCAATCTCTCCGACTAGTTTATAACTACATATATTCATATTTTTTTGTTGCCCCAAAAGGCATTTCTGGCATTTGTTCATAGCTGACGAGATTTATAACTATGAATGCAATGCTGACAACTGAAATTAACATAAAATATAAATATGAAATCATTTGTAATAATTAGCGGGACATTTTTTTCAGCTATTTTTAACAGCATTTTGCAGTCGAATAAAAACACAAAAAAAAAATGGCTAGCTTTGGGATTTGAGCTCTCGAGTCTGTTGCTTAATTTGTTTAATTACAAATCCCTCGAGGCATAAAATGAAAAAAAATACAAAACAAATGTTTTGTCCGTGACTTTATTAATGCCAACAGGCGCAAGCTGTCACTGAAATTGATGCACCCTCGCAACAACAACAACAACAACAACTACAAAAAGGCGTAAGTTCTTCGAGAGAGACGAGAACAAAGCAAATGTTTTGTAATGAGGTTGGAAAATTGCACCACCAAAGTTGAGCTGCAGCTCAGCTTACCACAGGAAAAACAACAAATAAGAACCTGAGAGTCCAAGTCCAAAGTTGAATTTTATTTGAATTAGCAACGCGCAATCAAAAACATTCAAACACGCATAAATTGAATCCCGTGGGATGATTTCTCTGCCGCGTTCCCAACGTTCACAACCCCCCTTTCGAATTGAAAGCCAGCAACTTGTCACGTGATTCAAATAACAAATAATGCATCACAAGGATCATCCCTTAGTAGCTCCTGCTTGCCACACAGCCTGACTGACTGACTGACTGACTGCCTGCCTGCTGCACTGCCCCTTTTGTAATACGAGTACAAGTCCTCGTCCTTTCAAAATCCGCGCCCGCATTCAACTTTGCCACAGAGCGTGGGTACCATTTATTTATTGGTCAGAAAGCAAACGAATCCCAATTCGAATCCAAATGCGAATGCTCAGGTTCAGCTTCAGCTTCAGAGAGCTAAGCCCATCATCAACCCACCAGCCAAATCCTCCTACCATCCATTGCTTTACTCCCCTCACTTTGCCTTTCCCACGCACTTGGCTGCTGGTTTGCAATGTCCTACATAAGTCTTTGCAAGTGTAAATTTGTCTGGTCATGGGAACATTTGCACTCAATTGAATTGTTATATTAGGCGCTCAATTGATGGCCTTTAATTGGATATTGAATTGAAAATGATGTTCAAGGAGTGCTCAATATCGCTTACACTTGGAAATTGGTTTAAATTAATTACTAAATGTCACTTAAAGAGGGTTGATTGCATATAATATAATATCTATTAAACTTCATTTGTTATAATAAAAACTGGGAATTATTAAAGCACTAGGAACTAATTATTTTTTCACTCTTTGGTAAGATTGTGCGAAAGTGAAATTTCCTTTAATATTTTCATTTTCACTTTGGACAAGTTTTTGTTTAGATCTTTGATCTACAATTGAATTCACTTGCAGTTGAAAAAGAATTCATTTCACTTGCTCTACTACCTAATTGAAAATAAGAAGATCCAAGAGAGCTTCAGTTCCTCCAAATTTCTTTAAAAATATTTAATTCCTATATAAGATCTTTCACGAACTTAAGGAACTAATTAATATTCTAGTGTTAGCTCATTATTCGTCCTTACTCTCTACAAATTATGATTATTATAATTATAAAATTAATATTTATAAAATACCAGGCAAACACCTTATGACTCTCAAATTCTTAGATACACCTCAACGCTCAGTAAAAAACTAAAGAAATTAATATAAAAATAACTTAATAATCGAAAATACTCGGGATCTGATGGATATGCTTAAATTCCTTTGAGAATGTCTTTAGTTTCTGTAAAACGAAATTGAAAAATCTTAAAAACAACTCCTTAACTACGGAGAATTCTCAATTACGTTCAACTTTTATGAATCCCAAAACTTTTTTAAAATAACTAAATACAATACAATATTATAAGAAATATTTTTTGAAAAACTCTAAAACATCAAAAGATTTCAGCTATGAATTTCCATGATCTTTTGTTAAAAGAGTAATTAACACTCTTGTTACTCCCTGTTCCCATTAAAAATGGGAAAAAGGGAGTTATAAAGTACTGCAAATGTGTGTAACAGACAGAAGGAGGCATTTCCGACTATATAAACTATATATATTCTTGATCAGGATGAACAGCCGAGACGAACTAGCCATGTCCGTCTGTCTGTCCGTATGAACACACAGATCTCGGAGACTACAAGAGCTAGAGACACCAAACTTGGCATGTAGATTCCTGTATACCATACGTAGATCAAGTTTATTTCAAATTTCGGATTTTTGATATCATTCCATATTAAAAAATATGCTCATTTTATTTAAATATATTTAATTTATATACAATTATCACTTTACTACTTTGTAGTATATCTCTCACTCTCAGAGGATTCTCAGTATCTCAGGATTGGCTTTAATGTTTTAGCATGCAGTTAAATGCTATGTGCAATATAACTACAATGTATCAGTTCGAATAAACTCCCCCCCCCCCCCCACCCCTTTACTTAAACCAACCGAACTTGAACTTCAACGCGCCCTTCAACTTGACGCAGCGCAAACAACCAAAAAAAAAACGGAGCAAAAGAGGATGTTTACCCATGATAAGCAAATTAAAGACAAACCATATTTTGTAAGAAAATAAAAATAAATACAAATTTGGCAACCAGCAGATATATTCGCATATTTGCAAGTGAATCAGCGCAGCGCAAGAAATACATATAAGCCGTCAAATAAATATAAATATATATCATTTTTATGATACTTCATTTCAACATGCATTAACATAAATGCTGATGTTAATCTCTTTTTCCCATGAAGCTCTCTCTCAAAAAAACAAAAAACAAAAAAATAAAACTCGAAGCAGCATAAACAATACATTATCATGATTCATTTATGAAAACCACAAGAAATTATAAATAAAATCACCAGTTTGAAAATTATAATACGTATTAGTCAAAGATGAGAGCTACCGATGGATGCTTCAAGACTCTGAGCGGGTGGTCTGCCTTACCCCAACTCCCCCGCCTTTCAAATGTAGAGGACGCTGACAGTAAGCTTCCCAAGCAGATTAATATCTCAAGAGACTCTTCGAGATACTCTTTGAGACTTTTTGGAGAAGCGCATTTTAATTAGTTAGTTGAACAACAAAATTTAATTTATTGTCACTTGGGCTACCCTAATGAAACACGTCTATAGAGTTTAGCTTTAAGACCTGGCTCAGTTCATAATTGACCAATTTGTGTGTGTGTGTGTGTGTGCGTGTGTCTGTGTTAGCCTTATCGATGACTACCAAAATTGAAAGCGCACACGCTGTCAATAAAACAAATTAGTTTGAATTATAGTCGTAGCTTCTAACTTAACTAATTTATGCGGCGTCGGAAGCGGCTCCCAAAAGACTCCCCTTCCCCCCTTTACAAGTTTCGGTTCTCTTGTGTGTTCTTTACGTTATTTTGAATACCTTTTCTGGGGGTATTTTCATTTTGTTATGAAATTTGTAACGTTATGTATATCAAGTCGTAATCAGGAGAATTATCATACTTGATTTCTTAAATAAAAGTTCCTGCTTTACTTTTATTTTTAATATTAAATAAAAAAAAAAATTAAAAATAATTCTTACTTATAATTATTTGAATAAAAATCTTTGTGACTTTTTGATTTAACGAAAAGTTAAATAAAATATTAAACAAAAATAAGATAAAAATTGAAATTGTATTTTTAATTTAATTATTTTAAATGAAAATTTACATTTTTTTTAATTTGTAATTTATAAATAAAAATATTTTTTAAAATTAACATAAAAAATTAAATTTCATTTTTGCTTTGTAATTAAAAAATAAAAGTTAAATAAAAATAATTATTTCATAAGAAATATAAAACAAATTGTTTAAAGTAATTCTCACTTAAATGTTCCCGTTTTCTTTTTTTGTAAAGTTTTGCGGTTTCACTGTTCTTTGTAAGATTATTGCGAATTAAATACACTTTAAGTATGGTTCTGCGGTTTGAATTCACTTTCATTAGAGCAAAAATTGAATGAGCTTGCCATTGAAAAAGGAATTCAATTTACAAGTTTAACCGCACTAAGAAAATTTGGAATCTTTAAGGAATTGCCATTTCAGTAAATGTTGGTAAAAGTGAAAACAGGAACAGGTCTGACAAAATTACTTAAAATATGTTTTATTCACATGTAACTATTACATCTTCTAGTTATCATTTATCTTATGCTTTTGATAGAACCTCAAGTTTTCTATGTTGCAAATTGCAATGCAAGTGTATCTAATCTTCTACAAGTCAAATAGCTAGATTTTCAATCTTGTTAACATTGTTATTGTGCTTTTATTTGTTTATAATTACCGTTAGCTTTGATAACAATATCAGATTTCAATAGGCGGTATTTATGTTCACTGACCTGGACATTCAGTCCATTTGGTCGTCGTCGTCGTCGTCTCTGCCTTTTCCTGTGTCTCCGTCTCCGTCTCCATCTCCATCTCTGTCTCCGTCTCTGACTCTATCTCTGTGTCCGTCGTCTTCTACATTACCCTCTTCACTTCTCTTCTGTTCTGTTCTGTTCTGCTGTAGATCAGGCGCCAATAGTTCTAAGATCTTGTTTTGATTGCCCCGTCTAGAGACCCAAGCCCAAGTTGCCGCCATGGTTGCGGCGCATTCTTTTTGCTCTCGGTGTGCTCTGTTCAGTGGCTTGAGAAATCTGTAACTCGTGACATTGTGCGGCGGCGTGTGGCATGCAACAACAAGCATAACAACAACAACAACAACAGCAGCATTGAAGCACCATTGCAATCGGGTGTATATATTGGGTTTTACATTTCTGCATACTTTTCTTACACTTTTTCCTAGCATCCACCAAAGCGACTTTCTTTTGTTGTCAGTTTTTCTTTTGCAGCTGCAGGCAGCTCAGTCGACTCAGAGTCGACTCCGCACAGACTGAGGCAAAGTCAGGCAAATTAATGACATTTTGCACTTCATTATGCGACTTTGGCGGCTCTTTGACACTTTGAAGTGAGGCACTCAGCTGTATCACCTAGACTCTGGGGCATGCAACATAGCTGCAGTTTTGTGGTTTAGCTGCCAGCTGATGTGCAGTTAACTCTTCTTTGAGTTTTCTATCTACCCTTTACCCCCTTCTGCTTTGTGTTTCTTGTCAGTGCTAAAGCTAAAGCTTCACTTGGTCAAAAATTACAGAGAAATGTTATCTATAGTCATGAATATCAGTCAATTTAGAGCTGCAGTGAAAATCTGAAAGACCAAGCGTTTTTTTTTTAAAGATCTTTTCTCCAAAAGTATTGCCAAATGATCATTAGCATATCTAACTTGATCATCAAGGTATTTTAATTGCTGCATACAACTATAAAAGTGCAAGCTTGGCATTTGATAAAAATGTATTTCCTTGTGAATATTTTCAAAAGTGTTTTTAAAAAGATGTGAAGATCTTCTTTTGAAATTTTTGGTATTTCTTAAAAAAGTTCAGTAACCAAATTCGATCACAAGAAGATTTACTAAAAAGCTATTGTCAAATGATCATATACGTCTGATCTGATAAAGATATTAAGACCTTGATTTCAAGTCTATTGTCATATATGATATTGATGTCCATTTGCTGATTACAGCTTCTTAAGGTAAAAGAATAAACTTAAGCATGATCATCCTGGGATCTCATAAAGATCACTTGCTTTTATAAAATGCTCAAGGAATTTCTCGTAAAAGTTCTGTAACAGAGTTTAATCAAAAGCAGATCATAACATTACTCAAAAGCGATTGTCAAATGATCATTTACGTCTGCTCTTATAATGAACTTAAGATTTTCTATTCAAATATAATGTCGTAGATAATATTGATATTTTTTTCTGACTACAACTTCCAAGTTTAGAACTTAAGCTTTTACAAAATGTCCAGGAAATTTTGTTTTTAAGTGATCTGTACAAAGATATTTCTTATAAAAGGCTTAAGAAATTTCTGTTTTGTGCCAAAGAAGATTGAAACTTAACACATGATCATTAAACTTAGAATCCGTAAGCCTGTTCACGATCAAAACCTATTATCTATTACCAAAAATTTCAGGATATGAGTTGAAGTAATATTTTTATCAATGATAAATGAAAGTAATGTTTTAGAAATTTAAAGTGATACTATTATAAATTATCAATTATAATATGCTTAAGAAATGTGTTTAAAAGTTCTGCTAAGGATTTAGTTGAAAACTATATTTTAGACATTTAGATGGAAAATTATTGCAACTGATTACTTATTACATTTTAATATAAAATAATTCTAGTTATAATGAAATAATAAAGATGATCAAAGAGACAACTTGACTGATCGACAATTTATATGACTCATACTGCTTTGATTATAAATTTGTGCATATCAAATCATATCATATCTTATCGATGAGTAATTAAAAATATTCGAAAAACAGATTCACTAATCTTGTAATTAATTACATAAATGATTCATAAAGTTAGAAACAAATCAAATACATTTAAAATACTTTCACAATATCAATAGATAAAATTCTAAAATGACTTTCTTTGGACGCCTGAAATAAATGTACTTCTAATCAATTTGGAAACCTGGCAACCTTTCAAGGTACATAAATTCTATCAGCATAACGATCAATTTCTACTGTCTGCCAACTAAAGCATTGTTATTATGACAAAGATCACGATTCATGGCCAGGACACACACCGGTTCATTACAGAAGACTTTGGCGCCAATTTCTTGAAGAAGTCGGTTCTTAAAGAAATCATTTGTGACACGTACCACAGCAAGGCAGCTGCGAGGGGCACGGGACAACCCTCTGCTAAGACTGAGATTTCTATAAGATGATGCTCTGTCTCAAGGGTTGGGATACCCAAAAGTAACGCTCAAAATGCAGTTTCACAGTTTCCAACACCAGCAACAGCAGCAGCACCACAACAACCACCAGGCGGGTTGTTGGCTGGTGATGCTGAGTGTTCTCTCTGTTGTTTCATTTGGGGTGGGCCAACTGCAGCAGCACGTTGAAATGTGCCAGGTAGTTTTGCACATACCTTTTTTATTTTTTTTTTTGTTTTGTATTTTGGCGCATTCCAAGGCACTTCTCCTCCTGGCTGAACTGTGCTCGGACCAGGTAAAATGCGGCGGCGCAGCCACCCCATAAAAATATATTTAAGTAGAAGTTTCTCAACTAAGCGCAGCTGGCACATGATAAACATTTTCAATAACAATTCTCTCACAACAACAACAATTTCATGGCCGTTAGGGAATCGTTGTTGTTATTGCACCTAGATGAAGGAGCGAGGGACGCGTAGCCAACTAAACAATGCCATGATTTTTGATATACTTTAGATCCTCTGCTTGTTTGTTTCAATGATTAATATTTGTACCACTAAGTATTATTTCTGCATTGTGTGAAAGGTTGACTGTATTTCAATTTCGATAGGCCAAGCATGTCACGTGCTTGCCAGAACTACAGCAGCTGCTATACTTGGAAGAAATTTTAGATATAACTGATGATACTTTTAGTTTTATGAAGCTCAGCAAGTATTTCGCAAATAAAATTATTAAGAATTCGATCTATTGTATCCCTTGCGGAACCTAAAGCTTCCCCCCCCCATCAGACTAACTTCTTTAACAAAGGCAATTTGCATTGGATATATCTTGGATTCCCAAACTATGCATTCCTATAATCCTACTTTTGCCAAGTGCTGAACTTTCTGATATGATTTATGCTTTGCTACTCAATGCTGCCGAATCGACATATTGACAATATCCACTATGCTAAGGTGACTTACAGTTTGCTGTTAGGAGTCCAGTAAGTATTCTGATTGCGTTTCTTCCAATTGGTACAGTTTCTGAATCTTTTGTGATCGCAAAATGAAACTGGAACTATCGATAACTATTAAAAAAATGTACCCCGTATTTCAACTAGACTCAAATAAAAATATTTTTTCTAGATTTGATCTTCCAAAAATGATAAAATAATTATATATTCCATTTAAGCATAATTTAACACTCCTTTAAATGTTAAAAATAATAAATATTATAAAAGATAAGTTTGTGAAATTATACTTTGAATCGATTGCTGGGCTATTTTTTGTACTTAAGATTAGTTTTGGATCTCAATTTGATTCATTTTTAGAATATACGTTCAATGTCTTTTATTTTCCAAATGTTTTAATGATTGATTTCTCTTACAAAGTGAATACAAATTTCTGATAGCTCTAACTCTTCTGCTTGAACACTACTGTTTCAGCTTAATTAGCTTAAAATTAACCCAAAAGTTAGCTTATATTCAGTTTAATTTAGCGTTAAAGCTTAGCTCAGCAGCTGATCACTAATGAAGATCATCCAGTTGAAAGCCGCAGCGATCTTTTAAAAGCTGATGCATTTAAGCATATAAACGACTTGCAGCTGAGGATCAATGATATTTAAGCTGCTTTAAAAAGAGCACAAAGGAAGCTAAGCAAAAAAGAAAAAAAAGATCATGCGTTGAAGAACGTTGCTCTTAAAAATGCCCCCCAAAGCTACAGCGCAACAGAATGGGAAATGAAACACGCAAAGAGCGTAAAAAGTTGGAGAGCAGAGCGCCAATTGGCTGCAAGGCGCCAGCTTAAAGCTGCTCTTAGTTGCAAGTTAAGAGAAGAAGAAGCTCACCTGCTCCAACTGCAAAATGAGAGAGAGAGAGAGAGTGGGAAAGAGCGAGAGCGTAGACTTCGTAACTTCGTGTATATAAAGCAAGCCGATCGTGCGGAAAGAGACAACAAGCGTTTAAAAATAAACTTGCGAGCGCAAGTTGTATATAAGCTTGGACAGCTGCCGCTCACACTCACTAATACATGTGTATAGACACACATAGACACACATACAATGTTAGAGAGAGTAGGGGAAATGTTTTTGAGCGTGTTAAATGAAATCTCAGCGGCAGCTGGTGGCGATCGGCTGCGCCTGCGTCTGCGTCAGCGTCAGCGTCAACGTCAGCGTTGGGCAGAGGCAGAGACCGGTGTGCGAGAGATCCTCTCTTGTATGTGTGTGTTGTGTGTGTGGTGTGTGGCACGTGCTCGCTTTTTTGAACAGAGATTTGTTGGCGGTGCCTCTTGAGGCTCGGCTTGGCTCGGCTCTCGATTTTGTGCAGCTGGAGCAAACGTTCAATGAACGAACTGAACAGAGAACAGGCCACAGCTGTTCCAAAGCGCAGGGGGAAGGTAAAGATCATTGAATATTATATATATTTTGTTGTTTTTGTTTTTGGCTCGTGTGGTGGTTGATTTCCGTACAGAATCTGCAGCATTGAAATCGGAAGTAGGTACGCCAACAACGAGATCCTTTTATGTACAATATGCCACTTAAGGGGGTTGCTTTAATGTGACTTGGGGGTTGATCCTGCTGCGCTGCTGCTGCTGATGTGCTGCTGCTGTAGTAGTCTATATAAAATTAAAGTGATCCTCGCCGGTTGCATCATTCGTATACGAAACTGCAAGCGATCGAGACGACGCGTGCGAACAACAACAACAATAATCAAATAAATGATCAACGAAACTGTGATTCATAGTGTTGTTCAAAGTGTTTAAAGATCAGCAGTTACAAAAGTGTGTTGTGTTCAAAGTTTAACTCGCCTAAGCTTCAATATATTGCGTTCTTTTTTCTCAACGAGCAACTATGGATAAGCTCAAGTACAGCAAATGTCCGCTGAAAAAGCGTCCCATACTCGTCGAGGAGCCGCCACATGAGGATCAGTTGTGTCATGGTATGTTGAATCAGCTTTAAATGAATTGGGAAAATATATATTTGATAGTTTATATTGCTGTTATGGTACAAATTCTAAGCTTTCGAATCGACGCGGCAAGGCTAAACGATCTCGAACATTCCTATATATAGTTAATAGTAACCAAAAGTCGAATTAAAACAAAATACTCACCAGTTAACAATCTAGTGACGAACGTGGAAAGCGCTAACCATCCTAACGATATAGAACATTCCATCTACATTTTCTTTATAGCATTAAAGCATGTATTCTGTTTGTTGAATTAGTTCAAATTTAGGCAAAATATTTCAATCATATCTTCACGAACTAACAAACTAGTGACAAACTCGAAAAAGCTTAACGATTCTGAATATTCCATAATATATCATTATTTATGCAGAATATATCAATGGAAGCAATCCAAAATCGTAGAAAGCCTCTACATGAGTTAACAATCTAGTGACGAAAGCAAATTCAAGCCCTAAAGTTTCTAATATCAATAATGGAAAAGCAAATTTAGAATCTTTTGAACAATTTATCATATTGATTGTAATGCTTCGTCACTATCGTGTGCTCTTTTTCCTACAGTAACAATAGAAGTATATCAGAAAGTGAACTAAATTACAATTTAAGATGTTATTAAGAATTAAGGCGCGATTCAGAACAAGCGGATTAGTTTCAAATAGCCTGAAACTTTCGTGATCAGCTTGAAATAAGTTCCTTATACATAAGTTATTATATTGATCGTGTTGCTTCATCACTAGCGTAGAAAATTGTATCTATAATATAAAAAGTAACAGATATGAAAGTGAATTTAATTTAAATATAACATGTAATAGAGAATTAGGGGTGGAATTGCAAGCAGACGGAATAGTTTGACATAGCCTGGAAATTTCGCGATCGTTTTGAAATAAATTTCATGCCTAACCCTAACATATAAAAATCTTAGAATATAATAACTTTGCTAATCATTCTCTCATTTGAATCTCTCTCTCTCTTCTACAGACGAAGGACCCGTTGATCTTAGCGTGGCTGCAGCTGCAGTACCTTTAGATCCACCACACTGGTCGCTCAAAGCGGAGCCAGATCCACAGCCGGTGACAACAGAGCTGCGACGTCGCTTCGATGCAGCCATGACACAGACCAAGGAGCAGCTGGCACGTCGCATTTGGGAGGAGACACGTGAAATTGCACGCGCTTTTCCCGATGTGTTTACGCGTGAGGAGATTGCCAAAAGTTTGGCGAGATTGGGCTATGGTGACTTTGAGCTGCCGCCGGAGGATGAAGTAATGGAACCGGAACCGGAACCGGAACCAGAAATGGAAGCGGAAATGGTCAACAGCTATGCGAGCATTTCCCCAGCTTTGAATACAGTGAAAGTGGAGCAGATGGAGGAGCCGCCTTTTCAACTGCGCAACTACAATAATAATTTGTTGAAAAGCATAGCGGATTATGAGGATTGCATGAAGATGCCGTTGCCCCTGCCACTGCCACTGCCACAAATGGAGCAACAGCAGCAGCAGCAACATTTGCTGCCTGCAGAGCCTGAGGATTTGAGTTTGGCGCCGCAGCAGCGACGAGGTTTGAGCGAGAATGTTAATCTGCATAATGTGGCACGTGCGCTGCTCAGCATGCAACATATGGCGCCACAGCAGCAGCCGCTGTTGCAACAACAACAACAACAACTGCCACCACAGCAGAGCTACAAGCCAGCGCCACATCTACTCGAGCAGGATGACGATTTGGAGAATCAGGAGAATCAAGAGAATCAACTAAATCTCAAAATTAAAAGCAGCAATGATCTCTACTATCAATGCCAACAGTGCAACAAATGCTATGCCACCTATGCTGGACTCGTGAAGCATCAACAGAGCCATGCCTACGAAAGCACCGAGTATAAAATCATCAGAAGTAATCCCAGCGGTGGTCCAATTGTGGATCAAACCGAATACTGCACGGATCAAGCCTCTGCCTTGATACAAGCAGCCAATGTTGCCTCGGCGCAGTCCATGCAGAAACCAGTGGGTGTGCCACGTTATCATTGCAAGGATTGTGGCAAGTCTTATTCCACCTTCTCCGGCTTGAGCAAGCATCAGCAATTCCATTGCCCCTCCGCGGAGGGCAACCAGGTGAAGAAGGTGTTCAGTTGCAAGAACTGTGAGAAGACGTACGTTTCTTTGGGTGCACTCAAGATGCATATACGCACGCATACGCTGCCCTGCAAGTGCCCCATTTGTGGCAAGGCCTTCTCCCGCCCCTGGCTGCTGCAAGGACACATACGCACACACACAGGCGAGAAACCCTTCAGCTGCCAGCATTGCAATCGCGCCTTTGCGGATCGCTCCAATTTGCGTGCTCATATGCAAACTCATTCGGATGTCAAGAAATATTCCTGCCCCAGTTGCACCAAATCCTTCTCACGAATGTCCTTGCTGGCCAAGCACTTGCAGAGCGGCTGCCAGTCGGACCAATTGGCTGGCAGCTCAGCTGCTGCTGGCGGCGTCGGCGGGTTTAATCATCATCTGCAGGGCTATGAAGAGGGTTTATATTATGCGGGCAGCGTGGGCAGCAGCGGTGGAGAGGAGGAGGAGGCACATGAATTTCAAATGCCTGGACAGGTCAGACAGGGCATATACTAAGTCTAAGTCGTAGTCAGCTAAAGATCTATACACTATATCTTTTTTTTCTTTTTTTTTGTAGTTTAAAAATCAGTTTTTGAGTCAAAGTTTAGCCAAAGCATTTTTCGAGAATTTAGTCAGGAATTTAGTGCCAAAAATTAGTCAAGGCAATTTTATTGCTCTTTAGGATCAGCATATCTAACAGATATTATATATATATATATAAAAGATACTATATATATAAACACATACTTTTTTTTTTGAAAACAACACATTAAGTATAACTCGTTAGAAACATGTTTAATATAATGCTGCACATATCTAATAGATATTATTTATATAACAACTTAACTAACAGATATTATTTATATAACAATTTATCTTATACTTATTATTAAAAATATATATATATATATAACTATTTATCTTAAGCTTAATTTATAGTTAAGCAGCCATTTGTTGTTAACTCTCGTTTTGTTTAAATTTGTAACCTGTATATTTATATTGTTGACATTCGTTGTGTACAAATCGAAATGGTGCGAGCTAATTATATAAGTTTTTTTTTTTTTCTAATATATTTTAAAGCTTAATTATAATTTATATAATTTATTTAAACAATTAAGTTGTGTAAATATGCAAATATTTATATATATTTATTTGAATAGATTTTTTTCCAGTATGTTTAATTTGTATTGAATATAATAAAGAAACAAAAGAAAAACGCAAATACGATTTGAAAAGAACATTGGGAATGCATTGAAAGCATAGATAAAGAATAAGATTGAAATGTTATCAAATGATTTAAATGATATCAATGTCATTTAAAGCTTTAATGAGCTTTTAAAGCTTTAATGAGCTTTTAAAGTTTTAATGAGCTTTTAAAGCTTTAATGAGCTTTCAAAGCTGCTTTTGCAGCTTTTTATTAAATCAATTCATCTTTAAAATGATTTAATAAATCTAACCTAAAAGCTTTCTAGAGCTTTAAAAGCTAATTTAACAAATTTCAGGCCGGTTTCTCAACTTCGATTCAATTTAACAACCCCAACGATATATTTTGTAGGGTGATAAACTAGTTTCATTTTCACAAGTTCCGGTTAAAATAAAACGCTGATAAACGTGTGAAGGGCAAATTTTCATCAAAAATCATCCTGAGTCTAAGGTGCAACTAGATCCCTCTTGCTTCCTAATGCCTACACACTTGCCCTGAGCTGCTGGGATGCTCAAATCGAGTAT